>JAKFHU010000166.1:1200000-2400000 GCA_023783475.1 Daubentonia madagascariensis
TCTCATCAAGAAGGGCCAGGCCCTCCTGTCACAGGCTCACAGTGCATCTGCCTTTCTCCTGACTAAGCATTCTTCTGGAGCAGCAGATCACCACATCCCTCACTATCACAGCCAGTGCCTGAATGCAGGGAGGCTTGAGAGCATGTTTGCCAGCCCAGTCTTGGTTTGCTCCACCTAGGACTCATATATGCAATCCATGGGACTGGGATTTAGGGATTACCTAATTTAGTCCCAAACTACTGGCATCTGAACACACCCAGTGGTCTGAGGTCCAACTGACCCAAATTGCCACCACTACCACAATGGTGGGTAACTACCTGCATGAGCTGAAAGGCAGTGTACCTTTCTTTCTCTAAACTGAGCAGCAGAGTTCCCAGCAGAGGAGAACAGGTGAACTGAAAAGGTACCTGTTTTGAGCAGAGGAAAAAGGCTCCAAATGAGAAGGAAACAATAAAATATATCTGGCAATACAAAAAAACAGGTTTTCTCGATACTTCTAAAGGATCACACTAACTCTCCAGCAACAAACTACAACCAAAAGGAAATTTTTGAAATGTCAGATATGAAATTCAAAATGTGAATCCTACCTAATGGGTACAATGAACGCTATCTGGGGGATATGCACATTTATAGCCTGGACTCAAGCCATGTATCAAAAACATTTGTACCCCCTTAATATTTTGAAATAAAAAATGTAGATCACAAATAAGCTCAATGGGATCCATGAGAAAGTTGAAAACCAACACAAAGACAATAAAAAATAATTCAGGACATGAATGAAAAATTCACTAAAGAAATAGATATTTAAAAAAAAAACATAACAGACTTCTGGAAATGAAAGAGTCATTTAGGAAATTTCAAAATACAGTGGAAAGTATTAACAACAGAATAACCAAGCAGAAGAATTTCAGAGCTTGAAGACAAGACTTTTGAATTAAACCAGTCAGTCAAAAATAAAGAAAAAAAGTATTTAAAAAAATGAACAAATTCTCTGAGAAATATGGGATTATGAAAATGACCAAACATAAGAATCACAGTTATCCCTGGGGGGGGAAGAAGAGAAAGAAAAAAGCATGGAAAACAAATTTTAGGGAATAATCAAGGAAAACTTTCCTGGTATTCTTAGAGGTTTAAACATAAAGTTACAAGAAGATTATCAAACACCTGGAAGATTAATTCCAAATAGGAAATCATCAAGGGAAACAGTCATCAGTCTGGCCAAAGTCAAAGCAATGGAGAAAACCTACAAGCTGTGAGACAAAAACATCAAGTTAACTTAGAAAGGAAAACCCATCTGACTAACAGCAGACTTTTCAATAGAAACCTTACAAGTCAGAAGGTACTGGGGTCCCATCTTTAGTCTTCTTAAACAGAATAACTGCTGGTGAAGAATTTCGTACCCTAAAAAACTAAGTTTCATAAATGAAGGAGAAATATTTTTTTTTTAAGACAGGCAAACACTAAGGGAATCTTTCACCACTAGACTTGCCCTACAAGAAATACTCAAAAGTGCTCTATACACCAAAAAAAAAAAAAAAGTGGTAGATACTCACCAGTGTAAAAATACTGAAAAGTAAAAACTCACAGGTCTTATAAAAGAGTAACACAACAGAGAATACAAAGGAACTTGGTAAAAATCAACCTGATGACTACAACAGTAACTCACTCATAAATATTAACATTGAATGTAAAAAGTCTAAATGCCCCACTTAAAATAGATAGATTGATGGAATGGATTAAAAAACACAACTCAAATATGTATTATCACCAGAAAACAATTTAAGTAATAAAGAATCACATAGACTTGAGGGGGGCAAAATGGCAAACTAGAGACAGCACTTGTCAGACTGTCCCAGCTGGAGGGTGGAAAGTTGGACTGAGGAGAGCTGAGAACAGTTGCAACTTGGGTGTAGATAAGAGGGAGAGACAACGGAGGTGTCCGAGGACCCCAACGAGAAGGGCTGCAAAGATGAGAAAGAGAAAGAAAGGGAGAAGAGAACAACAGTGTCACAGACAAAATCCAGAGAAGCCCAGAGCCAAGTGAAAAGGTAAGGGGGGGTCCTGTCTCCCCATTTGGGTGCCTTCAGTGAGCATCAGGACACAAAAGCTCTTACCCCGTGGGAGAGTGCCACAAGGGACTACAGAGCTGGCTTTCTTGCACCTAGATGCTTTCTTATCTGCATCTCCCCCATTCCTGGCATCACAGAAAGCAATTTTGGCTCAAGCCAGCTTATAGACATGGCCCCCCCATAGCAACTGCTGAGAGACCTGCTTCTCTCCATGCTGGCTTTTGGTGGGATCAACTGCTGGAGGTTTGGACAGGTCAGTCAGACCAGTGCCCCACAGATATGAGAGTGGCTAAGGGAGACCAGGGCCCCTCCCCACCATAGCAACCATGAGAATGCTCTGTGCCAGAGGTTTATTTTTCTGTGGCAGGGGCATGTGCCTGGCTGTGCCTGCCACTGAGAGCAGAGACACCCACCAGAGGGTCAGACACTCAGACTGGAGAACCAGTTTTGGGTGGGAGGGGAACACACACACTCAGACTGATTTGAGGGGAAAGTACTGTGGATTTCCAGGGAGTAATAGGGAGGATGTCCACCCCACTCTACAGAGAAACTGGGTGAGTGGACACAGATGAAAAGAGCCTGACCTGGGACCTTGGCAATCACATGATTAGGCCCCCTTCCCCAGGGACAGCCCTCCTGGCTTGGAGAGATTGCTCTGAATTCCCTATCAGTGGTTCCCCCTAGCAGCCAGATAAGCAACCTGTGAGCCCCATTGAGGCTTAGCAAAACCCCTCAGGTTCCCACATTCCAGCCAGGATCTGCCTTGCTCCTCCACCCACTTCAGGAGGAATAGGGACAAAGCAACCCCCTGGGAACTACAGGGTCCCTCCCAAAGCTTTGGGCATTTGTGTACCACACCCAGGGCACCAGAGCCTACCATGGGCACAAAAGGTTACCTCAGCAGCTGGCTCCTCCATGCAAACTACAGTCAAAGACAGTAGGAACAACCCCATAACTAAATATAGTGCCTTCCAACTAAAGCAATTAGGGAGTGGAGAATTCATACCCACAAGTACAATCAACAAGCTCAGAGATTAACCTGGGGGACAAAACTCACTATACTCTGTTGGGAAGAGGTAAAGTCAACAGGTCAGAGGTAACAAGAGAGGCTCATCAAAACTGATAACACACCCGAATGGCAACTCAGGACTAGAACTCCTCCCTCCATCATGGACAGAGATCAATATTTGGGGACTTGTAGATAGGTCCACAAGCCACCCAGCTCTCAATTAAGAGGCTAGATGAGAAGGAATCAGCAAAAGAACTCCAGAAACATGAAAAATCAGAGCGAAAGGACACCCCCAAAAGAAATCAATAACTCCTTACCAATGGAAACCAACCTAAATGAAATGTCTAAAATGACAGAAGAATAATTTCAAATATGGATTGTAAGAAAGCTAAATGAAATAAAAGAGAAAATGGAAACCCAACACAAAGAAGTTACAAAAACAATGTAGGAAGTGAATGAAAAATTCTTTAAAGAAATCAAATTATTAAAGAAAAACCAAACAGGTATTCTGGAAATGAAAAATTAATTCAAGGAATTACAAAACACAGTGGAAAGCTCTAAGAATAGGTTAGAACAGGCACAAGAAAGAATATCAGAGCTTGAAGATAACACATATGAGCTAATCAAATCAGTTAAAGAGAAAGAACAAATAAATAAGAGTAACAAACAAAGTCTACAAAAAATGTGGGATTATGTAAAGAGTCCAAACATAAGAATCATAGGCATCCCTGATGGCAAAGAAGAGAATACACAAGGGTTGGATAATTTATTTGAGGGAATAACTGAGGAAAATTTTACTGGCCTTGCTAGAAATCTAGATATCCGGGTACAAGAAACACACAGGGCTCCTGGGAGATACACCATAAAGAGATAATCACCATGAGACATAGTCATTACACTGGCCAAAGTAAACATGAAAGAGACACTCCTACAAGCAGTAAGGTAAAACAGGAGGTAACTTACATAGGAAGACCTATCAGACTAACCGCAGACTTCTTAACTAAAATCTTACAAGCCAGAAGGGACTGGAGACCCATCCTCAGTTTTCTAAAACAGAATAATGGCCAATCTAGAATTTTGCATCCTCCAAAACTAAGTTTTTTTATGAGAGAAATAAAGACTTTCTCAGACAAGCAATTGCTGAAGAGAATTTGTGAAGACCAGACCTGCCCTGCATGAAGTACTCAGATGTGCATTATACACTGATCAGCACAATAGACTCCCACCAGTGTAAAATAATCCAAACCCTAAAGTTCAGAGCCAAGATACTACAATGGATCAAGAATTAAAACAAACTAATAAGTGTCTACCCAACAGGATGAACAGAAATCCACCCTACTTATCAATACTTTAAATGAAAGTGAATGGTGTGAACACCACACTCAAGAGACATAGGCTAGCTGAATGAATAAAAAAAATGCAACCCAAACATCTGTTGTCTCCAGGAAGCATACCTAACCCACAAGGACTCATTTGGACTCAAGGTGAGAAAATAGAAAACAATATTCCATGCAAATGGAAATGAAAAAAAGTTGGTGTAGCCATTCTCATATCAGATAACATAGACTTCAAATCAACAAAAGTAAAGAGAGAAAAAGATGGTAATTATATAATGCTGAAGGGAACAATTTAACACGAAGACTTAACAATCTTAAATATTTATGCACCTAACACAGGAATGCCCAGATTCATAACACAAACCCTACTCCATGTAAACAAAATGATAAACAACAGTGCCAAAATAGATGGGGAATTCCATACCCCAATGACAGAACTGGACAGATTCTCCAAACAGAAAATAAGCAAATAAACAATGGACTTAAACCAACCTCTGCAGCAAATGGACCTAACAAACAGGCATTTACAGAACATTCAACCCAACAACTACTAAATAAACCTTCTTCCCATAAGCTCATGGAACATCCTCTAAAACTGATCATATTCTATGCCACAAAACATATCTCAACAAATTTTTTAAAAATAGAACTTATATCATGCATCTTCTCAGACCACAGTGGAATAAACTAGAAATCAATTCCAACAGAAACACTCATCTCTACACAAAGTCATGAAAACTAAACAGCCCATTGCTGAATGATAGTTGGGTCAAGGAGGAGATAAAGATGGAAATCAAAAGATTCTTCAAACTAAATGATAATGGTGACACAAGTTATCAAAATCTGTGGGATACAGTAAAAGCAGTCCTGAGAGGAAAACCCATAGCCTTAATGCCTACATCAAAGACAGAAAGATCACAAATGAACAATTTAATGAGTCACCTTAAGGAACTGGAAAAGGAAGAGCAAACCCATCCCAAACCCAGCAGAAGAAAAGAAATAACCGAGATCAGAGCAGAACTAAATGAAATTGATAACAAAAGAATTATACAAATTATTAATGAAACAAAAAGGTGGTTCTTTGTAAAGATAAAAAAATTGACAAGCCTCTGGCTAGATTACCCAGAAACAGAAAAGAAAGGACTCTGCTAAGCACAATCAGAAATGAAAAAAGAGAAATCACAACTGATATCAAAGAAATACCAAACATTATCTCTGAACACTATTAAGATTTCTATGCACATAAACTTGAAAACATTGAGGAAATGGACAAATTATTGGAAACACACAAACTCCCTAGGCTCAATCAGGAAGAAATAGAACTGAACAGACCAAAATCAACTAACAAAATTGAAGCAGCAATAAAAAATTTTCTAACAAAAAAGTCCCAGATGAGATGGTTTCACACCCAAAATTGACCAAAGCTACAAAGAACTGCAAAAAATTATTTCACCATGACCAAGTGGGCTTCATGCCAGAGATGCAAGGGTTGTTCAACATATGTAAATCTACAAATGTAATTCAGCACATAAATAGAAGCAGAAACAAAGACCATATGATCCTCTGAATAGATTCAGAAAAAGCATTTTACAAAATTCAGCACCCTTTAATGATAAGAACTCTTAAAAAGATACGTACACTTTGGACATACCTCAAAATGATAAAAGCCATATATGACAAACCTACAGCCAACATCATACTGAATGGGCAAAAATTGAAAGCATTCCCACTTAGAACTGGAACCACATAAGTTTGCTCACTATCACCATTTCTATTCAACATAGAGCTTGAAGTCCTAGCCAGAGAAATAAGATAAGACAAGGAAATCAATGGTATCCAAATGTGGAAATAGGAGGTCAAACTATTGCTCTTTGCTGATGATTTGATCTTGTATCTAGAAAACCCCAAATATTCAACCAGGAGACTCTGAGAATTGATACATAAATTCAGCAATGTCTCAGGTTACAAAATCAAAATCTCACCTTACAGAATTAGTCTCATTTACACAAATCAGTAGCTTTCCTATGCACCAACAACAGTCAAACTTAGAATCAAATCAAAGAAGAATACCTTTCACAATAGCAACAAATAAAACAAAACACCTAGGAATATATTTAACTAAGGAGGTAAAAGATATCAATAGGGATAACTATGAAACACTGAGGAAGTAAATTGCAGAGTATGTAAACAGATGGAAAAATATATCATTCTTATGGATTGGCAGAATCAACATTATTAAAACGTCTATACTACTCAAAGTGATTTACAGATTCAATGCAATCCCCATTAAAAGACAAATATCATTATTTCCAGATCTAGAAAAAAGAGTTCTATGCTTCATATGGAACCAGAAAAGACCCCAAATAGGCAATGCAACCCTAACCAATAAGAACAAATTGGGAGGTATCACATTACCAGACTTCAAGCTATACCACAAGGGTATAATAACCAAAAAAGCATGGTACTGGCACAAAATTGGAGAAATAGACCTACAGATCAGAACAGAGAACCCAGATATGAAACTGTCCTCATATTGCCATCTGCTCTTTAACAAAGCAGATAAAAACATGCACTGGGGAAAAGAATCTCTATGCAATAAATGGTGCTGGTAAAATTAGATAACCACATGTAAAAGACTGAAACAGGATCTGCACCTCTCACGACTCACAAAAATTAATTAACAGTGGATAACAGACTTAAACCTAAAGCATGAAACTATAAGAATTCTAGAAGATAATGTTGGAAAAACACTTGTAGATATAATCCTAGGTAAAAAATTTATGAAGAAGACCCAAAAAGCAATCACAGTAGCAAAAATAAATAAATAAATGGAACCTTATCTAATTAAAAAGCTTCTGCACAGCCAAGCCACAATGAATAGAGCAAATAGACAATCTACAGAATGTGAGAAAAATTTTATATTATATACATCCAATAAAGGGCTGATAACCAGAATCTACATAGTTCTCAAGCAAATCATCAAGAAAATATCAAACAACCCCATTAGAAAGTGGGCAAAAGACATGAACAGAAACTTTTCAAAAGAAGATAGACTAATGGCCAATAAAGATATGAAAAAATGCTCAACATCTTTAATCATCAGGGAAATGCAAATCCAAACCACAATGAGTGATTACCTAACTCCAGTTAGAATGGCTCTTATCCAAAATTCCAAAAACAACAGATGCTGGCATGGATGCAGACAGAAAAGAACTCTTATACATTTTTGGTGGAACTGCAAACCAATACAACCTCTATGGAAAGTAATATGGAGACACCTCAAAGAACTAAATGTATACCTACCATATGATCCAGCATTCCCACTACTAGATATTTACCCAAAGGAAAAAAAGACATTTTATGTAAAAGACACTTGCACTCGAGTGTTTACAGCAACACAATTCACAATCACAAAGATTGGAAACAACCCAAGTGCCCACCATTACTTGAGTTGATTAATAAAATGTTGTATGTGTGTACCATGGAATAGCACTGAGCAATAAAAAAATTGTGATCTAGTATCTTTTGTAACAACCTGGACTGAACTGAAGTCCATTCTTCTAAGTAAAATATCACAAGAATGGAAAAACAAACAACACATGTACTCAGTACTAAATTGGAACTAATCAATCAACACTTACGTGCACATATGGAAGTGCAAAACAGATGGGAGGGTGGAATAGGGAATGGGTAAATTCACACTTAACGGGTACAGTGCATACCATCCGGGTGAAGGGCACACCTATAACCCTGACTTAAACTGTACAAAAGCAAATTATGTAACCAAAACAGGCGTACACCCATAATATTCTGAAATAAAAAAATAATCACATATACTCAAGGTAAAGGGGTGGTAAAAAATATTCTACACAAATGGAAACCACAGGTGAGCAGGAATAGCTACTCTTTTATCAGATAAAATAGATATTAAATCAACAAAGGTATGAAAAGCGAAAGATGGTCATTATAGAGTAATAAAGGTATCAATTAAAAATGAAGTTATAATAATCATAAATATGCATGCATCCATTACCATAACTCCCAGATTCATAATACAAATACTACTAGACCTAAGAAATGAAATAACCACCAACATAATAATAGTGGGGGATGTCAACACCCCCCTAACAGAACTAAACAGATCAAGACAGAAAATCAGCAAAGAAACACTACACTTAAACAGGACTTTAGAAGAAATGGATCTAAAAGTCATTTACAGAACACTGTACAAAAAATATGCCGGCAGAATTTACATTCTTCTCATCAGCACATGGAACATTTGAGAAGATAGACCACATAGTTAGGCCACAAAACAAGCCTCAACAAATTTCAAAAAAAGTGAAATCATACCATGTATCATCTCAGATGACAGTAGAATAGAACTAGAAATCAATTCTAAAAGAATTCTCAAAACTGCACAAATACATGGAAATTAAACAGCCTGTTCTTAAGTGAGCTCGGGTCAATGAAGAAATCAGATGAAAATCAAAAAATTATTTGAATTGAATGACAATGGCAACACAAGCTACCAAAATATCTGAGATTAAGCAAAAGCAATGGCAAGAGGGAATTTCATAGCACTAAATGCCTCCATCAGACAAACAGAAAGATCACAAATTAACAACTTCATGTCACACCTAAGGGAACTAGAAAAACAAGAACAAACCAAACCCAAAGCTAGCAGATGACAAGAAATAAAGTTTGGACCTGAAGTAAATAAAATGGAAATTTTAAAAAAAAACCCACAAAGGCATAATGAAATGTAAAGAATGTTCTTTGAATAGATAAATAAAATGGACCTGCCAAGCTTGAATTGGGCAGAAATGGAAATCCTGAACAGACCAATAATAAGAAGTGATATTGAATGTTTAATAAAAAATTTCCCAACAAATAAAAGCCCAAAACCAGTTGGGTTTGCAGCCAAAATTTTCCAGACCTACAAAAAAATGGGTTCCTATCCTACTGAAAGTGTTCCATAACATCAAGAAGGAAGGAATTCTCCCTAACTCATACTGTGAAGCCAGTACCACCCTGATACCAAAGACAGGAAAGGCCACAACAATAACAACAACAACAAAAACAGACCATATCCCTAATGCACATAGATGCAAAATCCTCAACAAAATCTTAGCAAACCAAATCCAACAGCACATCAAAAAAACAATTCACCATGATCAAGTAGGTTTCATTCCACAGGTGCAAGAATGTTTCAACATATGCAAATCAATACATGTGATTCACGACAGAAGCAGAATTAAAACCCGAAAATATATGATCATCTCAATAGATGTAATAAAAGCATTTGATAAAATTCAGCACCCCTACCTGAGAAAAATCCTTAACAAATTAGGCATAAAAGGAGTAAACCTCAAAATAATAAAAGCCATATATGAGAAACCCACAGCCAACATCATACTGAATGGGGAAAAGTTGAAAGCATGCCTCCTAAGAACTGGAATAAGACAATGATGCCCATTATCACCACTTCTATTCAACATAGTGCTAGAACTCCTAGCCAGAGCAATCAGGCAAGAGAAATAAATAAAGGGTGTCCAAATTGGAAAGAGGAAGTCAAATTACCCCTGTTTGTAAACAATATGATCTGTTATCTAGAAAACCCTAAAGACTCCTCCAAATGACTCCTGGAATTGATAAAGGAATTCAGTAAAGTCTCACATTACACAGTCAGTATACACAAACCAATAGCATTTTTATACACTAATGACAACTAAGCTGAGAATCGAATCAAGAACTCAATCTCATCCACAATAGCTGCAAAAAATAATAAAATACCTTGGAATATACTTAAACAAGGAGGTTAAAGACCTCTACAGGGAAAACTACAAGACACTGATGAAAGAAATTTTAGATGACACAAGCAAATGAACAAGCATCCTATGCTCATTTATTGGAAGAATCAATATTGTTAAAATTTTCATACTGCCCAAAGTAATCTACAGATTCAATGCAATTCCTGATAAAATACCAACATCATTTTTAAGAGGACTGGGAAAAAACAAACATAAAATTCATATTCAACTAAAAAAGAGCATGAATATCCAAGGAAATCCTAGGCAAAAAGAACAAGTCTGTACATGTCACATTACACAACTTCAAGTTGTACTACAAGGCAATAGTAACCAAAACAGCATGGTACTGGTGAAATAGTAGACACATAAACCAATGAAAGAGGACAAAGTACCATGAAATAAAGCCAAATATATACAACAAAGTACACAAAAGCATGCGCTGGGCAAATTATTCCTTATTCAATCAATAATGGTGCTCAAAAAATGGGATAGCCTCATGCATAAGAATAAAAGTTGATCCCTATATCTCACTACATACAAAAATTAATTCAAGATGGATTAAAGACTTTAAATGGAAAAACTGAAACCAGAAAAATATTAATAGAAGAATACCTAGGTAAAACTATCCTCAACATTGGCCTAGGTAAAGAATTTATGACTAAGACCCATAAGCAAATACAACAAAAATAAAAGTAAATAAATGTGACTTATTTAAATTAACAAGCTTCTGCACAGAAAAAGAAGTAATCACAAAGTAAATAGACAACCTATGGAATGGGAGAAATTATTCACAATCTGTACATTTGACAAAGACCTAATATCAAGGATCTATAAGGAATTCAAACAAATCAGCAAAAAAAAAAAATCCCATTAAGAAATGGGCAAAAGAATTAATTTCTAAGTTTTATTCTACTATGGTCTGAGAAGATCCATGGTATGATTTATAGTTTTTTTCAATTTCTTGAGAAATGTCCTGTGGCCTAAGATATGATCAATCTTGGAGAATGTTTCATGTGCTGATAAAAAGAGTGTATATTTACTAGTTTTGGGGTAAAATGTTCTATAAATGTCTGTTAGGACCATTTGTTCTGGAGTCTTATTTAAGTCCAGTGTTTCCTTTTTTATTTTCTGCTCAGATGATCTGACCAGTTCTGCCAGTGGGGTGTTGAGGTCACTGGCAATTACATTACTGCTGTTTATCTCTTTGCTTGATATAGTAGGGTTTGCTTTATGAATCTGGGTGCTCCCCTGTTAGGTGCACAAATATTTAGGATTGTTATGTCATCTTGTTGAATTCTTCCCTTTACCATTATATAATTACCATCCTTGTCTTTCTTTACTATTGTTGATTTAAAGTCAATTTTATCTGATATGAAAATGGCTACACCTTCTTTCTTGTGGTTTCCATTTACATGGAATATTTTTTTCCATCCCTTCACCTTGAGTCCGTATGAGTTCTTCAGAATTAGACGTGTTTCCAGAAGACAACAGATAATTGGGTTGTATTTTTTTCATCCATTCAGCTAGCCTATGTCTCTTGAGTGGGGCATTCAAAAGGTTCACATTGTTTGATGCAATTGATATGTGTGATGATGTTCTGTTCATCCTGTTTGGTAGTACCTTATTGCTTGGTTTTACCTCTTGCACTATTGTTTTATATGACCTCTGAGCTTTAACATTTGGGTGGCTTTACACTGGTGGGTGTCTATTGTGCTGATTGATGTATAATGCAGTTCTGAGTGTTTCCTGCAGGACAGGTCAGGTCTTCACAAATTCCCTCAGTGTTTGCTTGTCTGGAAAAGTCTTTATTTCCCATTCATATATGAAACTTAGTTTTGAAAGGTACAAAATTCTAGGCTGGTACTTGCTCAGTTTAATAAGACTGAAGATAGGATCCCAATCGCTTCTGGCTTGCAAGGTGTCATTTGAGAAGTCTGCAGTATCTGATGTATTTTACTTTGTAAGTTACTTGATGTTTTCAACTCACAGCTCACAGGAGTTCCTCCTTTGTATTGATTCTGGCCAGTCTGATGACTATGTGTCTTGGTGATTGCCTTTTTGCAATGAATCTTCCAGGTGTTTGTTGAGCATCTTGTACCTGGATGTTTAAATCTCTAACAAGACCAGGGAATTTTTCCCCTATTATTCCCTCAAATAGGTTTTCTAGCCCTTGTGGGTTTTCTTCTTCACCCTTAGGGATGCCTATGATTCTTATATTTGGCTGTTTTATATAATCCCATCTCTCTTGTAGGGTTTTTCCTTCCTCTTAAGTATCTGTTCTTTCTTCTTGACTGACTGACACCAAGAGAAACACTTAATTCTGCACAATGTCATGGAAATTAAACAATCTGCAGCTGAATGATTATTGGGTCAACAATGAAATTAAGATGGAAACCAAAGATTCCTCATACTGAATGACAAAGGGGAAACAAGCTATAAAAATCTACGGGACTCAGCAAAAGCAGTCCTATGGGGAAAATTAATAGCCTTAAATGCCTACATTGAAAAGATAGAAAGATCACAAATTAATAGTCTAATGACATGTCTCAAGGAAGTAGATAAGGAAGAATAAAGCAAACCCATATCCATCAGAACAAAAGGAATATCTAAGGCCAGAGCAGAACTAAATGAAATGGAAAAAAAAAATAAAACTAAAACAATACAATGAAATATAATACACCAATGAAACAAAAAGTTGCTTCCCTAAAAGAAAACAAAATTGATAGACATCTTGCTAGATTAACCAGGAATAGAAGAGAAAGGACCCAAATAAGCTCAATCACTAATAGAAATTATATATTACAAATGATGCCACAGAAATACAAAATATTGTCTGTGAATACTATGAAAATCTCTACAACAAAACTCAAAAAAAAAAAATAGAGGAAATGGACAAATTCCTGGAAACACAAAATTACCCAAGTTCCAATCAGGAAGATATAGAATTCCTGAACAGACCAATAATGAGCAACATTATTGAAGCAGTAATAAAACATCTACCAACAAAAGAAGCCCTGCACCAGATGAATTCACAGCCTAATTTTCCAGACCTACAAAAAGAGCTGGTATCCATACTGCAGAAATTATTCCACAACATCAAGAAGGAGGGAATCCTCTCCAACTCATACTATAAAGCCAATATCACCTTGATATCAAACCTAGGAAAGGACACAACAAAAAAAGAAAACTACAGACCATTATCCTTTATGAATATATATGCAAAAATCCTCAATAAAATACTAGCAAACTGAATTCAACAGCACATTCAAAGAATAACTCACCATGACCAAGTGGGCTTCATCCCAGGGATGCAAAAATAGTTCATCATATGGAACTCAATAAATGGTATTCGTCACATAAACAGAAGCAGAAGCAAAGACCATATGATCATCTCAATAGATGCAGAAAATGCATTCAAGAAAATTCAACACCCTTTCATGATAAAAAAAAAAAAAGCCTCCACAAACTAGGCATAGAAGGAACCTCTTTCAAAATTATTCAAGCCATATATGACAAACACGTAGCCAACATCATACTAAATGGGGAAAAGTTTAAAGCATTTTCACTAAGAACTGGAAAAAGACAAGGATTCCCATTGTCACCACTTCTATTCAACATGGTGCTGGAAGTCCTAGCCAGAGCAATCAGGCAAGAGAAGGAAATAATGGGTATCCAAAACCGAAAAGAGGAGGTCAAATTCTCACTTTTTCTGGTGATATGATCTTGTGTCTAGAAAACCCCAAAGGCTGCACCAAGAGACTCCTGGAATTGATAAATAAATTCAACAAAGGCTCAGTTTACAAAATTAATGTACACAAATCAGTAGCATTCCTATACACCAATAACAGCCAAGCTGAGGCTGAAATCAATGACTCAATACCATTCTAAATAGCTACAAAGAAAATAAAATACCTAGGAATATACTTAACCAAGGAGGTGAAAGATCTCTACAAAGAGGATTATGAAACACTGAGTGTATAAATTACAGATGACACAAAACAAATGGAAAAACATACCACGCTGATGGAAAGGTACAATAAAAATGTTAAAATGCCCATACTACCCAAAGTGATTTACAGATTCAATGCAATCCCTATCAAAATACCAACATTATATTTCACAGATCTAGAAAAAATAATTCTATGCTTTGTTTGGAACAAGAAAGGAGCCCAGATAGCCACGGCAATCTTAAGCAAAAAAAAAAAAAAAAAAAAAATTGGAGGCATCACATTACCAGATTTCAATCTGTACTACATGGCTATAGTAACCAAAACAGCATGGTATTGGCACAAAAATAGAGACATAGACCAATGGAACAGAACAGAGAACCCAGATAAAAACCATCCACATACAGCCAACTAATCTTTGACAAAGCAGACAACAATATATACGGGGAAAAAGAAGCCCTATTCAATGAATGGTGCTTGGAGAATTGGACAGCCACATGCAGAAGAATAAAAAAGGATGCATATATCTCACCACTCAGACAAATTGATTCAAGATGAAGAGTATAATTAAATGTAAGGCATGAAACCATAAGAATGCTAGAAGAAAATGTTAGAAAAAAACTTTTAGATATCAGCCTAGGCAAAGAATTTATGAAGAAGACCCCAATGACAATCACAGCAAAAACAAAAATAAATAAATGGAACTTGATTAAATTAAAAAGCTTCTGAATAGCTAAGGGAATAATCAACATAGCATATAGACAACATACAGAATGGGAGAAAATATTTGCAATTTATTAATCTGTTAAAGTGCCAATAACCAGAATCTACAAAGAACTCAACAAATCATCAAGAAAAAAACAAACAGCCCCATTAAAAAGTGGGCAAAAGACATGAACAGAAGTTTTTCAAAAGAAGATAGATAAATTGCCAATGAACATATGAAAATATGCTCAATGTCACTATTCATCAGGAAATGCAAATTAAAACCACAATGAGATATCACCTTATTCCAGTTAGAATGGCTTTTATTAAAAAGTCCAAAAACTATAGATGCTGGTGTGGATGCAGAGAGAAAGGAACACTTATATACTGTTGGTGGGACTGCAAATTAGTACAACCTCTATGAAATACAGTATTGAGATTTCTCAAATAACTAAATGTAGACATACCATTTGACCTAGTAATCCCACTACTGGGCATTTACCCAAAGGAAAAGAAGTCATTTTATCAAAAACACACCTGCACTTGAACATTTACTGCAGCACAATTCATAATTGCAAAGATGTGGAATCAACCCAAGTGCCCATCAAATCATAAGTTGATTAACAAAATTTTGTACATGTATACTATGGAATACTACTCAGTCATGAAGAAGGATGAATTAAGTCCTTTTGCAACAATTTGGATGGAATTGGAGACTATTATCCTAAATGAAGTATCTGACGAATGGAAAAACAAACACCACATGTATTCACTATTAAATTGGACCTAACCAATGAGCACACATATGCACAGATGGAAGTAAAACTCAGTGGAAATCAAGCAGGGTTGAGGGGGGAGGAGGAAATGGGTGAAAACTTACCTAATGCATACAATGAACACTATGTGGGTGATGGGCACACTTATAACTATGATTCAAGTATAACAAAAATGATCCATGTAACCAAAAACATTTGTTCCCTCATAATATTTTGAGATAATAAAAAAATGAAAAACAAACAAAAATGGGCAATAGACATGAACAGACATTTTTCAAAACAAGAGAATCAAATGGCCAACAAATATATGAAAAAATGCTCAATATCACTAATCACTTGGGAAATGCAAATTAAAACTACAATGAGATACTACCTTACTCTAGTCAGAATTGCCACTATCAAAAAGTCAAAAAACAATAGATGCTGGCATGGATGCATTGATAAGTGAATGCTTATATACTGTTAGTGGGAATGTAAGCTAGTACAACCTCTATGGAAAACAGTATGGAGATTTCTCAAAGAACTATATGTAGATCTCCCATTCAATCAGCAATCCCAGTACTGGGGCCCTACTGAAAGGAAAAGAAGTAATTTTATAAAAAAGACACTTGCATTGAATATTTATCACAGCATAATTCATAATCACAAAGATATGGAACCAACCTAAGTGCCCACTGATGAATAAGTGGATAAAGAAAATGCAATATATATATAAACACACACACACACACACACACCATGGAATACCACTCAGCCATCAAAAAAAAAAAAAGGAAATATTGTGTTTTGCAACAACTTGGATGGAACTGGAGGCCATTATTCTGAATGAAGTAACCCAGGAACAACAACAACAACAAAAATACCTGGAGTTCTCACTTTTAAGTGGGAGCTTGTCAGTGGATGTGCATGGTCATCTACAGAGTGATTTAATGGACATTGGAGCCTCAGGAGGGGGAGGGGAGGGGAGTACAGGATGACAAATTACTTATTGCATATGATGTACACTATTCAGGTGACTGGTATATTTAAAGCCCAGACTTCTCCACTATGGAATTCAGCCATGTAACAAAAAACCACTTGTACCCCCAAATGTATTTAAATTTTTAAAAATTTACTAATAAAAAAGAAGGTGTAGAGGGCTAGACAAAAATGGTGATGAGTTGATCTTGCTATTCTGGAGAATGAAACAAAGAACTTACTAGTGATTTATTATAAAAGTTTTTATTGGGAAGTATTGGAAGTAGAGTTAAGTATAGCAGCCATGAATTTATAGTGACTATATGCACAGTTGTGTTTTTCTTCACCAGTGCTCATAAACCTGGGGGTAAGTTGGGCAAAAGTAGATAAATTAACTGATTGAGAGTTTTAGCACATCGTTTATAAAAGGCAATAGAAGAAAAATGGAAAACGTAAAGAGGCATATTAATGGGAAACGTGATATATTCTGAATAGCAAAGTAACTGAAAACTGAAACGGGCTAATATATTGAAAGAAAATACAGAGATCAAGAAGCTAAACTTGCAAATGAGGTAAGAAAGTAAGTGAGCTGCCAGAATATGAGGTTTGGATTATAGTTTAAGTTTTCAGACCTGGAGTAGTTCTGGGCACAAATGAGTGACTGAGATACGAAAGTTGTCAGGATTGAGGTGAACACATTACGAAGTCAGCATTGTAGATTATCCATATGGACTTTGAAGTTACCAGTGGTGATTTCAGTATTTGGGATGGAAAGAAAGACTGATCTAGGTACCAAAATCTTCAAAAGTGGCTTAAAAATCAGTAGATGGTAGGGAAGGGCAGAAGGTGATAGTAAGTCATGTACCTGGATGCTGCAGGCCTCAAAGGAGAAGGAAATTTCAATTACAGGTGGAGGAGTAATCATATTATCTATTATGTTTATATTGCAAATAAAGGCTTATTTTGTCATATAGATAGATATAGATATAGATGTAGATATCAGTGTTAAAATATACATATACTTCTAAGAAATAAAATTTAACATCTGGCAAAGTTAGCAACAAGAAAAGAAATACAGACAGTCCCCGAGTTATGATGTTTAAACCTAAGATTTTTTTTTCTTTTTTTTTTATTTATTTTTTAAATTTCAGAATATAATGAGGGTACAACACTTTGGCCATACACATTGCTTTGTTCTGCCAGTGTCAGAGCCACAATCGTGGTCCGCTACCAAACTGTGCTCCCCACATCCATTCATTGAGAGTTTTTCCCATCCCTTCCACCCCCTGCCGTCCGCCCACCCTCAGATGAATGTTATTGCCCTGTGTGATGTAAGTGTTCATCAGTTAGTACCAGTTTGATGGTGAGTACCAGTGGTGCTTGTTTTTCCAATCCTGTGACACTTTGCTTCGAAGAATGGGTTCTAGCTTCAACCAGGATAATACCAGATGTGTTAATTCACTGTTGTTCCTTATTGCTGAGTAATACTCCATGGTATACATATACCACATTTTATTGATCCACTCGTGTATTGATGGGCACCTGGGTTGTTTCCACAACTTTGCAATTGTGAATTGTGCTGCTATGAACATTCGAGAGCAGATGTCTTTATTATAAAATGTCTTTTTTTCTTTTGGATAAATACCCAGTAGTGGGATTGCTGGGTCAAATGGTAATTCTACTTTTAATTCTTTGAGGTATCTCCATATTCTTTTCCATAGAGGTTGTACTAATTGGCAGTCCCACAAGCAGTGTACAAGTGTTCCTATCTGTCCACATCCCCACCAACATTTGTTATTTGGGGATTTTTTGATATGAGCCAATCTCACTGGAGTTAAGTGATATCTCATTGTGGTTTTGATTTGCATTTCCCTGATGATTAGAGAAGTTGAGCACTTTTTTATATGTTTGCTGGCCATTATTCTGTCTTCTTTGGAAAAGTTTCTGTTCATGTCCTTTGCCCATTTTTTAATAGGGTTGTTTGATTTTTTCTTGTTGATTTTCCTAAATTCTGTATAGATTCTGGTTATCAACCCTTTATCAGAGGTGTAGCATGCAAATATTTTCTCCCATTCTGTAGGTTGTCTGTTCACTCTAGTGATAGTTTCCTTGGCTGTGCAGAAGCTTTTCAATTTGATCAGGTCCCATGTATTTATTTTTGTTGCTGCTGTGATTGCTTTGGGGGTCTTCTTCATAAATTCTTTGCCTAGGCCAATGTCCATAAGAGTTTTTCCAACGTTTTCTTCGAGAAGTCTTATGGTTTCATGTCTTAGGTTTAGATTTGTTATCCATTGTGAGTTGATTTTTGTGAGAGGTGAGAGGTGTGGGTCCACTTTCAGTCTTCTACATATGGCCATCCAGTTTTCCCAGCACCATTTGTTGAATAGGGAATCTTTTCCCCAGTGTACGTTTTTCTGGAATTTGTCAAAGATCAGGTGACTATATGAGGTTGGTTTTATATTTGGGTTCTCAGTCCTGTTCCATTGGTCTACGTCTCTGTTCTTGTGCCGATACCATGCAGTTTTGGTTACTATAGCCTTGTAGGATAGTTTGAAGTCTGGTAGACAGATGCCTCCTAATTTGTTCTTTTTGCTTAAGATTGCTTAGGCTAGACGGGGTCTTCTCTGGTTCCACACGAAGCATAGAATTATTTTTTCTGGATCGGCAAAAAATGATGTTGGTATTTTGATAGGGATTGCATTGATTCTGTAAATTAATTTAGGTAGCAAAGCCATTTTTACTATGTTGACTCTGCCTATCAAAGAGCATGGTAGGGCTTTCCATCTATTTACATCCTCTGCAATTTCTTTTCTAAGTGTTCCATAATTCTCTCTATATAGGTCTTTGACCTCCTTAGTTAGATATGTTCCTAAATATTTAATTTTCTTTGTTGCTATTGTGAAAGGTATTCCATCTTTAATTTGTTTCTCGGCTTGATTGTTATTAGCATATATGAAGGCTATGGATTTGTGTGTATTAGTTTTGTATCCTGAGACTTTGCTGAATTCATTTATCAATTCCAGTAATCTCTTGGTTGAATCTTTGGGGTTTTCTATATATAATATCATATCGTCTGCAAATAGTGAAAGTTTGACCTCTTCTGCCCCTATCTGGACGCCCCTGATTCCTCTGTCTTGTCTAATTGCTGTGGCCAGGACTTCCAGCACTATGTTGAAAAGAAGTGGAGATAGTGGGCACCCTTGTCTGGTGCCAGTTTTAAGGGGGAATGCCTTCAATTTTTCCCCATTCAGTATGATATTGGTTGTGGGTTTATCATATATGACTTTAATAGTTTCTAGGAATGAGCCATCTATGCCTATATTGTTAAGAGTTCTTATCATAAAAGGATGGTGGATTTTGTCAAAAGCCTTTTCTGCATCTATTGAAAGGATCATATAATCTTTGTTCTTGCTTTTATTTATATGGTGAATTACATTTATAGATTTGCATATGTTGAACCATCCTGCATCTCGGGAATAAAGCCCACCTAATCGTGATGGATTATTTTTTTGATGTACATTTGAATTCGGTTTGCAAGGATTTTATTGAGAATTTTTGCATCTATATTCATAAGGGACATTGGTTGTAGTTTTCTTTTTTTGTTGTGTCCTTTCCTGGCTTTGGTATCAAGGTGATATTGGCTTCGTAGAATGAGTTTGGGAGATTTCCATCCTTCTGGATATTTTCAGATAATTTCTGCAGTATAGGCACCAGTTCTTCTTTGTAGGCTTGGTAGAATTCAGGTGTGAACCCATCTGGTCCAGGACTTTTTTTTGTGGGAAGATTTTTTATTACTGCTTCGATTTTGGTGCTTGATGTTGGTCTGTTTAGAAATTCTGTTTCTTGCTGGTTGAGCCCAGGGAGGTAGTGTGTTTCTAAGAATTTGTCCATTTCCTCCTCGTTTTCATGTTTGTGGGCATAGAGATTTGTGTAGTATTCAAAGATGATGTTTTGTATTTCCATGGTATCAGTTGTGACTTCACCTTTTTCATTTCTAATTGAGCTTATTAAAGTTCTTTCCATTCTGCTTCTGGTCAACCTGGCAAGTGGCCTGTCTATTTTGTTTATCTTTTCATAGAACCAAATTTTCGTTTCATTGATCTTCTGTATTGTTTTTTTGTTCTCGATTTCATTTAATTCTGCTCTGATTTGGGTTATTTCTTTTCTTCTGCTGGCTCTAGGATAGCTTTGCTCTTCCTTTTCCATTTCCTTAAGATGATTCGTTAGTTTACTGATTTGTGACTTTTCTGTCTTTTGGATGTGGGAATTTAGGGCAATAAGTTTTCCTCTCAGGACTGCTTTTGTTGTATCCCACAGATTTTGATAACTTGTGTCCCCATTATCGTTTAGTTCGAAGAATCTTTTGATTTCCATTTGAATCTCCTCCTTGACCCAATAATCTTTCAGCAATAGATTATTTAGTTTCCAAGTTTGTGGAGGAAGATGTGAGTTTCTGTTGGAATTGATTTCTAATTTTATTCTGCTGTGGTCTGAAAAGATACATGCTATGATTTCTATTTTTTGAATTTGTTTAGATCTGTTTTGTGGCCTAGGATGTGGTCAATTTTAGAGAAAGTTCCATGAGCTGATGAGAAGAATGTATATTCAGTGTTATTTGGGTGGAGTGTTCTGTAGATATCTGTTAGGCCCAAATGTTCTAGAGTCCTGTTTAGGTCTTTTATTTCTCTATTTGTTTTTTGTTTGGAGGATCTGTCCAGTTCCGTCAGTGGGGTGTTGAAGTCCCCTGCTATTATGCCATTTCTGCTTATTATGTTGTCTAGATCTATCAGTATTTGCTTTATGTACCTGGGTGCTCCTGTGTTGGGTGCATAAATGTTTAGGATTGTTAAATCCTCTCGTGAGATTTTTCCCTTCACCACTATATAGTGTCCATTTTTGTCCTTCTTTACTTTTATTGCTTTAAAGTTTATGTCATCTGAAATAAGGATGGCTACTCTGGATTTCTTTTGGTTTCCATTAGCCTGGAAAACTGTATTCCATCCTTTCACCTTGAGTTTGAATGCGTCTTTGTGTGTAAGGTGTG
This sequence comes from Daubentonia madagascariensis, assembly GCA_023783475.1. Classification (NCBI taxonomy): domain Eukaryota; kingdom Metazoa; phylum Chordata; class Mammalia; order Primates; family Daubentoniidae; genus Daubentonia; species Daubentonia madagascariensis. The sequence goes on from JAKFHU010000166.1 coordinate 1,221,655, forward strand.
CTTCCTGAAAACAACAGATATTTGGCTTGTATTTTTTAATCCATTCAGCCAGCCTATGTCTCTTCAATGGGCAGTTCAAGCCATTTACATTTATTGAGAGAATTGATATTCGGGGTACATTTCTGATTATTCTGTTGGGTGGTATCTTTTGTTTTACCTCTTGTGTCATTGTGGAATCTGTTTTCTGGGGTTTTAGCTTTTGCATATTTTTACATAGGTGAGTGTCTGTTGCTCTGTTTAGTGTATAATGCAGGTCTAAGCATTTCTTGCAAGGCCGGTCTGGATTTCGCAAATTCTATCAGTGATTGCTTATCTGGAAACGTCTTTATTTCTCCCTCATATAAGAAGCTTAGTTTGGCAGGATACAGAATTCTGGGTTGACCTTTGTTTTGTTTTAGGAGATTGATGATGTCTCCCCATTCCCTTCTGGCTTGTAAGGTTTCAGCTGAGAAATCTGCAGTTAATCTGATCGGTTTCCCTTTGTAGGTTACCTGCTCTTTTCGTCTTACAGCTCTGAGGAGTGCCTCTTTTGTGTTTACTTTGGTCAGTCTAATAATTATGTGGCGAGGTGAATGCCTTTTCACGTTGAGTCTCCCAGGAGTCCTGTGTGCTTCTTGTACTTGGATATCGACATTTCTGGCTAAGCCATGGAAATTTTCCTCTATTATTCCTTCAAATGAATTTTCCAGCCCATGCGAATTTTCTTCCTCTCCCTCAGGGATACCTATGATCCTTATGTTTGGCCTCTTTACATAATCCCACATTTCTTGTATGCTTTTTTCCTGCCTCTTGTTTTTGTGTTCTTTCTTTTTGGCTTATTTATTTAGCGCATAGGAGCTGTCTTCTAGCTCTGAGATTCTTTCCTCTGCATGGTCTAGCCTATTCTTAAGGCTTTCCACTGTGTTTTGTAGATCCTTGAATGCTTCTTTCATTTCTAGGATTTCTATTTGATTTTTCCATAATATTTCTATTTCTTTGGAGAATTTTTCATTCATTTCTTGCATTTTTCTTGTGGTTTCTTTGTGCTGGGATTCAATTTTCTCTTGAATTTCATTGAGCTTTCTTATAATCCATAAACGAAATTCCTCTTCTGTCATTCTACCCATTTCATTTGGATTGGTATCCATTGCTGAGGAACTGATAATTTCTTTTGGCGGTGACTTTTCACTCTGATTTTTCATGTTCCCCGAGTTCTTTCACTGGTTTTTTCTCATCTGGCCTGTTGGTTGAGAGCTGGGGGTGTTAGAGCTAGTTTATGGCCCTGTCACCAGGCCCACAATTATTTTTCCTTGGTAAAGCTAGGGAGAGAAGTAGTGGCCTGTATTGCCTTAGGTGTATTTTCGCAAGTTTGGTGGATCTTGAGTTAACTCTGACCTGTGGTCTTCTCCTCTTCCCAGAGGAGTGTGGTGAGAATGACCTCCCAGCTTGGGCTCTGAGCTAATGAATTGTACTTGAGGATATGAGTCCTCCACTCCCTATTAGCTAGGTATTCTGTTATGCCCGTGGCAGACTCTGATTCCCCAGTTGGGGTATGTGAAAGCCCCGTGCTTTGGGAGGGGCCTTGTAGCTCCTAGGGGTTACTTTGACCCTGCTCCTCCTGAGGTGCAGGTAGAAACACAATTTCCTTTGGCTGCAGTGTGAGAGCTGAGTTGGGAAAATTCTACACAGCTCAGAGGTTGCTCATCTAGCCACGTGTGTCTGCCCTTCTGATGTGTGTCTCCGCGTGATACCAGTTGATAGGGGGATCTCCAATTGTGCACCCCTTTTCCACCACTAGACCCCAAGGCGAGGTGGGTGGCCATCTCTATCCCCAGCGGTCTCCACCGGGCAGATGTTCCCACGGGGAGGGGGGAGTAGTGGCTGCTGGAAGCGCTCTTGGGTGGCGCAAAATTCCCTATTGAAGTGGGCAGGATTATGGGGAGCTGCTCTGGTTCAGCCTGCGGCTCTTGAGGTATTTGGTTGTCATGGGAACCAGCGGTTATACCAAATAAGTCACTATAGCCAGCAACCTTCAAAATGAGCGATCTCTGGGGTACAGGAGGGCTGGGACCTGAAGGGCAGGCACTAGGACCAGCACGTAGCGGACTTGTTGGAGGCCAGAGCCGGGGTAGTGGAACGAGATGGACGAGCTGCAAACTGTTTCCAATACCCAAAGGTCCCGCCGCTACAGTTCCGGTATCTCATCCCACCTGGAACCCACAGATGCAGCTGTCCCTGGCCACCACAGTCAAAGCCTGTCTCGCCCCAGCAGAAGAGCCCCGGGCCGGAGCGGGGCAAAGCTAGAGACGCGGCTCACAGCTCCAGGCGGGTGGCTGTAAAGATGGCGGCCACCACCAGCCTGGCACACAGCAGGGCTCCGATCGCACCCGGAGTGCAGTTTTTCTCCGCAGGCCGCAGCGGCAATTGCTAGCAGCCTCTAAGGGCTTGTCCCGCTCTCCGTTATCTCCTGGGCCCAGTCCCGCTGACTTCTAGTGGCGCAGTGCCGGCCTACGGGTTCCCGCACACTGTCCCGGGAAGCTGTATCTCGGTCCCCGCCCAGTTCCTCCCCATCCCTCAGCAGTCTCTGTATATTGCAGCTGCGAGTTGTGTCTGGCTCTCGCAACTTCCTCCTCTCCACAGGGCTTGCCGTCCCTAGCAACCGCTCTGTTCCCACTCTGGGCTTGTCCCTGACTGCGTGTATGGGGAGGCGCGTAACCGCTTGGGGGGCAGGTCGCGCTGCGCCGACCTGGCGAGTGCGTCCTTCCCGCGCTCTGGGCTCTATTGTGCTCCGTGCGCTCTCAGATCTTTGTGAAATTTTGTACCTGTTTTCTTGGGCTGGCGTTCGGGGTTGTTTCTCTGTAATTCACAATGCTGTTTTCGGAGTGAGCGGTCTGTGGTCGCAGGCAGCCGCTGGCGTTCTTCACCTCCTTCCCTGGGAGCAGTGTGGTGGGAGGACGCTATCACACCACCATTTTTTCCCAGAATCCCTAAGATTTTTTGACTTTACAATGGTGTGAAAGTCATATACATTCAGTAGAAACCATACTTCACATTTTGAAATTTGATCTTTCCTCAGGCTACAATATGCAATATAATACTCTTTTGGGATGCTGGGCAGCAGCAGAGCCACAGCTCCCAGTCAGCCATGTTAACATAAGTGTTCTGAGCATGTTAATGTAGAGTAGGCTATACTATGATATTCCACAGGTTAGGTGTATTAAATGCATTTTAAACTTAAAATATTTTCAATTCATAATCTGTTTATTGGGACACAACCCATCATAAGTTGAGGAGCATCTTTACTAGATTTAAATATGTATGTGGTGCTCTCAGTTTTCACCTAGTTTCAAGTTAACCCTGGATAATTTTAATTAAAAAAAAAAAAATACTAGGTTATTAAGTATGAAATGTCCGATTTCCTTAAGTACTAAGTTTGACAGCTGATATCTCTGATATGTCACTTTGACACTTCGACACTTTTTGTTTTATGCTTATTGTGAAGGTACATCCTCAGTCTTTCAAATGCACGTTTTGGTTTGTGTTTATCTTTCAAATTTTTTAGAGCAATTTTTGTGAAACCATGGATAAGTCAAAAATTTGTTGTTATTTTTGAATATGAGTTCCTTTGTAGAACCAATGCAGCACAGACAGCTCGAAATATCAACAAAGTGTTTGGGAAGGATGTGGCTAATGAACTCACAGTATGTCAATGGTTTGAGAAGTTCCATTCTGGTGATTTTAATCTTGAAAATGAGCCACGGGGGTGACCGGAGACCAAGGTGGATAATGATGAGCTGAAAGCTGTAGTGGAAGTGAATCCATTTCAACCTATTTGTGAATTAGCAGCAAGGTTTGAAGTTACTATTCCAACAATATTGGATCATTTGAAAAAATCAGCAAGGTAAAGAAGCTGGATAGATGGGTATCACATATATTAAATGAACATCAGAAGAGAAATCGCCTTGAAGCTTGCCTTTCTCTGCTGTCACGACATAAAGGCAAACCATTTCTACACTGTATTATTATGTATGATGAAAAATCGATTCTTTTTGACAATCATAAGCATTCAGCACAATGATCGGATAAAGATGAAGTGTCAAAACACAGTCCAAAACCTACAGAATGGGAGAAAATATTTACATGCTACACATCTGATAAAGGGCTGATAACCAGAATCTATACAGAACTTAGAATAATCAACAAGAAAAAAACAAACAACCCCATTAAAAAATGGGCAAAGGACATGAACAGAAACTTTTCAAAAGAAGACAGAATAATGGCCAGCAAACATAAAAAATTGCTCAACTTCTCTAATCATCAGGGAAATGCAAATCGAAACCAGAATGAGATATCACTTAACTCCAGTGAGATTGGCTTATATCAAAAAGTCCCAAAACAACAAATGTTGGCAGGGATGCAGAGAGATAGGAACACTCATACACTGTTGGTGGGACTGCAAATTAGTGCAACCTCTATGGAAATTAATATGGAGATACCTCAAAGAACTAAAAGTAAAACTACCATTTGATCCAGCAATCCCACTACTGGGTATTTACCCAAAGGAAAAAAAGACATTGTATAACAAAGATATCTGCCCTTGAATGTTTATAGCAGCACAATTCAGAATTGCAAAGATGTGGAAACAACCCAGGTGCCCATCAATCCATGAGTGGATTAACAAAATGTGGTATATGTATAACATGAAGTACTACTCAGCCATAAAAAAACAACAGTGAATTAACACATCTAGTATTATCCTGCTTGGAGCTACAGCCCATTCTTCGAAGCAAAGTATCACAAGAATGGAAAAAGAAGCACCACATATACTCACCATCAAACTGGTACTAACTGATCAATACTTATGTGAACACATGAAATTAACATACATCAGGGGTTGGGCAGGCGGGAGGGGGGTGGAGAGAATGGGAAATCTCACACTTAATGGGTGTGGGGCACATTGTCTGGGGGATGGGCACGATTGTAGCTCTGACTTGGGCAGTGCATAGGCAATATATGTAACCAAAGTGTTTGTACCCCTATAATATTCTGAAAATTAAAAAAAACATGAATATTCATCAAAAAAATCTTAATGGTGTCTGTTTGGTGGTCTTGTGCTGGAATTATCCGCTAGAGCTTCATGAAACCTGGTCAATTGTTTACAATGGATGTCTACTGCAACCGATGGGATGAAATGATGAGGATGCTTGCGATTAAGCAGCTGAGATTGGTCAATAGAGACAGGCCAATCCTCATGCAAGACAATGCTCAGCTACATGTCTCATAAACAACGCTGCTCGAACTACAGAAGCTGGACTTGGAAACTCTCTGTCATCCTCCATATTCACCAGACCTTGCACCAATTGACTACCACTTCTTCCATGTTTTGTACCACTTCTTGCAAGGATAATTATTCAATTCTCAACAAGCTGTGGAAGACACCTTTTGCAATTTCATTGCCACTCACTCTCCAGGCTTCTTGGTGGCTGGCATAAACAAGCTACCATTAAAATGGCAAAACTGTGTTGATAGTTTAGTTTGACTAATTGTACTGCTTCTTGTTTGAGATATAATAGACTACACTTTTGATTTGAAATCAGACATTTCACATTTAATGACCTAATCGCAATGTCTCATTAATGAAATTCAAGAACTTTAAGTTCATGCTTTATAATTATTACACGACAAATAGTAAAGTCTGTGGTGGAGTAAAAAATATTTCTTTTAAGTTGATAGCCCCTAAAATTGATACCTTCATAATACTAATCATTATGCTTTAAATTGAAAAGTGTGGTGTGGTTTCACCTTAAGTTGGACATATAAGATTTTCACTGACATTAAAAAGCAATGGGATTTTTCTGGATATTTGGTATAGGCTAAGGATGTGAACATGAGCACAGAACAGAATATCATTATGATTAGTTCATTAAACTACCTTACCCTAAACTCAGGACCCAGGATCCTTTACAGCAGAACTCCACCTAGGTCTGTTGTTCCCAGGATACATTCCCAAGCTCTGATCCTTTCCCACTTTCTGTTGTCCACAAAATATTACAATTAGACTAGCACTGTTCAATAGAACATTTTTATAATTATGGAAACTTTCTATATCTGCACTGTCCAATATGGTAGTCACTAGCCACAAGTGCTAATTAAGCATTTGGAATGGAGCTACATGATGAAGGACTGAATTTTTAATTTTCTTTAATTTTAAATAATTTAAACTTGAATTTAAATAGCCAAATGTTGCTAGTCGCTATCATACTGGAGAACAGATTCAGACCTTGTAAAATAATCCAAAAATATAATTCATTTTAATAGGTTAATTGCCAATCTATGATGTCCCTTCAAAATGACTGCATTTTAACAGGGTAGCATTGTGGGTACAATGCTTTAACACAAGGGAATAATTCTATAATAATGAAATGGTAGGAACTCCAACAAGTTGATGCAGCAGGAACTTTGGAGGATGAAGGTAGCCAGAAAATTTCATTACCTAGGCAATGGTCCCATATGTTGCATGTAAAATTGACCTTGATAGTATAGGTTGCTTGTTAGAATATTAGTTCACTGAGAAGTAAAAGTTCTTACTTCCATAGAGTATAAAATCAACATATTTACATTACCATTGGATTCCCAAGCTAAAACTCTGCTACTGGCCATCACTCTTATATTGTTAAAAAGTACATGTGCTCTGAGATCTCTAGTTTGAGTGTGTTAGTGAGTAATAATCTTCAGAGAAAGGTGAATTTAGGGAAAAAGAGCCCTGGTACTCCAATTCACCATTTAAAACAAGTCCTTGTTTTGACATCTAAACATTCCTTCCCTTTCCCCATTCCCTTCATTACCACCCCAGAAATATTGTTTAGTTTCTAAAATTGAATATTGCTAAGAAGAGGGGTGCAAGGTTTTGTCCTTATTAGAATCAGATATACTGAAGTATTAGAGTATCTGACATTGAAAATAATTGCTTCCAATACTTTTGGAATGACATCTTTGAAATTCAACTCATTTACTTACTACGGATTGCAGTTTTGTCTCCTGCTATTCTCCAATACGAACTTACCATAGTTATGCTGTTTTACTCTGTGCCTAATGAACACGCCCTGTACATTTCTTGCTTTTCTTCTTCTAGTCTCCCTCTGAGCTGCAGTATCAGTTTTATTATTTTAAAATGAGGTGAATAGTGCCTGCATCCCTGGGGTTTCATGAGTATTTGTATTTTGTATCGAAAAGCAGCTAACACAACATCTGGTGCATGGTAAATATACAATAAATGTTTAAATGCTAGCTTTTTTCTCTTCTTCCCTGTTTTCTTCCTTCCTATAAACCTCTATAATAGTTTTTTCCATTTATATGATATTGTATTCTAAGGGATAGCTTTGTATCTGTATATTTTACATAGCCTTATCTAGATTATAATCTCCTTAAAGACAAGGTGGGGTAGGCAAGGCAGCTTATACTTCTTTGTAGATATAACAGTATCTATTACATAGTAGGTGCTTAATAAGTAAAATTTTGTCAATATATTTGTAGGCATATGTAGATATATGCTAGAACAACATACAATAATCACACATGCTTAAATGTAACATGACTATAGACAAATTATTTAACATCCCTGAATTGCCATCTCCTCATACATAAAATGGAGAAAATAACAATAACATCTACCTAGAAAGGTTATTGTGGAATGAAGGATAAAACTAGGCAGGGAGGGGCAGCAATGACAAAGGTTCAAGTGTACACCACGTCTATGTTTATGTGTATTCAATTTGAGAGAGATTTTGAAAATCTGGAGACTGTCCAGAAGAGAGTGACCAGGGAGATGAGGTATTTAGAGAAGAGAGCACTGGAGAAAGGAATATAACTTCAATCTTTACCTGTATAAGCAATTGCTTGTGCAAGAAGAAATATTTAATTCTGTCTTACTCCTAAGAGCAAAATTAGTACTATGGGGAAAGTTATAACAATAAGGCCTCCAAATCACTTCAACTTGATTTTCCTATATTATGTACTCCAAGCAGCATGAAAAAAGAAAATTAAACACAAAGAGTCTAGTCCCATCTTTGCAAGTATGCAGCTGTGTGATCTGAAACAAGTCATTTTATCTTTCTGAACCACAGTTTCAAATATTCAAATTGAGTTTATTGTGCTTAACTAAAAGTTCTCAAAGTTTCAGAATTGAACATCCCAGGGTCTTAATTTAATCAAGAGAAAAAATGTACCTTCCTGTAAAAGTCAAACTTAAGAGATTAATATTTTCTAAGAAATACATATGAGGCAATTAGATTTCCAAGAATTATTATGCTTTTGGACTAAATTGAGTTTATACTAAATTATAACTCTAGAAAAATAATAGTATTTTTTATTTATTTTCCCCCTCATAATTATTTAATGTATAGCTTAATGGTTCATAAAAAGTAACCTATCCAGTGCTTTCATTCTTGAATAATGTATTAAATAATGACTAAGGCAAAGAACTGCAAAATATTGGAAGTACATGTAACTCTACTTTGTGAAGGTTGTATTCTTTAATAGAGTAGATGTCTTTGTGCAACTCATAGAAGAAATTGATGGTGTTTTCTGATAAGAAAAAAAGATGACATAAATAGAAAACTGCTTCTGAGAAGTTTAGTTATATAGAGAAAAAATGATTAAAATGAGTGTGGTTTATTACAAATCTGATATGTCAGATTTAAATTGCTACATGTTGGGAAAAGGAAAAAGTAGTTTCAAATTTCATCACTTTCTTAATGGACACGAGTGTAGTTCCTAGAATGCCAATAGCCCAAAGCTACCAAACTATTGAACGAGGTATTAAAATTCCATGATATAGAGCTGCAATATACAGAGACTGCCGAGGGCTGGAGAGGAACTGGGCGGGGACCGAGATTCAGCTTCCCGGGACAGTGCGCGGGAACCCGCAGGCCGGCACTGCACCACTAGAAGTCAGCGGGACTGGGCCCAGGAGTTTATCAGAGAGCGGGACGCGCCTTAGAGTTGCTAACAACTACGCGGAGACCCTTTAATTTTAAAACAGAGAAAAAATGTCCCTTCCGGGAAAACCCCAAATTAAAAATTTTTAAAAATTTTTTAAGAAATACATTAGGAAAAATTTTTTTTCCAAAAATTTAAAAATGTTTTTTTACTAAATTGATTTTTTACAAAAATTTTAACCTGAAAAAAAATAGTTTTTTTATTTTTTCCCCCCTCATTTTTTATTTAATTATGTTTTAAAGGTTCAAAAAAAATAACCTAACCCGTGTTTTTATTCTTGAATAATTTATTAAATAATGCCCCAAAGGGAAAAACGGCAAATTTTGGGAAATTTCATTAACTCTATTTTTTTGAAGGTTGTATTCTTAATAAGTAGATTGGGTTTTTTTTGGGGGAACCCCTAAAAAAAATTGATGGTGTTTTCTGTTTTAAAAAACAAGATGACAAAAAAATTTTAAAAATGCTTCTGAAAATTTTTTTTTATAGAGAAAAATGTTAAAAATTGAGTGGGTTTATTTCAAATCTGATATGTCAGTTTTAAAGGGGTACCGGGGTTGGGGGAAAAAGGGAAAAAATGTTTCAAATTTCTCATTTTCCCCTTAAAAAGGGGCAGGGGGTGTATTCCTAAATTTGGGGCCAAAATTTTTCCCAAAACTACCAAACTTTTTTAAAGAGGTTTAAATTCCAAAATAGGGTTTTAAAAATACGGGAAAATTTTTTCCGAGGGCGGGGGGGGAAAGGGGGGGGGAACCGAGATTCAGTTTCCCCCGGGGAGTGCGCGGGAACCCGCAGGCCGGCACTGCACCACTAAAAACCCCCCGGGACTCCCCCCGGGTTTTTTCGGGGGGAGCGGGACGCCCCCTTTTGAGGTTGCTAAAAAATCCCCCGGGGGAAAAAAAAAGGGGGCCCCCCGGCGCATGGGGGCCCCCCCTTTTTTCGCCAGGTTTGGGGGCGGCCGCCATCTTTACAGCCGCCCGGGGCCCGGCCCTTTTACCCCCGCCCCCTAGCTCCCCCCGCCCCCCCCCGGGCTTCATCCGCGGGGAAGACAGGCTTTGCCTGGGGGGGGCCAGGAAGCGGCACCCCCGGGGGTTCCCCGGGGGGCGAGATCCCGGAAATGTGAGGGGGGAAAAACCCTTTTGGGAAATTTGGGAAAAAGTTTCAGCTCGCCCCTCGGGGGTTTGCTCCCCCCCCGGGCCCGGCCTCCGCAACTCCGCCCGTGGGGCCTTTTCCCCCCCCCAGGTCCCACCCCCCCCTTACCCCGGGTTTCCCCATTTTTTGAAGGTTGCTGGCCATTGACCCCATTTGGTAAAATGGGGTTTCCCCCGAAAACCAAATCCTAAAAACCCCCCCTGAACCAAGCACTCCCCATAAACCCCCACTTCAATAGGGAAATTTTTGCGCCACCCAAGAGTGTTTTCCCCGGGGCCCCATTTTCCCCCCCCCCCCTTTTGGAAACCCCCCCCCGGGGGGGACTGCGGGGGGTAGAAAAGGGGCCCCCTCCCCCCCCTTAAAAGGGTTTTTGTGGGGGAAAAGGGGTGCCCATTGGAACCCCCCCTTTAACCCGTTTCAAAGCAGAGACACTCATCAAAGGGCCCCCCCCCCCGTGGCTAATGGGGCCCCCTGAGCTGGGTAAAATTTTTTCCCAAAACCCCCCTTTTTACACTGCACCAAAGGAAATTGTGTTTTACCGCCCCTTTTCCGGGGAAAACCCCGGCCCAAAAAAAACCCCCCAGGGCTACAAAACCCCCCCCCCAAAAACAGGGGTTTTTTGCATACCCCAACTGGGGAATCAAGCTGTTTTGGGGCAAACAAAATTTTCCTACCAGTAGGACGGGGGGAAAATCATACCCCCAGTAAAATTTTATTACCCCGACCCCCCCCTGGAGGCTTTTTCCCCCACACCCACGGGGGAAAAGGGGGGAAGCCACAGGTCAAAAATTAACTCAAGATCCAACAAACTTGCTAAAATACACCTAAGGCATACGGGGCCCCCTTTTTTTTTTTTCCCTGGCTTTCCCAAAAGGAAAAAAAATTTTGGGGGGCCCCGGGGCCAGGGCCAAAAACCCCAGCTCTAACCCCCCCCCCGGGCCCCAAAAACCAAAAAAAGGGCCAAAAAAGGGGGAAAAAACCCCCAAAAAAACCCAGGGGAAAAAAGAAAAAAACAAAAGGTTTTTCCCCCCAAAAAAAAAAATTTAAAAATTTAAAAAATTTTGGCCCCCCAAACCCCAAAAAATGGGAAATGAAAAAAAAAGGAAAAAAAATTTATGGAAAAAACAAAAAGCCCCTAAAATTTAAAAAGAATTAAGGGGGAAAAACCCCCGGGGAAAACCCCAAAAATGGTGGTTCTCCAAAAAAAAAATAGAAAATTAGGGGAAATTTTAAAAGAAAACCAAAAAGAACAGAAAAAGGGTTTAAAAAAGTGGAAAAGGGGCCAAAAAAAGGTTTGGCCCCCCGGGGAGGGAAAAATTTTTTAGGGCTGGGAAATTAGGGGGTAAAAAAAAACAGGGAGAAAGAACCAAAAACAAGAAAGGAAAAAAAATCAAAAAATGTGGAGTTAAGTAAAAGTTTAAAACCCCCTAATATTAGGACCCGGGGGAAAAAAAATTTTCAGGGTTTTGGGAAAAAAAGGGGTAAAAAGGAAAACCCATGTTTTCCAAAAATTTCCCAAACCTTACAACCCAAAAAAAGGGGGCCCACCCAACCCAAAAAAAAAAGGCAACCACCCAAATTTTATTAAACTAAACCCAAATAAAAAAAAGACCTTTTCCCCCGATTAAGAAAAAATCACGAAAAGGGCCCAACCCCCCGCAAAAAATTTAACTGAAATTTTCCCTAACCCCAAAAACCCCCGAAAAATTTTGGGGGAAAACCCAAAACCAAAATTTCCAAAACCAAAAAAAAAGGGCCCCCCAAAAAAATTTGTTTTTCCCCAAACTTTTTTAATAAGAAAGGCCCCCCCATTTAAGGGGAAAATTTTTTTGAATTTAAAAAACCCCGACCTGTTTTTCCGGGGAAACCAACCTCAACCCAAAGCGCAACAAACCCAAAAAGGGAAAAATTTTTCCAAGGCAAAAACCCCAAACCGGGTTCCCCCCAAAGCCCCAAAAATTTTAAAAAAAAAAATACCACCCACAAAATTTTCCAAAAAAATTTTTTCCCCAAAATCACCCCAAAAATTTTAAAAAAGCTACCCCCTTTTAAAAAGGGCCCCCGGCCCAATGGGGGAAAATCAAAAACCCAAAAATTGTTGTTTAAAAAGGAAAAAAAACCCCCCAACAAAAGACGGGGTTGCTAAGGGTGGGGTTTTGGGAAAAAAGGGGGGGGAAGGGAAAACCCAAAAAAACCCCGGGGGCCCAAAACCCTTTAGTGAAAATTTTAAAAAAAAAAAAGGGGAAAAAGGACAAAAAAATATTGGGGGGGAAAAAGGGAAAAAATTTTCACAAGAGGATTTAAAACCCCTCCCCTTTAACCCCTTTTTTCACCCCCCGGAAAATTAAAAACCCCGGACTGCAAATGGGGGGCTAGAGGGGCCCCAAACCCCCTAAGAAAAAAAACAAAAATTTCCCGGGGCCCAAAAACCCCCAAAAGGGGGGTGGAACTGGACAGATTCCAAAAAAAAAATTTTTGGAGAAAAAAACGGGCCCCCAAACAGGGGTTGAAAAAATTTAAATCCAAAAAAAAAATCAAAAGGGGGCCCCCCCCAAAAAATTTTAATATCTTTTATTTCTTTATTCATGGAAATTTTAAAAGGGGGAAAAAGGAAAAAAGGGGTTCAAAAAATTTTTAAAAAAAGAAATTTTAAAATGGTATCGGAGAAAAAAAGGGGAATTTAAAAAAAAAATTAGGGAAAAGTCCATTTCCCCAAAAAAAAAAAAAGAAAACCTTTTTCGAAAGGGTATTGGGAAAAGGAAAATTTAATCATCAAAAAAAAAAATTTGAAATAACGAAGGGGGAAAAATTTAACAAAGGGGGAAAAAAAAAAGGCCCCAAAAAAATTTAAAACCCAATTCCCCATCAAAGAAGAAAAATTTTTAAAACGGGGAAAAAATTAAAAGGGGAAAGGGCGGGGGGAAAAAAAAAAGGGAAAAAGGGGCCCAAACCCCCAAAAAAAAAAAAGAAAAGAAAAAAAAATTTAAAAACAAAAAAAAAATTAAAAAACGGGGGAAAAAAAAAAAACAATACAGAAAAAAACAATAAAAAAAAAAAAAGCGGGGTTTTTTTAAAAAGAAAACCCAAAAAAGGGGAAAACCCTTCCCGGGGGTTTACCAAAAAACCCCGGGGAAAAAGGGCCCCCCTAATAAGCTAAAATTTTGAAATTTAAAAAGGGGAAAAATCAAAAAAGGGGTCCCAAAAGGAAATACAAAAAACCCCCCCCTTTTAAATTTAAAAAAACCCCAAAAAGGCCCAAAAAAACCGAAACGGGGGAAAGGAAAAAGGGGCAAAAATTTTTAAAAAAACCAAAAATACCCCCCTAGCTAAACCCCCGGGAAAAAAACCCGAATTTCTAAAAAACCCCAAAATCAAGCACCGAAATTGAAGGGGAGAAAATTTAAAAAACTCCCCCCAAAAAAAAAACCCCGCCCAGAGGGGTTCACACCTGAATTCTACCAAGCCTACAAAGAAAGACTGGTTGCCTATACTGCGAAATTATTTGAAAATATCCAGAAGGATGGATCCTCCCAAACTCATTCTACGAACCAATATCACCTTGATACCAAAGCCAGGAAAGGACACAACAAAAAAGAAAACTACAGACCAATATCCCTTATGAATATAGATTGCAAAAATTCTCAAAAAAATCCTTGCAACCGAATTCAAATGTACATCAAAAAATAATCCATCATGATCAGGTGGGCTTCATTCCCGAGATGCAGGGATGGTTCAACGTACGCAAATCTATAAAATGTAATTCACCATAATAAATAAAAGCAAGAACAAAGATTATATGTCCCTTTCAATAGATGCAGAAAAGGCTTTTGACAAAATCCAAACACCCTTTTATGATAAGAAAACTCTTAACAATATAGGCATAGATGGCTCATTCCTAGAAACTATTTAAAGCCATATACGATAAACCCACAGCCAATATCATACTGAATGGGGAAAAATTGAAGGCATCCCCCTTAAAACTGGCACCCAGACAAGGGTGTCCACTATCTCCACTTCTTTTCAACATAGTGCTGGAAGTCCTGGCCACAGCAATTAACAAGACAGAGGAATCAGGGGCGTCCAGATAGGGGCAGAAGAGGTCAAACTTTCACTATTCGCAAGACGATATGATATTATACAAAGAAAAACCCCAAAGATTCAACCAAGAGATTACTGGAATTGATAAATGTATTCAGCAAAGTCTCAGGAACAAAATTAATACACACAAATCCATAGCCTTCATATATGCTAATAACATCAGCCGAGAAACAAATTTAAAGATGGAATACCTTCACAATAGCAACAAAGAAACTTAAAATTTAGGAATATATCTAACTAAGGAGATCAAAGACCTATATAGAGAGAATTATGAAACACTGGGAAAGGAAATTGCCAGAGGATGTAATAGATGGAAAACCTTACCATGCTCTTGGATAGGCAGAGTCAACATAGTAAAAATGGCTTTGCTACCTAAATTAATTTACAGAATCAATGCAATCCCTATCAAAATACCAACATCATTTTTTGCCGATCTAGAAAAAATAATTCTACGCTTCGTGTGGAACCAGAGAAGACCCCGTCTAGCCAAAGCAATCTTAAGCAAAAAGAACAAATTGGGAGGCATCTGTCTACCAGACTTCAAACTATCCTACAAGGCTATAGTAACCAAAACTGCATGGTATTGGCACAAGAACAGACATGTAGACCAATGGAACAGGACTGAGAACCCAAATATAAAACCAACCTCATACAGTCACCTGATCTTTGACAAATTCCAGAAAAACGTACACTGGGGAAAAGATTCCCTATTCAACACAATGGTGCTGGGAAAATTGGATGGCCATATGTAGAAGACTGAAAGTGGACCCACCCTCCTCACCTCTCACAAAAAATCAATTCACAATGGATAACAGATCTAAACCTAAGACATGAAACCATAAGAATTCTCGAAGAAATGTTGGAAAAACTCTTTATGGACATTGGCCTAGGCAAAGAATTTATGAAGAAGACCCCCAAAGCAATCACAGCAGCAACAAAAATAAATACATGGGACCTGATCAAATTGAAAAGCTTCTGCACAGCCAAGGAAACTATCACTAGAGTGAACAGACAACCTACAGAATGGGAGAAAATATTTGCATGCTACACCTCTGATAAAGGGCTTATAACCAGAATCTATACAGAACTTAGGAAAATCAACAGAAAAAATCAAACAACCCTATTAAAAAATGGGCAAAGGACATGAACAAAAACTTTTCCAAAGAAGACAGAATGATGGCCAGCAAACATATAAAAAAGTGCTCAACTTCTCTAATCATCAGGGAAATGCAAATCAAAACCACAATGAGATATCACTTAACTCCAGTGAGATTGGCTCATATCAAAAATCCCCAAATAACAAATGTTGGCGGGGATGTGGACAGGTAGGAACACTCATACACTGCTGGTGGGACTGCAAATTAGTACAACCTCTATGGAAAAGAATATGGAGATATCTCAAAGAATTAAAAGTAGAATTACCATTTGACCCAGCAACCCACTACTGGGTATTTATCCAAAGAAAAAAAGACATTTTATAATAAAGACATCTGCTCTCGAATGTTCATAGCAGCACAATTCACATTGCAAAGTTGTGGAAACAACCCAGGTGCCCATCAATACACGAGTGGATCAATAAAATGTGGTATATGTATACCATGGATATTACTCAGCAATAAGGAACAATAGTGAATTAACACATTGGTATTATCCTGGTCGGAGCTAGAACCCATTCTTCGAAGGCGAAGTGTCACAGGATTGGAAAAACAGCATCACTGGTACTCATCATCAAACTGGTACTAACTGATGAACACTTACATCACACAGGGCAATAACATTCATCAGAGGGCGGGCGGGCGGGAGGGGGGTGGAAGGGATGGGAAAAACTCTCACTGAATGGATGTGGGGAGCACAGTTTGGGAGACGACCACGATTGTGGCTCTGACACGGGCAGAACAGGGGCAATGTGTATGGCCAAAATGTTGTACCCCCATGATATTCTGAAATTAAAAAAATAAATAAAAAAAAAATTAAAAAAAATAGACAAAAAAAAATAAATAAATAAAATAAAATAAAATTCCATGATATAGTTTTTTAGCAGTAGTTTTACTGTGGCAACCTATCATTCAAGAAAAATATGAAACCAAGCTTGTAAGAAGTGTTTACAAGACCTTAAATTGTTGACTCTAATTTTCAGATTGTATCAGAGGTCAAAGTAATTCACAGTGCCCTTATCATTCAGGAAAACCACCTTCAAGATAAAACACAAATAGAAGAATATCATTAAAACAAATGTGGCAATGTATAATTTTCTACTTGCAAATTAGCTTACCTCATGATAGGTTTACTTCTATACAGACTTATATGTATTTTCTACCTTATAAAAGCTCTGTACAATACTGTAAAGAGAAAATTATCATTAAGAAATGATAATGTCCAAGGTCACATAGTTGAAGCAATAAATATCGAAGATCTGCAATGGGTTAGGCATTTTGGAAGATACAAAGCAATTAGAAGATATGGTTCTTGCCTTTAAAGAACTTATAATTTGACTAGTGAAGCAGGTCTAAAACAATTATTAATAAAACAAAATGAATGGTACAAGGAAGTATGCGGTCAAGGACTTAAATTGTGTAATAAAGGCTAGATGCTATAGGAGTTTTGAGAAAGAGCACTGAATTACTCAAGAAACACCCCATGGAGGAGAAGGGTGTTGCTATGGTCTGAATGTCAGTGTCCCTTCAAAACTCATATGTTAGAACATAATACCTAATATGATAGCATTAAGAGGTGGGGTATTTGAGAAGTAATTGAGGCATAAGGGCTCCACCATCATGAATTGGATTAATGCCCTTATAAAAGAAGCTCAAGTGAACTCCCTTGCTGCTTCTGCCATGTAAGGATACAGCCAGAAGGCATCATCCTTGAAGCAGAGAACAAGTCCTCACCAGACACCAAATCTGCTGCCACCTTGATCTTTGACTTATTTGCCTCAAAACTGTGAGAAATAAATTTCTGTTGTTTATAAATTTCCCAGTCTAAGGTATTTTGTTATAGCAGCTGAATAGACTAAGACAGGTGTTAAACTATGCTTTTAAAGATGGGTAGAATTTAGACTGTTGAGAAGAAGAGGTATGACCAATCTAGGTGAGGCAAATGACATTAGAAAAGACAATGAAAGCAGAAATAAGTGAATTGTTTTAAGGAAAGCAGTGACTCTGGATTTTTCTCTTTCTAGACAAAGGCATTGTATGCCAAGACATGGAGCTATATTATCTCAAAAAAGGCCTTTTCTTGCTATTCTAAGTAGTCTTGTATACATTTTGGATGACGGTATCATAAAATCTTCCAGAAAGTGAAACTGGGAACCTGAAAAGAGGAAGGAAGTAACCTTTAGAATCAACAAAGGCACTGTGAAAACCATGTATTTGGCAACTTTGAAATAAGAGTTTGCATACAAAATAGAATTTTATCCCCCCACTCCATTGATCAGAAAGCACCTTACCAGTTAAAACTCTAACATAAATTTTAAAAATGACCAATCTATCTGTATAGAGATGGGTAGTAAAATATAATATTTATGGAGTTCTTACTGTATGCTGACTTCTATTCTTCTAAGTGCTATATATGGAAGCTCTCATTTAATGCTCACAATCCTATGAAGTAGATACTATTAAGTATGTTGTACAATAGTAGAAACTGTTTGAGACTGCTTTTTTCTTCAGTGACAGGAAGCTTTTCTTAGTTATGATTTGGGCTTGCTCTAATATCATTTCTACCAACATCAGACTTGGTATGTTCACATGGGGCAATAGGGAGAATGCTAAAGATGATTTTGTTCTTCCTTCTTCACCTCTAAAAGATGTAAACCTTGTGAGTGAGCATACTCCTCACCAATAAATGCTCGGGTTTCCTTGGGGGTAGTATAAGCATTAAAGCAATGACAGACATTATGTGTAAAGTGCCTAAATATCAGGGAGGGATATCAGAGGACTTTTTCATTATTATGATTCCTTTTGTTCCTAAGAATGAAATTAATAAGAAATCAGCTATATACATATTTAAGAGCTGAGTTGCAGCCTTATTAATAATAAATTATTTTGCCCACTCTTTTCTTGGGAGTAAGAACAATATAACCAAGTGGTTTCCAGAAAATTCATTTGATTCATGGAGTTATTTGAATTTAAGTTTGAACAGTGCCTCCATGGGAAATTGTATGTACAATTTTATAAACCAGTGAATAATATACTATAAAACAAAATATAAATTTTAGTACATTATTTTCTTGTTGGAAGTCAACAGTCCCTTCTTTGAATGTTTCAAAATTAAATATTCACCAGGATAAGTTGTTAGTTTAATAATACAGAAATAAAGCAAGAACACATGCTATATTCAAAAATGCTATCTTTCCACAAATACCCTTATCTGCATATGTCTACATAGTCAGATGCAAAGCAAACATCAAATATCCATTCTCATATATTGTCTACATGACATCAAATTGCTATAAATGACTAATGACTGTTTACTTTTTATCCAGATGTTTGCTGTCACTTAGACAAATTATGAAGATTCTTTTAAAAATAGGAAAAATATTTATTACTTTTATAAACATTATGTAACAAATATCCAAAAAAGTGGGAAAATGCCCTGTATTAGTCCGCTTCTATTCTGTACCATCAAAGTGTCAACTTCTTGAGGACTTCATTAAAGATAGTAGAGTTGAAGCAGCAGAAATATTCCATCAATAATTTCTTTAAAAATATTCCTGAAAGGCTTCTTGTGTTCAAATGTTAATAATGGATATTTCAAAGTGGTAGGATTTAGAGTGAGTTTGAGTTACTTCTTTGTACCTTTCTGTGATTTTTGAATTTTTTAAACATGTGAATATATCATTTCTACAAAATTCTTTACTCTTTAAAACAATACCCATGAAACCATCAGAAAAGAAAGAACACTTGGCAGTGACTTCAAGAAGTAATGAAAAGTAAAGTTATGCCAGATTCTGGTAGAATTGTTTTTTAATCTTCCACACTGGTGGTGAGCGATTATTAAACCTCCTACATCGCTAAAAAAATTCACAAAAGAGGAAATACAAGTGGACAGCAAACATATAATGAGATACTCAAATTCACTAGTATAGGGGACACACAATTAAAGTTACAATAAAATATCAGTTTATACCCATTGGACTAGCAATAATTAAGCGAGAATAGAATAAAGAGACATTCCTCATTAAGCAGAGTAACTGAGTTTATAAAATAAAGAATAGGTATAAATATAATAAGAGAGGACTTTCACTCCCAAAGTGGCTTATGTTTTTATTCTTCCCATCTTTAAAGTATCTGACTGATGAATGTTTTCTAGTCTAATGGTTAGTTCAGTTCATTCTATTCTCAAAGTTTCCACATATTACAATAGCTTTTGTTAGTAAGTCTCTGTGACTTTGGTTTCAATTTTTAGTTTTAATGAAGGGTAAATTAAAGAATGTGGGACTTACGATATTTTATTCTATACTCTTATGATTCTGTGCCTTCCTCAGCTACTTATACTGGGTTTTCTCTACTCCACTACCACAATTTTGGCCATGACTTGAAATCTATTTATTGATCAATAACTGGAGGATGGGAGAGAGGAAATGAATTTGATGCCAGCTTACCATCTCCTAATACTTCTATAATTAAGTAAAACACTGTGGTCAAGTTTAAGGAAAAAAAAACCTCACTGAGATAACTAGGATATAACAGCAACACGTACAAAATCAACATGAAAAATGAGCAAACATATCATCAGCAATGGATGATAGTTGGACCTCTTCTGCCCCCATTTGAATACCCTTGATTTCCTTCTCTTGTCTGATTGCTCTGGCTAGGACTTCCAGCACCATGTTGAATAGAAGTGGTGATAGAGGGCAACATTGTCTGGTTCTAGTTCTAAGTAGGAATGCTTTCAACTTTTCCCCATTCAGTATGATGTTGGCTGTGGGTTTGTTGAATATGGCTTTCATCATTTTGAGGTATCTCTATGCCTATTTTTTAACCATTCTTATCATAAAAGGGTGCTGAATTTTGTAAAATGCTTTTTCTGCATCTATTGAGAAGATCACATGGTCTTTATTTTTACTTCTATTTATGTGGTGAATTACATTTATAGATTTGCATATGTTGAACCATCCCTGCATCTCTGGGATAAAGCCACTTGGTCATGATGGATTTTTTTTTTTGGATGAGCAGCTGAATCTGGTTTGCTAGGATTTTATTGAGAATGTGTGCATCTACATCCATAAGGGATATTGGTCTGCAGTGTTCTTTTTTTGTTGAGTCTTTTCCTGGCTTTGGTATCAAGGTGATGTTGGCTTCATAAAACATATGTGGGAGGACTCCTTCCTTCTTAATATTAGGGAATAATTTCTGCAGGATAGGTACCAGTTCTTCTACATGGGTCTGGTAAAATTTGGGTGTGAAACCATCTGGTCTGGGACTTTTATTTTTATGGAAGATATTTTATTGTTGCCTCAAATTTGATGCTTTATATTTGTCTGTTCTGGAATTCTATTTCTTCCTGATTGAGCCTAGGGAGGCTGTGTGTTTCTAAGAATTTTTCCATTTCCTCCATGATTTCAAGTTTATGTGCATAGAGATTTTTAAAGTATTCATAGATGATATTTTGTATTTCCATGGTATCAGTTGTACTTTCTCCTTTTTCATTACAGATTGAGCTTATTAGAGTCCTTCATCTTCTGCCTGTGGTTAATCTAGCAAGAGGTCTATCAATGTTGTTTATCTTTTCAAAGAGCAAACTTTTTCTTTCATTAATCTTCTGTACAGTTCTTTTGTTACCGATTTCATTTAGTTCTGCTCTGATCTTGGTTATTTCTTTTCTTCTCCTTGGTTTGGGATTGATTTTCTTTTCCTTTTCCAGTTCTTTGAGATGATTTATTAGATTTTTGATTTATGTTCTTTCTGTCTTTTGGATGTAGCCATTTATGACTATGAGTTTTCCTCTCAGGACTGCTTTAGCTGTATCCCATAGGTTTTGGTAATATGTGTCCTGTTTATCATTTAGTTCAAAGAATATTTTGATTTTCATCTTAATTTCCTCCTTACTCTGATTATCATTTGGCAGTAGGTTGTTTAGTTTCCATGATGTTGTGTAGAGATGAGGGCTTCTATTGGAAGTGATTTCTAATTTTATTCCTCTCTGGACTGAGAAAATGCATGGTATAATTTCTATTTATTTTAAATTTGTGGAGACATGTTTTGTGGCCTAGGATTTGATCAATCTTAGAGAATGTCCCATGAGCTGATGAGAAGAACATATATATCTAGAAGACCCCAAAGATTCTGCCAACAGACTCCTGGAATTGATAAATCAATTCAGCAAAGTCTCAGGTTACAAAATCAATGTACACAAATCAGTAGCATTCATATACACCAACAACAGTCAAACTGAGAACCAAATCAAAGACTCAATACCTTTCACAATAGCAACAAAGAACATAAAATACCTAGGAATATATTTAACTAAGGAGGTGAAAGACCTCTACAGGGATAACTATGAAACACTGAGGAAGGAAATAGCAGAGGACATAATCAGATGGAAAACCATACCATGCTCATGGATTGGAAGAACCAATATTGTTAAAATGTCTATACTACCCAAAGTGATCTACAGATTCAATCCAATCCCTATCAAAATACCAACATCATTTTTCACAGATCTAGGTAAAAGGGTTCTACACTTTGTATGGACCCAGAAAATATCCCTATATCCAAAGCAACCTTAACTAAAAAGAAGAAACTGGGAGGCATCAATTTACCAGACTTCAAGCTATACTATAAGGCAATAGTAACCAGAACAGCATGATACTGGCACAAGAACACAGATATAGATCAATGGAACAGGACTGAAAACCCAGATATAAAACCATCCTCATATTTCCATCTGATCTTTGACAAAGTAGACAAAAACATACACTGGTGAAAAGAAACCCTATTCAATAAATAGTGCTGAGAAAATTGGATAGCCACATGTAGAAGATTGAAACAGGATGCACACCTCTCACCACTCACAAAAATCAACTCACAATGGATAAAAGACTTAAACCTAAGGCATGAAAACATAATAATTCTAGAAGAAAATAATGGAAAAACTCTTATAGACATTGGCTTAGGCAAAGAATTTATGAAGAAGACCCCCAAAGCAATCACAGGAATAACAAAAATAAATAAATGGGACCTGATCAAATTAAAAAGCTTCAGCACAGCCAAGGAAACTATCATTAGAGTGAATAGACAACCTGCAGAATGGGAGAAAATATTTGCATGCTATACATGAGATAAACAGCCGATAAGTAGAATCTATGTAGAACTCAGGAATATCAGCAAGGAAAAAATCAAATAACTCTATTACAAAGTGGGCAAAGGACATGAATAGAAAATTTCAAAAGAAGATAGACTAATGGCCAACAAACATATGAAAAAATGTTCAACAACTCTAATCATCAGGGAAATGCAAATCAAAACCACAAAGAGATATCACTTAACTCCAGTGAGAATGGCTTTTCTCAAAAAGACCCAAAACAACAAATGTTGGTGTGGATACAGAGAGACAGGAACACTCATACACTGCTGGTGGGACTGCAAACTAGTACAACCTTTATGGAAAGTAGTATGGGGATACCTCAAATAACTAAAAGTAGAACTACCATTTGATCCAGCAATCCCACTACTGGGTATTTACCCAAAGGAAAAAAAGACATTGTATAAAAAAGACATCTGCTCTCGAATGTTTATAGCAGCACAATTGACAATTGCAAAGATGTGGAAACAACCCAAGTGCCCACCAATACATGAGTGGATTAATAAAATGTGATGTATGTATACCATGGGGTACTACTCAGCCATACAATATAATGGCAAACAACCTCTTGTATTATCCTGGATGGAGCTGGAGCCCATTCTTCTAAGTGAAGTATCACAAGATTTGAAAAACAAACACCACATAGACTCACCATTAAATTGGTACTAATCAATCAACACTTATGTACACATACGGAAGTAACATTCATCGGGTGTTGGGCAGGTGGGAGGGGGGTGTAGGGGATGGGTAAACTCACACCTAATGGGTGCAGTGCACGCTGTTTGGGCAATGGGCATGCTTGCAGCTTTGACTCGGGTGGTGGAAAGGCAATTTATGTAACCAAAGCATTTGTACTCTTGTAATATTTTGAAATAAAAAAATAAAAATAGATATAAAGATAGAAAAAGTATGAGCAAGTAGAAATAACTAGATATATACATACAAACTAATTAATTTGGACTCCTTCTTTATATCACACACAAATTTGCTTAAAATGGATTATAGACCTCAATGTAAGAGCTAAAGCCACAAAACTCTTCTATGAAAATGGAGGTGTAAATCTTTGTCACCTTGGGTTAGGCAAAAGCTTCTTTGGTACAACACCAAAAGCACAATCAAATTTTAGTTCCTGCTTTCAGTAAGGTATTTGGTCATTGGACAAAATCACAACTGACAAAAGAAAGAAAAAATTTAAATGGTTGAATTTCATCAAAATCATAGGTTTCATTCTTTAAAGGACACCATCAAGAAAGTGAAAAGACAACTCGTGGAATGGGAGAAAATCTTTGCATGTCATGTATCTGATAAGGGACTTGTATCCAGAATATATAAAGAACACTTGCACCTCAATAATTAAAAGACAAATGACCCAATTTAAAAATGGATAAAGGATTTGAACAGATATTTTCCCAAAGAAGACTTACAAATGGTCAATAAACACATGAAAAAATGTTCAACATCAGTCATTAGGGAAATGACAATCAAAATTTCAATGCGATAGTACTTCACACCCACTAGACTAACTATAATAAAAAAGATAGTATATAACAAGTATTGGCAAGATTGTGTAGAAATTGGAACCCTCATGGATTGATAGAGGGATTGTAAAATATTACAACCACTATGGGAAACAGTTTGGCAATAAGAGATATCAGAAAAAGGACGCAGATTTTTTCCCTTTTATAACAAGGGATTCCACATTTTCCTTCTGCACTGGGCCATGAAAATTATGTAGCCGACCTTCAACATAGTTCCTGGAATGTAGTAGCATTCAATAATTTGTAACATTTATAAATATATATGTTAAGAGTAGATAAATAATAACAGTTTAAAAAAAATTAAAAGCACTAAAAGCCATTTTATTTGATCTAAGATATAATTTAATGATATAATAATTCTTATAATAATGGTATATGTGATCATAATCATGGAAACATAAATATGTATAGATGGAAAAAGATTGATACAGAACACACAAAATGACAGTGGTCATGTGAACTTGGTTTTATTGTACATGACTGTGTTCTCTATTTTAGAAATGGCATGTACTATTGCTCTGTTCTCATGGGAATAAAAATGTTCACTACTTAAAATACTGGTCCAAATACAGTAATTTTATGTGTTACTTCACCTGAAGGCAAAGGGTTGACTCAGTCCCTGCAATGATATTAAGAAATCATGATGGTAAGAAATGAATGCAAATTAGTGCCTTATCACTTATTTGGGCTACTTATGAATTACATATTTTTTCTTTCACAATAATTTCATAGAGATTTACATTTTTAAGAGTCTCAATGTTTCTAAATAAGAAGAGGTCTAGAAATAAAGAAAAAAAGGTTTGTTCACTTTTAGAGATGTTCTATTAATCAGAAGTGATCAAGTGAACAAACCTAAACTATACTCCAAAAATTACCTCTTGAGATCAAAATGAGAAGTTAAAATCTGTGATTTCATCCTATATTCCAAGTAGCCTGAGGTGAAAAACAAATGGAATCAAAAGTAGAAAAAAAGTAAAATGAGCTAATAACTAGTCTTAAATATTAATAGCATAATGCCATGCATTCATAATTCACTTATTTTCAACGTAAAGCATACACTTTTTCTGCATTTGTTTCCCAAAGAAAAACTGGAAAAGAGTACTCTTTGCAACATCACTCAGATTATTTCCCAGAATTCAAGGTATACCAAGAATATAAGAGCCTTTTTGTCCCTGCTGGGTTTAAAAATTGGTGGCACCTATAATTATAAAGTACCTGGGATTTGAAGTCAGCCCTGGGTTCTAATTCCCATTCAAATAATTGTGCAAAAATTAAGTAATGCAAATAAAGCTAGCTGTTAGTACAGTAAGTTAGTGCTTACAATATAGATAGATAGTAGATGTAACTATAGATGTAGATGTAGATAAATATAAATCAATAAATCTTCTCATATAAAAATTGTTCATGTTCTTCTGTTTCTTACATAAACTCACTGGAGGTTTCCTTTTAGAGGTTAACTGTTTATTTGGATCTAGTTAGGGTATTAAATACAATAATTAACTCAGCGATCACACCTTAGGTGCCAAAGTGTGTTATATATTCTGTACAAAGAAATATAGTTCATTTTATATTCTGTTCTGTTACAAATTTAGAAATCACACATATAAGAATTTTATTTTAAAGAAATAGTCTGCTTTGTGAGCTCATTAACACTAGTGGGTGGTTTAATGAATTACAATTTTAATACATTTAAACTTCCTTTAGTTAATATATAAATTTCTAAAAATAATATTAACATATTTCCATGCCTGTATATGACGAGGCTAGCAATAAGGCAAATTACATCTCTAAACATAGGAAATAGATGTTGCATTTTTCTTCTAAATGCCAAACCAGTAAACTAACCTAAGCTTATGGTAAGATGTTATTATATTCATAGGGACTATTATTGTACCACTTTAGTCTA
This sequence comes from Daubentonia madagascariensis, assembly GCA_023783475.1. Lineage (NCBI taxonomy): Eukaryota > Metazoa > Chordata > Mammalia > Primates > Daubentoniidae > Daubentonia > Daubentonia madagascariensis. The sequence continues at coordinate 1,247,623 of JAKFHU010000166.1, forward strand.
AATTTCTTAGTATTCTCACCTGTAATGACTTCTTTCATGATCATATTTTTCACTTCCTGTATATTGATAACTATGATTTATTTATATACAAACTGGATTCAAAGGTGTAAATTGTTGTCAATTTAAAGCAAGGCCCTATCTATGGGAGATGCACTAAGTACTATATACAAGTAGTTGTTGCCATCTGTCCAAAGACAGCTTTCCCACCAGCCATTATTTCCTCCTAGGAACTTAAATTCTAACTTTAAAAATCACTTCTGGGTTCCAGATAGTAAAAGTAGAAAATGAAGGGACTTTTCTGTAAAAGATTAATGTTGAAAAACCGTTCATAGATAAGAGAGGAAAAATTCTAAAAGTTCCTCACATTAGTGTAGTGTATATAATGGGATTAACAATATTTTCCTACTGGTAAACACAGAGAGAAGCAGGTTCTCAGAGACTGGCATGCAGAATCTCAGGATAGTTTTCAATGCTGAATTATGTCTTTGTACACAGCCAAGGAAACTATCACTAGAGTGAACAGACAACCTACAGAATGGGAGAAAATATTTGCATGCTACACATTTGATAAAGGGCTGATAACAAGAATCTATACAGAACATAGGAAAATCAACAAGAAAAAATCAAACAACCCCATTAAAAAATGGGCAAAGGACATAAACAGACACTTTTCAAAAGAAGACAGAATAATGGCCAGCAAACATATAAAAATTGCTCAACTTCTCTAATCATCAGGGAAATGCAAATCAAAATCACAATGAGATAACACTTAACTCCAGTGAGATTGGCTTATATCAAAAAGTCCCAAAACAACAAATGTTGGCGGGGATGCGGACAGATAGGAACACTCATACACTGCTGGTGGGACTGCAAATTAGTACAACCTCTATGGAAAGTAATATGGAGATACCTCAAAGAACTAAAAGTAGAACTATCATTTGATCCAGCAATCCCACTACTGGGTATTTACCCAAAGGAAAAAAAAGACATTCTATCATAAAGACATCTGCACTCGAATGTTTATAGCAGCACAATTCACAAATGCAAAGATGTGGAAACAACCCAGGAGCCCATCAATACACGAGTGGATCAATAAAATGTATATGTATACCATGGAGTGTTACTCAGCAATAAAAAACAATAGTGAATTAACGCATCTGTTATTATCCTGGATGGAGCTAGAGCCCATTCGTCGAAGCGAAGTATCACAAGAATGGAAAAACAAGCCCCACTTGTACTCACCACCAAGTTGGTACTAACTGATCAATACTTATGTCACACATGGAAATAATATTCATCGGGGGGGGGCAGGTGGAGGGGACTGAAGGGGATGGGAAAACTCATACCTAGTGGGTGCGGGGCACACTGTTTGGGGGATGTCCATGACTGTAGCTCTGACTTGGGCAGTGCATAGGCAATATATATAACCAAAGTGTTGTACCCCCATAATACTATGAAATAAAAAAAAACTTCCAAAGAAATTTCTGATTAAAATCCTTTCTGTACAATGAGCTAATAATTACTCTTAAATATACCTGTGATTTAAAGTCTTATTGCCGGAATAATATAGTCCTGGCAGTCTATTATTTCTGGTAGCAGTAAACCTAAATTTGTATCCCTGGATTTATTGTTTTGTTTTAATAGGTGAAAACATCCTTTAAGGTTGACTCTATAAAACTAAGGACATGAAGTAACAGTAAGTGACATGCAAAGTAAATGAATAAAGCATAAAGCCCAAGGTAAAGCATGCTTTTTTTGGTGGAGGAAAATTTTTAAAAAGCCAGGACATAATTACCCTAAAGAGGTTTCTCAGGCTTCACACATACTCTATCAGTTTGGGATGCAGCCCAATGACACAATCAGAACACTCACTAACCACCAGAGAATTTTAGCTTAAGAAGAAAGAGTCATTTGATCTATGTTTATATAGCAAGGGTATTAACCCTTTGTCTGGCCTACATGTTGAAACTATTTTCCTGATTTGTCATTCCTTTTATTAATAACTCTGCTTATAGTATATTTTGCCCATGAGAAAAAACTATAATTTTATGTCCTCAAATATTTGGTCTTTTCCTTTAAAGCTCCTGAGTTTCACACCATGATTAGAAAATGCCTTGAGTCCAATGTTAAAATATTCCCCTACATTTTCTGTTTATATTTTTTGTTTATACATTAAAAGACTTAATCTTTTTAAATGTATTCTTACTTCAAAGTGAAGTAGGGCTCTAACTGATTTATTTCCAAATAGTTAATTATCTGTACTATATATTGAACAATATATCCTTTTCTTGCTAATTTGAAATACCACTTTTATCATATAGTATGGGAATTAATATTGTTTCTTGTCTTTCTCTTCTATTCCATTGATTTTTCTGTTTATTCCACTTCCCAGACCACACTACTTTAACTGTTATACCTTATAATTGTATTTAGATAACTGCTAGGAAAAGCCCTGTGCCTTCATCATTATAATTATTTTTTACAAGACTAATCGCATACATTTTTCTTTCAAGTAAAATTTAAAATTAACTTATCAAATTCTGAAAAAAAATTCCACTATGTGTCTGATTTGCACTGCATTTCAATTTATGAATCAAATTGGAGGAAATTGATATTTTATAATATTGAGTTCTCATATTCAAAAAACAATTTTGACATCTATATTAGCTACTGCAAGTGGTCTTGAGTTTGTTTTTGGTCTGCTCTCCTTAAAATGGTCTAGTGTCATAGTTCTACTACCCTGGTGACATTATTAGGAATTTTTATATTTTTTATGTGCTCTGGAACAGTTAAAACAACAGGAATTTTCCATTCCTTGAAAGTTTGATAGAAGTTGATTGCAAAATCATTGCTTCTATTGTTTTCTGGGTGGTATAGTTTTATAATAATCTTCATTTTCTTCTGTTTTTGGTCTATTTGGGTTTTATTTTTACCTTCTACCTTTTATTGAATGTTTTTTTAATTGATACAGTTTATTTTTCATAATTTTATTTGATCAAGATTTGCAAATTTCTTGATATAGAATTTTACATTATAGTCTCTTAATTTTTAAATTCTCCATATCCCTTTTCTCATATCTAATTTTGCCTAAATGGGTCTCATTTTTCATTGTCTTTCAGTTAGATCTTTCATGGGTGAATTTACTTTAAAAAAAACAACTGTTGATTTTGGTTTTACTTATCAATTCTATAGAAGTGCTTCTAATTATTTTTTGTCTTAAATAACTCTTTCCTACTTCTGTTGGTTAATTTGTTATTCTTTTTTTTAACTACTTGAATCAAATATTTGGTTCATTGATGTTTAAAATATCTTTTGTACTACCACAAAGTGATTAAGTTTATGGGTTTTACTCTCAACATAGTTTTAGTTATTTTCTCAAGTAAAATATATTTCTATTCTTTAAATTACATCAGTAATTACAGAATACATCCCCCTTGGTGGTGGTGTACAATTCTTTTTTTAAAAAATAAAAAATAAATTGCATTAGTAATTACAGATATATGAAGTCTCATTCCAGTGTAGAGAATTTACCTCAAAGTGCTATGGTTGTTAATAATAATAAAAAACTATAATAAGGAAATTTATTCAGTGCTAATTATGTACAAGCATAAACTACTTTACTTAATCTTCTCAATAACCAGTGAGACAAGTTAAATTTGTCATTCCTAATTTATATACAAAGAATCTAATAATCATGGAAGTAACAGAACTTGCTCAAAGTCACACAGCTAGTGAGTAGCAGAGCTAAGAACCCAAGACTGTCTCTCTCCAGAGCTCACAATTTTAACTTCCACTCTCTGCTGCCAAGTTTATTCAATTGAAATAATGATATCAAGATGGGAAAAGATAAGAGGGGGGGAAATATATTTTGAGAAGTTATTAGGACACAAGAATGTGCTATATGTTTTCCATCTGTTGTCTTCTAAATACAACTTTATTACATATGTTTCACTCATCTCATTTTAATATCAGTATAGTCTTTGAAATATGTCCTAATAACATATTAATATAAATATTAAAATAAATTTATCCAAATAAATAGGCTTTTGGAAATATTTGCACCTGCAAGAAGATAAAATTGTACGTTACTTTGTCATACTTTGCTGTTATTGCATTATCAATGCACAAAAATGCTTCTTAGAATGATACAAATAAAGTCAATATAGATGAAGCTGGGATATGGGACTTGTGAAATATCATTTGATTTTAAGTGCTTGATAAGTGAATGTGTGTGCACCAAGGAAAATAAATACCTTTGGAAAGCTGGTTTTGTGATAAGGTTTAAACAATCCAGATGAAAAATGATATGGAAAACATTACTGCAGAAAGGGAGAGAATATTAAAGAAACTGGAATTAGGCAGCCATTGGAATTCATCCCAGTAAATTCTAAATAAATATTAATAAAAGAGCAGCAAGAACAAGGTAGTGAAATTAACGTTTTTTAAGAAGGATTATCAAAGACTCAGCACATAGAATTAATAAACTGTATCAAAGTATGTGTCAAGGACAAAACTAAGAGAAGTATATTTTTAAAATAAGTAGAGGCAAAGCTTAACAATATATTAAGGAAAAATCTATACAGTACAAGGTACATTGTACTCTTGGCTAATACCCACATCCTTAGGAACTGCATAGGGAACAATCATGAATAATTCTAAACCTATGTTGTATAATATGATAGCCACTAGCTACATTGGGCTATTAAGCACATGAAATGTGGCTGATCTGAATTGATATGTGCTGAAAATGTAACATACACAGCACATTTTGAAAACCTAGTGAAGAAAAAAGACAAACTATCTCATTAATATTTTTATTTGATTAATATTGAAATGTTTTGGATCTATTGGGTTATTATATATTATTAAAATATATTGTTTAAAATAATCTTTTTTACTTTTTAATGTGGCTAATAAATATAAAATTATATATATATTATTTGTATTATATTTCTGTTGGACAACACTGTCCTAGACCGACATACACACACACACACGCACACACACAAAGGAAAATCCCATGAAAATAATATTCTTAATTAATTCTAATCCAGTATCTAGGCTTTGTTTTCAATGAAAACCATTAACGGTCAACATTTTAGAGTTTATTAAGGTTCTGAAATTACACAAATTGTCTTTCTAGATATCTGAAATTGATCAGATAATTATTAAGTCTCCACTTCATTGTATATGTCTACATAATAGAAAACAATTTATTTGGGAAGAAATAAAATAGAGCAGATGGTTTTCATTGGTGTGACTCAATAAACAAACTATATTAATCTAGTAAAATGTTTATTAAAATAATGCTGTATATACCATTGCATTCTATTAAGTATATTTTAATTAAAGATATTTTAAAGTATTATATTTAATGATTAAATGTTTATTTAATTTGAAATAATTTTTCAAAGTCATCATAACTGTGTCCAAATGTAATATGGCTTATTCACAAAGGGCTCAGGCATCTGTTAAGCATGTTAATGAAAGCCAGCTCTCCTCTTTAGTTAGGTTAGATTATGATTAACTGAAAGGTATCTGGTTGGATTTTCAGATATATAATGCAGGAACATATTTTCTATTTTCTGTAAGGTAGATTTGATTATCTTCACAACATCCATTTCATCTCTCCCTCATTGTGGGGCAGCCAGTCAATTTGCGTGGGATTGACACTCATTACAGGGGTGAGCACGGGGAAACATAATCCAGTTAGCACAATTTCACTTTCACTTCAATGCCAAATAAATTATGGATGGTCAATAACCCTGACCTAAAGCAATAAATGTATAGTATTCCTCTGGACATCATCATTGGTTTAGATTGGTTCATAATGAAGTGCAGGACTTTCATATAAAGGTGTAGTGCACTGATGCAAACCCTGTAACTTGCACAGCCATTTTGCTATAATGAGAAAAAACAGCCTAAAAACAATTGCAACACATGGAGGAGGGCCGAGTTGAAAGAATTAGAAAAACCGAGCTGGAAGCCTGATAAAATTGTTCCTGAAATCCTGCCTCTAGACTTTTTCAACTACATTTTGCCAATACATTTCTTTCACTGTTTCAAACAATTTGAGTTGAATTTTCTGTTACTTTCAATCAAAAGCATTTAAACTGAAATACCTGTAGATTTTCCTTGATTTATTTTTATAGTTTACTGTACTGTAAGTGTTTCTCTGGCTATTTGATGGAAATTTTTATTCTTCTCTCCAGATCTCAGAGTTTCCTGTATTTTTTCTCTGCCCTCTCTTCTGCATTTTTACCCCTTGTGATTTGGCATGACTATTCATAAACAATTGAGTATGTTCAAGATTCAATTAGAAGACCCTCAGTAAATTACAATTTACTATGACTATATTTAGTCTTTACATTCCTCTCTCTCTCAAAATTTTGGTCAGTCATGTTGGTCTATTTGCAAAAGGGCAATATTTTGCTTGAGTGAATCTTTATAAGGAAAACTAACATTATGATACATTGAAATGGCCTTTTGAGATGCTAAAATACATGGTTTGATATAGTTGTTTGCTTATTATAATATTTGATTTCTATATAAATCACTGAGTTTGCTATGAAATTCATTCCTATATCTAATAAAATGTCCCAAAACACTAGATTTACTAAGGTTTTCTTTGAATCCAATGATTTAAGCATGTAGATCCATTCTAATATATATGTCTTTCTATTTATATGCTCATCTCCTTTCTCCTGTATGTGATCTTATATGTTCTATCTATTGCTCCAGTTTCATGTCTGCTGGGGCCATATTCATCTAGTCCCTGTACACTCACCTAATGCTGCTTCTATTCACAGATAGCCCTTTTGTTGACCTTTAGTCTCTGATGTTAGACATATCTCTCATATTGTAAATGAATTCAATCTTAGAAGTCAGTTTGGTATAGTATATCCAATATACATTATGAAGCATTGTTTATATAACTCACATAATGCTGAGCAAGAATGAATAAACAGGAAATACAAGAGCTACTGCTTACTGGGAAGTTTTATGACTTTGTACATGAAATGATCTGGTAACCATCTTCGTGCACCATGGGGGATCATTTTTCAGTTCAGACACCATTAAAATGTCACGTTACTACACACTGGCAAGAATGATGCACATTAAGAAAATTCAGATTAAAACTTAAAGCAATCAGATTAGAGCCATCACTGGAACATTACATAGCCAGAACCGAGGTCTTCTAGGTCTGCACTGCCTAATACAATAGCCTATGTCCATATGTAGCTATTGATCATTTGAAATATGGCTAATCCAAATTGAGATAAGCTGGAAGTATAAAATACACACTGGATTTCATAGACTTAGTATGAATAAAAAAGAATGTAAAATATCTCATTAGTACATTTTTATATTGATTGCATGACAAAATAATATTTCAGTTATATTGGGTTAAGTAAAATTATTAAAATTTATTTCACTTGTTTCTTTTTACTTTTTAAATGAAGTTACTAGAAAATATAAAATTACATATATTGTTTATGTTGTATTTCTATTGGACAGTGCTGTTCTGTGGTGTATTGAAATGACTCAAGCTCTTCAATAGAGATTGACTGCTAACAACTTAAAACCTAATGCCTGTATATGCAAGTTCTTAGTCCCAGTAATAAGAGCACTGAAGCAAGAAAAAAATCCTAGCCATGTGAAACAAGAACCATGTGAGGCCTGGGAATCTTTTAATAAGCTCTTCAGGTTGATTCAAGGACAGGGTCGTTTTTGAGAAGCACGGTAGGGTTTTATAGTCATTCCCAACAAACTCTTTCATGGTCTTCATAAATTTCCAAACTAAAGGACACCACTGAGGGACTGTTATAAAAGAAACCTGTACCTAGCGGGCTCTCCCTGAATTTGTGGGAACAAGACTAGTTAAGCAACCCTCCTTCATAATTATGGCTTAAAGAAGCAACTTGCCCATGAAGTGGGCTATAAGCAGAGAAAACTGAGGTAAATGCCCCATACACACACACATGTATACATATTATTTCACCATCACAAATGTAGCTTACAGCAACAAAATGTTCCTTTAGCGAGATATCCTCACTTTATAATGAACTTTGCCTTAAAGACAATGGTAATGGACACTGTAGACAGAAATAACAATTCACAGAAATAAAAAAAAGTGGCAACAGTAATGACAGTGTAGATGAAGTTTCAGGTAACAAAAATGTTATTTGCTTCTAAGACAAGAGCTGAGGCAGAATTTGTATGTGCGAGAGAGAAAACTGCTAAACCTATTTTATGTGAGTACTTCAAAACTCTGTTTTAAGAGTATGTTTAGTTTTCTTTTAAATATTTTGTTCTGGTAGGTATATGAAAACTATTGAAAATAAATCCTAGACCTGAGTGACATCAGCAAGAGGATGGAATAAATGTTTTCTACTGTCATCTCCCCACAGAAGCATCAATTTGACAATCACTCATGGACAAGAGCACCTTTGTGGGAGTCCAGGAGTCCAGCAGAGAAGTTCCTGCCAGTCATTGGAGCAAAATAGCAGAGAGTAGATGCATTGAAGAGGGTAAGAAGAACAATGCCACTTTACTTGTATCACCGCTCCCCCAAAGTGACACAACTGAGTACCAACAGAAACATCCTTCTGCCAATAATTTCTCCCATGGGGAAATTAAGAGTGTAGTAAATGAGCAGCTGGCTTCTGCAGCCACGCAGGACACTGACCAAGAGTCCCACTTCTTTCTCACTCAACCTAGAATACTGAGGTGACTGGCATGGCTGAATGGTTGGGAGAGACTAGAAGTAAGGAAGATAGGTTGAGACTCATAGGAACCAGGGCTTGGAACTCAACAAAGAGCCTAAGATTCTACTAACCTCTTCTCAGACACCATCAGGAAGTCCACTCATGAGCTGCTTGGGATACCTCTCCCCCAACTGGCCACAGACAACACCAATGCTCCCCATGCTTCACTCTCTGCTCCCTGTGGCTGGCTGCCCATGTATGCCCTTGCAGAGGGCAAGTGCAAGCTTCTGCAGACAGCTTGTGAGCAAGCACAGACTGCTGGACTGATTTTGCAGAACTGGGAGAAGGCAAACAAACTTTAAGCATTTCAGAACAGTAGCCTAGGAAAAACAAATAGAAGGATCTCAGCACCCAGTCTGGTATCGAGGGATCAAGAGAAATCATACAATCTTAAAAATCCTCCACCAAGAAGGAAGTATGGAGGAAGTACATTCAAAGAAAAGATTTGACAGAGTCTCAGAATTCCTAGCCAGGTTGACTGATGGTGTTTTTTTTTTTTTGTTTTTTTTTTTCAATAGATGTAGGGGTTACAAGTGTCTTTTGTTACCTGGATGAATTGTATAACGCTAAAGTCAGGGCTTTTAGTGTTCCCGTCACCAAAATAGTGTTAACTGTACCCAATAGGTGAATATTTATCCCTCACCCCTGCCCACTCTCCCCCTTTCATAGCTGCCAATGTCCATTACACCACTTTATGACCATATATACAATTCATTTAGCTCCCAGTTATAAGTGAGAACATGTGGTATTTATTTTTCCATTCCTGAGATTCTTCACTTAGGATAATGGTCTCCAGTTCTATCCAGGTTGCTGCAAAAGACATTATTTTATTCCTTTGTATGGCTGAGTAGTACTCTATGGTATATATACCACATTTTCTTTATCTACTCATCAGTTGATAGACACTTAGGATGGCTCCATATCTTTGCAATGGTGAATTGTGCTGTGATGAACATTTGGGAGCAATTGACTTTTTATAAAATGACTTGTTTACCTTTTGAGTAGATACACAGTAGTGGGATTGCTGGATCGAAATGGTAGGTGTACTTTTAGTTCTTTGAGGAATCTCGATACTATTTTCCATAGAGTTTGTACTGATTTGCATTTCCACCAACAGTGTATAAGTGTTCCCTTTTCAGCACATCCATGCCAAAACATATTATTTTATGACTTTTTTAATAATGGCCATTCTGACAGAGGTAAGAGGGTATATCTCATTGTGGTTTTAATTTGTATTTCCATTATGACCAGTGATGTTGAGAATATTTTCATGTTGGTTGGCCATTTGTCTATCTTCTTTTGAAAAATATCTGTTCATGCCTTTGCCCACCTTTTGACGGGGTTATTTGTTTTTTTCTTACTGATTTGAGTTCTTTTTATATTCTGGATAGTAGTCCTTTGTCAGATACATAGTTTGTGAATATTTTCTCCCATTTTGCAGGTTGACTATTAACTCTATTGATTATTTCCTATGCTTGCAGAAACATTTTAGTTTAATTAAGTCCCATTTTTCTGTTGTTGCTGTAATTCCTTTTGGGGCCTTAGCCATAAATTCGTTGCCTAGGCCAATGTCTAGAAGAGGTTTTTTCTATGTTTTCTTCCAGAATTTTTAAGGTTTCAAGTCTTACATTTAAGTATTTTATCCATCTTGAGTTAATTTTTGTATATGGTGAGAGATACGGATCCAGTTGCATTTTTCAGCATGTGGCTATCCAATTTTCCCAGCATCATTTATTGAATAGGGCATTCCTTCCCCAGTGTGTGTTTTGTCTGCTTTGTCAAAAATCAGTTGGTTGTATCCATATGGCTTTATTTCTGGGTTCTCTATACCAGCAGTCCCCAACCCTTTTGGCACCAGGGACTGTTTTCATGGAAGATAATTTTTTCACAGACCGGGGAGGGGTGGCATGGTTTTGGGATGATTCAAGCACATTACATTTATTGTGCACTTTATTTCTATTATTATTTCATTATAATATATAGTGAAATAATTATACAACTCATCATAGGTTGGGCACGCCTGCTCTATACTGTTCCCTTGGTCTGCATGTCTACATTTATACCCATACCATGCTGTTTTGGTTACTATAGCCTTTTTACTATATAATTTAAGGTCAGATAATGTGATGCCTCCAGATTTATTCTTTTTGCTTAGGATTGCTTTGGCTATTTGGGTGCTTTTCTGATTGTTATGAAGTTCAGGATTGTTTTTTCCAGATCTGTGAAAAATGACATCAGTATTTTGATGGGAATTGCATTGAATCTGTAAATCACTTTGAGCTGTATAGACATTTTAACAGTGTTGAGTTTTCTAATCCATGAGCATTAAATATTTTTCCATTTGTTTGTGTCATCTCTGATTTCTTTCATCAGTGTTTTGTAATTTTCCTTGTGGAGATCTTTTACCTCCTTGGTTAAGTATAATCGTAGTTATTTTATTTTCTTTGCAGCTACTGTAAACCATATCGAGATCTTGATTTGACTCTCAGCTTGGCTGTTGTTAGTCTATAGAAATTCCATTGATTTGTGTACAGTAATATTGTAACCTGAGGCTTTACTGAATTCCTTTATCAATTCTAGAAGTCTTTTGGAGCAGTCTTTAGGGTTTTTTAGCTATAAGACCATATCATCATCAAACAGGGATAGTTTGACCTCTTCTTTCCTGATCTGGATGCCTTTTATTTCTTTCTGTTGCTTGATTGCTCTGACTAGGAATTCCAGTACTATGCTGAATGGAAGTAGTGACAGTGGGAACCCTTATCTTTTTCCAGTTTTTAGGAGGCATGTTTTTAACTTGTCCTCATTCATTATGATGGTTGTGGGTTTGTCATATATGGCTTTTATTATTCTGAGGTATGTTCATTCTATGCCTAGTTTGTTGAGGGCTTTTAATCATGAAGGGGTGCTGGATTCTGTCAAAAGCTTTTTCTGCATCTATTGAGATGATCATAAGGTTTTTGTTTTTAATTCTGTTTATTTGGTGAATCATATTTCTTTACTTGCATATTTTGAACCATCCTTGCATCCCTGGGATGAAACCTACTTGATCGTGGTGAATTATCTTTTTGATGTGTGATTGGATTCTATTTGCTAGTATTTTTTTGAGGATTTTTGCATTTAGGTTCATGAGGGATATTAGTCTGTAGTTTTCTTTTTTTGTTTTGTCCTTTCCTGGCTTTATTACCAGGGTGGTTCTGGATTCATAAAATGAGTTTGGGAGGATTCTTTCTTTGCTGATGTTATAGAACATTTTCAGCAGGATAGGTGCCAGTTCTTCTTTTTAGGTATGGTAGAATTTGGCTGTGAATCAATCTGGTCCTGGGGCTTTTTGTTGTTGTTGTTGTGAAATAATTATATTGCTCTTTCAATGTCATTATTAATTATTGGTATTTGTTTAGGATTTCTATTTCTTCCTGATTCACGCTTTGGAGGTTGTGTGCTTCCAAAAATTTATCCATTTCCTCTAGATTTTCTGATTTGTTTGCATTGAGGTTTTCATAGTAGTCACGGATGATACATTTTCTTTCTCTGAGATCATTTGTAATGTCTCCTTTTTCATTTCTGATTGATCTTATTTCAATCCTTTCTCTTCTATTTCTGGTTAATCTAGCTAGTGACATATTGGTTTTGTTTATCTTTTACTTTTTGAAAGCGTTGGTGGTATAGTGGTGAGCATAGCTGCCTTCCAAAGAACCAACTTTTATTTCATTCATCCTTTGTGTTGTTTTTCTGGTTTCCATTTCATTTAGTTCTGCTCTGAGCTTTGTTATTTCTTGTCATCTGCTTGATTTTGGTTTGGTTTGTTCTTCTTTTTCTAGGACCTTGATGTGTGAAAATAGGTAGTTAATTTGTGATGTTTTTATCTTTTTGATATAGGCATTTAAGGCTATTAACTACCCTCTTGGCACTCCTTTGGTTTTATCCCAGAAATTTTTGAAGCTTCTGTCATCTTTGTTGTTCGATTTAATTTTTTTTTATTTCTATCTTGATTTTGTCATTGACCCAAGGCTTGTTCAGCACCAGGTTGTTTAATTTTCATATATTTATGTAGTTTTGAAAACTCTTTTTGGAATTGATTTCCAGTTGCATTTCACTGTCATCTCAGAGGATACATGGTATGATTTCATTTTTTCTATATTTGCTGAGATTTGTTTTGTTGCATAACATATGATGTATCTTGGAAAATGTTCCATGTGCTGATGAGAAAAATGTATATTCTACAGCTTTTAGATAGAATGTTATGTAAATGTCTGTTAGGTCCATTTGTCCTGGAGTCCCATTTAAGTCCAATGAGTCTTTGTTGATTTTCTGACTCAATTATCTCTCTAGTTCTGTCAGTTGAGTGTTGAAGTCGCTGGCTATTATGATGTTGCTATTTAGTTCTTTCCTTAGATCTACTAGGATTTGTTTTATGAATCTGGAAGTTCCTGTGTTAAGTACATATGTATTGAGGATTGTTATATATTCTTGTTGAATTTATCCTTTTATCACTATGTAATGACCATTTTTGTCCTTTTTGTACCATTGTTGATTTAAAGTTTATTTTATTTGATATGTAAATAGCTACAGCTGCTCATTTTTGGTTGCCATTTCTGTGGAATAATTTTTTTCCACCCTTTACCTTGAGTCCATCAGAATTTTGTTAGTTGAATGCATTTCCTGGAGATAGCATATATTTGGGTTTTTTAATTAACGATTCAGCCAATCTATATCTTTTAAGTGGCACATTAAGAACTTTTACATTCAATGTTATTATTGTTATGTGTAATACTGTCTTGCACATTATGTTGATTATTACCTAGTTGCTTTGTTTTCTCCCTTATGTTACTGTTTTATAGTACGTGAGAGTTTAGCTTTTGGTTGATTTTACACTGGAGTGTGTCATTTGTTCTGTTCCATGTATAGAGCACTTTAAGCATTTCTTTTAGGGAAGGTCTAGTGGTGGCAAATTCCCTTAGTGTTTGCTTGCCTGCAAAAGATTTTATTTCTCCTTCATTTATGAAACTTAGTTTTGCTGGGTACAAAATTCTTAGATGGCAGTTATTCTCTATAAAAGGAGTATAAATAGGACCCCAGTCTCCTCTGGATTGTAAGGTTTCTGCTAAGAAGTCTGCTGTTAGTCTGATGGATTTTCCCTTGTAAGTTACTTGATGCTTTCATCTCACATCTTCTAGCATTTTCTCCTTCATTTTGACTTTGGCCAGACTGATGACTATGTGCCTCGGTGATGTCTTATTTGCCATGAATCTTCCAGGTGTTCACTGACCTTCTTGTATCTGGATGTCTAAACCTCTGGCAATACCAGGGAAGTTTTCCTTGATTATTCCTTCAAATAGGTTTTCTATGCTTTTTGCTTTTTCATCTTCTCCCTCAGGGATACCTATGATTCTTATATTTGTTCACTTTAAATAGTCCCATATTTCTCAGAGAGATTGTTCATTCTTCTTGATTCTTTTTTCTTCATTTTTGATTGACTGGAGTAGTTTGAAAGCCTTGTCTTCAAGCTCTGAAATTCTTCCTTCTGTTTGGTGTAGCCTGTTGTTAAAATCTCCTGCTATACTTCTAAATTCTCTAAATGACTCTTGAATTTCCAAAAGTTCTATTATTTTGTTTATTTTATCTATCTCTTTAGTGAATTTTTCATTCAGATCTTGATTTTTTTTATTTCTTTCTGTTGGTTTTCAACTTTCTCATCAATCCCATTGATGTTACTTTCCTTCCATATTCGGGTTCTATTTCATGATTTCTATCTCTTTCTTGAACTTCTTATTTTGTTCATGTATTGTCTTTCTGAATACATTTAGTTATTTATCTGTTTTCTCTTGTAGCTCTCTGAACTTTCTTAAAATACTTGTTTCATTTGTCAAGCAATTCATAGATCTTTGTTTCTTCAGAGTCAGCTACTAGAAAATTTTTGTGTTCCTTTAGTGGTGTCATGGGTTTTTTTATTGTTTGTGTTCCTTGGAGTCTTGAATGGCTGTTTTCACATTTGAGGAAACAGTCACCTCCTCCAGTTTTTATTGACTGCCATAAGGATAATATAGAGCATCAAAAGTAGACTTGATCAAGCAGAAGAAAGAATATCCGAACTCAAAGATTGGTCATTGGAATTATCCAGTCAGAGGAGAAAAGAAAAGAATAATGAATATGAATGAAGAAAGCCTATAGAACTTATGGGATATCATCAAAAGAACTAATTTATTGGTTACAGGAGTTCCATAAGGTAAAGAGATAGAAAATGGGACAGAAAGCTTATTTTAAAATTACTGGCTAAAAACTTCCCCAAAATGGAGAGATATGGACATCTAGGTACATGAAGCTCAATAGTCCCCAAACAGGTTCAACCCAAAGAAGACTTTATTGAAACATATTCTAAACACACTGTCAAAAATCAAAGGCAAATAAAGGATCATGAGAGCAGCAAGAGAAAAGAGATTCATAATGCACACGAGAACCATTATAAGTCTATCAGTGAATTTCTTAGCAGAAACTTTGGAAGCCAGGAGAGTTTGGGATGACATGTTCAAAGTGCTGGAAAAAAAAAACAAAACTGCCAACCAAGAAACAAAGGAGAGATAAACACTTTACCAGACAAACAAAAGCTAAGAGAGGTTATCACCGCTAGACTTGCCTTACAAGAAATGCTAAAGGGTTCTTCAAACTGAAATGAAAAGATGTTAATTAGTTACATGAAAACATATGATAGTTTAAAAATCTCTAGTAAAGGTAAGTACATAGTCAAATTCAGAATACTCTAATACTGTACTGGTAGTGCGTAAATCACTTTCAACTCCACTCTGGAGGTTAAAAGACAAAAGTATTAAGAATAACTATAGCTCCAATAACTTGTTAATGGATGCAAAATATAAAAAATGAAATAAAAACATAAAATCTTGAGGGGGAATAAAAGTGTACAGTTTATTGTTGTATGCAATTGAAGTTGTTAGCAGCTTAAAATAAAGAGTTATAACTCAAAGATGTTCATTGTGAGCCTCATGGTAACCACGAAACAAAAACCTCTAGTAGATACAAAAAAGAAATGAAAATTACAAGCCAACATCCCTGATGAATACAGATCCAAAATCCTCAAAAAATACTAGCAAACTGAATCCAAAAGCCTACTAAAGGATCATACACATGACCAAGTGACATTTTATTCCTGGGATGCAAGGATAGTTCAACATAAGCAAATCAGTAAATGGGAATGAAGGACAAAAACCATATGATCATTTCAAAAGATGCAGGAGAAACATTTGAAAAAATTCTACATTTTTTCATGATAAAAATTTTCAACAAATTGTGTATAGAAGGAACATACCTCTATACAGTGAACACCCTGTACAACAAGCCAACTGCTAACCTTATACTCAATGGTAAAAAGCAGAAAGCTTTTCCTCTAAGTTCAAAAACAAGGATGCCCATTTTAACCACTTCTATTCAACATTGTACTGAAAGAAAATTACTAGTTAGAGTAATTATGCAGAAAAATAAACAAAAATAAAAGGCATGGAAATCAGAAAAGAAGAAGTAAAATTGTCACTGTTTGTATATCACTTGACGTTATATACAGAAAACCCTAAAGATTCCACGCCCCTAAGAAACCTGTTAGACTAATAAACAAATTCAGTAAAGTTGCCAGATACAAAGTTAACATGCAAATTCAGTTGCATTTCTATACACTAACAACAAAGTATCAGAAAATTATCCCACTTATAATAACTACAAAAAGTAAAATACTTAGGAATAATTTTAAGGAAGGAGGTGAAAGAGTGCTACACTGAAAATTATAAAACTTTGATGAAAGAAATTGAAGAAGACAATAAATGGAAAATTATCCAATGTTCATGGGTTGGAAGAATTAATATTGTTAAAATGTCCATACTACCCAAAGCAATCTAGAGATTCAATGCAATCTCTATCAAAATTCCAATGGTATTTTTCACAGAAATAGAAAAAGCAATCCTAAAATTCATATGGAGCCACAAAAGTTCCAAAATAGTTAATGCAATCTTGGGCAGGAAGAACAAAGCTGTAGGCATCATACTTCCTGATTTCAAATTATATTACAAAGCTATAGTAATCAAACAGTATCATACTGGTATAAAAACAAACACATAGACCAATGGAGCAGAATAGAAAGCCAAGAAATAAGCCCATTCAAATATGGTCAACAAATCTTCACCAGACTCATAAAAAGTACACAATGGGGAAAGCCTAATCTCTTCAATAAATGATGTTGGGAAAAATGCATATCTATATGCAAAAGAATGACATTGGATGCCTATCTTACACCCTACAAGGAAATCAACTAAAATGTATTAAGAACTTAAACCTAAGACCTGAAATCAAAAAAATCCTAGAAGAAAACACAGAGTAAATCACTATGATGTTGGTCTTGGCAACAAATTTTTAGATATTATACCCAAAGCACAGGCAACAAAAGCAAAAATAAACAAGTGGGACTACATTAGACTAAAAATGTTTGCACAAGAAAGAAAACAATCAACAAAATGAAAGAGCAACCTACAGATATGAGAAAATATTTGCAAACCATATATCTAATAAGGAATTAATATCCAAACTATATAAGGAACTCATACAACTCAATAGCAAAAAAACAAATAACACAATTAAAAAATGGGCAAAGGATTTAAATAGATATTTTTCTAAAGAAAACATACAGATGGCCAACAGGTATGTGAAAAAGTACTCGACATCACTAATCATCAGAGAAATGAAAACCAACATCACAATGAGATATAACCTCACTGTGGTTTCGATTTTGTTAGGTAGGATAGCTATCATCAAAAAGACAAAAGATAGTAAGTGTTGGTGAGGATATGGAGAAAAGGGATCCCTTGTACACTGTTGGTAGGAGTGTAAATTGGTATATCCATATGGAAAACAGCATGGAGGTTCCTCAAAAAATTAAAATTAGACCTCCTAATAAACAAGCAATCCCATTTCTGGGTATATATCCAAAGGATACGAAAACAATATGTCGAAGACATATCTGTACTCTCACGTTCATTGCAGCATTATTCACTGTAGCCACGATATGTAAATAAGCTACATGTCCATGTGAATAATAAAATGTGGTGTATTTGGGTGTGTGTGTGTATGTGTGCATGTGTGTATGTATAATGTAATATTATTCAGCTTTAAAAAGAAGGAAATTATTCCATTTGTGATTACATGGATGAACTTGGAGGATATTAGGCTACGTGAAATAAGCCAGACACAGAAAAACAAATACTACATGATCCCACTTACATGAGATATCTAAAATAGTCAAACTCATAGAGGAAGCGATTAGAATGGTCATTACCAGGGGTTGGGTGTGGGGGAAATGAGAAGACGTTAGTCAAAGTACACCAACTTTCAGTTATAAGATGAACAAGTTCTGGAGACCTAATGTACAGCATGGTGACTATAGTTAATAATACTGTGTTGTATATTTGAAATTTGCTAAGAGAGTAAATCTTAAGTGTTCTTAGCACACACAAAACAATGGTAACTATGTGAGGTGATAAACTATTAACAATTAGCTTTATTGGGGTAATAATTTCACAATATATATGTATATCAAAATGTCATATTTTACAAGTTAAATACAGTTTTTATTTGTCAATCATACCTCAATAAAGCTGGAAAAATTGTGAACCTTTCTCCTTTACAAGAGAATATTAAAAGCAGATGAACCAAAGCTACTTCCGGGGTCATCTTAGGCTAGAGAAGATAATAGTATTTACATAAATTGACATGAAAAAGAAGAACTAGGAACTATAAATTCCTCACAGAAGAAAGAATATGTTTCTGGGTAGATCAGAAAATTCCTTCCTTATGATTAGGGGGAAAATTGCTAAGATGAATAAAGTCAGTATAGATATCTGGTCACTTCCGGCACCCATTCTAATAGACCTGTGGAAGCAACAAGAGTTAAGCAGGGGCTTTTGAAGGCACAGGAAGGCCTCCCTGACAAGTTTCCTACTTCTGTTCTGTCAACAGACTATGAGTATTTGAAGGAAGCTATCCTAACTCCTGAAGTCAAATCCCTAACCCTATGATAACAGATTTAAAGAGGCATTTTAATTTTGCTATTTTTTCCTTTCTTTTTCTCTCTCTCTTTCTTGATCGCTTGCCTTCTTGCTGTCTTTCCTATGCCTTGCACCTTTTTTGTTTTCTTTCCCTTTATTTTTATTTCTCTTTATTTTATTCTTTTATTCCTCTGATACATTTTATTATCTTTCTCTTTATTTTTGCCTCTTCATTTTTCAATTTCTCTTATTTCTCTATTTCTTTCTCTTTCAGTGAGTTCTCTCTCCCCCTCTTTCTTCTCCCCCTCTAGAATCCTCTTACTGTCCCCTTACCTCTTTCTCTCTCTTTAAGTCATCTATTTTTAATACTCTCTTATTATCCGCTCTCTCCCCCCTTTTCTTTTTCTCTTTTCCTTTTTCCCTTTTTCTTTCCCTTCTTCCCTTTATTCTGTCTCCTGTTTTTCTCTTTCTCTCCCATTTTTTTCTTTTCTTACTCTTTCCTTTTCTATTTTTTCTCTGCCTTAAGTGTAAACCTAAAACATTCATGTTCAAAACAGAAAAAGGAAACTAAACAATTTGGGATTGTGTGAAATTGGAACCCTTCCCACTCACTTCCAGCTCCCTCAAGGTAACCATAGTTTGCTTTTCCCTCTTTCATACCTTTTCTTGGACTTTGAGAGACAGAGAGATAGGACAGATTGACTGACATATGATTTCTTTGTTCGATTGTTGTTGTTGTGTTTTGACCAAAATACTAACCAATTTTTCTGAATTTGTAAAAGTTTAACCCTTTTGAGGACATCTTTTTATGTCACTCTATACAGTTCTACTTCATACCTTTTTAAAAGCTCCATGGTATATCATTATCTGGATGGAGAGGCAGCATCACAAAGTGGTTAAACTTGCTGTTACATAAATCAGAGATGGGATTTGATCTGACTCCTACACTTACTAGCAATGTCATCTTAAACAATATCTCTGCTTTCTCTAAGCCTCAATTTATTCATCTGTAAAATGGAGAATATAATAGTATCTACTGACCAAGATGGTCTTAATGTTCCCCTCAGGTTGATTAAACTTTAGACAGGCTCCTTCCTGACTCTAGGCCCTTGACCTCTCTTTTCTAAAGAGAATTTACTTACAAAATTTGAAATTGTAAAATTCCTCCTCTGCCCTTCTGAGATGTAAGTCTTCTCAAAAGCCTCTTGACAGTTTTACAACCCAATAATGTCTTTTTCAAGGACCCAGGAGTCATCCCTTTGAAATGTAATCATTAAGAAATGTAGTCTCCCTTTCTCTCAATGTCTGTGGGAGAGTGGGAGCCTAATTTTGGTGGTGCCTTGTTCCAAGTTGCAAAACTAGCTCCTTTTATAAAAATAGGAGAAGCTTATTTTTCCTTTGGATAAAGCCAACTGACAAACACAGATGACCTATGACTCCCCTCCTATTGTCCTCCAGTACTTTTCCACTAGTTCATCCCAGTGCTTAAAAATCCTCTCACTCTTTGTTTCAGCACCGTTGAGTTCAGAATGAGTTCTGATCTCTCTTCCCTATTGTGATAGTCTTGAATAAAGTCTTCCTTGCCTGTGTAATTTTGTTTACACAGGTAATTCGCTTTGATATTACTCAATTAAGTTGTTGAGGGGGATAAATCAGATAATACACACAGAACACGCAGTGCAGTGCATGCTCAATAGTAAGTGCTCACTTCCTATCAGTTATTTTAACTACCGTGATTGATTTAACCACTCCCATAACTATTAACATTTTTATTATCTCTAAAAATGCTTTCACTTTACAGGACTGAATTAACACTTCAGTATATTTACTCTCGCAATTGTGCAAGTATTTCTCTAGGTTATTTTTCTAGAATTATAGTAGATTTGATTTCAAAATTTAGTAGAGATTCAGGAAGCAGATTTCAAACCTCCTGAAGAAGTTCTCTTCTTTGAGGAGAAGCCTCAAGACTTAGAGAATAGGTTTAGCGAAGGAGAATAAGTTATAAAGTAGTTTAAAATGAATTCCCCAACTTCTGCTTGAACTAGGTTGGCTCTACTTTTATTTGTTTTATATATTGGAGTTTAAAGTACAGTTTTCTGGAAAACAAAAGTACTAAGAGTTTCTGTTGCTAAAAACAACAAAAAACTGCTCAAACATTTGTCAGGGAATGGGAATCCAAGGAATTGTGTTTTTAACAATCTTTTCAGGAATTCTGATGAATATAAAGTTTGTAACTGGTGGGAAACTTAAGAACATGGGCTTAGAATCCGATGCATCTGGGATTCCAACGTTTAAATCCTAGGTTCAAATATACCCACTTGTAAGCTGTAACAATCCCTCCCAGCGCATCCTGTGCATCATTGCCAATGGTCTGCTTTCATATAATTTACCGTCAACTACACGTGCTTAATCAGATACCCACCCTTCCTCAGAGTTACCAATCCCATTCCCTACAACTGTCTTCGTGGAAATGACTATCGGGAACCAGTTCATTTCCCCTTCTCCCCATCCCAAGTCTGCTGCTCTGACATGGCTGACAGTCCTATTGCCAAATTGCGTTAGACATATTGATGTTGTGCTAATCCAGTACTTCCCAAACTTTGATACACATTAGAATCTCCTGGGGAGGTTTTAAAAATATTGACTCCCAGGTTATACTCTATACCAATTAAATCACAGTGTTGGGGATGGAGTCCAGGTATCAGGAGTTTTTAAATACCCCCAGTGACTCCAGTTGGCACAGTAATTGGAAACAACTGCTCTAACTGATTGGCAGTCTGATGTGAGTTACTTACCAAATGTTTTAGCCAGCTGCTAGTCCTTGAGTTAATTTTAACTCAAGTTAACAAACAGCTGCAAAACTTTAATGAAAAAAAATTAGGGCCCACCTTCCAGCAGAATCCCAACAGTCCCGTCAGAGACCTTAATACGCCCCTGCCCTAGTGCTGAGAACTCCCCCATATCCCATACATTGCATCAGGAGCAATAATTTGTTGGTGGAGGAAGTGCCTCTGGAAAGACATCAGAGAGAAGATGGCATTTGCACTAGCCCGGAAGGATGGAAAGGATTTTCACAGGTGCAGAGATGGAGAAAATGTACATTTAAACAAGTGGCAACAGTTTAATAAAAGACATGAATACTGAAGTGAAGAGCACAGTGCTAGATGTTTTTATATTGTATCAGTGCTTCTCAAAGTGAATCTGAACTACTGCATCAAAATATTCCGCAGGTGAGGACCAGATGTCTGCATCTCTAACAAGTTCCTAGGATATTTCTGGAGTTTGACGTCTATCTGAGGGACAGTTGGATATCATTACAATGGGAAAAGATGACTGGAGTTCACCTTACCTTGCACTCCTTTTTCTCCTGCAGACTTGCTAGCTTTTACAGGACACAGCCATCAGTGTTTTCTGCCCCCTCATGGATAGAGTTGGAAATTATCCTTTTGTTTCCCATTCAGTTGCTGTGAATGGCCTTGGAAAGCATACTAGCCCTGGGTTTTGTGCCCAGCAAGCAAGGTAGGTAACATTAGAGAGATTTTTGGGACATCTGTCTTCTTTCTGTATTTTGGTAAAAATTAGTCTCTTCTTAGCTATGTCCAGGAAATCCAATTTCACAGCCTCCCTGGATCACTTATTCCTGTGGTAAAGGGTAGAGGATTTTGAACGGTAGGCCGTGGATGATGTTCTTTAGGAGTGGAAATTTTGTGCTAGAGAGTAACTTGCTGGAAATAGGATTTGGGGAAGATTAACCTGACAGAAGCGGACAGGGTGGATTGATGAGTGACAAACTGGAGGTAGAAGGTTAATTAGGCCATTACATTAATTATAGTGAGGAAAGGGACACAATGTGACAGACATTGTGAACAAAGATTAGACAGAATCAAGTGGTTTACTAATATTGGGAGCATGGAAGACAAAGAATATGATCCATCTCATGGTAAAACATGGCTTTTTTCTAGACCCTATGACTGACACACTAATCTCACCTAGTAAAAGTTTACTTCACCTGAAAACTCAATTTTTTGAGATGAAAGAACTTCATCAGTGCTAATTTGCAACTCTCATTCTATAAAGTAAAGATAGTAAGGCCTCAGGCTATGTAAACAGGGCTCTAGCCACATGGGAATGGCTATTGAATCCTATGCTGGCTATTCATTTATCATAAGGCGTTGTCTCCAGAAGACAACTCTAACAGCAAATGTTCCCTACAAGAAATAACATGAATTCATGAATAACAATTATCTCTAGTCACAATACCAACTAGCTGATCAAATGCATTAGCTCTTACCAGGTAATGGTAAGGCCTGTGAGGATGGTGTTTACGGCATTAAACAAGTGGTGAGTAGTGGGTAGGAGCTTGAGGTTGCTGTGTAAGATGTTACTTTGGGGGAAACAAAGTCACCTTCAGGCATCATGAGAGCCTTAGGCTCCTCAGCCAGTACTAATAACAATAATTCATATTTATTGAGTGGCTGCTTACTGTGTGTCAGGCACTAATCAAAACTTCTTATGTGTATTAACTCACTTAATCCTCACACCAATCCTATGAGATGGTAGGTACTATTATTATCCCTATTTTATAGCAGAGGAATGTGAGGCACATAGAGGTTGAATAATTAGGCCACAGTTGGGAAGTAAGAGAGCCAAGATTTGGACCCCAACAATCTAGCTTCATTTCCCATGTTATTAACCTCAATGTTATAATACCTTGATAATATTGTTTAAAAAAAGATATAGCTGGCATAAATATGGGGTCCGAAAGTCTTCAGGATTCCTAAGATCTTAGGGGTTTAATGCCACTCCTCCAAAATGATCCAGGAAGAAACTCAAGCAAAAGGATCTGGCAGCACCCTCTAGGATAGAGACAGAATAGTCAGGGGAGGGGAAGGCAAAGAGATAAAGACTGAACAGTTATAGGGGAAGGAGCAGAGCAAGAGAGGCAAGGTTGGTGTAGAGATCTTAGGAAGATGAAGACTGACCAAGGAAGACTCTTTATAGGTTTATAGGTGAAAATTAAATATGTTGTACCATCCATCGATTCCATATTTGTACACAGCAGGCTACTAGTAAGAGTTCTTTCTGGTAATGGACCATTTCTTTATGTCTTTCCTAGGTATTTTGGGACTAAGGAATAACACAATAAATGCTTCTGCTATGATACTAAATCCTTTTGTCATACAGGGATGCCCTAAAGCTGGTGGAGAGAAATACAGTGCTGTAGTAAGTAATGAATAACTTAGATCAGGGGTACCCAACCTATGGTGAGTTGTATAATTATTTCATTATACATTACAATGTAATAATAATAGAAATAAAGTGCACAATAAATGTAAAGCACTTGAATCATCCAGAAACCACCACCCCCGTCCCTGGTCTGTGGAAAGATTGTCTTCCATGAAAATGGTCCCTGGTGCCACAAAGGTTGGGGACCGCTGAATTAGATAATCTAACAGTAAGATATGAGAAACATCCTGTAGCTTTACGTTTACTAACATGCCATTTCCACCTATCTGGCACACCTAAGAATGTACCTTAAGGATGATTGTCATCACAGGTTGTAGGGGGGATAAAAAAGAATATTTTTAATTTGATCAGGATCTCAAAGAACTAAAAGTAGAACTACCATTTGATCCAGCAATCCAACTACTGGGTATTTACCCAAAGGAAAAAAAGACTTTCTATAAAAAAGACATCTGCACTCAAATGTTTATAGCGGCACAATTCACAATTGCAAAGATGTGGAAACAATCCAGATGCCCATCAATACATGAGTGGATTAATAAACTGTGGTATATGTATACCATGGAGTACTACTCAGCCATAACAAAATGGTGAACTAATACCTCTTGTATTATCCTGGATGGAACTGTAGACCATTCTTCTAAGTGAAGTATCACAAGGGTGGAAAAACAAACACCGCATGTACTCACCGTTAAATTGGTACTAATTGATCAACATTTATGTGCACATATGGAAGTAACATTCATCAGGTGTCGGGCAGGTGGGGGGTAGGGGATGGATAAATTCACACCTAATGGGTGTGGTGCATGCTGTCTGGGGGATGGGCATGCTTGTAGCTTTGACTCAGGCAGTGCAAAGGCAATTTGTGTGACTAAAGTGTTTGTACCCCCAAAATATTCTGAAATTTAAAAAAATGAATATTTTTTAGATCAGTAGATGAATTGGAAAGAATCCTTTTCTTTAGAGCAAAACTTAACTAAGGAAATTTATTGATGTCTCTAAATGGTTTAACTGACCTGCCCCCCCCCGCCACGAATTTCACAATGATTTCATAGCCTTAAGGACCAATAAAATTAACATTTAACATTCTAGATTTGGATTTTTCCCCAAATGATAAAAAATATCTATTGTAGGTATTTGTTGAAGGCATGACATATGACCATCTGCATTTCTTCTTTTTCTTAATATTTTACTCCCAAGAAAATTCTTCCTTGGAAGTAAAATGTATATCAGCAAACTTATGAAATTAGACGTCTTTTTCAAAGTGTTAACCATGAGACATCCTCACTTCTGCCTTTTCCTCATAATTATTATTAATGAACCTTTGGTACCATTTGGCTTTTCATGAATAATTGAGTTAATTTTATAATGATTTTTTGATAGCTGAAGTCATGATAAATCTCGTATTACTTAGAAAGCATAGATGTCATTGGTGTATTAATGGAAGTTTAAAAAAATGTGAACTGCAGTATAAAAGCATTGTTACCTAAGCTTAAAGGTAATAATAATTGCTAAGAAGCCTCTAGGTTAATTCTGTGGATAGTAAATACTGTATGTGCTAGCTATTACTATGTGACAGACATTGTTCTAAAGGCTTTATGTTTGCTCATTTAATCCTTGCAACAGCAATAAGACATTGGTTTTTATATTATCTCCTTACACAGATGAGAAAACTGAGGTCAATGTCAAACAGCTACCACATGGCAGAGGTGGGATTTGGACTCAGGTAATCAGGTTCTAGAATCCATGCCGATAATCACTATACCATACCAAATGTTATATAAAAGAACCTGGAAAAGAAAGATTTTCAAACAGTGGTGGGATGGATGCCAGTTAGGATTTTGTTTTTGTCCCTTAGTACATAATACAGTGGCTTTTTTATTCCTTCAGAAAATGTGTTTTCTCACAATGTGGTAAAACTACATTTCCTGCTAGAGCTGACCTCTGATATTATCTACACATAATTCTTAGCCTTCTGGACATTATGATGTGAACTGGTGCTGAGTATCTAGGAGAGCGTCATTTAAATTCTGTGTTCCTTAATGACCCTATACTATTTTTCTTTCCCTTTCTAAGCTGTTGGGAGTCATACAACTCCATAGGACTCCAAGTGAAAATTCCATTTTACATATTCATTAGAATGCAACAAATTGTTTAAGTACTAAAATTTAAATACTAGGAGAAATGGTCACCCTTTTACGTATATTTTTAGTTGCTATATTAAATGTGTGACAGATATGCATGTCCATATAGTTATATTTAATTTCTTACAAAGCTAAGGAGCTACAATAAAATTGGTTTGTGCCTTAGCTAAATCTAAGACAACAAGGAGTAATCCATTAATGTTGGTATAGAATGCACACTAGGCAACGTTTTTTTTTTCCCTTTACCTACCATCCTTAAAATCCATTATAGTTCAACCTGAGCAGAGTTCCTTTGCTGAATTAAGAAAGATAATTTTAAATAAAACATTTTAAAATTGGAATCTTCAGTTAACAAGACTTTGTTTCTGAATTGTTAATTTTTGAGGGAAAATATAAAGCAAATCAAAAGATAACAATATCAAGGATTCATGTTTAAAAGTACTTACAGTGTAAGTTTTGGATTTTGCTCAATTTTTTACATTCATCATCCTGTGTTGAACAAATCTTAAATAAAACTGTCAAGTAGTCACTTTGTCTTAAGGGCACACAAATGCTTTCTGGCCCTGCTTGCCAACCCACTCAGGCTTCTCCATCTACCTTCCTTCCAAAATGTTCTTCTCACTACATCAAAATTCCTATACAGCAGATTCACCTGACCTCAGCTTAGCTGTTAGGAGGGAAAATTTGATCAATTAAACATATTCATTAAGGTGTGGTCAATGACTGAAGTTCTTAATATGTTAGTCTTCCCAGAAGTATTTGCATTTTAAAAGAGTTGCATTTTAACCTAAAGAAATCTCTAATACTAGAATTACTACAAAAATCTATTTGTCAAGGACAACCTTTCTGGTGTACTACAAATAAACCCTCCAGGAAAGTACCTAAAAGGTTGTTCTCTTGTAAAGTGGAACTTGATATTAATAGAAGATTTTATCAAGATTTTCCAAGAAGAGTGAGTAGATGCTTAAATCCTTGAGTTCTTACATACAGCCTTCTATCTTTATTTGCTCCATTGTTTTCCTGAATCCATTGTCAATGAGAATTTTAAGACCATTCTGAAATTTTGTTTTGTATTATAAATCATCTATTTCCTTTGCTGGAATACTTATTAAGTTTCTTTCTTTGAAGTTCAATGATTTTATAAAAATCTGTCTTGGTCTTAAGCATTTTCTAATAATTTTGTCCAGTACCCTTTTGATCTGCAATGTCTGCTTCCTTTATTTCAGAAAAGTTTTATTATGTCTTGCAATATGGGGGCAATTTCTGCTCTGTGTTTCAAAGATGGCAATTATTCCATATTAGTTCTCTACCATCTGTCTTGTATATCAATTATCTTATTTTGAATCTAGATTCAAGTTCCAGTTCTGCCATTGACTGTGTGGCCTTAGACCAGTCTCGTAACCTCTCTGAGCCACTTGCAAAATGTAGCTAATTATAGTATCTGCCTTATTAGTTTGTTGTGAGATTTGAATGATATAATTGTGTAAAGCACTTAGTGCAGTGGCCTTTAGCTTATATTTGTATTAGCTATTATTATCCAAGATTTCAAACACAAAATCGATAAAATCAAATACTTATTCTATTATATTTATCAAGGCAGGATAGGGGACTCTCATTGTGGAAAATATCTCAACACAAAATATTTTCTTTAACCTTCCAATAAATAAAAAGATCAACCAACAGGAAAGCCTCATTTTCTAAGCACTTTGCTTAGTCTTTATTTAAATAAACTTTATTTTAATATATTATCTTTCTTAACATAATTTCCTCATTTCTTTTGGCTTCCCCTTGCTTTGTGAACTCTTCAGGGGCCCTGAGATGAAACACTTAGAAGAAGATGTAAATGCCCTAACATACTGAGACACTGAGCATTGTTAGTCACGTCTAGTCACATGAGGTTAAGGTGAGATGGCAGTCCTTGAAGCTTGAGAAAAGTGTTAGTTAGTGAACTCCAGAGTACAGATGCATAATTTAGATGGTATTTCAAACCCAGACCCAAATTAATCTGGATACCTAGAGTACCATGTAAAGTCTTAAAAGAGTCTTTTTTTTTTCTTCCTTCAAGCAGTTTCTTGAGTAATTGCCTCCTTGGTTGTACAGCTGCAAATCTGATGTAGGTGATAAATACCTCATTGAGCGTAAGTTCTCTGATTCAAGGTTAGCAATAGCCTGGCAAGAGCTTCATTGGGAGGAAATATTCAGTGTTGGTGCAGCAACGGAATCTATGAGCAGGACCATTTATAAATAAATTTTCCAGGGAAGAGTTAAAGCCATAATGCCTCAGGGTGAAATAGGAAATTGCTTCAATGACTGCAGTCAAGGAGTTTTCTTGCTTTATTGCTTGACTCCACTAAGAACTCTTACTCTCCTTTCTGTAGCCTCTACTTTTACCTATGGCTTTACCTCTGGAGTTATTTGGGAGTGAGGTTGGAGATTGTTCTGAGGAAAGAACTTCATTTTTCCTCTGCTGATTAAATTTCTTGGATGTGTCTCTGATTGACCACTGTGAAATCTAAAAATTAAAATGTCCATGAGGATAGGGACTATATTATACTTACCACTGTATTCTTAATACCCAGCACAGTGTCTGGCACCTGGTATACACTCAATAAATATTATTTGAATGAATGAATGAATGAATGAGTGAATAAACAAGGACTCTCTGCTATGTGCATCTCAGCATTCTATGCCATTTGTATATAATCCCTATTGTTGTCTCTCTTGAATAAATTTGTTCTCTCCCTGATATAGTTACTTTTAAAAAACAATCTATAAATCATAGGTCTCTATCAGAGGGCATCATTTGGATATATTCTATCATAGTGTAATCAGTAAGTGGTGATAAAGATTTGGAGTTCATCTAAATTTAATTAATGTATATAATGTCTTGGCCTCCATTTCTCTAACATCAAAGCCAGAGACAATGGCTTGTTTTAGAGTATGATCCAGGGAGTGGGAATGAGGGACAGAGTTTGTGAAACAGGGAGGGAGAGAAAGTCAGTCCAAGGATACTTTATCAAAGTGGCCACTCCTGTAGGTAACTGGTTGCTCACTGTTGCTGAACCTTGTGAGAAGACTTAGGAAATACTTCTCAGAATGACCCACTCAGGGGAAGAAATAAGGAAGCATTTATCCATCTAATTTCATTCCTCATCAGTCTAGGGCTTACCTTGAGAAACATTAACTTCCCTGCACTTTCAGCTTGCATTTGTGTGAGCAGTGAGCAAGTTCCCATCTTGGCCCGTGCTGTGGTATCAGACAAGCACAGGATAGGAAGCAAGAAGCATTTAGCATAGGCTTGAGGTAAGGTGCTCTCAGGTTTCACCTGCACCAAGCTGGTCAAAGTCCATGGGTAATGATTATCACAAATGTGGCTGGAATAAATGTAAGGCTGAGAGACTTGAAGTAGTGCATCAGAGATGTTCCAGGAAAATAGTGAAATGACTAAGCACTTATAAATATGCCTTGAATAATATGTTTCACATAGCATCATTGAGCCCCAAAAGAATACTTTGGCTGTAATTCAATCTCTGAATTCTGTAGCTGTTTCTAAATTGCACACACTTCACGCTGGTGTTTTGACATTAATAGAGCCTCAAGATTGAGTTACAAGATGATAGTCAATTAAAAAATATTTTAAGGGAAGAAAAATTATGAAAACAAACTATATTCAAGGCAAATCATAATTTAAAGGAGATAAAGACACACTGCACTTTTAACAAAATCAATACAACTTTTCAAGAATTGGGCCTATTTGTAGGTATTTAATTGAAATTAGATTTTATCTGGAAATATTTATGTTTAGCATGGTATTTAAACTGTCTCTCAAAACTTGATACTTAAACACCCCAGTGTACTTTGCAAAGTAAAATTAGTCTCACTAACATTTAACATCAAATCCACAAGGAAGATCGCTTGATTCTTCTTTTCCTGGGCAGGGTTGCCCATAGAAACCTTATAACTGCCATGTCAAACACTGCTACGAAGAATAAATACAATCATATCATAATGGCTAATAGAGAAACAGCCTGAGCATTGCTACCAGAAGTCATCATCAGAAGGGCTGTGCTCTATAATATGTTTATTCATTAGGGTCAAACCTAATGAGTCATTGTCAAGTAGTTTTCCTCAGTTAAGTCTAATCTGCTGACAAAAATGTGATTTTTAAATGCTGATCCTAAAGCAATTTCAGGAGCACAAATCTTCATTTCACTGCTCAAGATGCCCTTTAAGGTGTGTTCAAGCAACAAGAGAGGAGCGTGTAATTTGGCTAAGTCCCAAAATGTCATGTTATACTTCAAGGAAAACACAAGTATTCATGTGGACTATGACTACTTTTGCACCAGAACTTACTGATGACTTTGTCAATTAGCTGAAGATCAACTTCCATTGTAAGTTACACACTGACGCATCCAGGCCCAAGGGATTTGGAAAAGTACACGTACCCTATGAATGCTATTGAGCCTGCAGGTTGCTTTGGCAGGATGAGTAGGAGGTTGGATCCCCAGACAAATATGTATTTCTCTCTCCTGGCAGCTCTCAAATCAAGCACATAACATAAAATGTTTCTGTGTTAATGCATTTGCAGCATATTCTGTAAATGGAAGGTAGTTTCCTTGATGACACTGTGATTTTCCTCAGCTTAGTTGAGGAAATACAAGCAGATACCTCTCTGCCTCTCATTGTTCTACTTAAGTATTGACAATGATGAGAAACCAAGCATTTGTTGCAAAAGAGATAAAAAAGGAGAAAGATTATGTACTATATTTTGGCTATATAACAGCCAATTCAGAAAAGTGGTGGAAAGAAGACAGAATATAGAGCAAAAATATGTAGGTTCTTTGTCAATTGAGATAGGGTAGGTTATTCTGTGATATCAAACTCCAAAATCTCAGTGGCTTAAACAAAAGAGCAAAGGCTTGTTTCTTACTACTGTTACTTATGCAGTATACATTGACCATAGGATGGAAAACAGGAGGTTGAGGAAGTCTGCCTGCTCCACATAGTCCTTACTCAGGCTGATGGAAGCTCCACTAACTTAAAATGCTATCCACCCAATACAAAATTCCAGGGTCCACCACAACATAAGACAGGGCGGGAGAGTTGAGCATGAACGTTTCCATGCTTTGTCCTGAAAATGTCATGTCACTTTTGATCTCATTACATTAGGAAAAACTAGTCATATGGCCTCTTTTAACTTCAAGGAGGTGGGAAAGTGTAATTCTTTATGTATATGGAAAGAAAAGAAGACTAAATATGTTGGTGGGTGCTAGTATTGACTCCCACAATTTTCATCGTGAGTACCACTTTTGGCTGTACATCCTAGGGAAAATAACATTTCTGAGTCTCAGTTTCCTCATTGTAAAATGGGGACAATAATTTCTGTCTTGGAGTAATTGTAAGTATGGGATGAGATGAGTCTTTGAAATTTTAGAGCATCCCACACATAGTAAATATTCAGTTAATGATGGTCATTTTAATTCAGAGGGAAAATTGTCAGCTCTTATATTATAATTTATTCTTTAATTACCCAGGTTTATTATCTATACAGACAAGATTCATTATCTTTAAGCCAGTTCTTCCCATCACACTATATTTGGCCTGAAAATGTTTTTATAATGGTTCCCATTTGAACCCTGTGGACCCAAGGAAAGAGAATTTATGATTGATCAAAATACTACTACTATTGGTATAATTATTGTTATGTGTTAAACATAGCAAAGACTTGTTACAGATCAACTCTGTTCAGATTAATAAATAACTTCTTTTTTAACATAAGGCATATTTGTCATTACTGTGCATATATGTTTTGCTGCTTTGGGTATATACATGTTTGATTAATGATGTCTTTAGTAGCTTTTATGAGGTGGTTAATATTCTATGTTTCTTGCCTTATATTTGTCAGTGAGGTACCTTGCCTACCTTTTCCTTTATTATTTCCTTAGAGCACTTAGGATGGTGATCTGTACATGATGGGGATCCAATATATGTTGACTGACTACTAGTAGTATGGTTTCTATATTTCTGATTAATAAAACTAACACACTTATTAAGCATTGAGACCCAAATAATTTTGATGGATACATTTCTAAAACGTAGTGCATATATCTCTGCCTTTTAAACAGAGGATAATGAAAATACCCTTTGATGATCTCTTCCATTTCTTCAAGTTTAAACAACTCAAATTTACCTACCTTGTAGATCCTTATGACCCAAGACATCTCTCTAGCCTTGATTTTGCTTTTGAACTCCAGGTATATATTTCTAACTATAAAAAAGGCATCTTTATCAGAAAATCTGTATTTTCTGTCACCTCCAATTCAACATGGACAAAGCTAAATTCATTATCTTCCTTCCCAAACCAAGTCCGGTTGTCCTTCCTCCAGTTTTCCCTATCCATACTCCAATCTAGAAGAGTTACATCCTTAACACTTTTTCCCTATTCCCTCCATCCAATCAGCAACCTTATCCTACTGATACTACTTTCCAAATATGGCTTAAGTCTCTCCTTACTTCTACTGCTTTAGTTAACCTGCTGTCACTGAAACAACCATAATACCCTCCCGCCAACTAGACTCTTCACCTATGTTCTTTCCCTCTTCAAGTCACCTTTTACACTGCTGCTGGAGGAAGCATTCTGATTTTTTTCCAATAGTATTTTTAATGATACATTTAAAAAGTATTTTAGACATAAGCCTGAGAAGCGTGCCTTCTCAGATTGCATCAACAGCTTCCTTTCATAATGTGTTTGCCCATTGGTAGACTGCACAGCCACTCCCTCTGTAGAGTTCACTGAGCTAGCCAGAATCAAAGTCAAGCTCCAGACCTGTGCACCCATCACATCCAAGCCTAAATGCAGCAAGCCATTCCTCCATTTCTGAATATGAATGAAATGCCACACCATGCTTCACGATCTGGCTTCCTGAGTGATCTGTAAGTGGCTGGGTGATGCAACCTGGAAGTATGGGATGTTAGCTCCCCATGAGATGAACTTAACCAATAAGAGAGTCAGGCAGATAAACTCTTCCTCCCTTCTCCCTGTTTCCTTCTGAGGACCACTCCAAGAAGGAGGTTCTCTTTTCAAGCTTTTCAGAGAAGTCCAGCAACAGCAGTGCCAAACAAATACACCTGCTGAGAGCAACCCGCTGTGTCTCCTCACAGAGAGTGATGAAACAGAAGCCAGCTCAGGAATTCATTGCTTCATACCTTCCCTTGCCTCTTTTCCTCTATTATTCTTCACCTTCAAATCCCTGAGCTTGCCCTCCCAAATAAAGTGTCAGCATATTAATCTGGCCTTGGGCTCTGCTTACACGGAACCAGGGCTAAGACACATGGCAAAAATAAACACAAACGGTACAAAAGTAGACAGTAAAATGTAAATCTGCCCCTGAAAAAAAATCCTGTGCCCCAGATCCTCATTCTCCCTCCCCTGAGTCATACATCATTACCATTTTGTGTGTCCCTCCAAAGATAGTCTATATATATAATCATATGCATGAATATTATATAATGTTATATATACACATGTATATGAATATCACATTTTTTACACAAGTAAAAACAGAATATGCCCATTGCACCTTGCATTTTTGCAGACTAAACTTTCTAAAACATTAATTCAATCATGTGAATCTCAAACACTTCTAATGGCTTTCTTATTTCCTTCAAATAAAATTCAAATTCCCAGCATTGAAGACCCTCCACACTCTGGCCCCAACCATGACTATCCTCACTCCCATCTAGTCCCTTGCCCTAATTGCTCTTTATTTAGCCACATTCAGTGCCTTTCTGTTCCCCATACAAGCAATGCTTTCATATATCCTCATATTTATGCATGCTGTTCCATTTGCACAAAATATCTTTCAATGTGTATGTGTTGAATGATTAAATGAATCATTGAATCATCGTGGTTAACTAATGACTACAGTTTGATGTTCTTTTAAATGTTAGTTTCCTTCCTCTCTATGCAGTTAACTATCAATTTTCACAGCTGTGGATGTATCTGTTTTGAATAGCATCCGCTAATACCTCTAAAATGGCTGTACACTCTAAGGTAGGGTAAGCATAATATTTTCAGAGGAAACCAAGTAGTCAAGCTAAGTAAAAATGATAACTTTAATTTTTTATTCAGTACTGCTCTTCTAAGAGTATAAAACCCAGGCTCTAAAACAGCTGGTTTCTTCATTACTTGCTGCTTTCAGGTGATTCATTTAATTCTGGCTTTCAGTTGTGCCCTGGGTGATTGTTTCCTAGAAATCTGATAGGTGAATACGTAAAGTATTACTGTTCCTTACATTTTTCAAAATCCTAATATATGGCACACATGCGCAGCAGAGAGGAAAGAAGGGGACATTCAACCAAAGTGCCTTTTCTCCAGCCTGCATGCCGAAATATCATTACACATTCAAAAACCTGAACACTCATTAACATCTTGGGCATTCTGTATGCAAAACTAGAGTCACGTGTGCAAAACTGATTACTAGGGCTTTGAAGGAAAGATTATCTGATATTTATACAAACTTATTAAAAGAAAATCAAGTTTTCAGTCAGAGTTGTTGAGTTGTTTTAACTTTGTTCAGATGAAGAGGAAAACAAGGCTTTGAGCTTCTTGAAAGAAAGTTATATATGCATGAAGTATTGATTTATCTTTCTTGATCCAGGTCTCCCAGAATACCAACATTATATAATACATCTCCATTTGTTCATAATGCATTAAAGGGCATCCTAAATATTTTCTCATACCTGAAGGCACTTTGAAATGAAGGTTTCTCCAAGTAACATACCCTTCTTAGAAAACAGCTTCTTATGTGCTTTTCTCTACCACTGCTTTCCATGTTGTAATTTGTTGAAGGTCTGCAAAGACTTCTCTGCATCTCTCTGTACATAAAATGGATTGTTATATGCAATGGAGCTCTTATGGAAACTGGATATTAACAGATTGTCATGCTTATGACCCTCCTTAATGAGGTATAAAACAATAACAGTTATTGAACCAAGCTGAAATGTAAATACCCTTTGAATGAAAGCTACAAGTGGGAAGTTGAAATTTTAAGTTATCTGCGTTGGATATGAATGAAACAAGATATGGGAGATGCTCAGAGTTTAAGAAAATGACTTTTGTGTTGGGCAGTGAGGAAGCAGAGGAAATTCTTAATGAGGGGGAGATAGTGGATCAGTTCTACTTATGTGATATCACCGTGACTAATTGTAATAGTTTCAAAAAATGCTAAACATACTTGGGCGTGTTTGCTAGCAGGCTAGCTTATTAGGCTCTTATGGGCCTTACATAGACTTAGTTATCATATTTAGTTTTAAATCACTATAAGTTCCTGTGGAATGCCTCATGCACAAAGTGCCTCATTTTCATGGGATATGTGTGAAATAGTTTTGACTCATTATCTGGGTAGACCTTGGCCTTTTTTATGGTGGACAAGTAAGAAAATAGACAACTGAAAGATTAAGAGGTGGCATGTTAATTGAAGTAACAATTAAATATAACTATAGGGTTTTCCAAACAGGCTTCACAGTCATGAGATAAATACACATATATTTTTGGCCGTAAGAAAACTCAGAGTAAAACCCACCCACATTTGTCAGAAAAATAGATGTGGTAACTATGCCTTAGAATATAGAAAACTGGTAACTTTTAGTTACTCTTACAGGAACAGAGAAGACAATTAATCCCTGGCACTAACATTTTTATAATTTTTCCTCATGCCAACATATAGGGGTTTCAGCAGAGGAAATAGAGAAACTAAGGGAAAAATCTATTGGAAAGAAAAAAGCAATTGTATTAAAAGCATCAGAGTACTGAGAAAGTCAGATTCATTGAAGATGGATGTCATCAGGTACCACCTAGTTCTATGCATTTCGATAGGTATTCTACCACAAATGTCTTTAACAACTAGGAAAACTGACATGAAGATATCTGCTTCAAATTTTTTACATCAAAAGTATCTTATCTATTTTCTCCTATAATTAAACTTGATAATAATTATTAATGAAGTGCTTATGATGCATCAGAAACTATGTGAAACATTTTGCATACATCTCATTAAATCCTTATAGCCACTCTATGACATGAGTACAGTGAATGATCCACAGTTCACAGATGCAGAAACATGATAAAAGAGGATAAGTAATCTGCCTGAGGTCACAAGGCTAGTAAGTGGCACAGCTGGAATTTGAATCTATAGTTCCACGTGACTTAGAAGACTTCACTAACCACTAGGCACTTCAGTCAGTTTGGGGCCAGTTCTGTATTAAATGCTGTATATACTATTAGGTTAGAGGAGAAGCAAACAAGACCAGCGTGAATGTTGGTTTCTCTACGGCAAAACTGATTGATTCATTCCACAACATTTATTGAGTCTCCATTTATCATGAGCAAGCATTAGGAATTATGTGTCAAAGTATGAGAAATGCAAAGATGAATAAGATATAGTGTGAGTTTCAGTTCTTTTCAGTTTAGTTGGGGGAAGCAGACAAGTAAACAGATTATCATGATTCAGAGTGGTAGGAACCATGGGGCATAAACATAGCATGCTGCAGGGGCAGATAGGAGGGACATCAGACTGAGTTTGGTGGGTTCAGAGAAGGTATATCAGAAGTCCAAGTGAGACTTGAGATGGAAAGAGGTAGATAAACAATAGGAGGTGGGAATAGAAGAAAGTGGCTTTACAGGCAGAGGGAGCATTATGTATAAAGACCTGCATTTGGGGAACTGCAAGTAGTTCTGTAAAAGCACGACAACAAAATTGTTCAGCTGAAGCTGCTAATATATAATATTATATTGTTGAAACACATCCATTCAGTTATAGACAGTGGATTTCTAGCCTCAGTGATCCACTGAAGAGTGTCCTGAAGAGAGCTGAATTATATTTTTGGAGTATGTTTCATTCTTACATTTCTTCAGTGGCCAGTAAAATATGTAATATCTACACACCTGTTAACGTTCAGCTGTTCCTTGGATTCAACAAAAGTAGAGACTGAAGATTATTTAGTATCTTGAATAAAACCTTGATGCCTTAGCTGCTTGGTAAGATAGGTAGAAACTATTTGAAACCCTTTACCTCAATAATTTCAAAGAAACTAACCATAACTGTCTTTGAATTAGTAGATAGAAAACAAAATGCATTAAGACTACGCAGCCACTACCATTAGAAAGCCAGACTCAGAACAAATTGTCATAGAGCATATGTGTATATCTGATCCAGTTTGTGCAGTGAGAAAACTATGCCCACATGGCATATGTGGCATATTGGGAGTGTGTTTATGGCATGCTGGGTAGATGATTGAAAAGGAGTGGAGAAAAGGCATGTAGGTTAAATACATGATGTCCCTTCCACTGTGCTTTTCTATGCTGGTATAGGAGAACTCTAGGAAAGATTACTGTTAGTGTTATGGTTATCTACTACATACCCATGCAAAGGAATTCTTGAGCATGGGATCTTGCAAAATTTTTCTGCCCAAATCAACATATACTTATTCATCACCTACTATATGCCACATACTGTGTTATGTGCAGCAAAGGACATAAAAATAGTTCACAGTGTAGTGGAATGGAAGAAACTTATACATAACTAAACTTAAAGTACTGAGGCAGTGTCTAATAACATATGGGGAAACTTCCAAATGCTTCATGGAGGAGGTGGCATTTGAGCTGATCCTTAACAGGAACATAAAATATCAATAGGTAGATTTGGCAGGAAAAATATTCTTGGCTGTGAAAATAATAATAGCAACAATAAAATGTAATGTTTGTTAAGAGCTCATTATTTGCCTGGAATTTTTATAAACATTTTAAATGTTTAGATCATTCAATCCTCACAGCAACCTTGTGTGATTGGTAGTATCATTATTCACCTTATAGATGAGGAAAATGATTTACAGAAAAGTCACAAAGGGGAAATAACCTGCCCAAGGCCACACCACTGGTATTAGAGCTGAGATTCAAACTAAGGTAATCTGACCACAGAGCCCATATCCTTAACTGCTCCCGCTTAGCATATGAGTAAAGGAGCAGAAGTGGAAAAATATGACAATGTGTTTGGACCATATCACACATTCTGGAGCTGATGGGGCACATTGTGTGATAGAATTAGGTGTAAATAATGAAAGAAGAAGCTAGGTGAATAGTTTGAAACAAGATCATAAAAAACTTTAAAATTCATGCTAAGGAATTTTCAGTTCATTACAGAAGTAATGATTGGAGTAATATTAGGGAGTAATAATGGCTTTTGAGGAAGTAAGTAACATAATGTAACCCACTTCAGTAATATAAGGTTAACAACACCATGAAGAATGCACAGAGATAAGGGCATGAAGGTGACAGAGACAAGAAATGAAAGCAATGAAAACACTTGATGTCCCTTCTATGATCATTGCTGCCGTGGATATGTGGAGAGACAGGGAATGAATGACACACTTGATTTTCAGTGTTAGAATGGGCTGCGTTAACAGGAGCAAAACATTTCAAAGCCCACAGTCCAATTTAACTCCCTAACTATAGTGTTATAGCTACAGCTGTTTCTGAATTTTCCCAGCAAAGAGATACCAGATAAATTTTCTCATGTCATGACCAAAATAACTAATATCAATTATAATAGTGCTTAGGAAAGTGTCTTGTGCATATTAGAAAGTTAATACTATGTGAAGATTTGACAAAGAAGCCCTTATTATGATGACTTTTGCTTGAGGGCTATATGCATTATTTTATGTGGTTATATTTCCCACACTGCATTCAAGGGTACTGTTTAATGCATTACCAAATTACTTCAGCAATAAATTAAATGTTATCCTAATGGCCTAAAACTATTAATTTATTTCCTAAAGTCTAACTTCCTATAAGGGAATGACTTAGCTTTGAAAAAAATCTGGCTCAATTAGTTGCTTATTGCTTAAGAGTATTAAATAGCACCTTAGAAGTCCAAGTTACTACCATGGAAAATGTTGTGTACTTGGAGTGGGGAACTTGATTTATTCTCAGAGTCCAAGAGGCAGTATAGTGCAGTGGTTAAAAGTGCAGTCTGTGGGCCACACTACTAGGATTCCAATTTCTATTCCATCACTAATTCGGTTGACCTTGCTCAAGTTATTTAACAATCCTGTGCCACAGTGTCATTATTTGTGAAATAAGAATGGTAACATCATCTATTTCAGTTAGTGAAGATTAGATGAGTTAATATACGCAAATCTAAAGCTCTTAGTACATTGCCTAGAATATACACAAGTCAATAAATGGCAGTTATTACTCAGAGATTGTATAAAGTAAAGCTTGTACATCAAGAACTATGATTATCATATCATTTTCCCATTAAGTCAGTGGGTTGTATTTGTATTAAGAAGAGCCAACATATAAACTTTACGCATAATTGGCTGCCTCACTTTTTAAAAGTTTCCAATTTTCCTTGTGTCAGAACTAGGAGCAGTGTTAAATACCCTTATGTGCTGTTAAGAGTAAATAAAATCTTGGCTTCATTATTAATGATGGGAAAATGACAGATCAGAAATTTCCATTCAGAATTTACTAGCGTGTCTCTAATTATTCTGAACATCCATGGTATATGTTTCTGTTATAAATGCTGTTGCCAATTAGCTTGTCTATAGGAATTGAGTTGGCAAACTACATGTAAAGCAACCAAGGAAAAAATAGGTAGAACATAGAAAACTGAAGGTCTTGATTTCTTTCTTTATTGTAAACTGATAGACATCACATAATTATTTCTAGTCTACAGCTTTATTGCTATAAGCTTCTCCATGGACATCTTTGACAAGGGTCAGAATTATTTCTTCCTTCCACTGTAGGAGGTGATGTATGTTTTGACACCTGCAAAGACTGATGAAATTGAACAACATGCTTCAATGTCATAGGTTTATTCCCCTATGATCAGAGTTCCAATTACCTTCCCTGTAAAGCTCATTGCAAAGAGTGTAGGCAATGGGGGGTGGAGGATGGTGCAAGGTGTGCAAGGGGAAATGATCTTTGACCCCAACAAGGGAGTAGACATTGTTGTATACAGTGGGAATGGGTATATATTGACAGACCCAGTTTGGTAGATTTATGATGATTAGGCCAAAACATGACCCCTTAAGCCCATGGTAACCTCATTGGATGTTCAGCAGAGATGCTTCCCTTTAGTGTTATGACCCTATCTCAGCAAACATCAAAATGTGAGTAGAAAAAAAGAAACAGGGAGAGAAAATAAGCTATTGATTTTCTCACATTGGCTTAACCTGAATGCTAACTGAAGGTCAGGATATGTATGCATCTCAAAGACTAATTTTTGGATAGGCATCATGGTTTCCTGACACACGTGCCAAAAAAAGGCTAGTTGATATTTTACAGATGCTATGGAAAAGAAAAAATATTTCAGCTGAGGCAGTCATTCTCTTAGGAAAATCAGACCCAGAAAAGGTAAACTGCAAAATAATTTGACTGCTTATCAAGAGCCTAGATAAAAGAGAGGATATCTTGATTGGGTCAGTAGGTTGGATACAGGGCAAAGAGGGAGACTTTGAGTGTTTTGTTTGTCATTAATCCATAGCAGAACCTAAAAAAAATGTATTTACATGTCAAAATGCTAACATATACTTCTCTCATCAGTTCTTCCTGTTCTGTAAATGTGTATCTTCATCTTTTCTGTACTATATAGTGGTAAAACCCAAGTGAAAAAACATCTGACTTATTACAAAGCACACAGAATATCTAGAAGGAAAACAAAAACAATCCAGTTCCCTGATTCACTGCAATGGTACCGTCTCCCTAATTCTTCCCTGCCTCTCGCTCATAGCTCCATCTGCTTTTATAGCATGTACTCAGGTACAAAAATACTGTCCATGAAGCCCCTGCCTTACAATGTCTTATGAAAGAGACTTGGAGAAATGCTTTGTGATCAAAAGGAATGAGAAAAGCCCAGCTCGTGTCTGGCTTGTATGCCTCTTATACAAAGCCAGTGTCTGATCAAAGCATAAGAAGAATTGGCAAGGCAATGGGGAATGATTATAAATGGGCACAAGATTTCTTTTGGGATGATGGAAATCTTCTAAAATTAGATTTTGTTGATGGGTGCACAACACTGTAAATATACTAAAACTCATCAAACTGTATACTTAAAATAGTTGAATTTTATGATTTGTATAATATACCTCAATACACTATTTAAGAAAAGAACTGGCAAGAACTACTCTTAGGAAAAATCCATATAATGCAAAAAACGTGGATGAAAATAGTAAAGTAGAAATATCTGAATGCTATATATACAGTGGTAGTACTCAAATATTTCTGGTTTGTGAACCACTCTGGTAGAAGAAAAGACCTTGTATATCCCACTCCACTCAATTCTTCCTATTTACTATGGTAAAGCAAACTGTCCCAAGATCCCTCCCTGAAGACTGGGGAAGCTGCAGCAATATAGTAAGAGATGCTTGATTCTTTCACAGGAGACTTAACTTTTATCCAGTAAAGTGTCTCTAGAAGTAGTTCTCTCTCTTCTGCCCCAGAACTTCCCTTATATTCTAATATATCTTGCCTATGCTTTTGGACTGGCCTCCTGCCTGACTGAAGATCACTGAATTTTCTAGTCTTCTGATCTACAGTACACAAAATGTTTTATATTTTTCCAAAGAGCCACTGTTAAACTATATTTTTTAAAATGTTTCACTCAAGATCAAAATCTACCTCCCTTCCTTTGAGTCCCTGAACCTGGTAATTTCTCTGGCCAAAAAAAGTGTAAATAACAAATACAAAATTCATCTCACCTTAGATAAAACATAGTTTCTAACCTTTGAGCAAGACTGTTTTAAAAAAAAGGAAAGGAAAGGAAACCATTGACAGATTGAAGTGTATGTGAGAGAACAAAATTAGCCTTGCAAATGGGCCCTAACAATGGTATTGTGACCTTCATCGAATTAGTCTGATTAAGCTCTACAGTTTGTGAGGGATATCTCACCACTTCGCATTCTTTTCCAGAATTCATGTATTGTCCAGCTTTGGTGATAAGATGATTCTAGTTGCTCCATACATTGAAGAAATTTGAAAGTGTCTCTTTAAGTTTCGTTCAGTATACTTCATGGTATTTTGTACAATCCAATGTAAGTTAAGGCTAGAATGATTTACCTTTCCATTATTATATGCAAGAATACTTCTTATCTTTGATTTCAGAATTTCTAATCTGTCCTTCTTCCTCATACATTTGCAGCTTCATATCTAAAGTTCTTAGGAAAACCCAAATATTCTTCCGCTCTACTCTGTCTCCTTAAAGACTTAGCCAAAAGTTTCCTCCTCTAAGAAATATTTTCTAATTGCTTCACTTGCCTTTCATGTAGGAACACAAATTCTACTGTGAGCAATCATACCCCAGAGATTTGATTAGTTGGCCAATTCCAAACTAGAGGTATTTCTCCTTGACTGCAAACATGTTGTATTTTCATAGCTCCAAAAAGTTCAACACATGATGATGATGATATACATAGTTACAGGTTAGTAAATGCATGCTGAATTGAAACACATATGACATGATGAATGTTAACTGCCTTAATTGTAAATTTGGAAGCAACTGAAATGAAATTTACTGAATTTTATTGATTGCATTCAAACAGAACTACAATCAGCCCTTCATATCTTTGGGTCCTGCACGTAGATTCAACTAACCTTGGACTGAAAATATTTGAGAAAAAAATAAGTCCATACTAAATGTATATAGACTTTTTTCTTTTCATTATTCCCTAAACACTACAATATAATAACTGTGTAGCATTTACATTGTACTAGGTATCATAAGTAATCTAGAGAGGATATAAAGTATATGGGAGGTTGTGCATAGTTTATGTGCAGATACTACACCTTTTTATATCAGGGACTTGAAAACACTTGGATTTTGCTATGCACTGGAGGTCCTGGAACCAATCCCCCATGGACACCAACAAGACTTCACTTCTAAGATGACATAGAGGAAACCTCTATTGGATTGAGAAGCATTAAAAATATAAAATCATTACATTTTATTACTATAAGACAAGAAATACAGGATACTTAAAAAGATATTATAGATAACATTCAAATTTTGGAATTGAGTACCTAACACTATAAATATTTTTAAAGCTTTATTTTAAATTTATATTCCTAACTTTATTTTAAGAGGTCTTGTCTAGTAATATTTTCTGAGCTCGTTGTTAGAATTAATTATGTTTAATTCTAAAGTCTCCTTGACTCAAAAGAAGTAGCCATGCTTGAATAGTTTATAAATCTATGAGTCTCCAAACTACCCCCTCATTATGGCCCCATGTAATGAAAATGAAGTATATATATTTTTTATTCTTTCTTACTCATATAGGGAACTTATCCCCCAGAACACTATAAGACATGGCAATGACTTAAAATGCTATTACTTGAAGACAGCTGCCAAAGTACATATAACCACCCAAAATCCACATTTCAAGGACCCTGATGAAATCTTTGGGCACTCAAAATCAATATGATTTTGGAAATAGGTGGCTAACTGACAAAAAATTACTGAGAAATAAACATCATCCACAATTATGCTTTTATTTATTTACATATTTATCCATTTACTTACTTTTAAAATACATTAAATAGCTACCTTACATTTTTTTCTTTGAAAAATAATCAGATTTGCAAAACTGGACAGAATTGAACAGAGAAATTAAAAATTCAACAAGTGTTGGAGACTTTAATAAGCCATTTTCGAAAATGGACAGAACTACACAAGAGATAAAAAATGAAATAGAAGGTTTGAACAGCAAATATAAACCAACTGGAATTAGGAGAAATCTGTTGAACATGCCATGCAACAACAGCAGAATGCACATTCTCAAGTACACATGGAATATTCTCCAAGTATTATGGCATAAAACAATTTTGGATAAATTTAAAATGATTTAAAT
This sequence comes from Daubentonia madagascariensis, assembly GCA_023783475.1. Taxonomy (NCBI): domain Eukaryota; kingdom Metazoa; phylum Chordata; class Mammalia; order Primates; family Daubentoniidae; genus Daubentonia; species Daubentonia madagascariensis. The sequence continues at coordinate 1,291,720 of JAKFHU010000166.1, forward strand.
CATAAATGTATGTTCCTCAAACACTATGCAATTAAATTTGAAATCAGTAACAGGTATAAATTTAATACATTCACAAATATGTGTAAATTAACCAGCATACTCCCAAATATCCAATAGCTAAAAGAAGAAATCACAAGGGAAATTGGAAAATAATTTGAGATATATGAAAATCTAACCAACGCATATAGGATCTAGGTAAAGCAGAGCTTAGGTAGAAATTTAGAGCTATAAATGCCTACATTTAAAAATAGGTATCTAAAATCAATAACTCTAATCTTTCACCTTAGGACACTGGAAATAAAAAAGCAGCATCATAATGGCCAGGGACTTCAACACTACACTGACAAAGCTGGAGAGATCATCAAGGCAGATAATCAACAAAGAATCACTGGACTTAAACAATGCTCTAGAACAAATGGGCCTAACACACATTTACAGAACATTTTACCGAAATATGCAGAATATACATTCTTTTCATCAGAACATGGGACATTTCCCAAGATAGATCATATGTTAGGTGACAAAAGAAGTCTCAGCAAATTCAGGAAAATCAAAATCACACCATGTATCTTCTCAGATCACAGTGGAATAAAACTAGAAATCAATTCTAAGAGTAACTCTCAAATCTACACATAGTCATGCAAGTTAAACAAGCTCCTGCTGAATGATTCTTAGGTCAATGATGAAATTAAGATGGAAATCAAAGTATTTTTTAAACTGAATGACAAAGGCAACACAAGCTTCCAAAATCTAGGGGATAAAGAAAAAGCAGGGCTAAGGGGGAAGTTCATAGCCTTAAATTCTTACATAAAAAGACAGAAAGACTACAAATTAACAACTTTATGTCATACCCCCAGGAACTAGAAAAAGAACAAGCCAAACCCAAAACTAGCAGAAGAAAAGAAATATCAAAACCCAGAGCAGAACTAAACCATATGGAAACAAACAAAAAAACAAACAAACAAATACAAAGGATCAAAAAACAAAAAGTTGGTTCTTTGAAAAGATAAACAAAATAGAGAGACCACTAACTAGATTAACCAGAAATGGAAGAGAAAGGACTCAAATAAACACAATCAGATATAAAGGGAGACATGACAACTGATACCACTCAAATACAAAATATCACCCATGAATACTATGAAAACATCTACACTCACAAACTAGAAAACATAGAAGAAATGGATAAATTCCTGGAAACACACAACTTCCCAAGCATTAATCATGAAGAAATAGAAATCCAGAGCAGACCAATAATGAGCAGTGAGATTGAAGCAGTAACTAAAAGTCTCCCAACAAATGAAGGCCCCAGACCGGAGATATTCACAGCCAAGTTCTACCAGACATACAAAGAAGAGCTGCCACCTATCTTACAGAAATTATTCCCTAACATCAAGGAGGGAATCCTCCCTAACTCATTCTATGAAGCCAGTATCACCTTGATACAAAAGCCAGGAAAGGACAGAGCAAAAATAGAAAACTGCAGACCATTTTCCCTTATGAATATAGATACAAACATCCTCAAATAAATACTAGCAAACCAAATTAAACAACACATAAAAAGATAATTCACCAAGATCATGTGGGTTTCATCACAGAGATGTAAGGATGGTTCAATTTATGCAAATTGATAAATGTGATTCACGACATAAACAGAAGCAAAAACAAAGACCATATGATCCTTTCAATAGATGGAGAAAAAGCATTGAATAAAATACAGTGCCATTTCATGATAAAACCCTCAAAAAACGAGGCATAGATGGAACATACCTCAAAATTATAAAAGCCATATATGACAAACACACAGCCAATGTCATACTGAATGGGGAAATGTTGAAGAGGCATTCCACTTAAGTACTGGAAGAAGACAAGGGTGCCCACTGTCACCACTACTATTCAACATAGTGCTGGAAGTCCTGACCAGAGCAGTCAGGCAAGAGAAAGAAATAATGTGTATCCAGTTTGGGAAAGAGGAGGGCAATCTATTCCTTTTTGCTGACAATATGATCTTGTATCTAGAAACCCCAAAGACTCCACCAAGAGACTCCTGGAATTGATAAATAAACTCAGCACAGTCTCAGGATACAAAATCTATGTACATATATCAGTAGCATGTCTATATACAAATAACACTCAAGCTGAGAGTCAAATCAAAGACTCAATACCATTCATAATAGCTACAAAGAAAATTAAACTCCTAGGAATATACTTAACCAAGAAGGTGAAAGATCTCTACAAAGATAACTACAAAACACTGATGAAAGAAATCACAGATGACACACACAAGTAGAAAAACATCAAATGCTCATGAATTGGTAGAATCAACATTGTTAAAATGTCCATACTGCCCAAAGTGATATACAGATTCAATGCAATCCCCATCAAAATACTACTGTCATACTTCACAGATCTAGAAAAATAATTATATGCTTCATTTGAAACCAGAAAAAACCTTGAATAGCCAAAGCAAACTTAAGCAAAAAGAACAAATCTGGAGGCATCACGTTACCAGACTTCAAACTATACTACAAGGCTATAGTAACAAAAAGAGCATGGTATTGGTACAAAAATAGAAACATAGACCAATGGAACAAAATAGAGAACCCAGATATAAAACCACCTACCTACAGCCAACTGATCTTTGACAAAGCAGACAACAACACACACTAAGGAAAAGAAGCCCTATTCAATAAATGGTGCTGGGAAAATTGGATAGCCATATGCAGAAGACTGAAAGAGGACACTTATATCTCACCACATACAAAAATTAATTCACATTGGATAAAAAGCTTAAATGTAAGGCATGAAACCATAAAAATTCTAGAAGAAAATATAGGAAAAACTCTTCTAGATATTGGCCTAGGCAGAGAATCACTTAATAAGACCCCAGTGGAAATCACAGCACCAGCAAAAATAAATAAATCAGACTTGATTAAACTAAAAAGCTTCTGCACACCTAAGGAAATAATCAACAGAGCAAATAGATAACCTACAGGATGGGAGAAAATATTTTCAGGCTATATATCCGATCAAGGGCTAATAACCAGAATCTACAAATAACTCAAGAAAATCAGCAAGAAAAAAACAAATAACCCCATTAAAAAGTCAGCAAATGACATGAACATGAGCTTTTCAAAAGAAGATAGACAAATGGCCAATAAACATGAAAAAAATGCTCAATGTCACTAATCATCAGGGCAATGCAAATTAAAACCACAGTGAGATACCACCTTACCCCTGTCAAAATGGCCATTATTAAAAAGTCCAAAAACAATAGATGCTGGTGTGGATGCAGAGAGAAAGGAACACTTCTATACTGTTGGTGGGACTGCAAATTAGTACAACTTATATGGAAAACAGTATGGAGATTCCTCAAAGAAGTGAAAGTAGACCTACCTTTCGATCCAGCCATCCCACTCCTGGGTACCTGCCTAAAGGAAAAGAAGTCTTTTTATCAAAAAGACATTTGCACTCAAATGTTTATTGCAGCACAATTCGCAATTGCAAAGATGTAGAATCAACCCAAGTGCCCATCAATTCATGAGTGGATTAATAAAATGTGTTATATGTACACAATGGAGTATTACTCAGCCATAATAAGGGTGAATTAATGCCTTTTGCAACAATTTGGATTTAACTGGAAACCATTCTCCTAAGTGAAGTATCTCAGAAATTGAAAAATAAACACCACATGTACTCACTGTTCAATTAGAACTAACCAACGAGCAGACATGGGAACAGAGGGAAGAAAAACTTAGTGGAAATCTAGCAGAGGCGATAGGGAAAAGGGGAGGGGAAAAACCCTACCTAATGTGAACAATGGACACTTTGACTATTTGAGTCACCTACAGCCGTGACTCAAGCATAACAAAAGTGATCCATGTAACCAAAAACATTTATACCCCCTTAATATTTTGAAATATAAAAAATGCAAAAAATGCTTCTGCACAGCTAAGTAAATAATCAACAGAGTGAACAGACAAACTACTGAATGGGTGAAAATATTCACAAAGTATACATACAATAAAGGGCTAATATCCAGAATCTACAAAGAACTCAAACAAATGAGCAAGAAAAAAAACAAACAACCCCTTTAAAATGTGGGCAAAGACATGAAGAGATATTTTTCAAAAGAAGATAGACAAATGGCCAAAAAACATATGAACATATGCTCAACATCACTAATCATCAGGGAAATGCAAATTCAAACCACAATGAGATGATACCTTACCTCTGTCACAATGGCCATTACTAAAAGTCAACAAACAATAGATGCTGGCATGGATGCAGAGAGAAAGTAATGCTTATAAACTGTGGTTGGGACTGCAAACTAGTACAACCTCTATGGAAAACAATATGGGATTCCTCAAATAAATAAATGAAGATGTACCATTCAACCCAGCAATTCCAGCATTGCGTATCTAACCGAAGGAAAAGAAGTCATTTTATCAAAAAGACATCTGCACTCGAATGTTTATCAAAGCACAATTCACAATTGCCATGATGTGGAATCAACCAAAATGCCCATCATTTCATGAATAGATTAAGAAAATCTGGTATATATATACACACATGGAATACTTCTGAGTCATAAAAAGGAATGAAATAACATCTTTTGCAGCAATTTGGATGGAATTGGAGAACATTATCCCAAGCAACGTATCTCAGGAATGGAAAAACAAATGCCACATGTGCTCTGTAATAATTGGTAGTTAATTGATGGGCACACATGGGCACAGAGGGATGTAAAGGTCATTGGAAATCAAAAAGGAGGGATGGGGTGGAGAGTGGGGGTAAAACCTTATCAGTCGGGTACAATGAACACTATTCAGGTGATGGACACACTAAAAGCCCTGATTTAAACATTACAAAATGTATCCATGTAACAAAAATACTTGTATTCCCTTAATATTTTGAAATAAAAGAAGTGAGCTATCAAGTCATGAAAAAAGCTTGAAGGAAACCTAAAATATATTGCTACGTGAGTGAAGCCAGTCTGAACAAGCTACATACTATACGGTTCCAACAATATGACGTTTTGGAAAACGCAAAACTATAGAGACCGTAAAAAGACCTGTGGTTGAGAACAGAAGGAGAAGAGGGCAGGGAGGAATAGATGGAACACAGGGAAATTTTAGGGCAGTGAAAGTATTCTACATGATACTTTAATGATGGATACATGACATTAGGCATTTGTCATAATCCACAGAACTGTATGACACCAAAAAATGAACCCTAATGTAAACTATGGATTTTAGTTAATAATAACATATCAATAATGGTTCATCAATTGTAACAAATGTAGCACACTAATGCCAGATAGTTATTTTATCCAGGGCAATATGGCAAGGAAAATAAATAAAAGGCATCCTGATTATAAAGGAAGAAATAAAACTATCTCTGTTCATGGATGACACAATATTTTATATAGAAAGTCCAAAGTAATGCATTAAAAAACTATTAGAGATAATAAACAAGTTTAGCCAGATTTCTGAAAAAAAAAAAAACAATTCCACGTACAATAGCATCAAAAAATAAAATATTTAGGAACAAATTTAACAAAAGAGATGTAAAACTTATATTTTGAAAACTACAAAATATGTTGAAAGTAACTAAAGACACAAATAAATAAGACATCCCATGTTTATATATCAGAAGACAATATTGGTAAGTTGGCAATATTACCCAAAGTGATCTATAAATTCAATGCCATCCCTAACAAACTCTCAACAGCATTTTTTTGTAGAAATTGACAACCTAATCCTAAAATTCATGTAGAACTACAAGTGAAACAGACTAAAATAATCTTGAAAAAAAAAAAGAAGAAAGTTTAAGGACTCGCATTTCCAGATTTCTAAATGAAATTGGACCCCTATATCACTATACACAAAAATCAGCACAAAATGGATCATAGATCTAACTGTTACAGCAAAAACTCTTAGGAGGAAATGCAAGTATAAATTGTCATAACCTTGGATTAGGGAAGAGTTTCTGAGATAGGATACTAAAAGCATAAGCAACAAAAGGAAAAATAGATAAATTGGACATGATTAAAATTTTAAAAATTTGCATGCCAAAGGACACCATCAAGAAAGTTCAAAGACAATACACAAAATGAGAAAAATATTTGCAAATCATATATTTGATAAAAGTCTATAGTACCTACAATATCCAAAACACACAATACACAACAATAACAACAAAAAAACCCAATTTTTTAAATGGGCAAAGGACTTGAATAGACATTTCTCCAAAGAAGATATACAAATGACCAATACGCACAGAAAAATACGTTCAACATCATTAGTCATCAGGGAAATGCAAATCAAAACTACAATGAAATACTACTTCACAACCACTAGGTGGCTATAACAAAAAAGACAAATAATAAGTGTTAGTGAGGACATGGAAAAAGTGGAGCCCTCATACATTACTGGAGGGAATGTATTAATAAAATTCTTCAGCCACAGTGGAAAATAATTTGGCAGTTCCTCAAAGTTAAACATAGAATTACCATATGACCCAGGAATTCCCAAGAGCATTGAAAACATATCTCCAAACAAAAACTTGCACATGAATGTACATACCAGCATTATCCATAATAGCCAAAAAGTGTGAACAACCCAAATGTGCATCAACTGATGAATGGATAAACAAAATGTGGTATATCCATACAAGAGAATACTATTTGGCAGAAAAAAGGAAAGATATACTGATACATGCAACAACATGGATGAACCTTGAAAATATCATGCTAAGTGAAAGATGCCAGTCGTAAAAGGCCACATATTATATGACTATATTTACATAAAATATCTAGGTTAGGTAAGTCCTCAGAGACAGAAAATAGATAGTAGTTGCCAGGGGCTAGTAGAAGGGGAGAATGGAGAATGACAGCTAATGGGTCTGGAATTTCTTTTGGGGGGTATGAAAATATATTGGATTGCACAATTCTGTGAATATACTAAAAATGACTGAATTGTATATTTTAAAAGGGTAAATTTTATTGTATATAAATTATATCTCAACAAGTTGTATTTTAAAAAAGAAATAAAGGTAACTCTCAATATGTAAAATGGAAGATGCACATAGATGAAGACTTGTTTGGTAAACTCACAATTCCAAAGGACATGCTTAAAACAAGAAGGAGATATTCATGGCCAAAAGAAATTTAAAACAGCAGCATATAAAATAATGACATAATTGACACCTAGAATTAAATTTCCAAGCACTATAAACAATACGCCTCTTGACTCTGCAAGCTGGTTGTACAAGACTGAGACAAAGCATCCATGCACACTATAAACTCCTTGTAGGAATTATTTCTAATTTTTTTTGACTCTGAAAAGTTTATTGGAGGATATGTATATTAATTTTTAATGACTCAATCTCAAATTCTCAATCATCTAAAATCAAATGGAAACAAAGATGTTCTGAAACTAATGTGTTGTATCAATTAAAATAGCATCTGGCTATTTAACCTGAAGCATTGCTTATAAAGAAGCAATATTATGCATTCTGAAAGGACAAGAAGAACAACTAGAAAAGGAAAAAGAAATATGGTTTCATTAAAAACAATAGATTTTTCTTTCAGACAAGTAGATATCCTATGGATTTCATCACCGCAAGACTTCATTAAATGTAATGGCATAGCTTCTTTTTACAGTCAATCTTTTTATTTTTCAGTTCAGTTATATTTCATATAATATTCTGTAAATAACTATAAGAAATTCTTCTATCTTAAGACAGTGGTTATTTAACTTTAAAGTCAAAAAGGAATTTCCCAACCCTATTGAAAAACATGTTATATTTGGTTAACTGCTCAGTTATTCTAATTTTTAAAATATGAACTTTCATTTCCATCCAAATTGCTGCAAAAGACATTAATTCATTCCTTTTTATGACTGAGTAGTACTACATTGTATATATATACTTCATTTTGTTAATCCACTCATAAATTGATGGGCACTTGTGTTGATTCCACACCTGTTCTACTGTGAATTGTGCTGAAATAAACATTCGAGTACAGGTGTCTTTTTGATAAAATGACTTCTTTTCCTTTACGTAGATACCCAGTAATGGGATTGCTGGATTGAGTGGTAGGTCTACTTTTAGCTCTTTGAGGAATCTCCATACTGGTTGTACTGCTTTGCAGTCCCAGCAACGATGCATAAGCATACCTTTTTCTCTGCATCCATGCCAGCATCTGTTGTTTGTTGACTTTTTAGTAATTGCCATTCTGACAGGGGTAAGGTGTTATCTCATTGTGGTTTTAATTTGCATTTCCCTGATGATTAGTGAAGTATCTCAAGAATGGAAAAAAAAAAACACTGAATGTACTTCCTAATAATTTGGAACAAATTGATGGGTACACATGGGCAAAGAAAGAAGTAGAAATCGTTGGAAATCAAAAAGATGGGCAGGGGATGGGTAAAAACCTGCTTCACAGGTACAATGAATAATATTCAGGTGATGGGCACACTTATAGCCCTGACTGAAGTATTATAAAGCTATCCATGTAAAAAAAATTTTAACCTCTTAATATTTTGAAATAAAAACATAATTTTTTTAAAAAGTGGACTTCCAGGACTGAGTAATGGATGATTTTGAATTAGAGTTCTACTCTATAACCTGGGAAAGTCATTTAATCTAATTTTATATGATTATTTTTCTACAAATAAAAATTATAACCCCTAAAAAAATATGAACTTTCAGTTGTGACTGTGCTCAGTCCATGCTCTTTCTTGATAAAGCATATCAAGACCTCTGCTGGGTGACAATATTGAAAGATTTGAGGGATCAATGGTCTGAATTGGTATACTAAATCCCAAATGATTATAAGGGTAAAAATAGCAGTTATGTAAAATTTAAAATTAATAAGACTGACAAAAATATTTCCATTTCATTAAGTTAAACATGAACAAGAATCTCATTCAGAAAACACTGAAATGCTCTATCTCCGCATTGTCAATACATATGTTGAAGGGAAAAAAAAGCTTTAGTTCTCATTTAGATTGCATTGTGTGCCTACCTGCCTTCTGTCATTCCCTGCTGTATTCCTTCGCTCCATTTTCCATCCATTCTTCCTTCCTTTTCTCCTTTCGTAAACATTTATCAACCATGTGCATACTCTGATGCAAGGAAATATTTTCATATTATTTCCTTTAAATTGAACTGTATACATTCCCCTAAGAAGAACGGCAGGGTAGACTAGGAAAGAGCAACAGATTGTGGCAAGACCTACTGCCTAACTTCTATTTGATATACACATCTGTCCCAGTGTTTATTTTCACGAATCTATCAAAAGCTAAAACCTTATTTAAGACTCAGGTTTTCATAGACATAACATAATTTTTAGACAACCAAAGTAGTAACATATGGTTTGGATTTATTTTCTTCAATCAGTGATACTTTGTGTTATTAACATTTTAATAGTAAAAACATCAAATACAAATTTCTTTGGTATTTATTTTAATTAGCCACTAAATATTTTCTTTGGTCAATTTAAGTTGCTTCACATTTCACTTATTAAATCTAGATGTAAAATCTGAGTGACGGGAACAAGGGTTTCTTATCTTCTATTCATCAGGATGTAGTCAGTGATTATATTCTAATGTTCCCGTTTCTATTTCCTGAGATGCTACCACATCTTTTCTGCTTTACTGCAAAAAAAAAAATCCAAGCCAAGAGTCACTGTTTCTTCTAGGACTAAAATCACAGAGACAGTCATACCAGTCAGAGAATCTAAAAAGTGATGTTTTCTTGATCCCAACTCTGTTGCAAATGTCTTTGGGAACCAGACAGATCACTAACAGCTGAGAGGGTTACATATCTATGAAATTTACATTTAAGAGAATTTCCGTTCTACAAGTATGCTGTTATCCTGTCTTTTCAATCATACTAACCTTATAACCTTCCATTTCCAATTTTCTTAAATTACCATTGAGTGTTTTTTACTGTAGCAAAAGTGAGCATGCTAGTGAGCTTATAATAAATAAGAAAGATCTTATTTAGTGAATCAAATGTAAGCACCAAAGGTTTTTACTGTGGAAAAAAGTAGACTTATATTAAAATCTCCTGTGAAAATCCCTGGGTAATATGAGGATACAGACACCTAGATAAGACTAGTAAAAGTAAGAAGAGAAGTTTATGTAAATAGGAGGGAGACAGGAACCAAAGATACCCCTCAAAACTTAGCTTGGAGCCAGCTTTGGCCTTCACAGTAGGAAACACCAACTTCAAAGTGAAAATAATTTAAATCATGAACATGTGTTTGTGTTTGTGTTCATGTGTGTCTGCACACGTGCATGTGTGTATGGATGCATGATTGTTTTTTAAAAAGTTCTGCACTGAAAATCATGCAGCATATAGGTACTGATAATTGGCAGAAAGATTTTAGAATAAAACAACTTTGTAACCAGGCTAGAAACAAAGGAGGCTTGTAAATGGATGACACAATTTCTTCTATTAAAGGCTTGGGGTACACCACATTTTATTGATACACTCATGTGTTGATGGGCACTATTCATTGGAAATCAAGCAGGTGGGAGGGGTGAGGAGGGGAAGGGTAAATTCACACCTGACAGGTACAATGCACACTATCTGGGTATTGGGCACTTTTATAACTTTGACTCAAATGGTATAAAAGCAATTTATGTAACCAAAGCATTTGCACCCCCATCGTATTATGAAATTAAAAAGAAAAATAAAGATAAAAAAAAGCCTTGAGGTAGGTGCTGGAACAATTTAAAGAAAACAAGATAAAAGTGTAACTTAACACCTGTATGTACAGGTTCATGGCTCTGTTGCATGTCAACAGCTCCGATTTTGCATTGGGACCTTTAATAGCATAAAAGGTTTGGATCTTTCTTGATCTCTTGTGGCTAAAAAGAAATGTTCTACTGCATTCTGTGTAACAAGAATGTCTCTTACCATTCCTTGACCCTGTTAATTGTGGTATATAACTTAAGTTCTGGTCAAGGAGAATTACAATCATTGGGTAGATAGAATTAATTGAATATTATAGCATTTGTAGAAGTAAATCAGATTCAGCCACGTGGACTAAGAACAAAATATTGTATCACAGAGAATGGTTTTCCAACTGGAAAAGTCAGAAAGAAATTGGGGAGAGGAAATTGAAACCTAATGGTCAAGGAGGTTATTGTGAAAGAGCAATGAGTTTCTCTTAACTAAGTTATAAATCCCTAAGCTCAGATGATTTGTGTCCTGTTCAAGAAAGAAGGGGATGAAATTACCAAGGTTAAATTAATAGAACTATATATAAAGTCTAGTACCTAAAGAAAACTAATTCATATGATAGGATAGTGCTATAACTAAATTGTGTCTTCCCAAAATTCATATGTTGAAGTCCTAACCCCCATTGTGATGGTATTTGGAAATGGAGCCTTTGGGAGGTAATTAGGTTTAGATGGTATCATAAGGGTGGAGCCCTCATTATGAGATTAGTGACCTTATAAGAAGAGACACCAGAGAGCTTGCTGTCTCCCTCTATCCCTGCCACATGAGGACAAAGTGAGAAGGCCATCATTTGTATGCCAGAGAGTCCTCACCAGAAACCAACAATGCTAGCACCTTGATCTTGGACTTCCAGCCTTCAGACTATGAGAAAATAAGTTTATGTTGTTATAGCCACCAAGTCTATGATATTTTGTTATGGCAGCCTGAGATAAGAAAGATAGGGAAACATGATTAATAGTTATTTTCTTTAAAAAAAATGATCTAGGCATTTTTGTTTACTAAAAGATAGATTGACTTGTAGTAAAATGTGATGTGTCTGTCTAGAAGTGAATGTTTTAGGCTGCAGTAACCAAAGCATAGATTCCACTAGAAGAACAACAGGAGATAATGTTTCTTTACTCTGGTGAGCCCACTTCTTCAGTGTTACAATAAATTCAGGCCATGGCATTTTAAGGGGGAGTGTGACAAAGCAATACCCAAAAAAGGATGGCCAATGTTATAAGAAGAGGTTAAAAATAATGCATGATGTAATGGGGACTGGGAATCAGGTCCACCATGTTTTACAATGCCAGGGAGCACTATTCACATTGTAGCCTGAGCAACTGTACATAGCAGCCCTGATGGAAATCAAGAGAGTTGGCTTCTAGTTCTGGTTTTTCCCCTAAATAAAATTATTGTGTAACTTTGGGAAATAAAGCATGGAGACTATACAATCTCCAAGCTCCCTTCTAATCTAAATATTATGGTCCTATAAATGTGCTTTTGCGTAAGGTAGTGAGATTTTGAATTGAAGCTGGATTAACTACCTGTCAGGGATACTGTAGAGAACTTTCCCATAGGGGGTTAGAGGTTGGACTATATAACTATATATAGTCCAACTATATATAGACTATATTTATAGACTATATTTAAAGTATATTCTCACCCTAAGAATCTGTGATTATGAGTCCAACATCCCATTTAAAAGCATGTTAGAGCAAGTGAACATTTTCAGAGCAAGAAAATTGGTACCCAATTATAGTGGTGTACCTAATACATAATTGTTGCTGAAGCCTTTGTACCCAACACAAAGGAATGAAAGAATGAGCCTTCTGAAGAAAGTCTCGCCATGATGTTTCTAGCATTGTATTTCAGGGTCTGTGCGGTCCTATCAGGTCATGGGTCTAGGTTGAGGAGTCTGAGGAGAAGCAGAGCTGGAAATAGCATAAAGACTCTATCACAGTATTTTGAGCTCAAATTGATGCTATTCCATTGGCTGCAAATCAGCAAGCGCTGCTGTGGTGGCTTTGACCACTCAGACTCAATAAAAAGAACATGGGACTTAGAGTTACACCTAGTTCAAATCTCATATTTAGTCATTATTAGCAATGTGATTTGGGCAAATTTAGTCCCTACCGTAATCTCCATCATGATTTAAAACAGAAAAAATCAATGTTCTTAAATGAGCCTTTATTAAGTTGCAGGTACTTGCTATTCATTATTTCATTAATCTGCATAAAAACCCTATGAGGTGTGTATAATGACCCACATTTTACACATGCTCACACGTGTGTGTCATACAGCCAGTAAATTACGGATCTGGGTTTTCAGCCTTATTTGACTCTATCATTGATATTTTCAGTCTCTCTATTATACTACTCAGTTTCCTGAACTTCAGTATTCTCATGAATATAATGAGGAAGATCCTTCAAAATGTTGTGAGAAAATCAGAAATAATTAAAACATCTAACATATATTAATGGTTATCTGAATCATGGCAGTAATTATCATTGTCTCTTTCCCCTAGTCCTACCCTTCTAGGCACATGTCAAAGGATCAGGCAATGAGAATTTTTACTCCTCAATCAAGAAGACGCATTGCTTTGCTGTTTCCACAGGAGCCACCTTTATGGATGGAGAATTTACCCAAAGTTTAATGTCCTAGGGGACAAGAATAATGACTAACAAGATGCTAAGGTATTAAAACGTTATTTTTGCCTATCACACTTTCCCACACTGACAAAGACTATGCGAGTGTGTGCATACATATATACACACTCATATTCTAGTACTGATCAGAGTGAAGAGAAAAGACATTGCTGGTAATAGAGTTAAGTCAAATGATGTTCCTGAAGGGCAATGTGGCTTTATATATCAAAAGCCTTAAAATTATCTATACCCTTAACCCAGTGATTTTTCTTATAAAAATGTATCCTCAGGAACAAATCACTCATGGACAAAAATTTATGTACATGGAACTTCACTGCAGCATTATTTGTAATGTGGATAAATTGCAAACAACCTAAATCTCCAACAATAAGAGGGGTGGATAAATAAAGTGTGGTGATGAAATATTATGCAGCTGTCAAAAACATGTTTGCTTGTGCCATGGAAAAATCTTTATGGTGTATTCTTAAATGAAAACACCAAGACACAAACCTACATATTATGATCCCATTTTTGTTAAACTGTAGTATGCACACACACACACACACAACATATACATAGAAAAAATATGGAAGGAAATAAACCAAGGTGTCAACAACAGTTAGCACATAATGAATGATGAAATTATGTTTTTTTAAAAATATTCTTGCTTACCATTTTTTCCATTATTTTTAAAATGAATCAACTTGCAGTTTACCACCTCTCATAAGGACACATGAAAAATCATGATTGGGGCGTGATGTCTCAGATTAACAGTTGAAATGTACAGGAAATTATTATTTGAGTGTTCTAACCTGCCCTTAATATTTGTGATGTCATGATATTAGACTTTATCATGGTCTTCCAATGTATCAAATAACTTTCCTTTCCAAAGAGAGAAGATGGGTGAGTACCATTAAAAGAAATTTCTCTTGCCTCAGTTTTTCAAGTAATCCGATTTTGTGTCTTGTCTTCAGATAAGTGATTAAACATTGTTGTGGGCAGTGATACTTCTCTTCTGGAATACTTTAGCAATAAAACCTACACATTAACCCTTTAAAGCCAAACAGCCAGGAAAATTGCCGTAACCATTTTTCAGCCCGATTTGTGTGTTTGTATGTGTGTGTGTGTAAAGAGAAAGACAATTCAGCATCTTCATATTTGACAAATTTTCATGACAGCAAAAGAAAGTATAATTCATAAAAAACTCAGGTAGAACAAAAAATAAAAGTATTCTAATTTATAGTCAGCTCAGTGAAGTTAAGAGTCAAGGATAGACTGGAAGTAATTATCTTGATGTCAAAGCAAACCATGTAATTTCAGGTATACAGAGTTCTGCCTTAACCAGCTCTGTGCTGGAGAAATGATATTCACTATTTTCATTACCCTTTTGGTATTTTTCAAGCTCTATTTCTGACAATATGAGCTCTTCCCCCAGGAGTATAGAAATTCTGTTTCTAGCAACCCAAATTCCATTATTCTAAATCTATGGCTAATTTATCAGTTGGTTTAGTAGTAGGCAATTTAAAAGAGCAATATTTAATGTCAATATCCAGCATGTGAAATCCTATGTGAATTGGCTAATACATTTTGAATTGACTGTCTCATTGATTAGCATCCACTTTATGAGCACGGGCACTTTTATATTTATGTAGGTTATTGTATTTCAGTTAAATGGGATGAGAGTTTCTGTTTCCCATTTAACAAATTTCTGCAAGACCCAGTAGCTTTCCAGACATATGCTAATTTTATATTCTCCTTCTGTGATTAGGAGCTGTCTGAAATACATATGCGCTTTTGAGAGTAAAACTTTTGGTATTTACAGAAATGAAACAAGGCAATTATGTAGCCTAAATGTTAGCAGATTCCTTTTTTCCCTGATGCCTAATAAGGGCCTTTCATTCAATCTCTGTTCCCAGTACTCAAACTTCTCAGAACAGCAATACAGGACTTGGAATTGAAGGTCTAAATCCCAAACCTTTATAGATCCCCAAGTTAAGGAGGAATTCTGACAATTTAAGTTTCACATTTGTTTTACTGTTGATATAAAACTAATGTACACTTCAGAATTAATTGGACTTCAAAATCCAGATCTATGTAACTTTAAATATTGACCATTACTGGTAAATGTGTTCTGGGTAGACAGCTGAATTTGATAATGTGGAACAACTAAAAATTTCCCCTCAACTCTCTGCTTTATTGAACCAACTTGATGAATTGGAAAATATTAACACTAATGGGCAAACACAATGTATATGAAATGTGAATTGTACAAGTTCCTTCTACTTATCCTGGAAAGATATGCAGGATCAATCTTAGTGCATGAGAATAGATCTTACAGAATTTTAAATAGGGAGCCTTTATTTTTAGAAGTGTTATTAAGAAAAATAAGCTGGGACATTTGTCCTGTGCTTTCATGAGGGGAAAGTATCAGAACGCTGGTCAAATCACAGCCGTTAGGATCTGGGTCTCAGATTACAGCAGGGCTCAGGAGCACAAATCCAGTGTAGATGATCATAGATACTCCAACAACTCAATTTCTACCCCAAAGACTTGCTAGATAGCTCACTCTAACATACAGAACTAGCATTTTTTCTGACAGAAGCTATGAGATGTTCATGGATAAAAGAACACATGAAGAAATAAGATTTATCTAGACAGACTATAATAATCAACAACTGAGAAGAGGTTTTTTTTCCCCGTCTGGAGGAGTAAGAGGAAAAAAGGAGAAATCACTGATGAGGTAAGATATAACCACTCTCAGACAAAAGACCACAATGTGCTGCACATGCCTAGCTGTACAATGGAATGTTATAGAAATAAGTACAATGAACTGGGAGTCAGATTTTAGTTTAGATTTTAATGTTTATAAGCTGTGAGACCATGGGCAAATCACTTGACAAACCTAGACCTTAGTATCACTAAGATAGAGGCTTAGGCCTAAACCAGGTGGTCACAAACTCAAATGCATGAAAAGACCAGGCAGGCAATGTAAATCAGATAATGTAAACGTGTCGACTGTGAGAAAAGCAATAGTCCAAGAAGGAGAGTTATGGCAGCTGATGCCCTGCATTAGAATCAAGGAAACAATAAGGAGTGGTGGGAATTGAGGTAAACTGGTGAGCCCCAGTTAAATTTAAAGACAGCAGCCACTACTGAGCTCTTAACAGATCATTGCTTTGTGAGAATACAGCTCCCATTTTGCCAAATCTTCTGATTCTTCAAGAGAAACTGGATATCCAGATTTGTATGCAGCCCCTCCCTCTTTTTAGTGTTAGCAACCAGTTTGACTTATTTTACAATACTGTGCAGGCCAAAGAAAGCACACCTTGGATGGATCTATCCAGTGGACAGCTAGTTCCTAACTTCTGGCTTAGATAATCTGTAAAACTCTCCTGTGATATGAATAAGACCCACTCAGAGTTGTTTAAAAATTCTCTCCTTAGTTTCTGCTGATGCCCCTTTTTGTCCAATCTCTGCTCCTTGGCTGTACTCCAGCTTTTTCCACTCACCTGTCTTTGATGCCACCACAATCATCTCTGTATTTTTATCAAGGCTTCATCCACTGATATATGAAGACTCAACCCTGCCTCCCATTCATGAGCCTCCAGACATGACACTCACTCCTGTAACCTAACCACGCCTCTAACAAACCCTACTCACACTGGCCAGGTTTTAAAACACTTTGTATTAATCAATCTGTGCCTTTTGTCTTGTGTCATGTTCACCTATTACAGTGTAATGTGATTTTAAATGGAGGGAGTGACTTATATGGGAATATTTTCTGACAAATGAAGCTTGTAGGCTTATATCACTGGCATCTTTAGATAAGCTTTAACTTATGTTTCATTTGAGTACATAGTATTTTAATAAATGAGTCAGTGAACAAACTAAATCTGGTTCCAGAAGGTGTCATTCAAGGATTTGCATAACAGTAAAATATAAATCTCTGGGGATAATTAATATTTTTTATTTTAAAATATTTAATGTGAGAATGTTTTTTATCAAAAAGTCCCAAAACAACAAATGTTGGCATGGATGCACAGAGATGGGAACACTCATACACTGCTGGTGGGACTGCAAACTAGTACAACCTCTATGGAAAGTAATATGGAGATACCTCAAAGAACTAAAAGTAGAACTACCATTTGATCTAGCAATCCCACTACTGGGTATTTACCCAAAGGAAAAAAATACGTTCTATAATAAAGACATCTGCACTCAAATGTTTATAGCAGCACACTTCACAATTGCAAAGATGTGGAAACAACCCAGGTGCCCATCAATACGTGAGTGGATTAATAAAATGTGGTATATGTATACCATGGAGTACTACTTAGCCACAAAAAACAATGGTGAACTAACACCTCTTGTATTATCCTGGATGGAGCTGGAGCCCATCCTCCTAAGTGAAGTATCACAAGAATGGAAAAACAAGTCCCATATATACTCACCATCAAATTGGTACTAATTTATCAACACTTATGTGCACATATGCAAGTAACCGAGAGTCAGGCAGGTGGGAGGGGGGAGGAGGGGATGGATATATTCACACCTAATGAGTGCGGTGTGCACTGTCTGGGGGAGGGGCATGCTTGTAGCTCTGACTCAGGTGGCATAAAGGCAATGTATGTAACCTAAACGTTTGTACCCCTGTAATATATTTAAATAAAAAAATAAATATATTTTTAAAAATATTTAATTGACAAATAAAGATTGTATATATTCAAGGTGTACAATACAATTAGTTAATGAATTGATGTACATGTACATTGTGTAATGATTACCAAAATCAAACTAACACATTCATCAGCTCCTGTCTTTGTCCAATTTTTGTTGCTTATAACAGAATGCCCCAAACCAGACAATTTATAAAGAAGAGGAATTTATTTCTTACAGTCCTGGAGGCTGAGAGATCCAAGGTTGAGGAGCCACTGATGAAGACTCTCTAAAGAGTTCTAAGGTAGCACAGAATATCACATGGTGAGGGGGCTAAGCATGTTAACATACTTGTTCAGGTCTCTCTTCCTCTTCCTTTAAAGCTACCACTTCCTCTTTAACAATAAACCATTAATCCATTAACCCATTAATCCAAGAATGGATTAATACATTCATAAGGGCAGAACCCTCATGATTCATGCACCTCTTAAAGTCCCCACCTTTCAATACTGCCACATATGAAATTTGGGGGATACATTCAAACCATATCACCACTCATGCTGTAACTTAGATCCCTGGGACTTGTTCATCTTATAAAAAAAAAATCTGTATTCTTTGGCCAACATCCTCCCATTTTCCCCACCACGCATCCCCTGATAGCTACCATTCTACTCTCTGCTTCTATGAGTTTTACTTTTTTAGATTCTCCATATAAGTGATATTATACAGTATTTGTCCTTCTGTATCTGGCTTATTTCACTTAGCATAATGCAAACCAGGTTGATCCATGTTGTCTCAAATGGAAGGATTTCCTTCTTTTTAAAGGATGAATAATATTCCATTGTACATATGTACCACATTTTCTTCATTCATCCATGGATGGACACTTAGGTTATTTCCATATCTTGGCTATTGTAAATAGTGCTGCAATGAACATGGGGATGCAGATATGCCTTTGAGATACTTATTTCATTTATTTTGGATATATACTCAGAAGTGGGATTTCTAGATAATATGGTGGTTCAAGTTTTAATTTTTTGAGGAAACTCCGTACTGTTTTCCATAGCAGCTGGACCATTTTGCATTCCTACCTACAGTGCACAAGAGTTAAAACTTCTCTGCACTCTCACCAACATTTATCTCTTGTCCTTTTGATGGTAGCCATCCTAACAGGTGTGAGGTGATAGTTAATTGTGATACTGATTTGCATTTCTCTGATGATTTGTGATGTTGGGCACTTTTTTATATAACTGTTGGCTATTTGTATATCTTCTTTGGAAAGAAGTCTATTCAGATCTTTTACCCATGTTTTAATTAAGATATTTGTTTTCTTGCTATTGATCTGTATGATTCCTTATATACTTTGGCCCTTAACAGATCTATGGTTTTCAAGTATTTTCTTCCAGTCCACGGATTGCCTTTTCATTTTGACGATCGTTTCATTTGCTGTGCAGAAGCTTTTTAGTTTAATGTAATCCCACTTGTGTATTTTTTTCTTTTTTGAGCATGTTTTTCTATGCTATCCAAAAATTCATTCCCAAGACCAATATCAAAGATCGTTTTCCCTATATTTTCTTCTAGGAGCCTTTATGGTTTCAGACCTTACCTTTAGGTATTTAATCCATTTCAAGTTAATTTTTGTATATCCTGTAAGACAAGGGTCTGATTTTATTCTTTTGCATGAGGATATCCAGTTTTCCAGCACCATTTGTTGAAGAGATGTTCCTTCCCTCGTGGTGTATTTTTTGTGCTCTTTTAAAAGGTTAGTTGACCATACTTGGATGAGTTTATTTGTGGGCTCTCCATTCTATTCCATTGGTTTATGAGTCTATTTTTATCCTCGTATCATACTGTTTTGACTACTATATCACTCTAGTATAGTTTGAAATCAAGAACTGTGTTGCCTCCTGCTTCATTCTTCTTTCTCAAAATTGCTTTGCCTATCCAATGTCTTTTTTGGTTCCATACACATTTTAAGATTATTTTTTCTATTTCTGTGAAAGATGACATTGGACTTTTGATAGGGATTATATTGAATCCGTAGATTGCTTTAGGTAGTATGGACATTTTAAAATATTAATTTGTCCAATCCATAAACACAGGATATTCTTTCCATTTGCTTGTGTCTTCTACAATTTATTTCATCAATTTCATAGTTTTCAGTGTACAGATCTTTCACATCCTTGGTTAAATGTATTCCTAAGTGTTTTATTCTATGTGATGCTATTATAAACAGAATCATTTTTTTAAATTTCTTTTGCAGATATTTTTTGTTAGTGTATAGAAATGTAACTAATTTTTGTAGATTGATATTGTATCCTTCAACTTTACTGAATTTGTTTATTAGTTCTAATAGTGTTTTTTATGGAGTATATGAGGATTTCTATATATAAAATCATGTCATCTGCAAACAGGACAATTTAAGTTCTTCCTTTCCAATTTGGATACCTTTTATTGTCTTTTCTTGCCTAATTGCTGTGGCTAGAACTTTTAGTACTATGTTAAGTAGAAGTTTCAAGAGTGGGCACCTTTGCCTTGTTTCTAACATTAAAGGAAAAGCTTTTTTGATGTTAGCTTCAGGCTTGTCATATATATGCTTATTTTGTTTAGGCACATTCCTACTATACCTAATTTGTTGACAGTTCCTATCATGAAAGGAGGTTGAATTGTGTCAAATGCTTTTTGTGCATTTATTGACATGATCGTATGATTTTTATCCTTCATTCTGCTAATGTGTATCATATTTATTGATTTGCTCATGTTGAACCATTCTTAAACCTCAGGAATAAATCCCACTTTATCATGTTGTAAGATCCTTTTATTGTGCTGTTGAATTCAGTTTGCCAGTATTTCATTCAATGTTCATCTATGTTTATCAGACATATTGGCCTGATATATTCTTTTCTTATGTCTTTTTCTGTCTTTTGTATGATGGCAATGATAGCCTCACAAAAAAATTGGGAAGTGTTCCTTACTCTTAAAATTTTTGGAATAGTTTGAAAAGGATTACCCTTAATTCCTGCTTAAATGTTGGGCAGAATTCACCCATGAAGCTATCTGGACCTGGGCTCTTCTTTGTTGGGAGCTTTTTGATTCATGATTCAATCTCCTTACTCATTGCTAGTCTATTCAGATTTTCTGTTTCTTTATGATTGTCTTTGTTAGGTTGTATATGTCTAGGAATTTACACATTTTTCTATTATCCAATTTAATGGTATATAATTGTTCATAACATTCTCTTATGATCCTTTGTATTTTTGTATCATCAGTTGTAATGTCTCCTATTTCATTTATACTTTTATTTATTTGAGTCCTTCTTTTATTTTTCTTGGTCTAGCTAGAAATTTTGTAATTTTGTTGATCTTCCCCCCCCAAAAGAAAACAACTCTTGGATGGGGGGCTTAGATGGTGGACTAGAAGCAGCCTGCACAATGCTGCTCTTGCAGAGAGGATTCAAAGTGATGAACACATATCCACCTTTGGCTCAATCAGCTGAGTGAGAGAACTGGGAATCCACAGAGAGGAGGCAAGAGTGACGAATAGGGAAGTGGGACAACCTGCCCAGCAGGACTGGAAGTACTTAGGGAAGGCACCCACACATGGGGAAGGGACAGAGGAGAAATCCCGGGCTCCACACCTCCTCTGAGGATATTGCAACTGGAGGGCAGGAGGGCCCCTCCACTGCAGCAGGCCTCTGGACTGATATAGAGACCTCACTAAAGGCTGTGCAGCTGTATTGCTATGGAGAGATGGCACTGCTGGCTTGAAAGCCCTGGGCACTGCAGCTGTTGCCATTTTGACAACCCAACCCTGGAACATTACTTTTACTTCTGCCCAGGAGTCAGGTCTGTTACTGCTGCCTCCCCATTGCCCTTGCTGGGCAGGGAGGGAGTGGGTAATCCCAGTAGTTATGTACACCTCATGGGTAGGTGACATGCAGCCCTGCTGCTGCCACTGCTGGGGACAAGGTCAGAACAGGAGACCAAAGACCCAGCACCCATTGCTGTCGCCTGGGTGATCACACTCATCACACCTCCCATAGGACCCAGGTGGTACAGATGCCTATAGACCTTTGTGCCCACTGGCTATTGTCAGGGCAGCTAAACTACCACCACCACTGCTTCCACCACTTTGGAGGCCCTGAGCAGGGAAAGGGCCAGCACAGCTGCCAGCATTGGGTCTGGTCAGACGGCATGCCACAGACCCACACCATCCTGGGCAAACACCCAGGATCCCATGCTCTGTGCATGAATTCCCTGCCCACATGCCTGACACCATGGCCAACACAAACCAAGAGTATGGGCACTGTGCCCCATGGGCCCACTCCACCACACACATGGGCTGTGACCTGCCAGTCCACTGTACACTGGGGGACCATTCTGCCCCATGGGCCCAATATGCTCTTCATGTTTGCTACACACACATATGCGTCTCACCCTGTGTGCATGTCGCCCCAACCATGCGCCCAGCACCTCCGCTGCCCAGGCTCGTGTGCATGCACGCCACACCTGGTGGATATCATCCATCCCATGTATAAGCCCTGTTCCACAGACCAGTCCCAACTCATGTGAGCACCTTGCATTACGACGGGCCCTGCCACAGTGGCCCAGTGACAACCGTAGGGGAATGGGGAACATGCAGGAAAGCAGCAGTGTTAAAAGGTCACAGTGCATTCACCCCTCTCCTGCCTGATCAAGCATCTGGAGTAGGACACAAGCATGCCATCCAGGGACCCACCCCTATCTTCACCAAGCAACAGAGGTTCCAACAGAGGAGAAGAAGTACACTGTATCTGCTATCTGTTTTGACCTGAGAGAAGAGACACCAAATGAGAAGGAACCGGCATAAAATCTCTGGCAACATGAAAAAACAGGCTATCTCAATACCCCCAAAAGATCAAAATAACACTCCAGAAATGAACTCCAACAAAAAAGAAGTTGTTGAAATGACAGATATGGAACTCAGACTATGGATGGCAAGTAAGATGAATGAAATCAATGAGATGGCAGAATACCATCTCAAAGAAAGCTAAAAAGTAATGCATGGCATGAACAAAAAATTCACTAAAGAGATAGATAACATTAGAAAAGAGATAACAGGACTTAAACAAATGAAAGAGTCATTTAGAGAATTACAAAATTCAGCAGAAAGCTTTAACAACAGAATAGACCAAGCAGAAGAAACAATGTCAGAGCTTGAAAACAAGGATTTTGAAGCAACCCAGTCAGTAAAAAATGTAGGAAAAAAGATCAAAGAAGAATGAACAATCACTGCAAGAAATATAGGATTATTCAAAGTGAGATAATATAAGAATTGTAGGTATTCATGAGGGAGAAGAAAAAGCAATAAGCATACAAAACCTATTTGAAAGAATAATTGAGGAAAATGTCCCTGGTATCACTAGAGATTTAGATATTTGGATACAAAAGGGTCATCGAACACCTGGAAGATTCATAGAAAATAGGATGCCACCAAGACACATAGTCGTCACCCTGACCAATGTCAAAGTGAAGGAGAAAATCCTGCAAGCTGCAAGACAAAAGCAATAAGTTACTTACAAAGGAAAACCCATCACACAAACAGCAGACCTGTCAGCACAGACCTTTCAAGCAAGAAAGGATTGCGGTCCCATTTTTGGTCTTCTTAAGCAGAATAACTGCCAGCCAAAAGTTTTATGTCCTGCAAAACTAAGTTTTATAAGTGAAGGAGAAAAAACTCTTTCCAAGACAAGAAAACACTAAGGGAATTTGTCACCAGTAGGCCTACCGTACAAGAAATGCTTAAAAGTGATCTATATATGAACAAAACAATCGATGTCTGCCAGTGTAAAAGCACCAGAAAGTTAAAGCTCACAACCCTTATAAAATGGTAACAGAAGGGAGAAAACAAAGCAACAAGGTATCATTAAACATGATACACAGAACAGTATCTCACATATCAATACTAACATTGATAGTAAATGGTCTTGATGCTCCATTTAAAAGATATAGACTGGCTGAATGGATAAAAAAACACAACACAAGTACATTCTGTCTGCAACAAACTTATCTAATGCAAAAGGATTCTCATATACTCATGGTAAGGGATGGAAAAATTATTCCATGCAGAGATAAACCACAAGGTAGCAGAAGTAACTGTTCTCATACCAGATTAAATAGTCTTTAAACTGACAATAGTAAAAAAGACAAGGATGCCCATTATATAATTATAAAGGGAGCAATACAGTGAGAAATTATAGCAATATTAAATATATGTGTACCTAACACCAGAGCTACCAGATTTAGTAGAAAAATTCTACTAGATCTAAACAAAGAAATATACAGCAGCATCATAATTGCTGGGGACTTCAACAATCCACTGACAGAATTGGACAGATCATTGAGGCATAAAATTAACAAAGACACTGGATTTAAATAAGACTCTAGAACAAATGGACCTAACAGACATTTACTGAAGATTCTACCCCAAAACTGCAGAATATACATTCTTCTCATCAGCACATTGGACATTTTCCAAGATAGTTCATATGGTAGGTCATAAAACAATTCTCATCAAATTCAGAAAAATCAAAATCATATCATGTATTTTCTATTACCATAATGGAATATAAAGAGAAATCAATTCCAAGAGAAACTTGCAAATCTACATAAAGTAATGGAAATTAAACAACCAGCTTCTGAATGATCCTTGGGTCAATGAGGAAATTAAGATGGAAATGAAAAGATTTTTTAAACTAAATGACAAACATGACACAAGCATCCTAAACCTATGGGATACAGCTAAAGCAGTGTTAAGAAGGAAGTTTATAGCCTTAAATGCTTACATCAAAAAGAGAGGAGATATTTATTTTTCCATTCTTGTGATACTTCACTTCAAAAAATGGGGTCCAGCTCCATCCAGGATAATACAAGAGTGGAAAAACAAACACCACATGCAATCACCATTAAATTGGCACTAATTGATCAATACATGTGCACATATGGAAGTAACATTCATCAGGTGTCAGGCAGGTGGGAGGGGGAGGAGGGGTGGATAAATTCTTACCTAATTGGTGTGGTGTGCACTTTGTGGGGGATGGTCATGCTTGTAGTTCCAACATGGGCAGAGCAAAGGCAATATATGTAACCAAGATGTTTGTACCCCCATAATATTCTGAAATTTAAAAAAAAAGACAGGAGGATCACAAATTAACAACCTAATGTCACATCTCAAGGAACTAGAAAAAGAAGAACAAGTCAAACCCAAAGCTAGCAGAAAAAAAGAAATAACAAAGCTCAGAGTGGAACTAAATGAAATGGAAACCAAAAAAGAGTAGAAAGGATCAATGAAACAAAAAGTGGTTCTTCGGAAAGCTAAACAAAATCAATAGAACTCTAGCTAGATTAACCAGAAATAGAAGAGAAAGTACTCAATGAAATTCAATCATAAAGGAAAAAGAAGACATTACAACTGATACCAGAAAAATCCAAAATACCATCCATGACTACTAAGAAAACCTCTATGCACAGGAACTAGAAAATCTAGAGGAAATAGACAAATTCTTGGAAACAAACAACCTCCCAAGCTTGAATCAGGACATAGAAATATTGAAAAGACTGATAATGAGTAATGAGATTGAAACACTAATAAAAATATTTCCCAACAATAAGAAGACCAGGGCCAGATGAGTTCACAGGCAAATTCTACCAGAATTACAAAGAAGAATTGGCACTCATTCTACTGAAACTGTTCCATAACACCAAAAAGAACAGAATCCTCTCTATCTCGTTCTATGAAGCTGCATCACCCTGATGGCAAAGCTAGGAAAGGACACAACAAAAAAAGAAAACTATGGACCAATTTCCCTTATGAACACGGATGCAGAAATCCTCAACAAAATACTAGCAAACTGAATTCAAGAGCACATCAAAAATATAATCCACCATGACCAAGTGTGACTCACTTGGATGCAAGGATAGTTCAATTTATGCAAATCAATAAATGTGCTTTACCAAATAAATGGAATAAAAACAAATATATGATCGTCTCAATAGAGGCAGAAAAAGCATTTGATAAAATCCTGCACCCCTCCATGATAAAAATCCTCAACAGTGGAAGTATAGAAGGAATAAACTTCAAAATAATAACAGTCATATGTGACAAACCCACAGCCAACATCATACTGAATGGGGAAAATTTGAAATTATTTCCCCTAAGAACCATATTAAGACAAAGATACCCACTCTCACCACTTCTATTCGACATAGTACTGGAAGTCCTAGCCAGAGCAATCAGGCAAGAGAAAGGAGTAAAATGCATCCAAACTAGAAAGGAGTTCAAACTATCCCTGTTTATTGACAATAATATTTTGAGTGTAAAAAACCCAAACAACTCCACCCAAAGACTCCTAGAATTGATAAAAAGCATTCTGTAAAGTTTCAAGTTATGAAATTAATCTACGCAATTCAATAGCAATTTTATATACAATAAATGTCAAGCTAAGAGTTATATCAAGAATTCAATAACACTTATATTAGCTACAGAGAAAATAAAACACCTAGGAATATATGTACCCAAGGAGGTGAAAGATCTCTACAAGGAGAACTACAAAACATTGAGGAAAGAAATTGCAGATGACACAAACAAATGGAGAAACATATCATGCTCACGGATTGGAAGAATCAGAATTGTGAAAATGTCCGTACTGCCCAAAGTAATTTCCATATTCAATGCAATTCCCATCAAAAGTCCAACGTCATTTCTCACAGATCTAGAAAAATAATCCTAAACTTCATATATAACCAAAAAATCCCAAATAGCCAAAGCAATTCTAAGCAAAAAGAATAAATCTGGAGGGAATACATTACCTGACTTCAAATTATGCTACAAGGGTATAGTAACCAACAGAACATGGTACTGGTATAAAGGTAGACACATAGACCAATGGAACATAATAAAGAATCCAGAAATAATATCATACAGCTATGACAAACTTATTTTTGGTAAAGTAGACAAAAAACATACACTGGGGAAAGGATAACCTATTCAATAAATGTTGCTGGGAGAACTGAATAGCCACATGCAGAAGAATGAAACTGGATTGCTATCTCTCACTGTATACAAAATTTAATTCAAGATGGATTAAACACTTAAATGTAAGACCTGAAACCATAAAAATTCTAGAAGAAAACATAGGAAAAAGTCTTCTAGACATGGGCCTAGGCAAATAAGTTATGAGTAAGACCCCAAAAGCAAATAATGCAACAATGAAAAATAAATAAATAGGTCTTAATTAAACTAAAAGTTTTCTGAACAACAAGGGAAATAATCAACAGAATAAATAGACAACCTACGGAATGGGAGAAAATATTCACAAACTATACATCTGACAAAGGGATGATATTCAGAATCTACAAGGAACTCAAACAAATCAGCAAGAAAATATTCAAATAACCCCATGAAAAAGTAGGAAAAGACATAAAAATATTCTTCTCAAAAGAAAATAGAAAAATAGCCAGCAAACACATGGAAAAAATGTTCAACATTACCAGGGAAATGCAAATTAAAACCACAAGAAGATACCACCTGTGGAAACCACCATTATTAAAGAGCCAAAAAACAATAGATGTTGACACAGTTTCAGTGAAGGGAACACTTACACACTGTTGGTTGTAATGTAAATCTGTACAACCACTATGGAAAGCAGTATGGAGATTCCTCAAAGAACTAAATGTAGACCTACCATTTGAACCGGTAATCCCACTACTGGATACTACCCAAAGGAAAAGAAGTCCTTTTTATCAAAAAGACTCCTACACCCGAATGTTTATTGCAGCACAATTCACAGTTGCAAAAATATGGAATCAACCTAAATGCCCATCTACTGATGAGTGCATAAACAAAATGTGGTGTATGTGTGTACACCACATACATACATATACATACACCCACAACATGGATTACTACTCAGCCATAAAAAGGAATGGAACAGTGTCTTTTGCAGAAGATTGGATGGAACTGGAGACCCTTATCCTAAGTGAAGTATCTGAGGCACAGGAGAACAGATACAACATGTTCTCGCTTATAAGTGGGAGCTAAAGGAAGGATATATATCATCATAAATAGCTGTAAAGTACATTGGAAACTAAGAAAGTGAGAGGGTGGGTGGGGGTCAGGGATAAAAATCTACCAATTGAGTACAATGTACAGTATTCTGGTGATGGGTACACTGAAAATCCTGACTTCAGAATGATACAATTCATCCACATAATAAAAAACTTCTGCATTCCCTAAATTTTTGAAATAAGAAAAACAAAAATCCAACTCTTAGCTTTGTTGGTCTTTACTCCTGTCTCTCTAGTCTCTACCTCATTTATTTTGATTCACGTGTTTATTGTTTCCTTCTTTCTGCTGGTTTGGGGATTAGTTTGCTTTTTTCTTCTTCTATTTCATTGAGGTGTGATGTTAGCATGTTTATTTGAGGTCTTTACTTTTTGTTCTTAATGTAGCCATTTATTCTTATAAACTTCCCTCCTAGTACTGTTTTTTTTGCAGCCCACAAGTTTTGTTGTTTTGTGTTTTCTTTTTTGTTGTTGTTGTTTCAAGATATTTTTTGTTTCCCTTTTGACTTATTTTTACTCACATTGGTTGTTCAAAAGTGTGTTGCTTAATATCCACATATTTGTGAATTTTCCAAAATTCCTCCTTTTATTGATTTCTACTTTCATACCATAGTAGTCAGAAGAGATACTTGATATGATTTCAGTCTTCTAAAATTTGTTGAGACTTGTTTTTTGACCCAACATGTTATCTATCCTGTAGAATGTTCTGTGTGCACTTGAGAAAAAATGTATATTCTGCTGCTGTTGCTGGCATGTCCTATATATGTATTCTATACCTATTGGTGAAATGTCTTTTGGGTCCATTTGTTCTAAAGTGTAGTTCAAGTTAAAAGTTTCTCTATTGATTTTCTGTCTGGATGATCTATCCATTGTTGAAAGTGGAATATTGAAGTCCTCTACTATAATTGTATTGCTGTCTGCTTCTCCCTTCAGTTCTGTTAATATTTGCTTTATAAATTTAGGTGCTCCTTTTTGGGATGCATATGTATTTATAATTGTTAAATCCTCTTAATTAATTGACCCTTTTATCACAATATAGTGACTTTTTTTGTCTCTCATGATATATTTTGACTGAAAGTCTATTTTATCTGATATAGGTATGGCCACTCATCTTCTCCTTTGATAACCACTTGCACGGAATATAATATTACATCCCTTCATGTTCAGGGTATGTCCTTATAGCAAGAGTGAGTCTGTTTTAGGCAGTTATATTTTTTAATCCATTCAGACACTATATATTTTAATTGGATAATTTAATCCATTTATATTTAAAGTAATTATTGATATGCATTTGACAAAATTCAGCATCCTTTCATGATAAGAATGCTTAACAAAATAGGCATAGATGGAACTTACCTCAAAATGATAAAAGCCATATATGACAAACCCACAGCCAACATCATACTGAACAAGGAAAAATTGAAAGCATTCCCACTTAGAACTGGCACAAGGCAAGGATGCCCTCTGTCACTGCTTCTGTTCAACATAGTCCTGGAAGTCCTAGCCAGAGAAATCAGACGAGAAAAGGAAATCAGGGGCATCCAAATGGGACCAGAAGGGGTCAAAATAGCACTCTTTGCAGATGATATGATCTTATATCTGGAAAACCCCAAAGACTCTGTCATGAGATTACTGGAATTGATAAATAAGTTCAGCAAAGTCTCAGGATATAAAATCAATGTACAAAAATCAGCAGCATTCATATGCACCAACAGCAGTCAAACTGAGAACCAAATCAAAGACTCAATATCTTTCACAATAGCAACAAAGAAAATAAAATACCTAGGAATATATTCAACTAAGGAGGTGAAGGATCTCTGCAGGGAGAACTACAAAACACTGAAGAAGGAAAGAGCAGAGGATGCAAATAGACAGAAAACTATACCATGCTCATGGATTGGCAGAATCAACATTGTTAAAATGTCTATACTACCCAAAGTGATCTACAGATTCAATGCAATCCCTATAAAAATACCAACAGCATTTTTCACAGATGTAGAAAAAATAAATTTACGCTTTGTATGGAACCTGGGAGGACTTCGTATAGCAAAAGCAACCTTAAGCAAAAATAACAAATTGGGAGACATCAATCTACCAGACTTCAAGCTATACTACAAGGCTATAGTAACCAAAACAGCATCGTACTGGCACAAGAACAGAGACATAGACCAATGGAACAGGACTAAGAACCCAGACATAAAACCATCCTCATACAGTCATCTGATTTTTGACAAAGCAGACAAAAACATGCACTGGGGAAAAGAATTCCTATTCAATAAATGGTTCTGGGAAAATTGGATAGCCACATGTAGAAGACTGAAACAAGATCCTCACCTCTCACCTCTCACAAAAATCAACTCATGATGGATAACAGACTTAAACCTAAGACATGAAACCATAAGAATCCTAGAAGATAATGTTGGAAAAACTCTTACAGATATCGGCCTATGCAAAGAATTTATGAAGAAAACCCCAAAAGCAATCTCAGCCACAGCAAAAATAAACTACCACAAAAAACAATGGTGAACTAACACCTCTTGTATTATCCTGGATGGAGCTGGAGCTCATTTTTCTGAGCAAAGTATCTCAAGAATGGAAAAACTAGCACCACATATACTCACCATCGAGTTGATACTAATTGATCAACTTATATGTGCACATATGGAAGTAACACATTAATTGATCAACTTTTATGTGAACATATGGAAGTAACATTCATCAGTGGACAGGTGGGAAGGGGGGGAAGGGATGGATAAATTCATACCTAAGGGGTGCAGAGACACTCTCTGGACGTTGGGCATGCTTGAATCTCTGACTTGGGCAGAGTAAAGGCAAGACATGTAACCTAAACATCTGTAGCCCTGTAATACTCTGAAATAAATAAATAAATAAATAAATAAATAAATAAATAAATAAATAAATAAATAAATAAAGTAATAAATAAAGTAATTATTGATATGTAATGACTTACTATTGCCATTTTGTTGACTATTTACTGATTAATTTGTAATTTCCTTTTTTCCTTTATTTCAACCTGTCTTCCTTTGTGATTTCTTGAATTTTATAATGATATGCTTTGAATCATTTCTGTTCATCTTTTTTGTATCTACTAGAGTTTTTTTTTTTATTCTTTGTAGTTATCATGGGGCATAAAAACAACATCTTATAGTTATAACATTCTATTTTAAGCTGATAACACCTTAACTTCAGTTGCATACAAAAAATTCTATTCTTTTACTTCTCCCTCCCCCTACACATTTTATGCCTTTTATGTCACAATTTGCTCTTTTTTATTTTGTGCATCCATTCACACATTATTATAGCTATAGTTATTTTTAAAGCTTTTTTCTTCTAACTTTAAACTAGTATTAAACATCACTTACATACCACCATTACAATGTTAGAGTATTTTAAATTTTACTGTATATTTACCTTTACCAGAGAATTTTATGCTTTCATGTTTTCATGTTCTTACTTAGCATCCTTTATTTCAAATGAAAGAACTCCCTTTAGTATTTCTTATAAGGTATGTCTAGTGGTAATGCACTCCCTCAGCTTTTGTTTATCAGTAATGTCTTTATCTCTCCTTCACTGACAACTTTTCTGGGTATACTATTCTCATTTGGCAGGTTTTTTCTTTTAGCACTTTGACTATATAATCCATCTCCTTTATAGCTTACGAAGTTTCTGGTGAGAAGTCCACTGAGAGCCTCATGAAACTTTTCTTGTATGTGACCAGTCTATTTCCTCTTTCTTCTGTGAAGATTCTCTCTTTGTTTTTGACTTTTGGCAATTTCATGGTAATGTCTTGGAGTGTTCTTCTTTGGGTTGTGGTAGGCTCCTTAGTTTCATGGATCTGAATGTCCATATCTCTCTCAAGATTTGGGAAGTTTAGGGGCAGTATTTTTTAAAATAGCTTTTGACCATTTTTCTCTCTCTTCTCCTTTTAGGACTTGCATAATTTGTATATTTGTATGCTTGGTGGTATCCAATATGACGATTATGCTTTCTTTACATTTTTTTCATTCATTTTTCTTTTTGCTTCTCTAATTGGCTAATTTCAAATTATCTGTCTTTGAGTTTACTAATTCTTCTTTGTGATCAAGTCTGCTGTTGGAGCTTTCTATTAAATTTTTCATTTCTGTCATCATTCACTTAAACTCCAGGATTTGTTTGTTTTTTTATGGTTTCTATCTCTTTATGAAACGTCTCATTTTGTTTATTCTTTGTTTTCTTAATTTCATTTAGTTATCTATCTGTGTTTTCTTTTGTCTCATTGAGCTTCACTATAATAATTATTTGAAATTATTTTTCAGGCAATTTTTAGATATCCATTTATTTGGGGTCAGTTATTGGAGCTTTATTAATTTCCTTTGGTAGTGTAATGTTTGCCTGATTCTTTGTAGCCTTTTGTTGGTGTCTGTGCATTTAAAGAAGCAAATCATTCTTCCAGTGTTTAAAGACTGGTTTCAGCAGGTAAAGGCCTTCTCCTGTTGCCTCCCTGGGCTAACAGAATTACCTCTGGAATCACAGTCAAGGGGGGGTTGGAGAAGGATCATGTGGCTACTACTGGTCCATGATGGGGCCCAGAGTTATTGGGCCTGTTATCAAGGACTCTAGTAAGTGTGGCTACTGTATTATTTCTGGGTGGATTGGACTGCCTCTAGGACCTTGGTCAGTAGGGCTGGCACTGGGATGAAGGTTTATTTCAGGGGTTTGCAAATAGTGGGCCTTTTAACAAGTGCATAAACAGATGTAACTTCCTCTAGGTCCTCGGGAGATCTCCCACAGCATCACTGGATAGGTTGCTGGGTAGGAAATACTGGCTCCAGGCATTGTATGAAAGCAGCTGGTAATGAGTCACAGGGCTACTTCAGGTTCCATAGCCAAGACCAAGGTCTGATTGACTGCCTTTAAGTCACAAACAGGTGTTTCACTTAGCAGATCCCTGGGTAGGCAGGACTGCTCTCACACTACAACTGAGATGGGCTAGAGCCTATTTACGGGGCCATTTCAAAATCCTCAGTGGGACCATGGTCAATGGGCCTCCCTGCATGGACACTGATGGGCGTGTCTTCCTTTGAGTCCCTGTATGTGCAGCACTGCTGTCAGACTGTAGCTGAGAGAGACTGGAGCCAAGTTGCAGGGCTATTTTAGAATCTGCTGTGGGATTAAGTTCAGAAGCCTACTTTGGGGATTCAAATAGGTGTGTCTTCCTCCAGATTCCTATGCAGGCAGAATTGTTCTCAGACTGCAGCTGAGAAGGGCTGAAGCCAAGTTTCAGAGCTGCTTCAGGGTCCATAGCCAGGACTGAGGTCAGCAGGCCTATTCTGGGGACTCTGATGGGCATGTCTTCCTGTGGGTCCCTGTGTGGGTTGCAGCTGTGTCTGGGATGTTTCAGGATCTTCTGTTGGTCCAAAGTCAGCAAGCCTGCTCCAAGAACTCAGACAGATGTGCCCACCAGCAGGTCCCTGTGCATGCAAGACTGTCCTCAGACTGAAATTGAGAGGGAGTGGAGTCAAGTTTCAGGGCAATTTCAGAGTTTGCAACCAGGATGGAGACCATCAGGCCTGTCACTCAAGCAAAGAGTAGGCGTGACTTCTCCTGGGTCCCTTGGCAGATGGTTTTGGTAGCAGGAACAAGACTAAATGGGCTGTAGTTGAGTCCACAGGGAAACAAGGCAATTCCCAGGTCTTAGGCTTGTACCACAGTCAGCAAGTCTGTCACCTGGGTATAGATCTGAACTCTTAAACTGGCCTGCTTAGGTCCGGGGCTCCACCAAGGCTTCACAACCTCCTACTTGAACCTCAGAACTGCCACAGAGGCACTTTTGTTCATGGATAGCTGGAAAATTATTGTTGCTGTGTGGGGCTAACAACAGGGGACCTCCTATTCCACCATCTTGCTGATATCACTGGGATGCTTCACATTTTAAATGAGGCACTGTCACATCTTTCCTAATAATTTCCCAATATTATTATTTGTCAGCAAGTTTGGCATTTTCTTAAAACATGTGAGTTCAGTCATTGTTTCACCAATAAAATAAAATGTCAACCACTGAAAGACTAAGACTACTCTGTTAAACTCTATAAACTGAAGAAACGTTCTTATATGTTGTTACGTAGAGACATAATTTGATGAAATTTGGCTTTGAAATTAAATTCCAGTTTTCAGCAGACATTATAGCAGAGAGGTGGAAAGAATAAGCATGGGGCCAAATACGAATCCTTTTTACCTTGGGCAAGTCATTTAATTTCTGAAGCTTGGTTTCCTCCTTTGTAAAATGAGTGTGGTAATAATATCTATGTCCTAGGACTAATGTGAAAATCTAAGGCAATCATTTTTTTTTTACAGACTTCTCACATAGGAAGCACTATCTATATGTCCCAAGATGTAATGTGGTGCCAGGTAGGCCTAGTTGAAAATAGTCTGCATTAAGAAAAATATAGCCCTAATAAACTCTATTAGGGAAAAGATATATGTAGTGGAATGAGATCCAGTATATCATAGGGGAAAACAAGTAGTTATAGGCAGGATTTTCACCTCAAAGTTAATAGAGAGGCCCCTAATAATTGGAAGTAAAACCCTTCAGACTCACTAGCCTTCTGTCTGTTCACTAAAACTTCCAAGCCCTTCCTACCACATAGCCTTTGCACCTGCTAATCCTTCTGCCTGCAACACTCAGTGCTGACTCCATACCCTATCACCTTAGCCTGATGCTTTACCTCCTTTTCCTCAAATCTCAGAGTACATGAGCTTGCTCAAGAGATATCTTCCTTGAACTCCTAATCTTAGGCCCATCTATTAAATTCTCTCATTGTACCTTGCATTTTTGCCTCACTGAATTTATCAAAGTATATAATTGTGTGTTGTCTTAGATTTTTTTATGCTGCTATAACATAATACCTGACACTGGATAATTTATAAAGAACAGAGATTTATTTCTTACATTTCCAGAAACTGGGAAGTTCAAGGTCAAGGGGACTGCATCTGGCAAGAGCCTTCTTGATGCATCATCCCATGGCAGAAAGTAGAAGAGCAAGAGAGCATGCAGGAGAGTGGCACAGGGGAGAACTCATCATTTTATCAGGAACTCCCTCCTGTGATAAATCCAATCCTGTAATAAGGGCATTAATACATACATGAGGGCAGAATCTTCATGGCCTAATCACTTCTCAAATGTTCCACCTCTCAGTGTTATTTCCTCAGGGATTAAGTTTCCAACATATGAACTTTGGGGTCACATTTGAGCCATAGCATTTATATATTGTGAGGCTGAAAAAATCTCTCTCCCCCCCTTAAACTCTAAACTCCATAATGGCAGGGACTGTTTCCACATTTCCAGCTCCTAGCTGAGTGTCTGCCACAATTCCCTTTTTCAATATTTACTTTATGAATGAAAGAATGTCAATGTAAGATTTATTTTAAAAATACCTCAAGAAGGAGTAACCACCTTGATTTAAGTTGACACTAGGAGCTAAATGGCAGGCATTCATTTTCTCCTGAAATCACATTTGGATGTGTAGAGAGAGTGCACAAGAAACCTAAGTGACTGATAGGAGGAGGAAAGGGTGAAGAAAGGGGTAGTAGAAGCTAAACACAACAAAAGCTTGGCCTCTATCTCACCAGGCCATGGCCACTGGCCTGCCCTCATAGACTGAGCCTCTAGATAGGCTGCCATCTCATAAGGTGGCATCCTTTCATTTGTAAATCTATTTCAGGTTAGTACACACTGCAGATGCTAAAGTCTGAGAGTTCAAGATTTCAACATTTGTTTTCCTGAAACTTTCAGCTAAATGACTCCACTTTTCTCTTCCTAGGCTTATAAATGGACAAGACTGACAAGCTTGCTGTCTTCCATCTTTAAAATGGACATATCTAGTTGGGGAAATTGTACCAAATATGTTTATGCAAATGACTTTTTTAAAGCTGAAATAAGTAGAAATCCATAAATTCATATTGGCAGACTTCTCCCCCTAATCCCCAAGCACACAGTGGAACTTCCTGGCACAGTGATCACTCACTCAGTCACTCAAGGATAGGGTGTGAGGTTGAGGAGTGTAGCTTCCATATCCAGGGTTTTTGCTTGCAAAAAGTTGATTGCTTTCTCACAGAAAGGTTGATGTTTTCAATTTTTAAGGCCTGCCATTGTATGTTTTAAAGACATATTCTTGTTCTGGAACTGGACAGTAAAGTGTTGTACCCCATAATATTCTGAAATAAAAAAAAAATAAAATTTTTAAAAAAGTGAAACTATTGAGCAAGATAGCTGAATAGAAACCCCCAGCTATTGTTCCTCTGCAGAAACACCTAATTCAACAACTATCCATGCAAGCACCTTCATAAGAAGCAAAAATCGAGGTAAGCAATCATACTACCTGTTTTTAAAATTATATCAAGGAAAGAGGCAATGAAGAGGGCAGAAAGGACAGTCTTGCACTGCTTACGTCACCCCTCCACACCCCCACAGTGCCGTACAAGCAGACCTAGTGGAGAGAGAATCTATGTACCCAGGAGAGGGAGAGTGAAGTGACTGGGGGCCTTTGCATTGAAATTCAGGGATTAGTTGTCACAGCGGAACACAGCACAGGGCAGAATTCTGCCAGTTCCCATGGAGGGAGCATTTGACCAGCCTTTGCAAAGGGAAATCCTCTGCCCCAAAGCCCTAGTTCCCAGTAGCCTCCCCCTGGCAAAAAGAAAGAGCAGCCTGGGGCCTGGATTAATGTGTAAAGCAGTCAGGCCACAAGGGCTGCAATCCTTGGGCAATTTGTGTGGCTGTGCTAACTTGGAGCCAGTAGACTTGTGGTGCACATAACTCAGTGAGACACCAGCAGCTGCAGCCAAGCCAGTGTCTGTGTCACCCCCTACCTCAACTACAGGAAGAACAGCTCAGAAAGAGTCTTCTTCCAATTGAGAAAAGGAAAGGGAAGAGCTCAGAAGATTTTTTTTTGCAACTGGGGTACCAGCTCAGCCACAGTAAAATAAAGTACCAAATAGAATCCTGAAGCTCCTGAATCCAGAACTTAGTTCCTGGATGGCATTTCTGGACCCACCCTGGCCAAAAGGAAACATACTGCCTTGAAGAGAAGGACGCAGTCCTGGCAGGATTCACCACCTGATAACTAAAGAGCCTGTGGGCTTTGAATAAATATCAGAGGTAACCAGACAGCAGTTACCACTGGCTTTGGGTGACACTGGGCTGGTTTCAGGTGTGATGTGGTGCTAGCGGCCACAAGGGCATACCCATGTCACTCCTCTCCCAACTCCAGCAGCCCAGCACAGAGAGTGAGAAAAGAGAGTGAGAAATTTTCAATTGCAATCCAGGGAATTTTCCCGTACCTTACCCACATCCACCAAGGTGGTACCACCAGGAGTCTCCAAGAGTCACAGCATTACTGGGTTTGGGGCATCCCCAGTGCTGATATAGCTGCAGTGACCAGAGACTTAGACCACAACACTCAATTCCAGTTGAGTATCTGTAAAGCCTTCTCAAGAACGATAAGTTTAAACAAGCCCAGACTGTGAGGATTAAAATAAATACTTAACTCTTCAATGCGCAAACATTGATGAATATCCACAAGCATTGAAAACATCCAGGAAGACATGGTCTCACCAAATGAACTAAATAAAGTGGCAGTGACCAATCCTGGAGTGATGGAGATAGGTGATATTTCAGACAAATAATTCAAAATAGCTGTCATGAAGTAGCTTAATGAACTTCAAGACAACACAGAGAAGGAAAATAGAAGGTTATTTGAGAAATTTAACAGAGATTGAAATAACAAAAAAACAAGCAGAAATTCTAGAGCTTAAGAATTCAATTGACAAACTGACAAATGCATTGCAGTCTTTCAACAGCAGAATTGATCAAGCAGAGGAGATAATTAGTGAGCCTGAAGACAGGTTATTTGAAAATACACAATCAGAAAAGAAAAAGGGAAAAAGAATAAATAAGAATGAAGCACACATAAAAGATCTGCAAAATAGCCTCAAAAGAGCAAGTTTAAGAGTTATTGGTCTTAAATAGGAGGTAGAGAGAGAGATTGAGATATATTCTTTATTCAAAGAAATAATAAAAGAGGCCTTTCCAAACCTAGAGAAAGATATCAATATTCATGTACAACAAGGTCATAGAACACCATCAGATTTAACCCAAACAAGGCTACCTCAAGGCATTTAATAATCAATCTCCCAAAGGTCATGGATAAAGAAAAGGTCCTAAAGGAAAAAAGAAAAAAGAAAAAAGAAACAAATAACATATAAAGGAGCTCCAATACATCTGGCAGCAGACTTCAAGTGGAAAGCTTACAGGCCAGGAGAGAGTGAGTGACATGACATATTCAAGTGCTGAAAGAAAAAAAAATTTACCTTAGAATATTATATCCTGCAAAAATATCCTTCAGTCATGAAGGAAAAATAAATATTTTCCTAGACAAACAAGAACTAAGGGATTCCATCAACACGAAACCTGTCCTATAAGAAATGCTAAAAGGAGGGAGATCAGGGCAAGATGGTTGACTAGAGAGAGAAGGAAAAGTTTTAGATGAAAAAAAGAAAAAAAGAATACCTCAAGTGTAATTCTGAGAGAAAATTGCCAGAACCTACCAAAGATTCCATGAGAAGAAGTTTCAGAACAGAACAAGAAAGAGCAAGATTTCAGCAGAGATTGACCCCCAAGAAACTTGGAGTCCCATGGAAAGGGTAGATGGGGGTTTTGTTTCTACTCCCTTCACACCCCTGGTAGTCAGCAGGCTCCTGAGCTGCTGGAGAGCTTCAATGTTCTCATGAGCCCAAAAGCTGCTGTAGCCAATGAACTGAGAGCTTCTTGAAAACAAAGCACCAGGCTGCCAGCCCCCTTGTGGTCCCTCCCCATCACCACAGACCCAAGCCAAGGCAGCAGGCACTATACTGCTTCTCCACGCATTGTGTGCCTTTGTCCTCCCCAGGGAGCTTCAGACCTTCAGTTTCCACACAAGCATTTCCCAACTATGGGCCAGACTGAGGTATCCAAAGGTGGCAAGTGTGACCCAGGTAAAATGTGTGACCACAGAGCTTGGAAATTCTGGGTGGGCTGCCTTCTGGGGAGAGGGAAAAATGGGACCAGAGTGCCAGCTCTCCTCCATTCACACCCTTCTCCTTCCCCACCCCTTCCCAACCCTCTGCTGCCAAGTGGCAGTTCCCTCTTGAATAGGCATTTGTGCCCCAAGGGATGACTCAGAGGGGGCTCAGAGGGGCTGCTGCTTCCCATCTGTTGGCACTTCCACCACACCAAGGCTTCCACAGAGAGTTGGGCTCACACATTTCCTCTTAAAGACCTGCAGCAGACCAAGGGATGCTCAGACTGTGATC
Organism: Daubentonia madagascariensis; assembly: GCA_023783475.1. Lineage (NCBI taxonomy): Eukaryota > Metazoa > Chordata > Mammalia > Primates > Daubentoniidae > Daubentonia > Daubentonia madagascariensis. The sequence continues at coordinate 1,331,210 of JAKFHU010000166.1, forward strand.
TCCCTACATGCCAGCCCTCCCTGTTGCTGCTTGCCTGGCTGCTCCAGCAGAGCAGGGCATTCTCCAAAGCAGAGGGACATTAAGCCTACTTGAGCACTCCATGGGCAACTCTGGACCAGCACTCCCCTCCCAGGCACAGTTAGGATAGAACTTGGGGGACCAGGTGACAGGTCTGCAGGCCAGATCCTGTACCCCCATTACTCAATTGTGTTGCTCAGGGGCATGAAGGGTAGATTTTTGAACTAATTTTGTGAGGCAAGAGAGCCTACATGGGCAGAACTGAAAGGAGAGTGCAGTGTGGGTCCAAGCCAGAGCACACTCATGGAACACCCTCCCCCTGACAGAAAATCTGCACTTTCAGTCTGGGGCAAGATCCTGAGCTGGGAAACTCCCAGCCCCACAGCACTATTGCTGGGGAGCTCAGATAGTTTGGGTTGCTGCTTGTGACCAGATGCCGGAAGGAGATCCATGGGATGGGGAGGAGGGATAAAATCAAAACCCACTCCCAACAGCAAGTTTGTGAACCCCAGATGGCTCCTCCCTCATGAGCAGATTTTCTAGCTTGGTGGTGCCACTTCAGCCCCTCCCTGGTGGCTTTCCCAAGTGGCCAGGGAGCTGACCCTAGATCTCTGCCAAGAGAGCTCTTCTACCTGACCTCATGGAACCTGAAAGCAGGTTCATCCCACCCAGCCAGACCCAGCCTTGCTCCTCTACCCACCTCTGCTGTGTTGAAGAATAAGGAGGCCCCTTGGAGCTCCAGGGCCCCGCCCACCACCTGGGGCATCCAAATGCTTCTCCTGATTGACTAGAGCTGGTCACAGGTCCCCAAAAAACACAACTGCAGCTGGCTTTCCTGCAAGAACCACCTAATGGCACCAAGGACAACTTTACAGCCATTAGAGCATTTACTGATTCAATCATACAGGGCATGGCTGACTCTCACACACAAGTACCACGTACTATCTCAAAGATTAAACTGGGTCCCAATATAATTCACAATGTTAAGACTACCATAGGGCTTAGGAAAGATAAAGAATTGCAAAGACCTCCATCTTCCCTTGTCAATAAGAGAAAGGGAATTTGTGCATGCACATAGTATACCACTGCAACAGCCTACAAATAAGTAGCAATTGAGAAAACCACCACTCTAAGAAAGTGATAACCAAGGTGTCCATCCAGAAGCCCTAACCCTATCAAAGTACCTGCAAGAAAAGCCAACGGTTTTTCCCCAACATAAGTTACAAATACACACTTAAGAGTGAGGGGGGAAAAAAACCCATTTAAACAAAAAAAAAAAAATCCAAAAATAAGAAGCAATGACTGCTCCAGATGAGAAGGAGTCAGCACAAAAACACCAGAAGTATGAAAAATCAGAGTGAAAGGACACCTCCAAATCATCACACCAGCTCTTTAACAATGGATCCCAACCAAAATTAAAATATTGAAATGACAGATAAAGAATTCCAAATATGGATTGTAAGGAAGCTCAATGAGATCCAACAGAAAATGGAAAACCAACTCAAAGAAACCAGAAAAAAGAATTCAGGAAATGAATGAAAAATATACTAAAGAGAGAAATATATTTTAAAAAATAGAACTAGAAATGAAAAATTCACTTAGGGAAATACAAAACACAGTGGAAAGTCTTAAGAAAAGACTAGACCAAGCAGAAGAAAGAATTTCAGACCTTGAAAACAGCTCTTTTGAATTAACAACGTCAAAAATAAAGAACAAAGTATCAAGAGGAATGAAGAAAATCTATAAGAAATATAGGATTATGTAAAACAGACAAATATAAGAATCATAGGCACCCATGAGGGTGAAAAAGAAAAAGCACAAGATTGCTTTTTCAAGATAGCTGACCAGAGACACCAGCTGCCAGATCATCTCAGAAAGAAGGAAAAGTTTTAGATGAAAAAGAAAAAAAAAAAAAACATAGAACAGTTGTAATTCCGAGGAAAATGTTCCAGAATTTAGCAGAGATTCCACAAGAAGAAGTTGCGGAGCAGAACAAGAAGGAACAAGATATAGGCAAAGATCAACCCCCAAGAGGCTTGGAGCCCAGGGAAAAGGTTAGGTGGGGGATTTTGTTTCTTTCTTTCTTACATCTCTAGCAGTCAGTAGGCTCCCGAGCTGCTAGAGAGCCTTTCTACCCTCATGAACCCAAAGGCTGATGCCACCTGTGAATTGGGATCTTCTTGAGGACAAACCACCAGGCTGCAGGCCTCTTTGGGGTCACTTCCCATCACCACAGACCTGAGCTGAGACAGCAGGCACCATATTGCTTCTCCACCCACTGTGTGCCTTTGTCCTCTCCCAGAGAGTTTCAGCCCCGCAGTTTTCATCTCGATCATTCCCACACAAACATTTCCCAACTCCAGCAAAGACTGCGGGAGCCACAGGAGCCAGTGGGCCCTGTGGGATCTGCATGACCCCAGAGCCTCCAGGGCTGCCTTCCAGAGAAGGGGACAGAGATGACCAGAGTGCTAGCTCTCCTCCATTCAGACTCTTTTTCTACCCCCCTCACCAGCTGCTGCCAAGAGAGACGATTGAGCCAAAACTCTCAGAAGTAGGCACTTCCCCTCAGCTGGTATGTTCAATGCACTGAGGCTTCCACAGAGAGTGGGGCTCAAACCTTTCCTCTTAAAGATCTGCAGGAAAATATGAGGTGCTCAAACTGAGAGCTCTGTGTTTGCTGGTTCTCCCCAGTGCTGCTCACCCAGGAGCTCCATCAGAGCAGGGCACACCCCAAAGCAGAGGTACATCAAACCTGCTTGAGCATTTCATAGGAAAATCAGAACCAGCACACTTCTTCTTGGCAGGATCGGGGATTGATCTTTGGGGACCCAGGGAGACCAGATCCCATATACTCAGGACTTGATCGTGTTGCTCTGGTACATGGAGGGGAGATCTGTAAACTAATCTCAGGAGGTGAGGGAGCCCACATGGGCAGAAATGAAAGGAGAGTGCAGTGTGGGTCCCAACCACAGTGCACTTGTGAAGCACCCCTCCCCTCATAGGAAAGCCATGCTCTCAGTCCAGGGTGGGATCCTGGGCAGGGAAGCCCCCAGACCACAGCACCATTGCTGGGGAACTCAGCTAGTTTGAGCTCCTGCCTGCCAGTGAATGCCAGAAGTAGACTGCAGGGTGGATAAGGGGAAAAAAGAATGAAACCCAGGCCCAACAGCCTGACTGAGAATCTCAGACAGCCCCTCCCCCATGAGGAGAGTTTCCGGCTTTATGGGTCCATTTCAGCTCCTCCCTGGTGGCTTTCACCAGCAACCTTGGAATGGATTTCCAACTCCTGCTGAGACAGCTACTTTACCTGGATTGTGGATACTGAAGTCAGGCTCACCAGACCCAGCCCTGCCAACCTAACTCTTCCATGCACCTCTGCTGTAATAGACAAAAAGGACTCACCTGGAAGCTCCAGGCCCAAACCCACCCCTTGGGGTATTCCAGTGCTTCCCCTGAGGAGATAGAGCCAGAAACAGGTCCCAAAAACTACACTGCAGCTGGTTCTATATGGCAAGTGCCACCTACTGGCAGGGAGGTCAATTTGCACAGCCCTTTACAGCATTTAGTGACTAAATTACACAGGTAGTGCCTGATTCTTACCCACAAGCACCACATACTGTCTCAGAGATTCTGGGTGTTCTTATATAATTCATGCTGTTAAAAAGACCACAAGGCTGGGGAACAGGAAAGGATTTCAAAGCCATCCATCTTCCCTCATCAACATGAGACGGGGAATTTACCCAAACACATAACACACGACTGCTACAGCCTACAAATAACTAGCAACTAAGAAAACCACCATGCTAAGGATGTCTATAACCAAGACATCAATCCAAAACCTAGACCCCATAAAAGCACCCACAAGCAAAGAGAAAGGTTCTTACCCAATATATGCTACAGACACACCCTTATGAGTGAGGGGGTTAAAAAAAATTCCCATCTAAACAAAAGAAAGTCCATAAACAAGAAGAGATAGCTGCTACAAAATGAAAAGAAATCAGTGAAATAACACCAGAAGTATGAAAAATCAGAGCAAAAGGACACCCACAGAGGGGCACACCCATACTCTAGCAACAGATCCCAACCAAAATGAAAATATTGAAATGACAGATAAAGAATTCCATATACAGATTGTAAGGAAGCTCAATGAATTCCAAGGGAAAATGGAAAAACAACTCAAATAAATTAAAAAAAAGGATTCAGGAAGTGAATGAAAAATTTACTAAAGAGATAAACATATTAAAAATTTTAAAAAAACATAGAACTTCTGGAAATGAAAAATTCATTTAAGGAAATACAAAACACAGGGGAAACTTTAAGAATAGACTAGACCAGGCAGAAGAAGAAATTTCACAGCTTGAAGATAAGTCTTTGAATTAACCCAGTCGGTCAAAAATAAAGAATCGAGGAAGGAACAAAGCCTACAAGAAATATGAGATTATGTAAAACAGCCAAATATAAGAATCATAGGCATCCCTGAAGGTGAAGAAGAAAACACACAAGGCCAGAAAAACCTATTTGAAGAAATAACTAAGGAAAACTTCCCTGGTGTCTCTGGTCAGCCATCTTGTCTCCAATTCCCATACTAAATGTTTATCTCAATATATGCTGAAAAAGCATTCAATAAAATACAACACATTTTATGATAAAAACTCTCAACAACAAGGCATAGAAAGAACATACCTCAAAATTATATAATAAAAGCCATATATGACAAACCCACAGCCAACATCATACTGAATGGGGAAAAGTTGAAAGCATTCCCACTCAGAATCAGAACAAGACAAGGGTGCTCACTGTCACCACTTCTATTCAACATATTATTGGAAGTCCTAGACAGAGCAATCAGGCAAAATTAAGAAATAAAGGCATCTTAATTGGAAAACAGGAAGTCAAACTATCCCTGCTTGCTGATGATATGATCTTGTATCTAGAAAACCCTAAAGACTCCACCAAAAGACTTCTGGAATTGATATATAAATTTGGCAAATTCTCAGTTTACAAAATCAATGTACACAAATAAGTAGCATATCTATATACTAATAACAGTCAAGCTAAGAATCAAATCAAGCCTCAGTAACATTCACAATAGCTACAAAGAAAATAAAATACTTAGAAATATCCTTAACCAAGGAGGTGATAGATCTCTAAAAGGAAAACTACAAAACACTGATGGATGAAATTGGACATGAAATAAATAAATGGGTAAACATCTCATACTTACAGATTAGTAGAATAAACATTGTTAAAATATCCATACTTCCCAAAATGATTTACATATTCAAAGCAATCCCCATCAAAATACCAATGCCATATTTCACAGCTGTAGAAAATATAATTCTTTGCTTCATTTGGAACAATAAAAGAGCCTGAATAGGCAAAGCAACCTTAAGCATTAGGAACAAACCTGGAACCATCACGTTATCAGACTTCAAATCTTACTACAAGACTATAGGAGCCAAAACACCATGGTAGTGATATAAAAGTAGAGACATAGACCAATAAAACAGAATAGAGAACCCAGATATAAAACCATCTACTCACAACTTATATATCTTCAACAAAGCAGACTACAATGTACACTGGGGAAAGGAAGCCCTATTCAATAAATGCTGCTGCAAAAATTGGATAGCCACAAGCAGAAGAATTAAACAGGACCCCTATCTCTTGCCATATACAAAAATTAATTAAAGATGGATAAAGTACTTAAATGTAATGTTTGAATCCATAAAAATTCTAAAAGAAAACTTTGGAAAAACTCTTCTAGACATTGGCCTAGGCAAAGAATTTATGACTAAGACCTCAAAGTCAAATATAGCAAAAACAAAAATTAATAAATGGGACTTAATTAAATTAAAATGCTTCTGCACATCAAAGGAAATAATCAACAGAGTAAATAGCAAAGTGACAGAATAGGAGAAAATATTTGCAAACTATACATCTGGTAAAGGGACAATATCCAGAATCTACAAAGAACTCAAACAAATCACCAAGAAGAAAACAAACAACCTCATTAAAAAGTGGGCAAAAGACATGAACAGAATTTTTTCAGAAGAAGAAAGACAAATGGCCAACAAACATATGATGAAATGCTCAACATCACTAATTGTCAGGGAAATTCAAATTAAAACCACAATGAGATATCACCTTACCCCTGTCAGAATGGCCACTATTAAAAAGTCAAAAACAATAGATGCTGGCATGGATGCAGAGAGAGAGCAATGCTTATTCACTGTTGGTAGGACTGCAAATTAGTACAACCCCAATGAAAACAGTACGGAGATTCCTCAAGGAAATAAATGTAGACCTTCCATTCAATCCAGCAATCCCACTATTGGGTATCTACCCAAAGAAAAAGAAATCATTTTATCAAAAAGACACCTGCACTTGAATGTTTATTTCAGCACAATTCACAATCACAAAGGTGTGAATTCAACCTAAGTGCCCATCAATTCATGAGTGGATTAAGAAAATGTGGTATCATTAACTGATCAATACTTATGTGCACACATGGAAATAATATTCATCAGGGGTCAGGCAGGTGGGAGGGGGGTGGAGGGGGTGGGAAAACTCACACCTCATGGGTGCGGGGCACACTGTTTGGGGGATGTTCACGATTGTAGCTCTGACATGGGCAGGACATGGGCAATGCACAGGCAGGATATGCAACCAAAGTGTTTGTACCCCCATAATATTCTGAAATAAACTTTAAAAATAAATAAATAAATAAATCCATATGTTTATTTGTTTTTTTTAAAAAAAGAAAATGTGGTATATATTTTCCATGGAGTACTATTCAGCCATAAAAATGAATGACAAGTCTTTTGATACAACTTGGATTAAACTGGAGACCATTATCCTAAGTTAAGTATCTCATGAATGTAAAAACAAACACCACATGTACTCTCTACTAATTGGAAGGTAATCAATGGGCACACACAGGCACAAAGGGATGTAAAGTTCATTTGAAAACAAGAAAGGGTGGAATAAAAAGCTACCTATTGGGTACAGTGAACACTATTCAGGGGCTGGCACACTAAATGCCCAGACTTAAGCATGATAAAAGGTATCTATGCAACAGTAATATTTGCACCCCCTTAATACTTTGAAATTAAAAGAAGATTTCTGGACTCCCATGTTTACCGTAGCACTCTTCACAATACCCAAGATATGGAATCAACCCAAGTATCCATAAATGGATGAACGGATAAAAAAATTGTGGTACATATACCCAATGGAATATTATGTAGCCACAAAAAAGAATGAAATCTTGCCATTTGTAGCAATATGGATGGAACTGGAGAACATTATGTTAAGTGAAATAAGCTAAGCACATAAGGACAAATCTTGCATATTCTCACTCACATGTGGGAGCTAAACAGTGAAAACAATTGATCTCATGGAGGCAGTGAGTAGAATGATGGTTACCAGGGGATGGGTAGAGTAGTTGGGAGGGTGTTATAAACTGGGGATGGTTAATGGGTGAAAAAATATAGTTAAATAATTAGATAGAATGAACAATATTTGATAGCATAACAAAGTGACTATAATCAAAATAAGTTGGGGTATACTTTAAATTAAGCAAAATAGTGGAATTGGAAGGTTCCTAACACAAAAAAAGTTAAATGCCTGAGGTGATGGATACCTCAATTACCCTGATTTTATTAATTCACATTGTATGTTTGTATTAAAACATCACATGTACCCTATAAAGATATACAACTATTATGTACCCATAACAATTAAAAATAATTTTTTTTTAAATAGTGACACTATCAACTACTATGAGAGAGTGGGATGGAGATAGGTGGGCAGTGGATTCAGGGACTAACAAGTATTGAGTACTTATTATGTCCCAGGCACTTTACACACACACACACACACACATATGTGTGTGTGTGTATATATATAACATACATCATCTCATTTAATCTTCACAACTTCCCTAGAAACAGATATCATTATTCCCATTTTGTAGATAAAAAATAAAGTTCATAGAGGTTGCCTACCCAATGTCACACAGCCAGGAAGTAGCAGAACCAGAATTCAAACCCACATCTATCTGACTCTCAACCTCAGGCACGTGTTCTTGGTACCACAATACTTCCAATATATATTTACAATAATTACCTATACAAGTGTGAATAATGTCAATCATGCCACTTAGCTATTTTTTTTTCTAAAGCACTTTTGTTCTTGTCATTTCAGAAATAGCTAATTTGGAATTTTATAAAAATTTCCTTTCCATATTAATCACAGTGCAAATGTAGAGTCAGAGGGAGGTAGCATCAAGGTATCAAAGAAAGAAGAATTGAAAGATTCTTTGGAGTAAAGACATTATCTTTTTCTCCTTAGCATACCCAATACCAAGTGTAAGTCCTGACAATAGAAGTTCAATAATGCTTGAGTAAGGAAGGAAAAGATTTTGGATCTAACCAAGGACTTCTTTTAGTAGAGGAAACCCTTGAACCCTTAGAAATCTTGGTCTATGTTCTGAGAGAGAGCTCATTGCACTGCTAGGGATATAAACTATAAATCCATCCAGGAATGAATGGATGATGACTCTTTCACTCCCAATACAAAACCTGATAATGACAATACCATCAGTATCCAGGTTCAAAATCTTTGGAATTGCACAGATACTGTTTCTCTCATACTTAACTTCTTAGGAAGGGAACATTCCATTCTTGTTCTCCCAAACAGGCACTGATTAGGTAACTATTAGCAATAGGCACTGTGTTAGTCACTGAAAATATAAAGATGAATGAATGCAGGATTCTACATTCACAGAGCTTACAAATTAGTTGGGAAGATAGACCCATAAGCATTATTTTACAGGAAATATAGGAAAGAGTAATGGTAGAGATATATACATAGGTTATTTTAGAAAATCAGAGGAAGGGCATCTGACCAACCTGGGAATATGTGGGAAGACTTTCTGGAAGAGCCAACACCCAAAATGAGTCAGATGTATAGGTTTTACCTAGGAAGGGCATACTTTGGAAATGATTACCATGCAGGTAAGGGTTGAAGTGGTGATAGTAGATGAGAATTATAATGAGAATTTATAGAGTAAGAATAACTTTGGGCTTAGTATACAACCCTAGAAAATAACATTTGAGTGATGGACAGATCACAAAGAGACCATAAATAAAGAGCAGGAAAAGTCAGAGATAGGAGAACTGAAATAGTATAGTGCTACTCAACATTCATAGCAGCTTTATGTGTAATAGCCAAAGACTGGAAACAACTCAAATTTCCAACATCAGGTGAATGGCTAAACAATCTGTGGTGCATCCATACAATGGAACACTGCTCAGCAATAAAAAGGAGTGAACTACTCATATACCAAACAACATGAATAGATGTTAAAAACATCATGCTAATTGAAAGGAGCCAGACACAAAAGAGTAAAACTATTATTTCTTTTATATGGAATGCTTTAAAGGACTAAACTGATCCATAGTGATAGAAAATAGATCAACAGTTTCCTGGAGCTGGGGACTTGGAGGGGGGAAGGGGAGTACTAACTGAAAAGGGATAATAGGGAAGTTTTTGGTATTAAGGAATGTTCCATATATTGATTGTGGTGGTGATTATAGGAGTATGCATATTTGTCAACCTCAATGAACTGTATGATTAAAATGGAGGCATTTTACTGTAAGTAATATACCTCAATAAAGTTTATTTTTAAAAGTCTGTGTTTTCACAAAAACCAAGGGAGTATTATATCTATCACAATAAAGTTGTTAAAAATCCAGATTCACAGAAACCAAGATATTTTATATTTCAGGAATGGGAGCTTAATCAACAATGTTAAATACAGGATTGGTATCCAATAAGACACAAACTGGGCATGGGGGGGTACCCATTGGTGTTTAGAACGTAACTAGTAATACATATAAGAACTATTTGATGGAATGTGGAGGTAAAAGCCAGATTGCAGTGGGTTGCAAAGTAAAAGTAAAGTTAGAAAATAGAGACAGTGAGTGTATATTATCCTTCTGAGAAATTCAGATAAGAAACTCAACAGTATCTACTGAAACCAAGGAAGGGTTAGGTAATATTTGTTTTAGAATGGGAGAAACTTTAGTATATTTATAGACTGAGAGGAAGGAAGCAGTAGAGAGGGAGGGAATTGCAAATGTTGCAGGAGAGGTGGAAGGGGTGAGGACAAAGTTAAAAGTGGAAGGGTTTGCCTTGAATAGGAGACCTCCTTTGAGGGTGATGGAACTGATATGAAGGGATGTAGGTATAGATGAGCATGTAGGTAGGAGGATTAGAATTTGAGGGAGGACATCCTAATTCCCTATCATCTGCTGAAAAAGTGTGAGTCAAAGTTTGAATAGGGGGTGCAGAAAAGTTACAAGGTTTTAGAATATCCATAAGGGTATTGGAAAGGGTTGACTTAGATCAAGTATAAAAGTATTAAAGGACAATATTGAAGGCCCAGGCTGAAGTTGGTTACTACATATTTGTAGTGACCTGGATATTCACTTATAAGAGGAGTTTATGGTTTATTTCAGCAGTGCTTCATTCCTTCATATATAAGTATGGATAAGAATGATTTTCGAATCGGTTGTCTTTGGGGTTTTGCTGAGCAGGTCCTTCAGAAGCATAAGGGAAGGAATTTGAAGGTGTTATTAAAAGAAGAATTTTAGCATCGTGTCCAGGTTTGACATAGCAGAAAAACAATCCAAAAGGAAATTAACAAACTAAGACCAAGTGGAGGAATCAAAGGAACCAGAAGCCCTAATTTGGCTAATGAAAAAACAAAACAAGGGTCTGGATAGAGAATTTTTGAGAGAAATGGAAGTTACAGGAAATGGTTGGGGAAAGAGATATTGACATTGAAAGTTTCAAAGATAGTGAGACGCCAAAGTAGAATAAAGGGGAAGGTCACTGAACTTGATGAAGTAAAGAATCTTTGAGGGAAAATGTGCCTCATACATAGTACATGCTCAAATGTATAAATATATAAATGGAGAGATGGTATGATTAGGGATTCTGTAAATGGCCTCAGAATGATGAGTGTTCATTCAGGAAAGATTCCTAGAAGGAGTGGACTTTGAAATGAGAATTAAGAAAGGAAAAGGAGTTATTATGGCCAAGGGAATATGGGTAGCCTTCAGCATACCTTCATTCCTTGAAGACTATGCTGGTTTGATTACTCATAAGTCATTGAAGACTGTGAACCAGGTGTCATAGTCTTCCCATATTCAGTTAAAGTTCTTAGAAGAGCCATGTGACCAAGCAAGACAAGATAAGGTGGTAGGGAAGAATTTGAAGTAAAAAAAAAGAGAGAAGCCATTTTAGAGTTATTATTTGGGCACACCCACCTAAAGTGGTGAGATTATTAACATATATGCATTTTATATATATATATATATATATATATAGGCTATTTGTGTTTTATTATCAATGAAATAAGAAATAAAATCAAGAGCAAAGAAGTAGTCTATTGGTTATTCTATTTCCAAGCTATTTCCAAGGTAGGTATGTATTCTTTCCTCATTCATTCTTTTTTTTTTTTAATTTTATTTATTTATTTCAGAGTATTACGGGGGTACAGACATTTAGGTTACATGTATTGCCTTTACTCTGCCCGAGTCAGAGCTTCAAGTGTGCCCATCTCCCAGACAGTGCGCGCTGCACCCTTAGGTGTGAATTTAATTAACACGGACCATTAGGGACAAACTGCTATGATTATGCCTTATTACTATTGCCATTTCTGTAGTATAATATTCTGTTAAAAATTCCCTGATTATTCCAAGAATTGATCCTTTCATATTAATATCCTTTGGTTATAAACATTTGATAAACCCTGGATCAAAGCTTTTATGACTTCAGTGAAGAAGTGTAAAAACATTTTGCAATTAACCAGTCTAAAATCTAAAATATAGATTTTTAAAGTAATAATGGCCTCCATAAGACCATTTTTGCAATGAAATCCATAATATATATCTTAGTCAGGATATAGATGATTTTTTGCCATAGTTGTACTCTTATTTTTAATTTTTATTTTTAATTATTATGGATACATAATAGTTATATGTCTTTATAGGGTACATGTGATGTTTTGATACATGCATATAGTATGAATTAATCAAATCAGGGTAATTGTGGTATCCATCACCTCAGGCGTTTATCATTTCTTTGTGTTAGGAACATTCTAATGCCACTCTTTTAGTTATTTTCAAGTATACCCTAACTTATTGTTCATTATAGTCACTTTTTTGTGCTATCAAACATTGTTCATTCTATCTAACTATGTTTTGGTACCCATTAACAATCCCCACTTTGTCCCTCCTCCCTGTCACCCTTCCCAGCCTCTGGTAACTGTAATTCTACCCTCTGTCTCCATGAGATTGTTTTTAATATTTAGCTCCCACATATGAGTGAGAACATGCAAGATTTGTCTTTCTGTGCTTTGCTTATTTCACTTAACATAATGCTCTTCAATTCCATCCATGTTATTGCAAATGGCAGGATTTTATTCTTTTTTGTGGCTATATAATATTCCATTGTGTATATGTACCACAATTTCTTTATCCATTCATCCATTGATGGACATTTAGGTTGACTCCAAATCTGGCTATTGTGAATAGTGCTATGCATACTACATATTGAGAGATTCTCTGTGTTTGATTCATTTAACCTTCACAACTTTATGAGACAGGCACTATTACTATCCCCATTTTACAGAGGAGGAAAAAGAGACTTAAGGAGGTTAAATAACTTAACCATGATTGAAGTTTGTTAGTAGCAGAATTGGGATTTCAAACTAGGATGATCCAGACTCTTTAGTGCTTTTCATGTGAACCTGTCTTTAAAGCTCCTGGAGTTTGTGGGTGTGAGACCTTTTCTCCTTCCCATATCCAATGGGATATGATTATTAACTTTAAAATTCAATGTGAAGCAAAAGGTTTGGCCTTGTTCTGTAGTCCACCAGATGGATTATCTTAATTGTACCAGGTCCATAATTGAAAACTCAGAGCTAGCAAATGAGCAGCTACATGATACTATTAAAAACTGACACTTTGATGCTTAACATGTCCAAATCCTGCCTGTGATATTATATGAGAAACATATATTAATTCTATAATTGAAAATTTAAAAATTTAAGACATAAATTGGAAGGATCAATTCCTTGAAAACCACAAACTACCAAAAAGCAATTAAGATGAAATATACAATTTGAATAATCCTATAAACATTAAGGAAATTGAATTCATAATTAAGAAATTCCTTAGAAAAAGAAATCTCCAAGTCCACACAGTTACACTGAAGAATTCTACCAAACATTTAAAGAAAAATTGACACCAATTGTATAAATTGGTGAATATATAAGAAAACATAGGGCAAGAGCACTTCTCAGCTCTTTCTAAGAGGCCAGTGTTACCCTAATGCCCAAATCAGACAAACATTATCTGGTACAAGAAAATAAAACTGCAGAGCAATATTTCTCATGAACTTAGATGCAAAAATCCTCAAGAAAATGCTAGCAAAGTGAATCCTGCATCATACAAAAAGTATTATACACCATGACCAAGTGGAATTTATCTCAGTTTTGCAAGGATAGTTCAATATAATAAAATCAATTAATGTTATACATCATATCAATAGAATATAAAACAAAAACTACATGATCATCTCAATAGATTCAGAAAACTTTTATCCAAATCTATTTTGTGAAAAAACAGTCATCAAACTAGGAATAGAGGAAACTTCTTCAACCTGATATGTACCAAAAAACCCTATAGGTAACAACATCATATGTAATAGTCAAAGATTGAATGCTTTTCCTCTGAGATCAGAAATAAGGCAAGGATATTCTTGTTATTCAATAAAGTACTGGAAGCTCTAACCATTGCAATAAGACAGGAAAAAGTCATAAAAGAGATAAGATTTGGAAAGGAATAAATAAAGCTTTTCTCTATTTATAGATGACAAGAAAGTTATCAGGAATCTACACACATGCACGTGCACATGCAAAACCTAAAGAACTAAAAAGCAAGTTCAGCTAGATCACAGCATACAATGCCAAACCACAAAAACCCTCATTTGAATCACTACATACTAACAATGAACATGTGGAAACCAAAATTAAAACATAACACATTCACTATCAATCCGATGAAAATTGCATACTTAGGTATAAACTTAATAAAACATATACAAAATCTGCATGCTAAAAATCAGAAATGCTGATGAAAGAAATTAAAGAAAATCTAAAGAAATAGAGAGGCATACTACGTTCATTGATTGCAAGATGCAGCACAGTTATGTTTGTCAATTCTCCCAAAATTGATTTTTAAGTTTTTAATGCAATCCCTAGCAAAATCCCAGCAAGATTTTTTGTGGACATAGATAATATTTGTCTTAAATCACAATCCCTAGAATAGCTAAACCAATCTTGAAAAAAGAAGAATCAAGTGGGATATTAAGACCTGTTATATATCTATACCATTCAAAATAGTGTGCTACTGGAGCAGGGCTAAACATATAGATCAACTGAACAGAACAGACGGCCAAGAAATAGACCCATGCAAAACAAATATGCTCAACTGATTTTTGAAAATGGGACAAAAGCAATTTAACAGAGGAGGGTAGCTTTTCAACAAATGTTTCTGGAGCTAGTGGACATCCATTAAGCAAAAAAAAAAAAAAAAAAAGAAGAAGAAGAAAAGAAGAAGAAATCCTTGCCCTAAACCTTGCATGTTATAGATAAATGCACAAATTAACTCCAAATAGATCACAGGCTTAAATGTAAAACATAAAACAATAGAATCTGTTAGGGAAAAATAGGAGAAAATTGTCAGGATCTCAGGCTAGGCAGAGTTCTTTGACTTGACAACAAAAGCAACATCCATGAAAGAAAAAAAACTGATAAATTGGATGTAATCAAAATTTAAACCTCTTGCTCTGTGAAAGACCCTCTTAAGAGGATAAAAAGACAACGTACAGAGAGAAACATTTACATATCCAACAACAGGATTTGTATCTAGAATACGTAAAGAATTCTTAAAATTCAACAATAAGAAAATGATCCAATTTGAAAATGGACTGAAGATATGTACATACAGTTCACCAAAGAGGATATACAGGTAGCACATAAGTACATGAAAAGATGTTCATCATTAGCCACTAGGGAAATGCAAATTAAAACCACAATGAAATATAATTACACAACTATTGGAATAGCTAAAATTAAAGATAATGAAAACAACAAATGCTGACAGAGATGCAGATAAACTGGATCACTGATACATTGTTTGTGGGAAAGTAAAATGGTACAGCCACTCTGAAAATAGTTTGGCAATTTCCTATAAAACTAAATATGCAGCTATAAACATTTGCGAGCAGATGTCTTTATTATAAAATGTCTTTTTTTCCTTTGGTAATACCAGTAGTGGGATGCTGGGTCAAATGGTAATTCTACTTTTAATTCTTTGAGGTACCTCCATATTACTTTCCATAGAGGTTGTACTAATTTGCAGTCCCACCAGCAGTGTATGAGTGTTCCTATCTGTCCACATCCCCGCCAACATTTGTTGTTTGGGGATTTTTTTATATGAGCCAATCTCACTGGAGTTAAGTGATACCTCATTGTGGTTTGGATTTGCATTTCCCTCATGATTAGAGAAGTTGAGCATTTTTTATATGTTTGCTGGCCATTATTCTGTCTTCTTTTCCAATTCACAATTGCAAAGATGTGGAAACAACCCAGGTGCCCATTAATACATGAGTGGATTAATAAAATGTGGTATATGTATACCATGGAGTATTACTCAGCAATAAAAAACAATAGTGAATTAACACATCTGGTATTATCCTGGTTGGAGCTAGAACCCATTCTTCGAAGTGAAGTGTCACAGGAATGGAAAAACAAGCACCACTGGTACTCACCGTCAAATTGGTATTAACTGATCAACACTTACATCACACAGGGCAATAATATTCATCAGGGGGCGGGCAGGAGGGAGGCGGGTGGAGGGGATGGGAAAAACTCTCACTGAATGGATGCAGGGAGCACAGTTTGGGGGATGACCACGATTGTAGCTCTGACACGGGCAGTGCATGGGCAATATATATAGCCAAAGTGTTGTACCCCATAATATTCTGAAATAAAAAAAAAAAAACTAAATATGCAACCAGCATATGATCCAGCAATTGTACTTTTTGGCATTCACCCCAGAAAAATGAAAACTATGTTCACACAAAAACCTGTACAAGAATGTTCAAGCAACTTTATTTATAATAGCCAAAAACTAGAAACAGCCCAGATGTCCCTCAAAGGGTGAATGGTTAGAAAATGTTTGTATATCCATATCATGGAATACTACTCAGCAGTACAAAAGAACAAACTTGATGCCCCCAATAATGTAGTGGAATCTCTAGGGAATTATGCTGAGAGTAAAAAGCCAATGCCAAAAGGTTACCTACTGTGTGATTTCATATACATGATATTTTTAAACTGACAAAATTATAGAAATGGTGAAGGGATTATTGGTTGTCAGGGCTTAGGGACATGGAATGTGGGGGGAGATTGGCATGGCTATAAAAGGCCAATATGAGGGATCCTTGTGGTAATGGAAGTGTTCTGCATCTGTTTACTTAATTAAATAAAATTTTAATTAAAAACAAACATTAAATAAATAAGAAAATAAAATATTTTAAAAGCTCATTTGAAAGACCTGATATTTCATATCTGACAATCTTATTTTTTATATGTTCAGAATCTTCCAACATATTTTTGAAATCATAGGTTCACTACAAAAAAATTATGGCAGTAATAATTAAAGCTAATTTATTGTTATTATGACCAATACATTGTTAAGCTCTTTATGAATATTATTTTATTGAATTATTATATCTTATTTCATCCTTGTAAGGTTGATATTGTCATTATGCTATTTTACAGATAAGAGAACAGGCTCCGAATTTGGTGACTGAGAGAGGATTTGAACCCATGTCTGTCTGACTCCAGGGCTTAAACACTCTAAGTACTGTATATAACCAGTATACTAAAGTGCCTCCCAACAGCATAGGATGAGGATGGGGTTGACATTTTTGGCTTTTGAGACCTGATATCAAAGAGAGTTAGAGCCAGCTAAAGCATGATATAATCTGACTGTAATTATCCTTAGATATGAATGTCTGAAGACATTCCTACAAATAAACTTACCATCTCTTACAGCCATGTCACAGTTTATGAGAGTCCTTTCCACAGCTACGAAAGCAAACACTTTGAAAGAGCATGTGACTTTAAGGCTACTGACTTGAGAGAGACAAAGGTAATCTTCACTAAATATTGAGGAATAACAGTCTCAAATATTTAATTTCCTTAGGCCCTGACTCTGATCTGTATAAAAATGATACAGCTCTCCCAACCCAGTCATTCTCAGTTGCCTCAGCGTTAAGAGACACAGATGCTATCTCAAGTAGCTAATCTAGTGCTATTAACTGTTTTTTCTATTAATGAATTGGTCTTGTTAAAAAGCACACAGCTAGGTCCATTTGTGGATGAGGGGCAGAAGCCTTGGGGTACTTCTGTTGTTTCTCTTTGATCAGGCTGGAGGACGCTTCTCCAGTAGCGGTTGTCTGGGGAAGCTCATTGGGCTTGATGATCTGTTTTGATTTGAATAATTTATTAATAATTTGGAAAAAACTAATTAAATTTGCATGTGATTCTAAAGTTAGAGCTGCTACAGGGACCCAGAAGGAATAGCAGTTCAAGAGGAAACATTTCAAAAGATTCTGAGCCTGAATTTCCCCAGCCTCCCTTTTCCTCCAATATGTGCACTTGTGTGCTCTTCCTCTTCTCTCATCTTCCACTCTGTTTCTCCATTTGTTTCTACCTCTCTCTATCTCTCTGTATCTTTCTCTCTTTTCATACATACACACCACCATTACCAATACATATCAGAATTGGCAAGTGAGAATAACCCTCTTTGGGGAAGAAGAGTCACTCACTATCATACCCCTAGAAGCCAACTCAGAGCTACCCACATTCATCTAGCCACTCTTTCTTTCTAGTCTCATGTTTCCTTTTTTCATATTAATCTTCTAGAATCAAAAACCTGGCAGGACTAGGAAGAACCTTAGGGATCCTGCCCGCTCAGTCTATAGAAGAGGGAACTAAGAGAGAGGGGTCGTGAGTGACTTGCCCACGGGCACAGAGTTACTTAGTGGCAGAGCCAGGACTAGAACCCAGGCATCAAGGTACAAAAGATGGGGAATAAGAAAGGAAAAAAACACACAGTAGCTTTTCTCCTGATGTGCTTCATTCTAAAGTCTTTTGCTGGGCCCCACTGTGGTTATGCCTCTGCTCCATTATTTGCTCTGCCCCCAAGACATGTAGTGGCTAGCTAGGATTCAGTATGCATAATTGGGAACTGACTGTTGTGGTGGTGGTGGTGGTGATACTGGTGATTTGGAATTGTTGATGCTGCCTTTTAAATCCCTTGGTCCTCCAACCTATTTATATCTGATGTTTTGAATTAGAATCCAACCTCACTGACCTCAGGCTAATGAGTAAGGTCGAATTTCCTTAACTGGTTCCCCCCAGCCTGGGATTCATGAAAACCTGAGAGCTCTCAATTTAAAAAGAAACCTCTAAGCCAAATTATCACCATATGTGCCTACCTTTGCAATTCTTTCCAGTTAAACTACCCAGGCCCAGTGAGAATTTAAATGCCAATTCAAGGTTGCTGATTGGTGCTGTATGATTTCCTTGTCCTAATCAACACATGCAGTCATCTTGTTTTTCTTGGGGTGACTTGATGCAATGGATGACAGATTTCTTCATCATGTTTTTTTTTCTTTCTCCCTCCCTCCCTTGCAAATCTGAGAAATCACTGTCTGAATGTAAGCAAATGGATTAACTAAGAAGTTCAGTCTGAATATAAACTTTGGTTCATCATCCCATCTCTGCTTTTCACCAGAGAAAGCTACTGGAATGTACCACTTTAGACTCAATTCTCCAAATACACACGACTCAGTAAGGTGGGTCATATCAATAATAGCAATTACTATGATGAGTACTTACTAAGTGCCTGACACTGTGCTAAACCTGGATTAACTCAGTTAATTTTCTTAAAGCAGATTCTATTATAACTTTTATGCAAATAGAGACACTGACACCCAAAAAGGTGAAGAAATTTGCCCAAGGTCACATAATTAACAAGTGAAAGTACCGAGATTTGAACCCAGGTTTGTCAGATTCTAAAATAGTAATCTGTGCTTTTAAGCTGCATGCTACACCACCTCAGAGTCTTGTTGGATCCTTGTGAATGGTGACAGCAGCCAAAGAAATGCAGTAAATGGAGCTGCACCACTTAAAGCAGTAAAAGCCTTTCCCTCTATGCCCAATTTACTACCAAAGAGTAGGCCCAAGGGAAATTCTGGCTCAATACACATTGAGGAATCATAATGAAAAGGAGTTTTAATTTCAGAAAAGCTATAAATAAAAATGAAGCACATATAGGTTTTAAAAAATCTTTTAAATGGTTATTATTGCCCAGTTTTCTTAATAATAATAGTGAGTAGTTAGATTAAAGTTATATAAACCTGAGTGAGATTTTTTCCCACACAGATTTCTTACTTGCTGAAGCAGTCATTTCTTTTTATGTCAGGAGCTGAAAGTATACTAGAGTAAAAGAAAACTATAAATATTAAAATGCAAAAATTATGGCAAGAGTACAAACTCGTCTCAACGAACTGCTTGCCTTGAAAATCTGCACCGAGTTTTCTTATTAAAGGTTTATTTTAAGAAGAGTACAAATCCATTCAGTGAAAATACTATTCTTACAGTAACATCCTGTCTTTCACAGTTAATTGCTGCTTGCCTCCTTGGATATAATCATTTGCATAATTGTGATTCTTTTCAATAGTAAAAAAGGATTATATAATCTTGGAGAAGCAAACATCATAAAATTTAAATTCACACGAAATTAAAGGAATAAATGTTCCATGGTAACAGAACTATTAACATCTACCAAAAGAATAAATTCTTTAATATTATAGCCTATGTATTAATAGAAAATCACTTTAGCCTAAACTATTCTTTAAATGTAATTCAAAATTAAAATTTTAGATCTCTGTGAGAGGTGAGAGGTGTGGATTTAGATTCAGTCTTCTACACGTGGCCATCCAGTTTTCCCAGCACCATTTATTGAATAGGGAATATTTTCCCCAGTGTATGTTTTTGTGTCATTTGTTAAAGATCAGATGATAGTATGAGGATGGTTTTATATTTGGGTTCTCAGTCCTGCCCCATTGGTCTATGTCTCTTTTCTTGTGCCAGTACCATGCTATTTTGGTTACTATAGCCTCTCACCTCTCAAAAAAATCAACCCATGATGGATAACAGATTTAAACCTAAGATGTGAAACCATAAGAATTCTAGAAGAAAACGTTGGAAAAACTCTTATGGACATTGGCCTAGGCAAATAATTTATGAAGAAGACCCCCAAAGCAATCACAGCAGCAACAAAAATAAATAAAAGGGGCCTGATTAAATTAAAAAGCTTCTGCACAGCCAAGGAAACTATCACTAGAGTGAACAGACAACCTACAGAATGGGAGAAAATATTTGCATGCTACACATCTGATAAAGGGCTGATAACAAGAATCTATACAGGACTTAGGAAAATCAACAGGAAAAAATCAAACAACCCCATTAAAAAACAGGCAAAGGACATGAACAGAAACTTTTCAAAAGAAGACAGAATAATGGCCAGCAAACATATAGAAAATCGCTCAACTTCTGTAATCATCAGGGAAATGCAAATCAAAACCACAATGAGATATCACTTAACTCCAGTGAGATTGGCTCATATCAAAAAGTCCCAAAACAACAAATGCTGGCGGGGATGCGGACAGATAGGGACACTCATACACTGCTGGTGGGACTGCAAATTAGTATAAGCTCTATGGAAAGTAATATGGAAATACCTCAAAAAACTAAAAGTAGAACTACCATTTGATCTAACAATCCCACTACTGGGTATTTACCCAAAGGAAAAAAAGACATTCTATAATAAAGACATCTGCATGTGAATGTTTATAGCAGCAGAATTCACAATTGCAAAATGTGGAAACAACCCAAATGCCTATCAATACATGAGTGGATTAATAAAATGTGGTATATGTATACCATGGAGTATTACTCAGCAATAAAAAACAATGGTGAATTAACACATCTGGTATTATCCTGGATGGAGCTAGAGCCCATTCTTCAAAGCAAAGTATCACAAGAATAGAAAAACAAACACCACTCGTACTCACCATCAAATTGGTACTAACTGATCAATACTTATGTCACACATGGCAATAATATTCATCAGGGGGCGGACAGGCGGGAGGGGGGTGGAGGGGATGGGAAAATTCTCACTGAATGGGTGTGGGGTGCACAGTTTGGGGGATGTCCACGACTGTAGCTCTGACATGGGCAGTGCAAGGGCAATATATATAACCAAAGTGTTGTACCCCCATAATATTCTGAATTAAAAGGAGAAAAAAAATTTAGATCTCATTTTGAAATCACAATATTGAAAGGAAGATTAGTAGTACCACCCATAGTATAATGTTTGTATAATAATAAGTAAAGGCAGGTGGTAGGAAGCAAAAATATCAGTGTAATTTTGCCTCAGTGAGGTACAAAGGCAGAATGGAAGTCACAGTCCACTTGGATGAAAGTTGGACTATGTTAATACATGACCTCCTTATTTATCTGTTGTGTTATATCTGCCCTACATACTTCTGACACTCCAAATCCAGCACCCAAAAGCCCAAAACCACCTTGTTCCTCCACTCTCTCCAATTGTTGTGACTGGCCCAGATACTTCTCCAAGCCAGCACTGAGTTGTGCCACTGCTGTGTGGCAGCTGCCAGTCTGTTCTAAGGAAATTCCTGAGGATGATGTCAGTGATCTGCCTGTGCCCCTGGCAAAAAAAAAGCACTGAGTCACCACACACTGTGCTCCTCCCTCCATTGTTAAACCAGAGTTGTCAGGCCCTTCTCTCTGCATTTATCATCCAACTCCCACCTGCAACATCACCTAGGTATGATTTTCCTTTACACAATCACTTGCTTTCAAGTCACAGAATCTGTTTAATTTATATAAATTTGGGTAAACAATAAGGGAAAAGTGTGTCTCAAAGAATTAGTTTGTTTATAGTACCTCATAAAGCCCCCTCCTCCTCCCAATCCACATGTAGACCAGGACAACTAAACTATCCTAGCAGAAAGAGATGAGTATCATAGTGCACTAGACTTTTAGGTACATAAAGGCACAGACTGTGCTGGTTTTGCTGATTTTGCTAGGGCCTAGCATAGTAAGTTCTAGATAAATATGAATAAAGCTCTAGAATAAATAAATACATGAACAAATTATACCTAAGCTTTCCAGATTTTTAAAGCAGAGAAACAGAAGATTAGAATTGTGGATCATAACATATGAAGACTCAGAGCATAGTGGTTTAGAGTACAGGCTTTGAAAGTGAGAAAGACTTGAATGACTTACTAGTAAGTCACTTAGACTAGTAACCTTAGGAAAGCCACTTAAACTCTCTACCTTTAGTTTTCTATGTACAATGGGCATAACAGTAGTATATGCATTACAAGGTTGTTGAGAGTATTAAATAAGATAATGTACATAAAATTCTTGGCATGGTACCTAATACAGTAAATGTTAGCATTATTATCAATGTTATCATCATTATTATTGATGTTGTAGTGCCAACATCTGATTTAGTATACAAGTGCCAAAGTCATGCAATTACTTTCAAAAGCTATACAGATAAGATAAAAGTCGCCATTCCTTTTCAACTTTATAAAAATTGTCATTCATTGAAACCCATTGAGTTCAATTTCCATTTATTTGTACAGATATATCCATTCACTTCTGTGATGATGGACAAAAGAGCTTTATACACATTCTCATGGTTGTTCTGCTGCTATTTGCCCTGTTCGTCCTCCATAAACCCATGGGCTAGATCACACATGCTTTGAGAAGAATAAGAGGATGCATTTCTATAATATGACTCTCTTGGGAAAATGGATTAATCATGTAATATAAACAAGTAAAAGACTCAGCTGAGAAGAACTTATGTAAATTTCATTGAATTGAAAATAAATTTACCTCAAAATCATATCTGCATGGGCCACAGAAAACGTTATATTTCTCAAAAGAAGAAATTCTTTGGCCTCCTTTCACATAGCCTTTATTTTTCTTTTCAAACAAAGCTACAGATTGACTATGGCCACAATCTGTCATTTTAAATGTATCAGTTACCGGGTAAAGTCTCTAAACTTTAGTGATACTAAGGGGAAGGTTTATTCCATAATCCTTTGGTTTCCCTGAGGAAGGATTAAACTTCTACACCTCTTGCCCCACCCCTTATTTCATTCCACTGAGGTGCAGTGAGTTACCTGGCAGTAGGTTACAGCCATTGGTCTAAAAATATATCAGTGGGCCAATAATCTAAATCTGCAAGCATTCTTCCCTCTTCACATCAGACTAGTGTGAGGCAGCAACTCTGGGTAAGTAGTATCTTCCATAGACCCAAATTTGCTCTCAGGTGGGCAGTTCTAAGATTGCCCAGGGGGAGAGGGCGATAAACCAACTGCCTTAAATATAACTTAGCAGTAAATGTGATGTTTTGATCTCTATCTTCTGGCCACTATTTTTATTGTTTAATTGGTTCTGAACATGGGTGTATAATAAATATGTTTTTTTTTCAGCTAGTCATCTGGAACTTTCCTTCTGTAAACGAGACCCAATCTGATTCCTTCTGTGTGTGTGAATATAGGGTAGGACAGAGTATGTAAGACTTATGTAAGTCTCTAAGGGAAGCAACCTAACGTGATGAAAAGCACGGGCTTTAGAGTGAGGTGGCAATGAATTTGAATCCTGCTCTGCAATTTTCTACCTTTGTGACTTGGGACAAGTCAATTAGCCTCTCTGGGCTTCAGTTCCCTCAATTATAAATATGAGGGTAATAATATGAACTCAAAATTTTTGCGAAACTAAATGTGCTTATGAATGCCTGATCCGTGGTCAACTCTCAATAAATGCTGCTTTTATAGGAATATTTATTATTTTTATCACAATATAGTTATGAAAATCATTACTTTAGAGGAAGCCCTCTGCAGGTTCTCATGTTATCCTTCATGACTCAAGCACATGCCTGATGATCTATGCAAACCCATGTAGATAGCTCAGCTCTGAAGAGGGGCAGAAACCAGTGCCTGTAGCCAATACAATGCTCCTGTTTCAGAAATGTTTCTAAGCTTTTTTAGGAACAGGAAAATAAAGCTATTATGGCCCTACTTGATTTCAGAGGTCCTTGGCTCCACATCAATAACTTCTTTAGAGATAAAATTTAAGAAAAGGAGATAGATTTTAAAAGGTGGGATCTGTGCCTTCCCAAGGACAGCTTTGTCTGACTCCAGAGGCCACACTCTTAAATCCTGTATTATCTTTTCCTGATGTCTTCCCAGAAAAAGCAGCTCCTAGTTTTTTTAAAATATGTTATAGGAAAGATTTTCTGGGTTCAAGGTGTGATAAGACTAGTTGTCTAAAAGCCTCCATCTACTGTAATAAACACGTATATTAAAAGTTATACAAATAAAACAAAATCATATTTAAGATCAAAGGAGTAGCCTCTGAATAGCCATCAACAAATGGACAAAGGCAAGAAATGCCTGAGACCCAAAGATATCAACTAGTATATGATGGTTGGTCAATTTACCACACAATATGAAGAGTATTCTGTTGGCTGGTGATTTATATAAAATATCAGCCTAAGACTTTTCATGCAAAAAAAAGAAAGAAAGAAGGAAATATAAGAGAAGCAAGTAAAGGAAGAAACAGAGCAGATCGTGGCAAAGAGTTGAAGCAGTTGGGAGGTGCAAGTAACAGAAACAGCAAATATCAGAAAGATGATAGCCAACAATGAAGAAACAAAGACAAAACTGCTTGGCAGTGTACTTAGGGGAGGAACAATGGTTGAGAGTCCCCTGCACCTCAGTAATATCACCTTAGCTATGAGAAGCAGGTAAATGTATACTAGAGCCTCAATACAGTGCCTTTGAAGACCTGGCATCTCTGTGGGCACAATCTGAGCTATATTAGAAAAATCGATAAACCTCAACCAATACCTTGTGCACAAGCAACACGACAGAAACAGGTACAGCATAGAAATCACCAAACAATCTCCCTTCAAAGAAGGGCAAGGAGGAGAATTGTAAAAAGGTTACAAGGGGAAAGGAAAAGCAACCAAGAACTAAAAGCACAGAAAAGAATTATGGATCTGAATAATATTCATAAAAAGAGCTAACATTTATTATTTCCTAGGTATTAGGCATATTAAATTAAATGTTTTATTGCAATATATTACTTAATGCAGCACTCCTGCTAGTGAAATACTATTATTATACCCATTTTACAGATGAAGAAACTGAATCTTATTAGTAAAGTTAAATAACTTACACCTAGCTCTATCTGACTCCAGAGTTCATAATCTTTAATGCTATATAGTCTCTTCTCAGTGTCTTCCCCAAAAGTAGTGTTTGATTTTTAAAATAGATTTTGAATCATTAAAACTCTGCATATTCAAATTAGAAGACCCAGGCCATAACTGTGTGAGTGGTTCTTAAAAGCCTTCTTATCTTTGTCTCAGTGGTCATTAAGAAGGTGAAATATTTTTATTAGGCAATATATTTGACCTAATTGTGTGGCTTTTCAGAAGGATGACTTTGACATTTCAAAGTGAGATGGAGCATTAGAAAGCTACATATAGTTGGTATAAAAAAACGACAGCAATTTATGAAGCTGCAAAAGAATGTATTTTTTTCCAAGAAGAAAAGCCTCATCTTTTGAAAATCACCTGAATATAGTATATATTTGTAATGCTGAGAAAAATGAATGGTTTGGCAGTAGTTGCTAACTCTGACTTTTGTAAATGCCTGTTAATGTATCATGTCCATATATACTCACAGTCCCCTCTACACGCAGGCACACACACATAAACATACACACGCACTCTCTCTCTGCAATCTAACTTTTTAGCACATAAGGGTAGACTGGCAATTCCTCCATATATTGGTCTGAACCAAGGCTTGGCTGGAAGTGAACTGGATTAGAGATGATGCAGACTTACTGAAGATATGGAGAGGCCCTAGCAAAAATAATCTGCAGTATGGTGCTACAGGATCGAAAATGCTATTGAAAATAGGCAGTAGTCAGAGATTCAAGGAAACAAACCTTCAACTTCAGATAAGTCTATCAGCAAATAATCGGAGTCAGGACTTGAAAACTGCACTTAAGAAGATGACTCCAACCTCAGGAAGGACTCTGGGAGAGCAAACTGGGGTGTTGTTCACCACGATCCCTCTTTTAGAGGCTTGAAACTTCAATTTAAAACACAAGCAAGGTGTTTACAGTGGCATGGGTGAACAATTTTGAAACTACTTTTTGTATATTCCAGGCTTGAGCAAATGAGTAAATATATTGAGGATGATGGGAGCTAAGTTTCTCACTGTTGGGGACTTACAAATATAGAAAGGGAGGGATACTAAAATATACCCTATGGTGCCTAATTGGAATTGAAAGTATCAGTATGAATTCATGTGAGATAGATTGAGAAACTATATATACTCTGTGTGTGTATATGTGTAATACATGTGTATATATGCATATACATGTGTGTATATACACGTCCCTCGGTCTCTGAAGAAGATTGGTTCTAGGACCTCCCTGGGATACCAAAATCCATGGATGCTCAAGTCCTTGATATAAAATGGCATAGTATTTACATATAACCTACACACAATGTAAATGCTATATAAATAGTTGTTATACTGTATTGTTTAGGGAAAAATGACAAGAAAAAAGTCTGCAATGTTCAGGACAAATGAAACTATCTTTTTATTCAAGGATTTTTTGATCTGAGGTTGGCTCTGTGTGTGTGTGTGTACAGACAGAGAAAGAGAAGCAATATATAAAAAATTGGTGAATCTGGATAAAGGATATACGGGAGTTTCTTGTACTATTCTTGCAACTTTTCTGTAAAGATGAATTTACATCAAAACAAACATTTAAAACAAACATAAAACTTCAAGCAACATTCTTGGAATTCCTTCTTGGAGGCTTGAATGCTTTTTAACATCCAGTGTATGAAGGCATTGAATCTAGAATCTAGGTAGGGGCCCAGGCATGCAGTGGATAATAAAGAAACCAAGTTTTTACCACCAGGGTATAAAATAAAAACCAGTTATCAAGGAACAAAGCAAGAACTCAGTTGACAACACCAAAAAGTAAAGTCAAAAGAAAACCAGCAGCAGCGCTAATTTAGTGATGTGCAAGTAAGTTACTATTGTAAGGCTTTGTATAGTGCTTCTGCCTAGTGACAAGTTTAGTCCAAGATTCTGAGCATATATGTTCAGAAGTGGCCCTGCAATGCTAAGAAGGCTGCATGGGCTGGGAACCAAGCTCATCATTACTTAGACTAGGGGGAAGTATTATGCAGCTGCACAACATAATAGACTGAACCATCTGGGACCAGTTGGGATATAGATCTTTACAGCTTATTTTTGTAAGCTCCCAAGAAAGAAAATCTGGAAAATGTAATCATCCTAGAGTTTTCAAAAGCCTCACACTTTGCCTCTTGATAACAAAGCATAAGCCAATGCAGGGATAGACAGAAATATTTTTTTTCTTTCTTTTTCTTTTGTCCCATTATCTTTCATATCCTTCAGAATCAGAAGATAAAGACACTATCCACCTTTATACTCTTGGTTTTCAATCATAGCTGCACTTTGAAATAACCTGGAAAGTTTTAAAAATACCAATGCCTGTGTCTCACCCCCAAAGATTTTACTTCCTTGGTCTGGGATGGGGCTCAAACTTTATGATTTTTAATCTCCTCAGATGATTCTAATGTGCAGCCATGGTTGAAAACTGCCAGTTTAGCCATTGCTTCTCACTCTGTCATCTCTGTACCACCTGTATCAGAATCGCCTGTAGTATTTATTTAAAATGCAAAATCCTGGATCCCACCTCACACTTACTAAATCAGGGGGTGGGACATTTCTAGCAAGTCTCCAAATGATAATTTTGCTCACTGAGAACCACTGCTCTGAAACTTTGAACAGTTCACTTCACTTTGAAAGGGCAAGGTTAGTTTTCCAGGGGATATGTATTTTTTTACTACCTCTCTGTTCCCAGGATGTTACCTCACTGATCCTATGAAACTAGGTGCTCTTCAGAATATGATATATCATGACAGACGAAATTTCTTGGGAAAGTTGGTAAATTATGTAATGATAATGCAAGGCTTTCATTCTGATTTTAACGGAGAAGAGAGCCACTTTAATATTTCTTTGCTCAGAATTCTATTAGAAGCTAAATATTATGGAAGGCTTGGAGGACACTGAGGCATGATGTTTTATCAGCATGACTGCTGTCACCTGATAGTGATGATGAAGAATTTTTAACTCTTGAGATATACCCTCCAGTAGAACACAATTTCGCAAATTCTTGAAATGGTGATGGCTAATTTCCTTATATCTTGGTAGCAAATAATGCAAGTAGGAGAATCAGATATGAGCTTATGATTTCCATGATCTGTTCTGTAAAGGAGGAAAAAATAAGTCATAGTGTTCTGAATTCTCCAGTCAGGTAAAAAAGAAATGATAGGAACAATGAAGAAGATGATTTTGTGAAGAATAAGAAAACTACTTTGTTTTAGCATTCAATCCACTAACTAACTGTGCATAAAGAAAGTCATATCATACTGCTCAAGACATTAATTTGTTTAACCTCTATACAGAGAGGCAAGAGATTAAAATGAAAGCTCACATCAGGGTCTTTTTGTTAAAAAAAAGAAGTTCTACAGCATTACCGAGGTCATTACACCATCTAGACTGTAACCCTAACTACGTTTCAAATGATGACTATAAGCCATTAATAAAAGATTATATGAAAGCATAACATGCTTAATGAAGTGGGAAAACTGTGTATCACATTTTAGTAACCTTCTACAAAAAGAAATCAGCTAAATAAAGCTCTGGCATTAGAGAGTTAACTTCTGCTATATGGAAATCTTATCTATGCAAAATATCTTGTCCTCCTTAGTTCTGTGGGTATAAATTTCATAAAATGTGTGAAGAGCACATACTGGGATTAACTGTCCTTCTCACTATTACCAAGTAATTGTAGTCCCTTTGCTTCATTTGGCTACATTAATGTGTCCTAAGAAACCAACTACTTTAACTTTTATTTATAGGCTAAAGAGTTAAGCAACATACAAAGATATTAACATTCTCCCCAAGAATTCTAGGTCCATGTTAATTCCATCTGAGAATTGTCACAAAGAAAAAGAAAAAGTTTGCAATCATTATATTTTTTTATTTAATGTTGTGCCATGATTACACATTTCAGCCCATAAATTGGCTGGTGAGCCTGGATTTATGCTGGGAAATACAAATAGACTTTATAGTAATTCAAACACATTTTTATTTACCACAGTTACAATTTTCAAAATATTATTCTATGCTACTGGACACCAGTCTTTTGTTCCAATAAATAAATTTGCTCCAATGTTATATGTACAATTAATCTTTTCTAATATATGTATTATCTATGTTTCCAGATAGACATCTTAAATAAGACTATATAAATGAATTTGTCTACACATGTCAATTTTAATAGGTACTCAGTAATAGACAAAATATATAGATACACACATTTATGGAATGGAAAACTAGTGAGAAATTGGAACAAATATGCAGTGAGTCATAATGAGAAGAATGGTTTACTCCACGGCTTCTTTTATACTACGTCAATTAAGTATTGGTGACTGCATAGAATCAAAGCTAGATAATAAATATGGGGAATATACTAAAAACATTCTTAAAAATTGTTGATCATGTCAAAAATATTTGAAATGTTTCCAAACGAAAGTCCAACACCTTTAAGAAGCACTTCTATAAATGATTTAGGCACAAAAACTGTTCATGTTCATTACTAGTTGATACCAGTTTGGTTTAACCAGAAATCAGCTAGTTTGGAGATTTCTTTATGGTCCCAAAATCAGAAGATAGCCTCTCTTTTCATTCATTCAACACATAATTTTTAAGCACCTACTATGTGACTGGCACTTGGCTAAG
This sequence comes from Daubentonia madagascariensis, assembly GCA_023783475.1. Taxonomy (NCBI): domain Eukaryota; kingdom Metazoa; phylum Chordata; class Mammalia; order Primates; family Daubentoniidae; genus Daubentonia; species Daubentonia madagascariensis. Next base: position 1,361,405 of record JAKFHU010000166.1, read on the forward strand.
CACTGGGAACACAGGCGTGAGCAAGGCAGAAGAGGAGTTAGAAGGCATCTGAGAAACATAAGCTGGATGGTTAAAGGCTCATTCCAGTTAAAGAAACATGGCTGCCATATACACTGATTCCTGAGAGTATTAAGAGACTAAGGAACACAGCTGAAACAAGGACAATATCAGACAGATTCTAGAGTTAAATGGAAGTTCATGCGAGGTTGGTAAAAAAAAAGAAAAAGGACACTAGCTGTACTTGGCATTCTGTACCTTGTAATGTGATTTGTGTACATTTTGCATACGTGTTGTTTACCTCTTAAGAAATGATATATTAACAATGACTTCATATACAAGGCAGTAATCCCTTCAGTTCTATACATTAGATCTGCAGGGACTGTCTAGAAGTAGCTCCTTTATTGTATAAGCTAAGCATTTCCTAGCTACAAACTTCTGCTAGATCAACCCTATTTCAGTGACACAAGCATCACATAAGCCCATTTTATTGACATTTAGAAAGCAAAGATGCTGGCTTAGAATACTGATAGAACTCGGGTGAATTAGCAAGTGAAATTAGGCATGATGGGAATCCAGACAGAAAAAGCTGGGCTGAAAATGATAAACATGGGTGATAAACAAATGTACCCAGAAACATGGTTTCCCTAAGAAACTTTCTTAGGTATGCACTGTAATTATAACATACAGCTGCGATTTATCATTGTACCCTGAGGTCCTTTGCAGTGTTTAAAGAAATCCCTAGAACCTGTAAATGTCACCTTACATGGAAAAAGAGTTTTTGCAGATATGATTAAGTTAAATATCTTGAAATGAAGAAAATATCCTAGATTATCTGGGTGGGTCCTAAATGTAATCACATGTGTCCTGATAAGAAAGAGACAGAAGGAGGTCACGCAGGCACACACACAGGAGAAAGTAACGTGAAGACAGAGGCAGAGATTGCAGTGATACATCCACAAGCCAAGAAATGCCAACAGCCACCAGAAGCTGGAAAAGGCAAAAAACAGATTCTCATCTTGAGCCTGCAGAAAGAGCACAGGCCTCACCTGCTCACACCTTGATTTTCGCCCAGTGATACTGAGTTTGTACTTTTGGCCTCCAAAACTATGAGAGAATAAATTCCCATTGTTTTAAGCCACAAAGTTTGTGGTAATTTGTTATAGCAGCACAGGAAACTTTATACAAATACTTTATGCTATCAACAGTTTGTCTGGGTGCTAAGTCACTTCTGAGAGATACAAACAAAAAGGAGCCCAAGCTGAAACCCTAAGGTCATAACTCTAAAACAACACCTTCTTAAATTTCTGGTGGTAGTGACAGAAGAAATCAGGATGCTATGGACTTTTGTTATAGTTCCCAAGGGCTATTATAAAATTTTCATGAAAGAGCCCTAAGGCCAGAATGAGAAAAAAAACTAATTATTCTTCCCATTTTATGGCTTTCAATATTTCTTCTTATTTTACTTTGTTATGTTCTTTTATTCCTGACAAAACCTTCTACATGCATAAATAGTTTAAAGAAATCTCTGAGTTGTGACTATCAAAATAGCTTTTTCCTTTGATGATAGTTTTCCAAGAAAAAAATGGGTTATGGCTTTTAAAAATTAATACTAAGGACAAAGTGAAAGAGAAAACAAGGGGTAACCTAAGTTGACTGAGAGAAACATAATGTATTTAGAGCTAGCATTGGTTAAAGATGTTACCCTGGAGCCAACATCAGGGTACCAGGAGCCACGGCCCCAAGGGTGATATAATTGAGAAAAGAGACAAGGTTTGCCCGGGGTAGAATATTAGATTATTTTATTGACAATATGACATCTGAAACCCAACTCAAAGTTGTAGATATTTACAAAGGCTTATTTGAGTTAAGCCCACCTCCCCAAATCCTTCCTAATTCACTGGCCCTACCAAACACCTACCCACACATATCAGCATTATACAACCCACCTTGACCAGCTGATTATCATGTTATACTTTTCTTTTGGATTTTTAGTATCTTGTGACATGTAGTACTCACCTATTAGAAGTGGACAAGTTGCTAGATCAGTGGTGCTCAACCTTGGTTGCATATGGAAATCAGTTGGGGAAGTCTTAAAAATACTATGTCTAGAACTCAGCCCTAGAGATTCTAGTCTGTGGTGCAGTCTGGACATTAGGAATTTTAAAAGTCTGCTAGGTGATTCTGAAGTGCAGATAAGGTTGTAAACCATCTGGGCACCAAGGATATTGCTTAGTCCAGAGATTCTCAAACTTTAATGTGCATATAAATCACTTGGGGAAAACTGTGAAAATACAGATTCTGATTCATTAAATGAAAAATGAGATTCTGCATTTTTTTACAAGACCCCAAGTGATGATGATGCTGGTTGTTGAATGCTACATTTTGGGTAGCAAGAGCCACAATCATTGTTTTCCCATAAGTGTGTGTGTGTGTGTGTGTATATATATGTGTGTGTATGTGTGTGTGTGTATACGTGTGTGTGTGTGTGTGTGTGTATATATATATAAGTAAAGCACATTGCAGTCTTTGGATAAAGCTACTCTTAGCAAGAAACAGTGGCTCTCCCTACCTCAGGAATACTGGGGGCTCTGGCTGCCCCAGGCGTTACCCACTCACCCCAGGACTGAGGGAAATGATGTCTTGACTTATCTGTGTCCCATTTGACTGAACACCAATGGCACACTGGTTGCATATCTTTGTCTCAGACCCATAATTTCATTACCAATATCCAATACCTATAAATAAGACAAATACCAAAATTATACAATTGAAGACATAAACTATGTGTGCATTGCCAAAGGGGATGCAGGTTATCAGCAGGTGGCTCTGTCCATAAATATGGAAATTTAGGATATTCAAGAGCTAAAGAAACACAGTCAATGTAAACAAAAGGAAGAGGAAAAGGTCATAGGAGATTTGAAATAGTTACTAAATTTAAATATTTGCCCCTTAAGCTGGTTGCCCAGTATTGCTCAAACCAGTTTGTATTTCTCCATTTGTAAACCTACTTTAGCAAATACCTAGCTATTTTGAGACTAGTATAAAGGGGATAATCAGGACCGAATATAGAGAAATAATTTTAGCATCTCTGCAGCTTTGAAAGGTTCAACGGTATGTGTATACTCTGGAGCTAGAAGAGAGATGCAAATGGATATAGTATTGTTTGTAGCATGTACAACAATGAAATTTCTTTTACTACTTTCTACAGCTTATAGTTCAAAATGTGTTTCAACATGTTGGAGAAGGAAAAATCTTTTACTATATAGTTAACTTTTTTCCACTTAATTGCTTATAAATCTTATGCTTACTTTATTTTTGTGAAAGGTAAAATTAAATTATTGCTGCCACCAACAGGGTGTTTTAATTTCCATTTGAACAAAAATTCAGATGAAAGATTAGGGATAAAAATTTGAATAAATAGTGGCTGATTCTAGGAGTTGCTGAGCATCCCCTAAATGCTGTGCTTGTAAAACCTCCTACATATAAATATAGCTATATAGAGGGATTGCATCTTCTGTGCAGACCCAGTTTTAATGCCATGAAATTAATCTGATCAGTGGAAGATATGTGTCCCCATATTCCCATGGGCCATTTTTATCGATAAATAGATCATATAATTTTGTTTCTTTGCTTATATTATTTGCTGTCCCACAGTAAAATAATAGAAATAGTGTGTTCAGAATGGAAAAGAATCTTAAAGAACTAAGCTCCCATATGTTATACATGTGGAAACAAACTCAAAGATCCTAAGTGGTTGGCCCGAGATCATATAGCTCAATGATAACATAACCAGAGATTGATGAGGCTGTGAAGCAGATGTGCCCTGTGCCTAAGCTAGTCCCTGGGATGGCACATCTGCTTCACAGTCTCATCAATCTCTATAATTATTTTCCTAAACTTAGCTGACATATATTAATTCATTATATAGAGAGCACTGAACAAGGAATCAAGAGAACTTGATTCTAGTCCTGGTTATGTTATGAGGCTCTTTGTTTCTTCTCTATTATCATTTAAAAGAATGAGTTTCAATACTTCAGAAATTTGAGTACATCCATGGGATTATTTGATTTCCCAACATCACTCCCTTAAAAATACTCTATGACATATGTTTATTTTTCAAATTAAAATTTATTTTGTGGAATTTGGAAGATTATATTTGTTCATATACTAGAATATTGTAAAATCATTCTGTAACGTTATCTCCTTAAAAACCAAGTATCCCTCCAATATTAGAATGACTTTCCCCTTTTACATAAAGGAAGCCTGAAAATATTAATAATCAATGGCATGGTATTTTTCAACCAAATATATCTTTACTGTACTTCATTTACATGTGAAAATACATAAAATTTCAACACAAGTCAAAATTCAAATGATAACTGCAGAGTGACCAGAATTCCAAGGTAAACATTTATTTGAGTTTTCTAAGTATTTTATGTGCAGGAGATTTTATTTTTCCAGATAGTTAGGTTAAAATTGGAATTTGTTTTTTGGGTTTTTAAAATTGAATAGTGATTGTAAAGACAACCATAAAATTTGTTACTCACTCAAATTCTTCATCCCATACTCCTGCATACTCTTGAGGTGTCTGAGAGGCTTCCGCCCAGGTTCTGAACAAATCGAAAATTAAAATTTATAGCCCTGACTCAAGCATTACAAAAGCGATTCATGTAACCAAAAACATTTGTGCCCCCATAATATTTTGAGATATATATATATATATATATATAAAAGCAAAAAAAAAGTAAAAGAAAAATAAAACAAAGGAGAGGGAGGTAAAGAACCAAAATATCACCTTTATTATTGATGAAGTATGAGTTGAAGGATGTAACTCTATTTCTGTTAATCAGGTGGACTTGTTAATAACAAACCCTAGAACTAACCGATTCATAGCAGCACTGAACCAGGACAGGACTCCTTCCCTGTAGGGGCAGAGCACAATATGTCTCCCTATATGCAAGCCTACTCCCAAAATGGAGAAAGATGGAGCTGAACTAAGCCTTTCAGTTGTTTACCAATTATATAAGTCATTCCAACTCACCTGGGCAGAGTGATTAAAAGAACGTAGAGCTGTCAGGAGTGTGTTGAGAAAATCCTTTCCTCATGGAATCCACAGAAGTTGGGAAAAGGCATCATTCCCCTCTAGCATAAACCATGTGAGATTTGACCTAAGGCGTCTTAATAGTGTTTTGTCTCTCTTTATATTTAACTCTGTCATCATCCTCTTCTACTTTTTTACCATTTCCCCATGTTCCCTATATGTTTAGCACTAGGGCAAATAGGGATTTGCCTCTCTCTTGTCCAAGTGTATAAGATGATGGACGGCACTTAATGAAGAGCTTTGAATAGCTGAATTCATGAAGTCTCCCCAGTGTTTAACAAAAATAGTCATAGAATTGAATGGAAAAGGTCATAATAGCAATATATATTCATGGTGAGAAATATATTTTGTAGCAATATATATTCATTATCCAGAAGCAATTATATCCAGCAGGAGCCAGAACAGATGGGTGGGTAAGTCCTGATAGTGGCACTAACATTCTACAATTCTAGTATTTCTACATATGTAAAAAATATCTTCACTTTGTCCTAGACAGTGCTTGACTCCCTTGACATGAGTTACACCATGTGGCCAATAAAAATCTAAGATTCTCCCAGCCAAAACCAGCTATAGCAACAACAAACCAGCTTGGACTAAAAGATAAGGTACAAATAATTCTCACCTATAAGCATATTCTGTATATGAAAGTAAAAAGAATACAATAAATTGTAAATGTCTTCATTGGGTCCACAAATATGCTATTTTAGAGGTAAAAATCTTATTTTTAACAACTGTCATTACTAAGAAAGTTTCTATGTTATGAAAGCTTTGTACTTTCAGAAGCTGGTCCATAGTAATGGTGCTTTATTGATATGGGTGAAATGTCTAATCTTCTAGAGATGAAGAGACAGGGGAGAGAAAAATGAAAGAGTAGTTCAAATTTTCACAGCTCTGTTCTTCTGTCATCAAGCAGCAATCATCTTTCAACAACCCTTACCCTTCATTGCCAGGGAACCCTTGGGAAACACTACCTTAATAAACCATGGTTTCATGGTCATTTGCCATGTGGTAATCCTCTCTTCATCTAGGAAAATATAGGTCATTAAATATGAAATGTCTGATTTTGAGTCAAAAGTTTAGTTTATGATATCTCAAGCAAGAAGCAATAAAATTAATCAAAATATGCTCCTAAACTATCAACACAATTTTGCCATCTTAAAGGTAGCTTGTTTATGCCAGCAGCAAAGAAGCCTGGAGAATGAGTGGTGATGACATAGCAAAAGGCGTTTCCCACAGCTTGTTGAGAATTGAATATTTTTCCTTGCAAGTAGTGGTCCAAAGCATGTACGAAGTGGTAGTCAGTTGGCACAAGACCTGGTGAACACAGTAGGTGACATAGAGTTTCCAAGTCCAGTTTCTGTAGTTTGAGCAGCACTGTTTGTGCGACATGTGGTCAAGCATTGTCTTGCAAGAAGATTGGCCTGTCTCTATTGACCAATCTTGGCTGCTTAATCACAAGCATCCTCATCATTTCATCCCATTGGTTGCAGTAGACATCTGCTGTAATCGATTGACTAGGTTTCATGAAGCTGTAGTGGATGCTATCAGAACTAGACCACAAAATAGACACCATTAGCTTTTTTTGATGCATATTCTGTTTGGGACTATTTCAGCGCTTCATCTTTATCCAACCATTGTGCCAAACACTTGCAATTGTCAAAAATAATCCATTTTTCATCACATGTAACAATATTATGTAGAAATGATTCGCCTTTATGTCTTGACAGCAAAGAAAGGCAAACTTCGAGACAATTTCTCTTCTGATGCTCGTTTAATTCATGTAGGACCCATCTATCCAGCTTCTTTACCTTGCCGATTTGTTCCAAATGGTCCAATATTGTTGGAATAGTAACATCAAACCGTTCTACTAATTCACATGTAGGTTGAGATGGATTTGCTTCCACCACAGCTTTCAGCTCATCGTTATCCACCTTGGTGTCAGGTCACCCACATGGCTCATTTTCAAGGTTAAAACCACCAGAACGGAACTTCTCAAACCATCAATGTACTGTGCATTCATTAGCCACATCCTTCCCAAACACTTCATTGATATTTTGAGCTGTCTGCACTGCATTGGTTCCACGACCACACTCACATTCAAACATGACACCAATTTTTTACTTATCCATGGTTTCACAAAAATTGCTCTAAAAATTTTTTGAAAGATAATCACAAGCCAAAACATGCATTTGAAAGACTGAGGATATACTTTCACAATAAAAATAAAACAAGAAGTGTCAAAGTGAAATGTCAGAGATACCAACTGTCAAACATAGTACTTAAGGAAATCGGACATTTCATACTTAATAACCTAATAGATGATCTTGATAAAGTGTCAGTAAGGGGGCTTTGTACGTAGGCTATTTCACTCACAGTTGACAATTTAATATTATAAGCATGAAAGGAATAAACCTAACATGGTCTTCAAAACCTTAATATCTTGTTCTATGTTCTGAGAATATTTGCACAGTTCCTACTTTGTAATATTTCTTAGAGACCATAGGAAGCCCAAAGTTCTGTACCCCATGTGAGAAAGAGAATGCTGTTAGTACCTGATATCACTGTCAATTTTCTCAAGCACAACAAGGACAGTAGATAACTTGTTCCCTGGAAAGCAGTGACTAGGTTGTGTCTACAGAAGATCCCTTTGTCTTCCCAACCTAAGACAGAGAGGGTGGGATACAGTGGTAGTGTCCTCAGTGTTTGAACTTCTGAACTAATTCAAAGAAAGATAAGTTACCAGGAGAAAACTGAGAAACCAGGACAGATATTACCTGATTAATACTTACCATTAGCTTGATTACTTGAGTAGAAAACTTAAGGGCTTTCTTTGAAAAAATCATTTGACTGATGCCTGTTTCTTGGAGTTTTAAATCTATCAACTTCTGCCTTATAAATAAAAGTCAGTTACTTAATGTAGGGCTTGGCAAAGAGAAGTGAGTCTCCCCTCTAACACTCCTTCTCTGTCTTGAATATCTTACTCTAATCCCACTCAGTTTGCACATATCCTGTTTTAACTTACATATATTTTATAGAATCTTCCCAACTGCCTTATGAAGTGTGCAAAAGGTTATTCTTTTAACTCACTAATTTATTACTGATGAAGATGATTTTATATGCTTATCTCTAGGCTTTCTAACTAGAAATATAATTTCTGGAAGCATAGTATAATGGACTGACACTATAAAACCACTTGGACAGTCCAAAAATTTGCCCTATATATTTATTCTTTTGGAGCTCACTGGTCTGGTCCTTCAGAGAACCATTAATAAAAATATTACTTATTTTTACTATGAATTATGTTATATCCCAAAATTATATTTGCTAAATCATTGTGTTTATTTTCTAATATTCTGTTCCATTTTTTCTAATGATCATCTAGAAGCTTAGGTATTCTTAAACAGAACTTTTAAAAAATTCAAGATTTCATACTGAATGGCTCTGTTATTTCTAAAGTATCTTCTCTGTATTAAAGTCTTTACATTTGCTGACTCACACTTATTCTCAGTTCTAAACTTTGGATCTTTCTACGGTCTTCAAACTAGATATGTTTGCCTAATGGCTACCTTACACTCTAGTAAACAAATGTGATGTAATTTTAGTTTAAGTAAGTCTGTCCTCATTGAATTTATGCAAGGAATGTGCATTAAGTTACTGGGCTAAAAGATGTTCGCAATGGAATCAAGCTAGAAAACACTAATGATATTCTAACAGCTTAAATTTCCAATAACTCAAGTTAGGTTGATATAATAGTTGCTTAACAAAGTGGGGGAAATATTATTGGAGGGATTTCTTGAGAACAAGATAAGTTTAAATGTATTAAATGATGTGATAATATCTATAAAAATTTCCCCAAGCTTTCTTTGGAAAATAACTGATTTTTTCCTGGCTATGTACCTCTTATCATTCACATTTCTGTTCCCAGTGATAATCAAAACAGTTGAAACATTTATTGAACACTATGTGTCCGGGATAGCACCTTGCATATGTTTTATAGAATCCTCACAACTTCCCTGTGAAGTAAGAACCATTAATATCCCTTATTGTACGGTTGAGGATATACAGCCACGGAGAGTCAGTAACTTGGCTAAGTTCACAGCTAATGAGTAACACCCACGTTTTTAACCCAGATAGTGTGACATGTGACTCTACTCCACAACTTGCACCTTTAACCCTTGTTTCCTTTACTGGCTATACATACGTGTGTGTGTGCATATGTGTGTGACAAATTTAAAAGATACCATGACAACAAATATGCCATGTCTTCCTTTTCTAATGCTAAGGCAAAAAAAATTCTGAGTTAATATAGTGCAGTGGTTAAAAGCATAGACCCTGGATTGTCAAGGATGGAATCCCAGCTCTTCCAGCTTTTTCCTTTATATACCTGGCCAAGTTACTTAACCTCATTAAGTCTCCATTTCTGCAGCTATAATATGGTAATAATAATAATACTTATCTCATGAAGTTGTTTTGAGAGAAACTAACAGCAAGTACAGGAAAGAAAAAAGCATTTATTGAACATTTGTATGCCAGGTACTGTACCAGATACTTAGGTTCTCATTGAGTCCTCTTGGCAGCCCTATAAGATAGGTATCTGTGCCCTTATTTTACAAATGAAGAAACTGAAGTTCAGAGATAAGTGAGTTACTCAAGGATACAGGATAGTTAAGTGGCCAATCCAGGATTAGAATCCAACCCAAGCTTATTTGGTCACAAAGCCCAAGCCCCTCCCACTATACTACTTTGTTTTTTATGTGGAGAGAAATGGATATTGATAGGGAAGATGGAGTGGCAAATATCAATTTGACCATATTCACAATTTTGCTGAGAATTGGCCATTTAAATTTCTATTTCTGGATGTTTGGGGGCAAGATGTGTTCCATAAATATCCACTGTGCCCCAAGTAAGTTTATTTTCTTTTGTCTCAGCTAGCAACATGTACAACATCAGCTCTTTGCAATAGAAAAACATCCAGGTGACGGACACACTGAAAGCCCTGACTTCAGTATTATGCAGTGTATACATGTAACAAAAACATTTATACCCCCTTAATATTTTGAAGTGAAAAAAGTAAAAAATGGGTTTGATGGTGGAGTAGACACTTTTAGTTCATTTACACATTAATTCATCAGATATTTACTGAGCCACTTCTATGTGCCAGGAACTGCGTTAGATGCTGAGAATACAGAGCTTGAAAGAAAGAAAATAAGGAAGAAGAAAGAAAGAAAGAGCAAGCAAGTGGGAGGGAGGAAAAGAATTGAAAAGAACCCAAAAAGCGAAAAAACAAAACAAAAGCAGCACCTGCCCTTAAAGGGCTACTTGCATTAGGTCATGTGGAGAAAAAGCAGGCAAAGGGAAATCAATGATACACAACATACTTTTATTTTTCTTTCTGGCTCCCAGAGCAGAATGGTATCTCTGGGAATTGGTACTATAAGACAAAGGAAACCAGCTAAAATGGTTGCCCCAATCCACCTCAATTCAGCTTTCAAGGGAGTAATTTCCCAAGACCCAGAAGAATTGGGAATGTAAAAGCATAGGCGGGCTTAACATTCTAACATGTCTTTCCAGAACTGGATGAAATGTTCCCTTTGTAACAGTGCCTTCATATAAAGAAATAAACTGCGTTTATTTTTAAAAGTTTAAGATGGTTGAACACTTAATTATTTAATTTGTTTTAACTTTTTTTTCTAATGCTAATTTTTCCAAACACAACAGAAAAAAAAAAAAAAAGAAAAAGAAAAAGGGCTATTTCAAAAGGCATAGCAGAAAAAGGTGGGGGGGGGGGAGTTCTCTCACAGCCCTGAGATCATAGAACCAAAATAATCACAAAGTGGTTTTTAAACTAGGGTACTTTTCCAGTAGTATTCCTCATGAATACATTTTTCTCAGTGCTGGTAGCTGGCAGCATGCATCCACAGCATGAAGTATGTTTTGTTCAGATTCTTTTTAATTAAATGGCATTGCTAAGAATGTGGGTAAGAAACAAATTTCAAAAATATGTAGCCAATTCCATCTTATTGATTACATATTTCTGTGAAATAGCATGAAATGCCTCCACAAAGGTGACTGGTTAACGGATGATTACAAGTGAATAACAAATTGCAGAGAACGAAAGATGTAGAATATAAATGTGGGCAAGTCTGACTCTAGAAAAACCTCATGTCCCAAATTATAAAGGAAAGAAAAGATGTCCTCCTGAAATGGATGACTAAGAAACACATTTTCCTGCCTGTATCTCTTAGCTTGTAAGTCATTTCTTTGAACGTCAAAGCTGCCAAGGTCATTTTTGATATTGTGTGTGCATGTGTGTGTGCATGTTCATTTGATAGTCTCACATTTTCAAAAGCTCAACATGTTCCAAATTGCTAAAATTCCATACAGAGCTCTAAATAATATAATCCTGGGTATAAAGTTAAATGACTCACAGTACAGGGGATTTCAGTACTGACTAGCACTGCTGTTAATTTCTGAAAGAAATATATATGTCCTCATATCTTAGAATGTTTCCCTGGAAAAATATTTTTGCCTTATCTAGCTAGAAAAATAATAAGATTTAAATACAAAATTCACCTTTTCATTTCTGAATTTTTCTTACTTAGGTTATTTTCCATAATAATTTTTTGTTGTTCTTTGGAGGCTAATTCATCTTCCTTATCTTATGGTGCCACCTATTGGTAAATATGAAGCATTGCAGATTTTAAAACGGAAACAAGGATAGAGAAGTGCCCAAAGCTCATTTTACTTTAGTAGTGAAGTTTTGATAGCAGAGCGAGATCCTCGCTTTTGCCCTTAGAATTATTAGTTCCTAGGGGAAAAGGAAATATTTAACCATTTACACTATTCTTTCCTCCAGACTATTTGATCTAGGTGCTTTTGATAGCAGTTATTTAGTAAGTTCATTTCCCTAGATCTGGGGAACCACAGTAAAAATAAAAATGGATGATTTGGGCTTCTATATTAGAGCTTGCTGTTTTAGAGGGAGAATGAAGAAAGACATTTTTCTTCTCTGTGCGTGATGAGAAAGCTTCTACAGAGAAACTATGAGCTTCCCAAAGACATACCAAATCAGCATATATTTTGGGAAGAACCACATTTGATAAATTTTATATATAGCCTGCAATGATGCTGAAGGAGTGGATGGAGGGGCTACCAGGTGGTGATTACAGAGATTTTGCTCTAGAGCTCTCTATAGCCCTCATCTCTATAGGGGTAACACTTTTACTCTGGACCTGAGTACAGGGCTGGCCCCACCCTTGGTACCTGGGTAATTTGAGCGTGGACCTCTGTAGGTTTGCTCCCTGTCACTAGAGCTGTGAGACATGGGCTTGAATAGGAATAACTTAATGAAACTAAACCCTCTCCGTGGATGGGGGTAGGGGGTTCACTTCTTGCCCTTTGCTGATTTCAAAGCAGGAAATAAATCCTGAATTGTCTGTTCTAAGAGAGAGAGAGACAGAGAAAAAAAAATCTGCATTGGGATTCTTCCTACCTGTGCCAAGCTTTATATCCAAATTGAAAATAAGTTGGGAAAAGAGGATACACTGAATATAGGGGAAATTCCTAAGTCCCAGAACTCTAAAAGCATCCCACTTATTTACAATCTTGTCCTATCCCAACACCATTAATCACATTTCTTTTTATGATATATTAATAATGAAACACTGTAAAATAAGAATCTATTAAGTTTTTTTAAAGGTAACAATGCTGCATATGTGTACAAATAGGTCTCTTGTTCTGCACTATTGAACCATATGTTTATGCTCAGAAAAGAAATGGTGGATGATAAACAATCAGAGGAATTTACATGATGTGGTCTTCGGAAGGCTGAGAGCACAGGATAATTTTAATAACTCACTGCCACCATTAAGGTTATTCATTACATGGATGTTGGAAAGAACTAGCACACTAGGGATATGTGCTTCACTTTCAGCAATGGGAGTACATCTTAAAAGGAATTCCCTTTCATTTTAGATCTCTTAAAGTAAGACAAATATCCTTGACTCTTTTAGGTACAGATTTTCCATGAGTGTTGACGAACCAGGTGGTCTCTAAAACCCCAGCAAACAGAGCTTCTTTGGATTTACTTAAGCACAAGAAAATTACCCTTTAAAGAACAAACAGAAGTAATACACCAAGACAATCACTCAGTGAATTGTCCTCACATCCCTGCATAAGAAAAAGAATGTCTTCCCTATTTTAATGGTGTCTCAATAATTAGGAGACACACTGAGCCCCTCAAAATGTAAGAATTGAATATAATAATTATATTTTTAGAAAATTTTATTCAATGTTATTCTCACTCAGTTTCACTAAACATTTTCCCAAAGGAATTGAGTGAAAACTCCAGTGGTATTAGGAAAAGCACACTTTAAGTCTATATTTGTCACTAAAATAATAGGGCTCCTTTTATTCATTTTTAAGAGTTGGATTTTACAAAAGAGGAGAAACTTGTTTTTCAGACCTAAGAGTGGAGTGATTTACTTAGGACTCTGGGGGGTAGTTTCTGTTAAGTGAGGCAACAACAGTGGTATTTATTAAGAATTTATTAAGCACTTACTACATTCCAAGCACTGTGCTAAAAGATTTTGATCTTAATAACACAGGAAAGACACTACTATTATCACCATGTAACTTGCCCAAGATCACTCCCCTAATAATTGTCTGAGCAGATACTCAAACCTAGGTCAATGTGACAAGTAAATATGCTATACTACCTCATCATATGAAGGCAAGCAAGAGGTCCTATGGATGAACGGTTTTGGGGAGATCTGCAAAACTTCCCAGAAGAGACGATCATCTAAGCTGAGACCTGAAGGACAAATGGGAATTAGTCAAGCAATGCAAGAATAAGAATGCCCCAGGCTAAAGGAAAAGTATAAGAAGGCATAAAGAGAAAAATAGGGTTTTGTTTTAAGAACTTTGAATAATTCAATATGACTGAAGTATACTGCATGATACGGGGAAATCATCTTGAAAAGATTGAGATCATGGAAAACCTTACTTGCCAAGTTAGAGAATTTGAAATTTATCAAGAAGGCAATGAGAAACCCATATTAAGCAGGGGAATAACAAGATCAGATTTATGTTTTAGAAAAAGTCTACTCTAGATCAAGAGGACAAAATAGATTGGAGAGGAGCAAGACTAGAAATAAGAACAGTTAGGAAGCTGCTTCAATTAACCATAAAAGAAAATACGATGATTAAAAGAGTTGCTGAGGATATGTAGAGAGAGAAACAGATTTGAGAGATATTTGAAACTTATTATAGAAATGATAGGACTTGGAGACTGAATGTGGGGGTGAAGAAGAGGAAAAATTCAAATATGACTTTGAGGGTCTCTGGCTCAGACCCCTGGTGAATACAAAAATTCAGACTGAGAATGATTTTGGAGCTAAGGATTTACACATACCTGCTGTCATCCTCTCTGATGAACTGCTATTGGCCTTTTTAAAACATCCCATGGGGAAACTACAAAGTCTTCTATAGAGCTAGAATATTGGAATACCTTTTTCATTTGATTAATATTCATAGGGTACATTGTACCCATATGGTATTAGGCACTGGGAAAAGATAACTAAAAGAAGTATAAGCTATGGTATCTCCCCTCTAGCAGTGAAGACAAAAGATAAAAACCTAAAAATAAATAACAGTACAGAAGTGACTACTAGAATAGGTGAATAATAGCAAAATCCGCTAACACTTTCACAGTGTAGTAGTGTCTTAGTATATATACAGGTTGAGTACCTCTTTTCTAAAAATCCAAAATCCAAATACCAAAGGCACCAAAATCGAAAACTTGAACAGCGACATGACTCCATAACTGGAAAATTCCACATTTGACCTCATCTGACAGGTCACAGTGAAAATACTGTCAAAACCTTGTTTCATGCACAAAATTATTTAAAATATCATATAAAATTACCTTCTTTCTATGTGTATAAGGTCCCTTGCCCAAGATACCTCATTGTGTATATGCAAATATTCCAAAATCTGAGAAAATCCAAAATCCAAAACATTTTTGGTCCCAAGCGTTTTGGATAAGGGATATTCAACCTGTATTAGTCTGTATAGGCTAGTTAATGCCATGACTTAACCTAACAAACGTCTACCGCAGGTGTATTCGGCTCTCCAGAACAGACATCTTCAACAGGATGTCTAAATTTTGAGAATGTTTGTCTTAGGGTACTTCCCCTTTCCTGGCAGAGAAAGTCAGGAGGTTGACTTTGAGGTGGTGGTAGTGCGGGCAACATCAGAGAATTGTCATCTTTCTGTATGCCCCAAAGTGGAAGGGAACCAAATATTGGTAAACAGTTGTAATATCTACGACATTACATGCCAAGCGCTAAGCTAAGTCTTTTGTAAGTATTAATTTCTTTAAACCTTACAAAAGACCCAATGAGTTAGGCACTTTTATTAGTCCTGTTTTACAGGTGCAGAAATAGACATAGCAAGGTTAAATAACTTGTCCAAAGACAAATGTCTAGTAAATGGTTTAATTAGGATTTAAACCCTGGGGACACTGGCTCAAGAGTTCTTTCTCTTAAGTGCTCTGCTATGCTGATACACATGACAACTCTTTTGCTTATTCAAGAAGTAGAAGAAATCAATATAGGAAACTGTTATGTCTTAACTTGTGAATGAGCATGGAGTGTTTGAGGAACAGAGAGGAGAATGGATTTCCTGAAACAGGATGTTGTCTTGGGAAGTAATGGAAACTAAGGTTATCTAACAGCATATCCATCTGAAAGTAATTCAGGACAGTGCTGGAGTGGATGTGGAGAACCTTCATGCCTAGCTGGCCTCATATAAGCAGTGCTGCAAGAGATGTACACAGCACCAAACCAAACGTGGGTACACATGCATACAGTTAACACTTTATTAAAACCACAAAACCACCATTAGAAGTTTGTTCTTTTGCTCTCAGAGCAATTAACCAGTTAATAAATATTTATTGAACCCCTCTTTGTGCCAGTCACTCTGCTTAGGTTCTTATGGCCAAGTTAGTGACACTGTGCTAGCGACACCACAGCCCCTTCAATAATCTAGCTAGTATCCTCTATCAGTTATGACTATTTGGTAACAGAAAATTACTCTGGGTAATTTAAGCAAAAGGAAATTTTCCTGGGAAGAGAGCAGGAGCTGGAAAGAACTGGGAACAAGGGTTTCTCTTGAAAGCTTGGAAGCAAACTGCAGAAACAATCTAATCAGGGCCTCCTCACTGTTAGGAGTGAATGAACGTCAACTGACTTTCGTTTCTGTTACCCTCTATTCAAAATTCAAATTCTAGGAAGAAAGCATCTGACGTGTCCAGCTTGGTTTATATGGTGCCCTTTAGTTTGGAAAAGTGGGGCCCAATTAGAGTACCCCCAGACTGTATCCAGTAGGGATGTGATTCCTCAAAAGGAAACGGGGGTGCATTTAGGAAGAGTGAATGGATGCTGGGCATCCAAAAATAAAGTATCAAACTTGCTAAATATCAGACCTGTAAGTGGCACATTTTTTTCCCATCAATACATTCTTAACAGCAAAGGAAAGTAAACACCTATCCCTAGGAATCTAGCAGGTATGGCCTAAAAATAGCCAGCCAAAGGACATGAACACACATACACACACACACCTCTTATCTTTGAAAGTCACATGAACTTTCCATTCTACTTTATACACTCTATATCTTTACATTAATATTAATTTGAGGAAGACAAGCAAACAAGAAACTATGGTGCTCATAATAATAACTCTTGTCTCGCTCTTAATCTGGAGCTTATCACATATACACTATCTCATAATACACGTAATTGTATACAATACTTTAAAATGGAAACTATTATCCTTATTTTGTAGATAAGGAAACTGAGACTCAGAGAGACTAAGCAACTTTTGTATTCATTCCAGGCCTGTTGAATCTAAAGCTTGTGCTCTTTACTGATATGTTATGTTACATATTTATAATTTACAAGAACTTTTTTTTGTTACAAGTAAATAGCATTATTTCTTTTGGACCTATTAATAATGGTAATTTTATTGATATATCATTATTCTGAAGTTGCAAATAAAAGTCACTCTTTCAAGCTTTCACTGCACTAGAGGTATCTACTTTTACAGTAATTGGTTCAGGAATCTTTTATTCATGAATCTACAAATAATTTCTCGCACTGATGAAATGATTTAAAAAGCTATTCCAAGAGCTTTATATATTTTCCATTAAACTTTAACAATTCCATTTAATATACGGAATTGTTTATTTACAGAATTGTTAAAATGACAGTCTCTTTGCTTTCAACCATCTCAAAGCGATAACAGAATATATTTTTAGACTGGCTATTTGTGGTAATACACACCAAATTCTCGAAGACAGTTACTAAATTCTTCGTAGGTCTTATTTCAATGTATTGCTGGGAAAATACACTTGAAAATGTCTCTTTACATTCACAAAAGATCAGAAAAAATAATAATTCTGTAGAGTAGTGCTAATCTTTACTTGGCAATGAGAATCACAATAGTGAAAAGTGTGAATGACATTGTGACAGTTGAGTGTTCCAGTATTTTGAATTCTCAAGGATTTGTAAGAGGAAAATGTCTCTTTCACAGTCCAAATGAGTGCTTTTTACTGAGAGGGGAAAATGAAGCTATTGAAATGGTCTCATTTCTCCAGGAAAATATTTTATGACTGTGTCTACATGATGCCAAGGCATGATTGATTCAGTGATTTCAATAAGGTTAAAGAAATCACACAATTTAGTGAAAAAATGAGTCACAATGATATTTTGGTTTACTGGGGCTTCTTGGTAGCCCTTTAACCTTCGACTGGTATAGTTTGTGTATATAGATACAACCTGAGTCGTTTATCTTCTCTAAATTTATCTTCCAGTGTGTCCCCACTGTAATCCGTGTCATCAAGAACAGCAATCACAATGCGAAGCTATGAAATCGATGTTAAATAATTATAACCAGGATGCTTTCTTTTTCTAATTGGTTGAAAAACAGAAGTTGAAAAAAAGTACCCTGGAGACAAAATAAAGCCATGTTTCAAAAAGATGTATTTCAAACCAACTAACATTTATTTATATTTTAGCTTCTTTTTTTAATAAGGATATTTAAAGCTAAAACACTTTGTCCCCTCCATTCTGAAACAGCATTATGCATTAGAGGAGGGGAAAGATCACATTTATATTTTTGTGAGAAGTTGAAAATACTTATAATTCCCTCAGTAAAACATCTACCAAAAGTATAACCCAAAAATTTACTTGTATTTATGTATTTTCTTTTAAAAGAAGACTGAAAATTTTAATTAATATTATATATACCACTACATATATTTAATTATTTTGTTTATAGGAGACAATATATTGATAAAGAATATGAATTAGACATCACAAAGCAGTAGCTAAGTCTTGAAGCACTGTGAAAGAAAAAGAGTAGCTACATGAAAGCAAAAAAAAAAAAAAAAAAAACAAGGATAATAGAAAAGTTTCGGTCAAAAGGCCTGAACCATTCAGTTCAGAACACTGCTACAATTCAATTCAATACAATCTACTTTTATCCAAATAACATAAAAAGAGGAATTACACTATCTAGGAGAGGAGGACAGTTATCCTATGCTACAGGAAGCCCATGATATTTAGTATTAGGGAAGTCTCTAGCCACATCTTTTAAAAAATAAGTAAGCATAATGCTAAACAAATGCACTGAGCAGATAATCACAATTTTTTTCAAGAAAAATCATTTACTTTATTAAAAGTAAATGCAAAGTTTGTGTGGATGTGGAAGCTGTGTTCCTTCATGTTTTTAATCAACCAAACATTAATTATAGAGCACCTTATACTGTGGCTTATGTTGATCTTTAAGGTGAATATATTTTCCTAAATCAATCCTTGCATTATCAACAAATATTTCTTTGGGTTTTTTTTGTTTGTTTTCTTTGTTTGTTTTTGTTTTCCTTTTTAAGACAGGGCCTCACTCTGTCTCCCACGCTGGAGTGCAGTGGCGCAATCATAGCTCACTGCAGCCTCAAACTCCTGGGCTCAAGCAATCCTCCCACCTTGGCCTCCTGAGCAGCTGGGACTATAGGCATGCACCACTGTGCCCAGCTAATATTTTAACTATTTTTTGTAGAGATAGGGACTTCCTATGTTGCCCAGGCTGGTCTTGAACTCCTGGCCTCAAGCGATCCTCCCACCTCGGCCTCCCAAAGTGCCAGGATTACAGGAGTGAGCCACGACGTTCGGCCAGCAAACCTTTCTTGACCACTAAGTGTAATGCAGGACTAGGCACTGTCGAAGGAATGCTAGCATTAATGACAATGGTGCATTCTTCAAGTGTAATAGTAACTGAACCCCTCCAGTTCAGATCACAGAATCTACAACCAAATGGCCTAAAGATTAGAGTATGAATATGAGGTCACTGCATATGAATTTAATTTGTCAGGCAAATCCCTTTCAAACTAGCCTACTTCCCTTCACTCTTTCCTTCTTTTTTCTTTATATAAATGTTTGTTGAGAGTCCATTTAGTTCAGAACACTGCTGGATACTGTTAGGGACTCTGTACTAAAAAATAATTTGGCTTCTTGGGTAACATACTAGCCTTCTCTTTCCCTTCATTTATCTAAAGGGTAGATAAATAAAAGTATAAACCATTTTCCACAAGAAATTATTTACTACAAATATAGAGTTCAAATAGGACTGAGGTAGCTCTCAATGCATTATGTCTGATTCAATGCCCTGGTAATATCATATCTCAGGGTTGTGGTATGACTAATATCAGACTCTTTCCAGAGCATCTCTTCTGGTCTGCCCAGATTCCTATCTTTTCTCTTGCACTGTGGAAAAGTATTGAAGTTGATTGGATTCAATAACTGGTCTTCCACTTAGCTAACTAATTGAGTACCAAAAGCTCATTTCAGGTGACAAAATAGTGGTTAGTTCAGGATAAGTGGAAGATGGAAAAAAGCAGAACTACTTTCTTTTTTCTTGTAATTTTCTCAGCCTGTTCCAAGTTAAAAGGAAAGATATAGAACGGTTTTTACTATTTGATAATCTGTTTATGCTCTAATCATCTATATTTCAAGTCTCAAGAGCTTGTAGTTTGTTTTTTCTTTTTTTTGCCACAATTTGCTAACTTATGAAACAGTTCTGCTATACCATTAGAGAGTTCACTCTATTGAGATCTGGAGCATCCCAGTAAACTGGCAATTAAGGGGATGTAGGAGGAGATAACCTTGACTTAATCTTTTCTGCCGAAGTATCAAGAGGTAACACTCTGTGCCTAACTTACATGTAACACTCTGTGCCTGACTTGCCCACCAACTGTAAACAATTACTACACTAGAGACCCCCTACCTCCCCTTCCTTTCTGTCCTGGCAACACACCTTAGTCAATCGGGTAAGAACAAGATTGTGAGGTCAAAATCTCAGCCAATAGGATGAGACACAGCCATAGGTCTGTGTTACAGATAAAAAGGTGAAGAACTTCCCTGTAGCGTGCGCTGGCTGGCTGGCTGCTTTCGCTGCCACTACGCGCCCTTCTGATCAGAAGTAAAGATTTTCCCTTGCCGAGACAATTTGCAGTGTCTGACTATTTTCTTAATGGCACCGCGGGTTACTTCTAACAGGGATAAGAGCAAGCAGTATAGAAGAGGTAAAGGTTATTTGGTTCCAATAACCCAATTTTAGTGGAAATATCATGATTGGAGTTTCTTTTATGACTTTCAAAGAACAATCTGATAAGTTTATTACCAATAAGCATACCATCCAGTTTGAATTGGAAAAAGCAAAACAAGAAAAAGCATACATAGTGAGAAAGGAACAGGCATTTGTTGAGAGCCTAGTGTGGAACAGGTGGTTTTATTTTTATTTTTATTTTTATTATTTTAAATTAATTTATTTATTTCAGAGTATTACAGACATTTAGGTTGCATGTATTGCCTTTACTCTGCCCGAATCACAGCTTCAAGCGTGCCCATCTCCCAGAGAGTGTGCTCTGCACCCATTAGCTAAATGATCAACTTTTACTTGCACGTATGGAAGTAACATTCATCAGGTGTTGGGCAGGTGGGAGAGGGGAGGAAGGGATGGGTAAATTTCCACCTAAGACCAGGTGCTTTATAATCCCTATTTAATATAAAAAATTGAAACTCACAAGGGTCAAATCTATATTAGTTGCTAGGGCTGCCATAAAAAAGTAAAATGGAATAGGTGGTTTAAACAACAGAAATTTATTTTCTCATAATTTTGGAGGCTAGAAGTCTCAGATCAGGATGTCAGCAGGGTTGTTTTCTTCTGTGGCCTTTCTCCTTGGCTTGCAGACGGCCATCCTCCCCCTATCTTCACATGGTCTTCCCTCTGTATTTGCCTGTGTCCAAATTTCCTCTTCTTATGAGGACACCAGTCATATTGGATTAGGGCCCACCCTAATGCCCTCATTTGAATTTAATTACCTCTTTAAAGACCTTATCTCCAAATACAACCACATTCTGAGGTACTAGAGATTAGAACCTCAACGCAGGAATTTGGGGAAGAGGGTTCACAATTCAGATCAAAAAAGGCAAGTATCTTCCCAAGATCACACAGTTAGTGATCTTTGAAAGCTTGAATTTGCACCCAGGACCATCTGACTCTGCAGCCTTTACTGTCTTTCCATTCAGTGAGTCAGCGATTTAGGAATAAACATAGTCTGCATCGCTAAGAACTTACAGCAACCAATTGTTTCCTCTTGTCAAAATAAACTACCTTAGTTGCTCTCTACTATACATGAACTTTTCTACTGCCCCAGAGGAATTATATCTCATATATTATAATATATATGACTTTTCTACTGCCCCAGAGGAATTATATCTCATATATTATAATATATATGACTTTTCTACTGCCCCAGAGGAATTATATCTCATACACATCAATGTCTCCAAAATGATGTGGAAGCAGTACACTGAAGCATCCCTTTGGTTGTAGGCTGGGAGTCAGTGTATTCTGCCAGAAATAAAGAACTATGGTTTGCCCTTAGTTCAAGTCTAATGCAAGTTTCAGAAGATGGTTACTGAATCATGTTCACCTACCCTTTCTTTCTTTGTATGTTTAAAACATACACAAGAACAGAAGGATACATAATACACTATTTTTTGGCAGGATTGTAAATGTAGCACAAATACACTTGTATATAATTGTGATAAAGCAAGGCATTCTTTATCTTCTTAAGACAAACATTTGAAAACATTAAACAGTAGCAAAGGATAACTAAACACTGCCAGGCTACAAGACATAGCAACAAATTTTTATATTCCAATAAATATAAATTTTATATTCCAATAATTATAAATATACATTCCCTTATTAAGGTTTCTCTTTTTAAATTTTCTTTTCTATAATATCATTTGTCTGTTTACATTTCAAGCATTCCTAATATCCCTGATTTAATAATTGCGTCTGTGAAATAAACAAATATTCAAGATCAGCAATATTGTTTCTAATTGCATCCCATTGTCTTATTTCCGATCATTATTATTGACAGAATCATAATTCATTATCCTTGCTTGATGCAACATAGTAGAACTTTATAAGAACCTCTGTTGCACGCATATTCTTTGACTTTTCAAGGGCAGAAAGGTTAAACAGCAAAGAGGAAGGTCAAGCCAGCAAAGTAAAAGTCCATATTTCATAGAATTACTTGATTTACTTATCACTTTCCTTTGGGTATGACAGACATACAGGAGATTAAGTTAACTCCTTCAAATAGATATATATGCTCTGGGAAATGTTTATTTGACCTACCCTTGGAGATTTTTTGATATAAGGTCTTTACTGTTTAACGATTTGGTAATTCTTAAAGGTCTTAAGGAACTAGAAAGAACAGGAATAATTACTAACCATTACATGATCCAGTGATGAATTAAACTTATGGGAATGGGTGGGCATTTCAGGGAGTGGTGATAATGCTTCAAAAAGTTGTCTTGCTGCTTTATAACTGCTGAATCTCAATCTCTTCTAGGTTTACTCCAGGTATGTATCATCTGTAGGTAACCCCAGCTGCATAGTTCTGTAGGTTTTATCCTTTGGCATATTATATTTGTCCTTTTACTTTTCTACTCTGCAGCCAAGCTTAATAGAAAGGCCAGTTGTTTCATAGTAGGTAGCCAAATATAATCTTAATGAAATTAGACTGCAGAATAATAGGCATAAAAGTTTTACAATTAGAACATAGTGAATAGATGTTAAACAGAGTACAAAAAATATCCTTAATTCGCTCCATCAGTCAAAACTAAAATGTCTCCTGAAGAATACCTAATAAGGTGTTGCACCTTTCGCTGTATCTTATTATCTAAGTACCTTATCTGTTGACTGATGACGATGTAACATTTTTATCAAGTTTTGTTGGATAATAGATTCCTACAGTCTTTTTTTTTTTTTCGAGACACAGTCTTGGTCTGTCGACCCAGCTAGAGCACAATGGCATCATGATAGCTCACTGCAACCTCAAACTCCTGGGTTCAAGTGATCCTCCTGTCTCAGCCTCCCAAGTAGCTGGGACTACAGGCACCTGCCGTTGAGCCTGGCTAATTTTTTCTATTTTTAGTAGAGACAGATTCTTGCTCTTGCTCAGGCTGGTCTCGAACTCCTGAGCTCAAGTGATCCTCCCGCCTCGGCCTCCCAGAATGCTAGGATTACAGGCATGAGCCGCTACGCCCAGCCCCCTACAGTCTTCTTATGTAGATTTTATTTTTTTATTTCAAAATATTAGGGGGGGTACAAATGATTTTGTTACATGGATACCTTGTATAATGCTTAAGTCAGAGCTTTTAGAGTTCCCATCACCAAAACGGTGTTCATTGTACCTAACGGGTAAGTTTTTACCACTCACTCCTTGCCACTCTCCACCCTTCTTGGTTTCAAAAGTTCTTTACATCTCTTTGTGCACACGTGTGCCCATTGTTCAGCTCCCAATTATTAGAGAGTGCGTGTGTTGTTTACTTTTCCATTCGTGAGATACTTCACTTAGGTTATTGGTCTCCAGTTCCATCCAAGTTGCTGCAAAAGACATTATTTTATTCCTTTTTTTATACTCATGAACTGATGGGCACTTAGGTTGATTCTACATCTTTGCAATTGTGAACTAAGCTACAATAAACATTCCAGTGCAGGTGTCTTTTTGATAAAATGACTTCTTTTCCTTTGGGTAGATACCTAGTAGTTGGGTTGCTGGATCAAATGGTAAGTTTATATTTATTTCTTTAAGGAATATCCATACTTTTTTCCATAGAGGTTGTACTAATTTGGACTCCCAACAATAGTATACAAAGTGTTCCTTTTTCTCTGCATTGACACCAGTATCTATTGTATTCTGACTTTTTAATAATGGCCATTCCAACAGGGGTAAGGTGATATCTCATTGTGGTTTTCATTTTCATTCCCCTGTTGATTAACGATGTTGACTATTTTTTCATGTTTTTCAGCCATTTGTCTATCTTCTTTTGAAAAACTTCTGTTTATGTCTTTTGCTCACTTTTTAATGGGGTTGTTTGTTTTTTTCTTGGAGATTTGTTTGAGCTCTTTGTAGAATCTGGATACTAGAACTTTGTCTGATGTATAGTTTGCAAATATTTTCTCCCATTCTTTAGGTTGTCTATTTAATCTACTGATTATTTCCTTTGATGTGAAGAAACTTTTTAATTTGATTAGGTCCCATTTATTTATTTTTGTTATTGCTGCATTTCCCTTTAGGGTCTTAGTCACAAATTCTTTGCATAGGCTGATATCTAGAAGAGTTTTTCCAATGTGTTCTTCTAGAATTTTAGTGGTTTCATGCCTTATATTTAAGTCTTTTATACAACTTGAATTAATTTTTTTATGTGGCAGGAGGTAGGGGTCCTGTTTCATTCTTCTGCACCTGGCTATCCAGTTTTCCTAGCACCATTTATTGAATAGGGCTTCCTTCCACAGTTTATGTTGTTGTCTGCTATGTCAAAGATCAGTTGGTTGTAGGTAGCTGGGTTTATATCTGGGTTCTCTGTTCTGTTGCATTGGTCAATGTCTCTGATTATCTACCAGTACCATGCTGTTTTGGTTACTATAGCTTTGTAGTATACTTTGCACTCAGGTCATTTGAGGCCTACAGATATGCTCATTTTGCTTAAGATTGCTTTGGCTATTTGGGCTCTTATTTGGCTCCAAATGAAGGACAGAATTATTTTTCTAATCATGAAATATGATGCTGGCATTTTGATAGGGTTTATGTTGAATCTGTAAATAACTTTGGACAGTAAATAACTTTGTAAATAACTTTGGACATTTAATTATTTTATTTTTTATTTCAAAATATTAAGGGGGAACAAATATTTTTGTTACATAGATAGTTTTGTAATGCTTGAGTCAGGGCTACAAGTGTGCCCGTCACCCGAATAGTGTTCATTATACACATTAGGTAGGTTTTTCCCTCTCCCCTACTCCCCCCTACCCCTGCTTGATTTCCAATGACTTACTTCCTCTGTGCATATGTGCAACCCTTGGTTAGTTCCAATTTATTAGAGAGTACATTTTTTTCCATTCTTGAGATACTTCACTTAGGATAATAGTCTCCAGTTCCATCCAAATTGCTGCAAAGGAATTAATTCATTATTTTTTATGGCTGAATAGTACTCCATGGTATACATATACCACATTCTGTTAATCCATTCATGAATGGGTGGGCACTTGGGTTGACTCCACATTTTTGCAATTGTGAATTGTGCTGCAATAAATATTTGAGTGCAGGAGTCTTTTTGATAAAAATACTTCTTTTCCCTTGGGTAGATAACAAGCAGTTGGATTGCAGGATCTAATGGTAGGTCTACTTTTACGTTGTTGAGAAATCTCCATACTGTTTATCATAGAGGTTGTACCAATTTGCAGTTCCACCAACAGTGTATAAGGGTTCCTTTCTCTCTGCATCCATGGCAGAGCTATTGATTTTGGACTTTTTAATAAAAGCCATTCTAACAGGGGTAAGATGGTATCTCATTGTGGTTTTAATTTGCATTTACCTGATGATTACTGATGTTGAACATTTTTTCGAATGTTTGTTGGCCATTTGTCTATCTTCTTTTGAAAAACTTCTGTTCATGTCTTTTGCCCACTTTTTAATGGGATTGTTTGTTTTTTTCTTTCTGATTTGTTTGAGTTCCTTGTAGATTCTGGATATTACCCCTTTATCAAAAGTATAGTTTCCAAATATTTTCTCCAATTCTGTAGGTTGTCTATTTGCTTTGTTCATTATTTCCTTGGGTATGCAGAGCATTTTAATTTAACCAAGTCCCATTTATTTATTTTTGTTGTTGCTGTAATTGCCATTGCAGTATCAGTCATAAATTCTTTGCCTAGTCCAATATCTAGAAGAGATTTTCCAAAATTTTCTTGTAGAATTCTTATGGTTTTATGCCTTATATCTAAGTCTATTATCTATCTTGAATCAACTTATGTGAGTGGTGAGAGATAGGGGCCCTGTTTCATTCTTCTGCATGTGACTATCCAATTTTCCCAGCACCATTTATTGAATAGGGCTTCTTTTCCCCAGCACATGTTGTTGTCTACTTTGTCAAATATCTGTTGGCTGTATGTAGATGGTTTATACCTGAGTTCCCTGTTCTGTTCTATTGGTATATGTCCCTATTTTTGTGCCAATTTCATGCTTTTGGTTACTATAGCCTTGTAGTATAGTTTGATGTCTGGTAATGTGATACCTCCAGATTTGTTCCTTTGCTTAGATTGCTTTGTCTATTTGGGCTCTTTTCTGTCTCCAGATGAAGCGTAGAATTATTTTTTTCTGGATCTGTGAAATATGACATTGGTATTTTGAGGGGGATTGCATTGAATCTGTAAATCACTTTGGATAGTATGGACATTTTAACAATATTGATTCTACTACTGATCCATGAGTATGAGATATTTCTCCATTTCTTTGTGTCATCTGGGATTTATTTCCTCAGTGTTAAATGGTTCTCCTTGTAGTGATCTTTCACCTCCTTGGTTAAGTATATTCCTAGGTATTTTATATTCTCCGTAGCTGTTGTGAATGGTATTGAGTCTTTGCTTTGACTCTAAGTTTGACTGTTATTTGTATATAGATATGCTACTGATTTGTATACATTGATTTTGTAACCTGAGAAATTCTTTGCTGAATGTATTTATCAATTCCAGGAGTCTCTTGGTGGAGTTTTTGGAATTTTCTAGATACAAGATCATATCGTTAGCAAAAAGTGATAGTTTGACCTCCTCTTTCTTTATCTGGATACACTCTATTGCTTTCTCTTGCCTGATTGGTCAGGCTAGGAATCCCAGCGCTATATTGAATAGAAGTAGTGACAGTGGGCAATCCTTGCTTGTTCCAGTTCATAGGGGGAATGCTTTCAACTTTTCCCCATTCAGTATGATGTTGGCTGTGGGTTTGTCATGTATAGCTTTTCTAATTTTGTGATATATTCCATCTATGCCTACTTTGTTGAGGGCTATCATCATGAAAGGATGTTGCATTTTGACTAATGTTTTTTCTGCATCTATAGAGATAATCTGTAGATTATCTCTTTGTTTTGCTTATGTTAATGGGGTGCATCACATTTATTGATTTATATATATTGAACCATCCTTATATCTTTGCATCCTTGAGATGAGGCTCACTTGGTCAGGGTGGATTATTTTTTTCGTGAGATGTTGGATGCAGAATGCTTCTATTTTACTGAGGATTTTTACATCTATATTCATAAGGGATATTGGTCTGTAGTTTTCTTTTCTTGGTGTGTCCGTTCCTGGCTTTGGTATCAATGTGGTATTGGCTTTGTATTAATATAATAGAATGAGTTAGGGAGGATTCGCTCCTTCTGGATGTTATGGAATAAATTCTGCAGTATGTGTGCCCACTTTTATTTGTAGGTCTGGAGGAATTCGGCTGTGAATATAGCTGGTCTGGGGCTTTTTATGGTTGAGAGATTTTTTATTACTGTATCAATTGCACTGCTCGTTATGGGTCTTTACAGGAGTTCTATTTCTTCCTTATTGAATCTTGAGAGGTTGTATTCTTCCAGGAATTTATCCATTTCCTCACATTTTCTGGTTTATGTGTATAGAGATTATCAAAGTATTCATGGATGATATTTTGTATTTCTGTGGAATCAGGGTAGTGTCTCCTTTTTGATTTCTGATTGATCTTACTTGGGTCCTTTCTCTTCTATTCCTTGTTAATATAGCAAGAGGTCTACAAATTCTGTTCATGTTTTCAAAGAACCAACTTTTTGTTTCATTTATCCTTTGTATTTTCTTTATGTTTTCCATTTCATTTAGTTGTGCTCTGACTTTAGTCACTTCTTTTCTTCTGCTAGCTTTTGGTTTGGTTTTCTCTTCTTTAGTAGTTCCTTGAGGTATGTTATTAGGTTGTTATTTTGGGATCTTTCTGTCTTGTTGATGTAGCAATTTAAGTATATGATTTTTCTCCTCTTAGGACTGCTTTTCCTGTATCCCATAGTTTTTTATTGCGTGTGTCCCTGTTGTTGACCAGTTTGAGGAGGCTTTTGATTTCCATCTTAATTTCATTATTGACTAATAATCATTCAGCAGCACATAGTTTAATTTCCATGACATTGTGTAGATTTGAGTGTTTCTCTTAGATGTGATTTCTAGTTTTATTCAACTGTATTCACAAAAGATACATGGTATAAGTTTGATTTTTTTGTATTTGTTGAGACATGTTTTGTGGCCTAAGATATGATCAGTCTTGGAGAATGTTCCATGCGTGGGTGAGAAGAATGTATATTCAGTAGATTATGGGTAGAATGTTCTGTAAATATCTGTTAGACCCATTTGTTCTAGAGTCCCACTTAAGTCCCATGTCTCTTTTTTTTTTAATTTCAGAATATTATGGGGGTACAAATGCTTTGCTTACATTGATTGATTTTCTCCTGTTTGAGACAGAGTTATAAGTGTTCCTGTCACCCAGATAGAGTAAGTGGTACCCTACAGGTTTGATTTCACCCATCCCCTCCTCGCACCACCAAGCTGTTTGATTTCCCTTGAGTTTTACTTCCGTCTGTTCACGAGTGCTGTTTGATTAGTTCCAATTTAAAAATGAATACATGTGGTGTTTGTTTTTCCATTCATGGAATATTTCACTTAGGAGAATGGTCTCCAGTTACATCCAGATTGTTAAAAAGGTATTATTTCATTTTTTATAGCTGAGTAGAATTCCATGGTATACATATACCACATTTTATTAATCCATTCATGAATTGATGGGCACCTGGGTTGATTCCACGTCTTTCCAATTGTGAATTGTGCTGCAATAAACATTCGAGTGCAAGTGTCTTTTTGATAAAATGAATTTTTTATCCTTTTGGTAAATACCTAGTGGTGGGATTGCTAGGTCAACTTTTAGCTCTTTGAGGAATATCCATACTATTTTTCATAGAGGTTGTACTAGTCTGCAGTAGCACCAACAATGTATAAGTGTGCCTTTCTTTTCACATCCAGGCCAGCATCTATTATTTTGGGACTTTTTGATAAAAGCCATTCTCACAGGGGTTAGGTGATATCTCATTGTGGTTTTTATTTGCATTTCACTGATGATTAGTAAAGTTGAGCATTTTTTAGTATGTTTATTGGCCGTTAGTCTATCTTGTTTTGAAAAGCTTCTGTTCATGACTTTGGACACTTTTTAATGGGGTTGTTTGATTTTTTTCTTGTAGGTTTGCTTGAGTTCTGGTTATTAGAGCTATAACAGATATATAGCATGCAAATATTTTCTCCCATTCTGTAGGTTATCTATTCACTGTGTTGATTGTTTCCTTGGCTATGCAGAAGCTTTTTAATTTAATCAAGTCCTATTTGTTTATTTTTGTTGTTGCTGTGATTGCCATTGAGATCTTCTTTATAAATTCTTTGCCTAGGCTGATAACTGTAAGAGTTTTTCCAACATGTTTTTCTAGAATTCTTATGGTTTCATGTTTTAGATTTAACTCTATCATCCATCTTGAATTAATTTTAGCGAGTGATGAGAGATATGGATCCTGTTTCAATCTTCTACATGTGGCTATCCAGTTTTCTCAGCACCATTTATTGAATAGGGATTATTTTCCCCATGTATGTTGATGTCTGATTTGTCGAAGATCATATGGCAATATATGGATGTTTTATATCTGGGTCCTCTGTTATGTTCCGTTGGTCTATGTCTCTATTTTTATGATGGTACCATACTGTTTTGTTTACTACAGTTTATAGTATAGCTTAAAGTCTGGTGACGTAATGCTTCCAGATTTATTCCTTTTGCTTAAGGTTGCTTTGGCCATTATTGCTCTTCTCCAATTCCAAACAAAGCACAGAATTATGTTTTCCAGATCTGTGCAAAGTGACGTTAGCATTTTGATGGGGATTGCATTGAATCTGTAAATCACTTTGGGTTGTATGGACATTTTAACATTGTTGATTCTGCCAAGTCATAAGATTGACATATTTTTCCATTTGTTTACATCATCTGCAATTTCCTTCCTCAGTGCTTTGTAGTTCCCTTTATAGAGATCTTTCACCTCTTTGGTTAAATACATTCCTAGGTGTTTTATTTTCTTTGTAGCTTTTGTGAATGGTATTGAGTCTTTGATTTGATTCTCAGCTTGACTGTTGTTAGTGTATAGGAATGCTACTGATTTGTGTACATTGATTTTGAAACCTGAGAATTTTCTGAATTTGTTTATCAACTCAAAGATTCTCTTGGCAGAATCCTTGGAATTTTCTAGATATAAGATCATATTATCAACAAAGAGTGATACCTTTATGTCCTCTCTCCCCATTTGGATACCACTAATTTCCTTCTCTTGCCTGTTTGCTCTGACTGGGACTTCCAACACTATGTTGAATAGAAGTGGTAACAGTGTGCATCCTTATCTTTTTCCAGTTCTAAGTAGAAATGCTTTCAACATTTCCCCATTCAGTATGATGTTGGCTGTGGGTTTATTGTAAATGGCTTTTATAATTTTGAGATAAGTTCCATCTATGCCTATTTTGTTAAAAGTTTTTAAGATAAAAGGACGCTGAATTTTGTCTAATTCTTTTTCTGCATCTATTGAAATGATCATATGATCTTTGTTTTTGCTTCTGTTTATGTGGTGAATTACATTTATGGATTTGCATATGTTGAACCATCCTTGCATCCCTGGGATGAAACCCTCTTGGTCATGGTTGGGTATTTTTTTGATGCGCTGCTAAATTCATTTTGCTAGAATGTTGTTGAGAGTTTTTGCATCCATATTCATAAGGAATACTGGTCTGTAGTTTTCTTTTTTTGTTGTGTCCTTTCCTAGCTTTGGTATCAAAGTGTTTCCTTCTTGATGTTGTGAAATAATTTTTGCAGGATGGGTACCAATTCTTTCTTGTAGGTCTGTTAAAATTTGGCTGTGAAGCCATCTAGTGCAGTGCTTTTTTTGTTGTTGAAAGATTTTTTATTGCTGCTTCAATTTTGTTGCCCAATGTTCATCTTTTAGGAGTTCTATTTCTTCGCCATTGAATCTTGGGAGGTTGTGTGTTTCCAGGAATTTGTCAATTTCCTCAACGTTTTCAAGTTTTTGTGCATAGAGTTTTTTTAGTATTCACAGATGATATTTTGTATTTCTGTGCTATCAGTTGTAATATCTCCTTTTTTCTTTTATGATTGAACATATTTTGGTCCTTTCTTTTCTATTTCTGTTTAACCTAGTGAGAGGTCTATCAATTTTGTTTATCTTTTCAAAGGACCAACTTTTTGTTTCATTAATTTTCTGTATTTTTTTGCTTGTTTGGTTTTGATTTCATGTAGCTGTGCTCTGACCTTAATTATTTCTTTCCTTCTGCTGGATTTGGGTTTGGTTTCCTCTTCATTTTGTTGTTCCTTGAGACAATTCATTTGATTTTTTATTTGTGAGCTTTCTCTGTTTTTGATGTAGGCATGAATTTTCCCCTTAGGACAGTTTTTGCTGAATCCCATAAATGATTATAACTTGTGTCCCCTTTGTCATTCAGTTCAAAGAATCTTTTGATTTCAGTCTTAATTTCCTCCTTGACCCAATAATCATTGAGCAGTAGGTTGTCTAATTTCCATGACTATGTGTAGAATTGAGTGTTTCTGTTGGAGTTGATTTCTAATTTATTCCACTGTGGTGTGGGAATATATATGACATAATTTCTATTTTCTGAATTTGTTGAGACATGTTTTGTGGCCTAAGATGTGATTGATCTTACATAATGTTCCATGTGCTCATGAGAAGAATGTATATTCTCTAGATTTTGGATAGAATTTTCCATAGATGTCTGTTAGGACCATTTTCTCTAGAGTCCCATGTAAGTCCAGTGTTTCCTTGTTTATTTTATGTTTGGAGGATCTGTCCTGTTCTGTCAGTGGGATATTGAAGTTTCCAGCTATTATGATGCTGTTGTTTATCACTTTGCTTAGATCTATGTATCTTGGTGCACCTGTGTTAGGTATATAAATATAAATATAAATATTTAGGATCTTCTTGTTTAATTGCCCCCTTCACCATTATATAATTACCCTCTTTGGCTTTCTTTACTATTATTGAATTGAAGTCTATGTTATGTGTTATGAGAATGGCTACACCTTCTTTCTTTTGATTTCCATTTGCATGGATTAGTTTTTTCCATCCCTTCACCTTCAGTCTGAATGAGTCCTTGTGGGTTAGATATGTTTCCTGGAGACAGCAGATACTTGGTTGTATTTTTTTTAATCCATTCAACCAGCCTAGTCTCTGGAGTGGGGAATTCAAGCAATTCATGTTTATTGAATGACTTGATAAGTGAGATGAATTTCTGTTCATCTTGTTTGGTAGAACCTTACTGCTTTGTTTTACCTCTTGAGCTATTATTATATATGGGCTTTGAGCTTTAGCTTTTGGGTGCTTTAACACTGGTAGGTGTCTATCATACTGATTGATGAATAATGCATTTCTGAGTACTTCCTGCAGGGCAGGTCTAGTCTTGACAAATTCCCTCAGTGTTTGCTTGTCTGAAAAAGACTTTATTTCTCCCTCATATAAGAAACTTAGTTTTCCAGGAAAGAAAATTCTAGGCTGGCCATTATTCTGTTTAAAAGACTGAAGATGGGGCCTTAATGCCTTCTGGCTTGTGAGGCCTCAGTTGAGAAGTCTGTAGTTAGCCTGATGGGTTTTCCTTTGTATGTTACCTGATATTTTCACCTTACGGCTCACAGGAGTTCCTCCTTCATGTTAACTTTGGCCAGTCTGATGACTATGTGTCTTGCTGATTGCCTCTTTGAAATGAATCCCCCAGGTATTTGTTGAGCTTCTTGTACTTAGATATCTAAATTTCTAGCAAGACCAGGAAGTTTTCCTCAATCATTCCCTCAAATAATTTTTCCAACCCTTGTGTGTTTTCTTCTTCACCCACAGGTATGCCTATGATTCTTATGTTTGGCCTCTTTACATAATCCCATATTTCTTGTAGGCTTTGTTCATTCCTCTTATTTCTCTGTTCTTTAACTTTGACTAACTTGTTTAATTCAGAGATGCTGTCTTCACCCTCTGAGATTCTTTCTTCTGCCTTGTCTATTCTATTCTTAAAACTTTCCACTGTGTTTTGGATTTCCTTGAATGAATTTTTTATTTCCAGAAGTTCTATTTGATTTTTTTTAGTAATTAAATTTCTTTGGTGAATTTTTCATTCATTTCCTGTATTTTTTTGTGGTTTCTTTGTGTTGGTTTCCATTTTCTCTTTTATTTCGTTGATCGTCCTTATAATCCAAATTTGGAATTCTTTATCTGCCATGTTGATATTTTCTTTTTGGTTGGTATCCACTGATAGAGAGATGTTGTTTCCTTTTAGGGGTGACCTTTTGCTCTGATTTTTCATGCTTCTGGAGTTCTTTTGCTGATTCCTTCTCATCTGACCTCTCAATCAAGTCCTGGGGATAGCGGGCCTGGCTTGTGGCTTGTCCCTGGGTCCCCAAAGATCAATCACTGGCATTTCCAGGGAGAAAAGTGGTGGTCCCAAGTTGCCTGTGGTGTGTTCAGGCAGGTTTGATGATCTTCTTGGCTTGTCTCTGTCCTGCCGCTTTCACCTCTTCTCAGCAGTGTGAATTGTGTTGGGTCCCCTAGCTTAATCTCCAACCCCAGATGTTCTTTTGTTCCCATGGTAAAGTCTGGTGCCCTTCATGGAGTACTTGAGTGCCCCAAGCTTTAGGAGAGACCCTGTAGCTCCCAGGGGGTTGCTTGAGCTCTGCCACCACTGAGGTGGGGGGAGGAGCAAGGCAGTTCATGGCTAGGTTGCGGGAGCCTGAGAGGCCTTTCAGAGCCTCAGCAGGGCTCAGAAGTTGCTTTTCCAGCCAAAAGTGGGAGCTACTGCTGTGAGGGTCTGTTCAAGCTCTCCAAACTGGGAGAGCTGTTCACAGGGCAGGGCCCTAAACACTTTAGTGCTAAGGCTCCTGGCTGGGATCTTTCCGCCCTTATCTAGTAGCAGAGATTTTCTGTAGGGAGGCATGGGCACTCCACCAAATTGCCATTCCTTGCTCCCCTACAAGACACTCTCATCAGTTTAGCCCACGTGTGCTCCCTTACCACTTGAGTGCAGCTCTCAAACCTCCCCCCCGTCTGTGCATCTGACTCACTAGCATGCATCTCCATGAAATGCTGTTGAATAGGGAGTTCTAAAATTGGGGACCCCTGTTCCACTACAAGTCCTCAGAGGGAGAGGAATGGGTCATACTATATGCAGAGACCTCAGCCTATAGCACCCATCTTCTGGAGAGAAACAGACACTCGCAAACTCTCAGCTCTAAGTGCACTCCCTATTGTAATGAGTTGGGGGCAGGGCTGCAGCACCTGGTCTGCTGGTATACCTGAGTATGAGGCGTTTGGTTGCCATGGAACCAGGGGCTAGGCTATTCTTCTCTGAATGCCACGCCCTTATCTAATATAGCAGTTCTCCAGGGGGAGGGATTGTTTGCTACCAGATCCTCTTTCCTCAGTACCCCACTACACTCTCCTATCAGACATGCATGGGCTTCCTTGCCACCTGAGTCCAGCTCCCAGACTTCTCCCCTGCATCCCTGTGCATCCCCCTTGAGTATGGGGTGCACCAGGATCAGCTTGCTTATCTGAGCCACTGGTGTTCAACCTTGAAAAATATTGGTAGGCAGGAAGTTCCCAAGTTGTACACCTCTGTTCCACAATAATTCCTCAAGGGGAAGAGTTGTGGGTCTCACCCTCTGTGGAGACTTCAGCCTTGCATGCATGCTCCCTGGAGAGAAGCAGCCAATTGTGAATTTATTGTCTCAGACTACACTCGCAGTTGTAATGGGTGGGGGAGTGGCCACTGCTTCAGGTCAGCCTGAACAAAATCTGCTTTCATAGTTGCAGTGGATAGGGGAGGTGCAGGGGAGGAAGTATCTCGATGGGAGAAAGCCATCTCTCTGGCCTCTCCTGGCACTCTCCCAGGGGGTGCCCCTCATAGAGTGCCCAAACTCCTAGAGCTCACTAGTTCATCCCACTATTCCATATTTTCCACCATGCCTGAACTTGTGGAGGGTGGAAAAGCCTTCAGTAAACTTGGTGTTCCGCTGTTCACCAAAGGCACATATGAGGGGGAGGGGAATCTCCCCTTACCCTTTCACTGGGCTCTCAGCCTCTCTGGGTTTGATCCTTGCCAATATCTTCTCCTCTTTATCTTATTTCTCTTGGCTTCACAATTTTCTCCAAGGGGTCCTCAGCCATCTGTGATGTCTCTCTCTGTGATCCAAACCTCAGCTGTGAGTCTTCTCCCCTCTCCTCTATCTGGTATCCTGCCTTCCTCCCATGACAGTCCAACAAGCAATGTTTCTCTTTTCCCATATTACCTGGGTCCAGTGTTTCTTTATTTATTTTCTGCTTCAATGATCTGATCAGCTCTGTCAGTAGGGTGTTGAAGTCCTCAACAATTACGATGCTGCCATTATCTCTTTCTTAGATCTAGTAGAATTTGCTTTATGAGTCTGGGAGCTCCTGTGTTTTGAGCATATATAATTAGAATTGTTATGTTTTCTTGTTGAATTGATCCCTTTACCATTATATAATGACCACCTTTGTCTATCTTTAACATTGTTGTTTTATAGTCAATTTTATCTCATATGAGAATGGCTACACCTGCATTCTTTTTGTTTCTGTTTGCATGGAATATTTTTTTTCTATCCATTCACCTTGAGTTTGTACAAATCTTTGTGGGTGAGATGTATTTCCTGGATACAGCAGATACATGGCTTGTATTTTTTCATCCATTCAGCCAGCCTATGTCTCTGGAGTGGGGCATTAAGACCATTCACTTTGAGTGATAGAATTGATATGTGGGATGCTGTTCTGTTCATCATGGTGGGTAATACCTTATTGTTTTGTTTTTCCTTTTGTGCTATTGTTTTATATGAGGTGAGAGCTTTAGCTTTTGGGTGATTTTACATTGGTGGGTGTCTATTGGGCTGATCCATGTATAATGCTGTTCTGAGTACTTTCTGCAGGGCACGTCTGGTCTTGACAAATTTCCTCAGTATTTGTCTGGGAAAAGTCTTTATTTCTCATTCATATAAGAAACTTGGTTTTTCAAGATACAAAATTATAGGATTGCAATTGTTCTGTTTAAGAAGACTGAAGATGGGGCCCCAATCCCTTGTGGCTTGTGAGGTCTCAGTTGAGAAGTCTGCAGTTAGACTGATGGATTTCCTTGTAAGTTACTTGATGTTCTCACCTCATGGCTTGCAGGAGTTCTTCCTTTGTGTTGACTTTGGCCATTCTGATTACTATATGTCTTGGTAATTGCCTCTTTGTAATGAATCTCCCAGGTATTCATTGAGCTTCTTCTATCTGGATATCTAAATCTCTAGCAAGACCAGGGAAGTTTTCCTCAATTACTCCCACAAATAGGTTTTCTAACCCTTGTACTTTTTATTCTTCACCCTCAAGGATGCCTATGATTCTTATATTTGGCCATTTTACATAATCCCATATTTCTCATAGGCTTTACTAATTCCTCTTGATTCTTTTTTTCTTTATTTTTGACTGACTGGGTTAATTCAAAAGAGTTATCTTCAAGCTCTGAAATTCTTTCTTCTGACTGGTCCAGTATGTTCTTAAAGCTTCCCACTGTGTTTTGTATTTCTTTAAGTGAATTTTTCATTTCTAGAAGTTCTATTTGGTGTTGTTTTTTAATATGTCTATCTCATTAGTAAATTTTTCATCCATTTTCTGATTTGTTTCTCTGGTTTCTATGAGTTAGTTTTCCATTTTCTCTCGGATTTCATTGAGCTTCCTTACAATCTGTATTTGGAATTCTTTACCTGTCATTTCAATATCTTCATTTTCGATGGGATCTATTGCTAAAAAGCTGGCGTGTTCTCTTTGGGGATGTTCTTTCACTGATTTTTCATGTTTCCTGAGTCCTTGGGCTGATTCCTTCTCATCTGGAGCAGCTGTCACTTCTTGATTTTGGATTTTCTTTTGTTTAGATGGGTCTCCCCCCACTTAAGGGTTTTTCTGTAGCACATGATGAGCAAGAAACTTTGGCTTTGCTTGTGGGTGTTTGATTTGGTCTAGGTTCTGTATGGATGCCTTGGTTATAGATATCCTTATTGTGGTGGTTTTCTCCATTGCTAGTTATTTATAGGCTGTAGTAGTGGTGAGTTATGTGTGTGGGCAGATTCCCTGTCTCTTGTTGATGTGGGAAGATGGAGGTCTTTGAAATCTTTTCTTTTTTCCCATCTCTGTAGACTTCTTACCAGTGTGAATTATATTGGGACTCCCACTATAATCTCTGAGACAGTAGGTGGTGCTTATGCATAAGAATCAGGCACACCCTGTATGTTTGAGTCAGTAAATGCTGTAAAGGTCTGTACAAGTTGTCTTCCCTGCCAGTTGATGGTGCTGTCTAGAAAGAACCAGCTGCACTGTTGTTTATTTCTGAAACCTGTGACCAACTCTAGCCCCTCAGAAGAAGCATTCAAATGCCCCAGGCAGTGGGAGGAGACTTGTAGCTTCCAGATGAGTCCTTATTTTCCACCATAGTAGTGTTGGTTGGAAGAGTTAGGCTGGGTGGGGCTGGATTGGGTGAGCCTGCCTTCAGGCTCCCAAAAGGCCAGTAAGGAAGCTGTCTTGGCAGAGGTTGAGGGTCCACTCCAAGGCCACTGGGCAAAGCCACCAGGGAAGGCCTGAAGTGGCCCCACCAAGCCAGAAAGTCTGCTTATTGGGGGGCAACTGAGATTCACAATCTGGCTGTCAGGAATTGGTTTCACTCCTCTCCCCCCTCCTCTGCCCTGCAGTTTCCTTCTGGTGTCTGGCTGAAGGCAGGAGCTCAAACTAGCTGAGCTCACCAGTAATGGCACTGCAGGCTAGGAGCTTCCCTGTCCTCGATCTCACTCTGGGCAGAGAGTGTGGCTTTCCTGAGGTGGGAGGGGTGCTCCATGAGTGTGGTGTGCCTGGGACCCATGCTGCACTCTCCTTTCAGTTCTGCCCACAAGGGCTCCCTTGCCACCCAAGATTAGTTCACAAATCTCCCCTCTGTGCCCACAAGCAACACGATCCAGTCCTGGCGTTACAGGATCTGGCCCCTGGGCCTGTCCCTGGGTCCACAATTTCAATCCCTGACAGTCCCAGGGAGAAGTATGATGGTCTTGAGTTGTCTGTGGAGTGCTCTAGCAGGATTGATGACCCTCCACTTCAGGGTTTGCCCTGCTCTGCTGGAGCAGCCAAGCAAGCAGCACCTGGGTGGGCTAGTGGGCAGAGAGCTCACAGACTGAGCACCCCTTGGTCTGCTGCAGGTCTTTAAGAGGAAAGGAATAAGCCCCACTCTCTGTGGAAGCCTTGGTGTGGTAGGCACACCAACAGAAGGGCAACAGCAGCTTCTGACAGTCTTGGCTCAATCATACCTCTCAGCAGCAGTGGGCAGGGTAGAGGCGGAGGAGGAAAAGAGTCTGAATGGAGGACAGCTAGCACTCTGGTCATCTCTGTCCCTCTCTACATAAGGCAGCCTGCCCACAATGTCCAAGCTCTGGGGTGACACAGATCCCTCTGGATCCACCAGCCCCCTGTGGCTTCCACATTCTGGGATGGAGTTCGCAAATGTTTGTGTGGGAATGAGCAAGATGAAAACTGAGGGAATGAAGCTCCCTGGGGGAGGACAAAGGCACACAGTGGGTGGATTAGCAATATCGTGCCTGCCATCTCAGATCGGGTCTATGGTGATGGAAAGTGACCTCAAGGGGGCTGGCAGTCTGGTGCTTTGTCCTTAAGAAGCTCCAAGTTCGCTGATGGTGGCAGCCCTTGGGTTTGTGAGGGTAGAAAGGCTCTCTGGCAGTTCAGGAGCTCACTGATTTCCAGATGTGTGAGGGAAGGAGAAACAAAACCTCACCTACCCTTTCTGCTATGCTCCAAGCTTCTCAAGAGTTGATCTTTGCTGATGTCTTACTCCTTCTTGTTCTGATCTGCAAGCTCTTCCCATGGAATCTCTGGTAGGTTCTGACACTTTTCCCTCAGAATTACACCCAATCTATGTTTTTGTTGTTGTTTTATCTAAAACTTTTCCTTCTTTCTGAGATGATCTGGCAACCAATGTCTCTGGTCAGCCATCTTGAAATACTGCCTGGACATTTTAACAATGTTGATTCTACCAACCCATGAGCATGGGATGTTTTTCCATTTGTTTGCATCATTTATGATTTCTTTAATCAGTGTTTTGTAGTTCTCCTTGTAGAAATCTTTCACTTACTTGGTTAAGTATATTCCCGGGTATTTTATTTCCTTTGTAGCTATTGCAAATGGTATTGTGTCCTTGATTTGACTCTCAGCTTGATTGTTATTACAATATACAAATGCTACTGATTTATGTACATTGATTTTGTAAACTGAGAATTTGCCAAACTTATTTATCAATTCTAGAAGTCTCTTGGTGGAGTCTTTAGTGTTTTCTAGATAGAAGATCATATCATCAGTGAACAAGGATAGTTTTACCTCCTATTTCTGATTTGGATAGCTTTGATTTCTTTCTCTGCCTGATTACTCTGGCTAGGATTTCCAGTAGTATGTTAAATGGAAGTGGTGACAGTGGGTACCCATGTCTTGTTCCAGTTTTTAGAGGAAATGCTTTGATCTTTTCCCCATTCAGTATGATGTTGGC
Organism: Daubentonia madagascariensis; assembly: GCA_023783475.1. Lineage (NCBI taxonomy): Eukaryota > Metazoa > Chordata > Mammalia > Primates > Daubentoniidae > Daubentonia > Daubentonia madagascariensis. The sequence continues at coordinate 1,401,648 of JAKFHU010000166.1, forward strand.
TATGGGTTTGTCATATAAGACTTTTATTATTTTGAGGTTTGTTCCTTCTATACCTTGCTTTTTGAGGGTTTTTATCAAGAAAGGGTGCTGAACTATATCAAATACTTTTTCTGCATCTATTGAGATGATCATGTGTTCTTTATTTTTGTTTCTCTTTATGTGGTGAATTATGTTTATTGATTTACCTATGTTAAACCATCCTTGCATCACTGGGATGAAACTCACTTGATTACTGTGAATTATCTTTTTGCTGTGCTGTTGAATTCAGTTTGCTAGTATTTTTTGAGGATTTTTGTGTCTATGTTCATAAGGGGTATTGTTCTGTAGTTTTCATTTTTTGTTGTGTCCTTTCCTGGCTTTGATATTAATGTGATACTGGCTTCATAGAATAAATTGGGGAGCATTCCCTCTTTCTTGATGTTATGGAATAATTTCTGTAGTATAGGTAGCAGTTCTTATGTGTTGGTCTGGTAGTATTCTGGTGTGAATCCATCTGGTTCAGGGTTTTTGTTGTTGTTGTTGGGAGATTTTTTTACTACTGCTTCAATTTTACTGCTCGTTGTTGGTTCAGAATTTCTATTTCCTCCTCATTCAGATTTGGGAGGTTGTGCATTTCCGTAAATTTATCCATTTCTTCTACATTCTCTAGTTTGTGTACAGAGAGATTTTCATAGTATTTGTGTATGACATTTCATATTACTGTGGTATCACTTGTAATGTCTCCTTTTTCATTTCCAGTTGAGCTTGTTTGGATCCTTTCTCTTCTATTTTGGGTTAACATAGCTAGAGGTCTATCAACTTCATCATTTAATGGAACTCATTTGTTCTTTCATTGACCCTTTATATTGTTTTTTGGTTTTTTTGGTTTTTTTGCATTCCATTTCATTTAGTTTTGTTCTGAGCTTTGCTATTTCTTTTCTTCTGCTAGCTTTGGGTTTGGTTTTTTGTACTTTTTCTAGTTCCTTGAGGTGTAACATTACATTGTTAATTTGTGATCTTTCTGTCTTTTTAATGTAAGCATTTAAGTCTATGAATTTCCATCTTAACACTGCTTTTACTGTATCCCATGGATTTTAGATGCTTGTGTCGTGAATGTCATTCAGTTTGAAAAACCTTTTGATTTCTGCCTTAATTTTGCCATTGACCCAATTATCATTCAAAAGCTTGTTTTTTAATTTCCAAGACTTTGTGTAGATTTCAGAGATCATCATGGTGTTCATTTCTAGTTTTAGTCCACTGTGATTTGAGGAGCTACATGGAATTATTTCATTTTTTTCTGAATTTGCTGACACTTGTTTTGTGGACTAATATATGATCCATGTTGGGAAATATCCCATGTGCTGATGAGACAAATGTATATTCTGCAGTTTTGGGGTAGAATATTCTGTAAATGTCTGTTAGGTCCATTTGTTCTAGAGTCCTGTTTAAGTCAAATGTTTCTTTTTTGACTTTATGCTTCAATAATTTGTCCAGGTCTGTCAGTGGAGTGTTGAATTTTCCAGCAATTATGGTGTTGTTGTTTATTTCTTTGCTTAGATCTAGTAGTATTTTTTCATGAATCTCAGAGCTCTTGTGTTGGGAGTGTGTGTGTGTGTGTATGATTGTTATATCTTCTTGCTGAATTGTTCCCTTTATCATTATATAATGACCATCATTGTCTTCTTTCTTTTACCATTGTCAGTTTAATGTCTATTTTATCTGATATGGGCTACTTCTACTCACTTTTTATTTCTATTCATATGGAATATTTTTTTCATCCTTTTGCCTTCAGTCACTGTGTACTCTTGTGAGTTAGATGGGTTTGTGGAGACAGAAAATATTTTCAGTGTGTTTTATCATCCTTTCAGCCAGTCTTTATTTTTTATTTTATTTTATTTTTTCCTTTTTATTTAAATTTCAAAATATTATTGGGGTACAAACACTTTGGTTACATATATTGCCAATGCACTGCCCAAGTCAGAGCTACAATCATAAACATCCCCCAGACAGTGCACCCCCACACCCATTAGGTGTGAGTTTTCCCATCCCCTCCACCCCTTCCCACCTGCCCAACCCCTGATGAATATTGTTTCCACATGTGCACATAAGTATTGATCAGTAGTACCAATTTGATGGTGAGTACCAGTGGTGCTTGTTTTTCCATTCTTGTGATACTTTGCTTCAAAGAATGGACTCTAGTTCCATCCAGGATAATATGAGACATTTTAATTCACCATTGTTTTTTATGGCTAAGTAGTACTCCATGATATATACATATACCAAATTTTATGAATCCACTCATGTATTGATGGGCACTTGGGTTGTTTCCACATCTTTGCAATTGTGAATTGTGCTGCTATAAACATTTGGGTGCAGATGTCTTTATTATAGAACACCTTTTTTTCCTTTGGGTAGATGCCCAGTAGTGGGATTGCTGGATCAAATGGTAGTTCTACTTTTAGTTCTTTGAGGAATCTCCATATACTTTCCATAGAGGTTGTACTAGTTTGCAGCCCCACCAGCAATGTACAAGTGTACCTATCTTTCTGCATCCACGCCAACATTTGTTGTTTTGGAACTTTTTGATATAAGGTAATCTCACTGGTGTTAAGTGATATCTCATTGTGGTTTTGATTTGCATTTCCCTGATGATCAGAGAGGTTGAGCAATTTTTTATATGTTTGCTGGCCATTATTCTGTCTTCTTTTGAAAAGTTTCTGTTCATGTCCTTTAGCCACTTTTTAATGGGGTTGTCTGATTTTTTTTTCTTGTCCATTTTCCTAAGTTCTGTATAGATTCTGGTTATCAGCCTTTTATCAGATGTGTATCATGTGAATATTTTCTCCCATTCTGTAGGATGTCTGTTCACTCTAGTGAAAGTTTCCTTGGCTGTGCAGAAGCTTTTTAATTTGATCAGGTCCTATTTATTTTTGTTGCTGCTGTGATTGCTATGGGGGTCTTCTTCATAAATTCTTTGCTTAGGCCAATGTCTATAAGAGTTTTTCCAACGTTTTCTTCTAGAATTCTTATGGTTTCATGCCTTAGGTTTAAGTCTGTTATCCATCATGAGTTGATTTTTGTGAGAGGTGAGAGGTGAGGATTCTGTTTCAGTCTTCTACATGTGGCTATCCAATTTTCCCAGCACCATTTATTGAATAGGGATTCTTTTCCCCAGTGTATGTTTTTTCTACTTGTCAAAGATCAGATGACAGTATGAGGATGGTTTTATATCTGGGTTCTCAATCCTGTTCCATTGGTCTATGTCTCTGTTCTTGTGCCAGTACCATGCTGTTTTGGTTACTATAGCATTGTAGTACAGTTTGAAGTCTGGTAGATTGATGCTTCTCAATTTGTTCTTTTTGCTTATGATTGCTTTGGCTAGACGGTATCTTCTCTGTTTCCACACGAGGCATAGAATTATTTTTTCTAGATCTGCAAAAAATCATGTTGTATTTTGATAGGGAATGGATCGATTTTGTAAATCACTTAAAAGGAACATTAAGACCGTTTACATTCAATGTTAGTATTGATATGTAAGATAATGTTCTGTTCATCATGTTGAGTGATACCTAACTGCTTTATTTTCTCCTTTGTGTTATTGTTTCATAAGGGCTGTGAGCTTTAACTTTTGGGTGTTTATACGTTGGTGAGTATCGATTGTTCTTTTCCACATATGGAGCTCTTTTAAACATTTCCTGTAGGGGAGATCTAGTGGTGATAAATTCCCTTAGTATTTGCTTGTCTGGGAAAGACTTTATTTCTTGTTCATTTATGAAACACAGTTTTGCAGGATACAGAATTCTTGGCTAGCAGTTATTCTGTTTAAGTAGACTAAAAATAGGACCCGAATCCCTTCTGTCTTGAAAGGTCTCTGCTGAGAGGTCTGCTGTTAGACTCATGGGTTTTCATTTGTAAGTAACTTGTTGCTTTTGTCTCACAGCTTGTAGGATTTTCTCCTTCATTTTGACTTTGGTCAGGCTGATGAGTATATATCTTGGTGATGTCATATGCTGTTAATCTTCCAAGTGTTTGATTGACTATCTTGTATCTGTATATCTAAACCTCCAGTGATATCAGGGAAGTTTTCCTCTATTATTCTCTCTAATAGGTTTTCCAGGCCTTTTTCTTTTTCTTCTTCTCCCTCAGGAATACCTATAATTCTTATATTAGTTTGTTTGCATATTCCCATATTTCTCTCATTGATTGTTCATTTTTCTTTGTTCTTTTATTTACATTTTTCACTGACTGGGTTACTTTGAAATCCTTGTCTTCAAGCTCTGAAATTATTTCTTCTGCTTGGCCTATTCTGTTGTTAAAACTTTCCATTGTATTTTGAAATTCCCTAAATGACTCTTTCATTTCTTTAAGTCCTGTTGTCTCTTTTCTAGTGTTATCTACCTCTTTAGTGAATTTTTCATTCATGTCATGAATTGTTTTTTGGTTTCTTTGAGATAATTTTCTACCATCTCCTCAATTCCGTTCATAATATTTCCCATCCATAATCTGAATTCCACTGTCATTTCCACAATATCCTCTTGGTTGTAGTTCATTACTGGAGAGCTATTGTGATTCTTTAGGAGTGTCAAGACAGCCTGTTTTTTCATGTTTCAGGAGTTTTTATGCTGTTGCCTTCTCATCTGGGGTCACTTCTCTCAGCCTAAAACACATAGCAGATATTTTACACCTGTTCTCCTCTGCTGAGACCTTTGCTGCTTGGTGAAGATAGGGATGGGTCCCTGGATGCTGTGCATGGTCCTACTCTGCATGCTTGACCAGGCAGGACAGGGGTGGGTGCACTGTGAGCCTTTAACATTGATGCTCTCTACTGTTTCTCCCCTGTTCCCCTGTGGTTATCACCAGGCTGCTGTGGCAGGGCCAGCCCCTCATACCTGGTGCGCACATGAAGTTGAGCTGGCTGGCAGGATGGGGCATGTGCATGGGATAGAGGAGGTCCACTGGGAACAGTGCACATCCATGCAGGCCTGGGCAGACAAGGTGCCAGGTGCATGGGCTGGGCAAGGTCCACATGGGGTGAGGTGCAGGGCATCATAGTTGCTGAGGGTGTAGCAGTTCCACAGGCCCATGGGGTATGGGGCAGTGTGGCCCCCGGTGCAGAGTGGGCCTACAGGTCACAGCCAGTGCACTGGGTGTAATACGACCCTTTGACCGAGTGGACCCCCGGGTCATGGTGCCTACTTGGGATGGAGCAGGTCCACAGGGCATCACACTAATCCATACAGGCAGGGACAGCCGTGGCATGCAGCATACGTGCAGAGCAGGGCATGTGCAAGATGTGCTACTCAGGGTACCTGTGGAGGACAGTGTGGGTCCGTGGTGTGCAGACCTCCCAGATCCAAAGTCCATGGTTGCACTGGCTTTCATCCTACTTGGGGCCATTCAGGCAAGGATGGTAGCAGTTGCAGCAGCAGTCCTGCTGCCCGGGCAGTGGGCAGTGGGCACTGAGGGCTATGGGCACATATTCCACCTGGGTCCTGCGGGAAGTGCAGTTGAGCATGATCTCCCAGGCCACAGCAGTGGGTGCCAGGGTCTTGGTCTCCTGCTGTGCTCAGGGCCCTCAGGCAGCAGGGGTGCATGTCACTTGTCCATGGGGTGCATGTGAGTGCCAGGATTCCCCGCTCCCTCCCCATCTGGCAGGGGTAAGGAGGAGGTTGCAGTCACAGATCTGAACCTTGGGCAAAAGTAGCATTCCGGGGTTAGGATGTTACAGTGGTGCCAGCCACAGCACCCAGGGCTTGCAAGCCAGCTGTCCTTTCTTTCCAGACCAATGCAGCTGCACAGCCTCCAGTCAGGTCTCTGTATCAGTCCGGAGGCCTGCTGCAGTGGGGGGGCCCTCTAGTTGCCCCAGTTGCATTATCCTCAGGGGAAGTGTGGAGTCTGGGATTTTCTTCCTTGTCCCTTTCCCACATGTGGGCACCTTCCCTAATTGCCTCTGGTCCTGCTGAGCAGCTTGTCCCACTTCCGTCTTCTTCACTTCACTCCTGCCTCCTCTCCGTGGATTTCCAGTGCTCTGGCTCAGACGATCAGTCCAAAGGTTGGTATCTATTCACCATTTTCCATCCTTTCCTGACGGCAGCATTGTACAGGCTGCTTCTAGTCTGCCATCTTGCTAAAGTCTCTTATGTAGCTTTTAAACAGCTTTACCTAAAAGTAAAAATAGGTCAGTATTCTGGGCTGAAAAATTTGTGAGACCTCCAATTTCACCCCTTATTCCCCTGGCTTTAATAATGAAGGCTTCAGTTGATACATAAAAATTCATATTACACAGTCCCCTGACACCTTCCCTCCTCCCATGCCAAATCCCTCCACCAAAGCTCTAAATTTTAGTTTAAAAATTATAGTTCTATTTGTGCAGTCCATCTTTTTCTGACATCACAAATCCAAGCTACCCTTTTAGAGGCCACATTCAGAGAGTGAGCCCTTAACAGGTCTGATTTATTTTATAGTTCTACTATCTCATAGTAAAAACAAAATTATCTGTGTATACGTGGGAGTAGAGGGTTGCTACATAGATGAAACACCTAGTTATCTCAGGCATATTCTTTTGAAAAAATCTAGGGGGCACAGCCAAGCTATAAAGAATTTAAAAGAGGCAACTGAAATCAACTTTTCAATTTTTCAAGTATTTATTTCCCACAACAGCATGATATGAAGGGAGAGGCGGTTTGAAGTGCTTTGAGTGTGTAAGAATAGTGGTTTCAACATTATACTGTCTAGGTATAATTCAGGTACAAGGCACTCTATTACCTACACTAACATGAAGGAGAATGTTAGTGGCTGGGCTTACCAAAGACTAAAATTCAGGAAGAGCTTGAGCAAGGGTCTGTTTCCCCAAATTTTAGAATTAGGGAGGATACGATATTCATGTAACTGAAGCTGTATTGATAGGCCAACCAACTTTGTTTTTCTGGTACTGCATAAAATGCTCATTTTCTTTGAGTTCTTCAAACAGATCATATTTTTCCTGCCTCAGAACCTTCACACATATGTTGTTCCCTCTCCCAGAATATGCCCCACCAGTACACATGCACTCTTTGCCTAGCTAATGCCTATTCATCCTTTAGTTCTCAATTTAAATAGCACTTCCTCAGAAAGGATTTTGCTTATCATTACACTATAAATCAGCTCTTACTTATTAGTCTTTCTCATAGCCTTTGATTTTCTTCCTTTCTATAATTCCACAAAATTTGTACTCACATGTAAATGTATGCATTAATGTGTTAATGTCTATTTTCCACATTACACTGTAAAATACAGATTATTTACCTTTATTCATCACTATAAATCCAGGGCCTAAACATTAGAAAGCACTTAAAATACTTGGTTGAATATATCAATGCATGGATGACCTACTTTAGTTACCATTTTAGTACCTAATATTCAAAGTTCTTGCCATGAGCTGGTAGAGGTATCATTTTATGAAATAATGTCCAAGTGACTTTGGTCATTTCAGGTATAGCTAACTAACTCTCAAATATAAAACACTGGCTCCTACTTTGAAAAAATGTTTCCCTTTAAATACAGATCTCTTAATGAAACTAAATACTGATTAAATGATTTAACAATGCTGAAATAAAAGAAGCAAGAAAAATGCCTTAGAGGCCTACTATTTGCCAATTGGACCATTTTCTACCTTGTTCACTGCTGAATCCCTGGAGCTCCGAACAGTGAATACCACTCTTTGAGTAGAAACTCAATATATATTTAATATTTGTTGAACGAATAAATGAATTGGTCAATAGCTATTTAGTTTAACTAGTGACTTCTCTCTGTACAATCTTACCCTTTCTCTCTTCCCCCAAGACAGAATCTCCTGATGTTATATTTCCTTAAGACTACTAGCATTCACACTGTTTAATAATCAACTTGTTTCTTTGACCATAGCTCTTATTACTTCTCAAACAATAAGATTTACTATTTATTGATCATTTACTATGTGCCAAGTAATTTACAAGCATTAGCGCTAATCCTGAAGATAACAATGCATTGTAGACATTACTACCTCCATTTTACAGATGAGATGCTACATTCAAGAGTGGTTAAATGATTTGTCCAGGATTATAGAGCTATTTTTTATCCAAGCCAGACAACAAACACAGGTCTGTCTTCCTCAAAAGCCCATATTTATTTTCCTACTCTCTGCCTTAACTCTCTCTCTCTTTTTTGACCCCTAAAGTCACAGAAAGAAATTTTTCCTTATAAAAACACTAAAGATGTTTCATTTATTTGTCAAATTCTTAGTCCAAATTATTTTTAAGCCATTGTTGTTTCTCTATGTAGATATGCAAAAAAATACTATTTCGGTGAAACATGTAAATAGATTTATCCCAAACAGATAAAAATTTTCTCTAATTTGATAGCCTCTCAAATTACATACCACATTATTAACTTATTCTAATGTTTAATAACTCACTGTCAGCAAATTTTTCACATCTTAATTATCACACTGATAATTAAGCTAATTTCCTTGAAAACACGTATTCCCCCAATAAAATATAAGAACAACTGGATGCTGTTCTTCATGTTAAAACACCTTTGGAGATAACAGGACAGATGTTAAAGCATCCCTCACCTTTTCCATCCTTCTAGAAATAATCCAAGGACCTTCAAATTTTTCATTTTAATACTTCAGGAATGTACTAATATTATAAACCAAATACATATTTTAACACTGCATGTGTTCACAAATATTACCCCCGTATTTTGAGCCTCCTCATTAATAGAGTGATAGAAGGATCGTACTTCAAAAAATAAATAAATATGAACAAAAATGAAGATCGGCATGTTTCAAGAAAGAAAAGTTTATCATGTGGCTGCGTGTGTGGGACCAGTAAGCTGTGTGACTTGGTGAAAGGGACTTCTCTCACTTTCCATTTTCTAAAGTAGGGGAAGGAGAGGGTATACTAGAGGACTTCTTCTAAAGTTCATTTTTAGCTCTAAAATACAAAAATCTCTACTTCTCGACTCTTAAATAATCACATGCTTTTTTCACTTTGGTTTTGAAAATTATGGAATACACAATTGGAAGATATGGTCTTTAGCAGAATATATGCCATGATGCTTTTATAAACGGCTCTAAAAAGCTGTCACTCATTTCAGAGTGGATAGCTTATGGCAGGATCAGAAAGAAAGTGTTTTAGTGTTACTACAGTTTACAGCTTTAATCACACAATTTCAGAGAAAAACAACACAAACTATCTCATAGTCATCAAAGTATTAGGTGTGCAGTGTTGCTTAAGTTCATGTTTCCATTTAAACACATTGTGTAGACTCCCTACCTCTAACAAGGCATAATTTAGGAAACCAAACCTCTAATCAACCTAATACCCAGCTCTCTGTCCCTCAATTATTTACTCCACTGGCAGACAATTTCATTAACCCCCTCCTGTGTAAAAATTTGCTCTGCCACATGTTCAGGAAAAAATTATTTCCTAGCTGTACAATTATGTGACCATAGTAAATGAATGACAAGTGTTTTCTGAAATTCACCAAGTGGATGAACTCTGACACCTGGCCTATTTGAGCTAGCTTTAAAATAACGAGAGCTTCTTTTTGTTCATTTGCATGAGAAATTTAGAATTTTAGATTTCCATTAAAAACGTACTGATACTTGAGGACTTGGCATATCAGGGCATCTCATGACATTTGCATTTCAGGAATGGATCTGATAACACTGTATTGAGGATAACAAGAAATTTATCTGGAGTATAGTGCAGAATCCAAGCATCTAGTGCCTTCATCTCTGCATTACTGATTTTATCTGAAGGATTCAGCAGTTCTCAGTATAATTGGGTTGTGTCCTTACCATCTGAAGCATTTAACTGCCTCCACAGGGTTGAAAAAAAATTACTGAGAGTTTTTCAGTGTAGGCTGACATGGGAGGGAAAATTACCCAGTGATTTATGGCTTAGTGAAGATAGGCCAAAAGTAGGTGCTCTGCGGGACAGCTGTCACCCACAGAAGAATGCCCTTGTAAGCTTACCTAACAACTAGGGGCTATCACATTATTTTTCCAGCTGCACAATCACTAAATGGGACATATAGACAGATATATTTACAGAGGTGAAATTCCGGCTGTTTCCATTTCAAAATAAGCCAAATCATAAAAAGGGTCAAAGAGACCATTTTCTCAACATGTTTAGGTCATCTGAAGTTCTGGTCATTTAGACTGCTAAAGAATGCATACAGACAACAACTCTTTCATCAATACATTCAATTACATACCTGTTACAAAGAAATACTATGAAAGGTGCTGGGGACACAAAAATGAATAAATAAGGCAACAACAATGAATTAGCAGGGGACGTGGAGGGATGCACTTAGAATCTAGTATGGGGACAGACATATAAATAGATTCAATATAGTGTGTGCCAATAGATAGAGACACAATATCTTATGGCAGTTCATACTTAGGCAGGCATCCACCCAGCCTGGAAGTGTTTCCCAAAGATTTCTTGAGAGAGGATGATTTGAGCTAAAGCTTCAAAGATTAGTAGTTTGCTAACCTACTGGGTGAGGGAGCAGAGCAAATAGCAAGTGCACAGCTCAGGGACAGCATGAACAATGGGTTGAAGGTGATACGCTCAAGACCATATAGTGGTAGAAGCTTAAGTTTTGAGAAACAAATCATAGAAATTAGCTTGTTTTCTTTTTATCTGTCATTTTCACTAAAAGTCAAATAAAGGACAATGCCAGTTAACCGAGGGGTCTGAATAGTTAAAGGTTTAGGCAACAGCAATGAATTAGCAGGGGAGGTAGAGGGGTGAATCTAACTACAGTACATGAAATCTGGCCCAAATTTTGCTTTTATTTTAAGAATTTGCAACTGACTAGGGTGTCAGGCTGAACAGCAGTGGGCCTGATTCAGGTTGTGTGTGTGTGTTTTACTGTAATTGCCACCATGTGTTCTTGTCGGCAATTTGAATTCACCACAGAGATAAATCATATTGATCAGCCAGGCTGCTTTCACTCAATCAATCTCCTTTTCTCTTTCTCTTCTCCCCCACCTCTCTCTCCCCCCACTCTCCCTCCATCTTCCCCTCTCCTCCCTCTCCCTCACCTCTGCCCATCCCCCTCTCCCTCTCTTTCTTTCTCCCTCTCTCTACCATGCTTTGTTCCCAAAAAGGTTATAAGGCAGGTTAGCAGTTTACAAAGATGCGTGCAATACAGTAAGGTACCATCCATTGATAATAAGTGAGACTATGAAGCAAGGGAGAAATGAAAGCAATAATGTAGGAGAGAACTAAATGTGTGAAGTTAGCCAGGAAAAACATTCCACGAAGTCCTATACAACAAGAAAAAGCGGGCCGCAGTGTTGACTCTCAGCTTTCTGGCATACACCGTGGAGCATACATAGTTACATGATTCACAGTGTCTGCTAGGCCAGGACAAACCATTGTTCAATAGAAGCACTGTTTGTCCAATCCTCAATTTCTCCCATGGGAAGACATTGCACACTGAGTTTATCAAACAAAGCACATCAGAGGCTCAAACAAATACATAAACTACCTTAAATTTCCAATGGATTTGTGACCATCTCAGGCTTTTTTTCAATGTGTTCTAATTAGGAATCCTTTGTTTCCATGGTGTGGGTCCAACGTCACTTTATTTAGTTCCATAATTTTGGTGAATGTCTATGAGGACTTTAAAAAAGGAAAATTGATTATCATTATTGCATAATGCTATTCCTCTAGCAACATATGCCAATGCTTTTATGTCTTGGAATTCCTCCTCCAAGATGACCTATATCTTTCCTATCACCTAGCAACTATTAGTCTGCCTCCATTGTAACTCAAGATTTATTATGTGATTATATTGTAGAAGAGAAAAGGATGAAATATACTGATATGATACCTGTGCATTACCCAGTAATTTTCCCATAGGATGGAAAGAAATTTAAGTTGGGGAATAAGATAGATGGTGGGTGAACCAATCCTGTTTTTGGTTTCAATGGTAGTAAATAGCATCTCATCAGTATCAGGTATCAAAGTTGCTAATTCCCGTGAAAAGTAAAGGGAAGTAGCTGCATTGCAGAGGATGAAGTTGTATCTGTATAGTGCAAAAGCACTTCTTCAGTTCAGTAATCACAATATGTTACAAATACACTATCTCCATTGAAGAGAGGGTCATTCATTAAATCAAATTTTTTGCCTGAAAATTTTTCCCTTTTTAAAGGGTTCTGTCTATTTCAAGAAAAGATTTTGATTCAAAGGTAAAAGGATATCTACCAACCTACTCCCAACACCCTACAGGGCAAGCTGCAGGCAAAAATCTGTCACAAATAGAAATCCCATATTAAAATAAGTATATTTCACTTGTCAACTTTGTTCTGTGATTCCTGTGGAGGGAATGGCCATATGGCCAGGGAGCCTTCAATCCTAAGAAGTCTTTACCTTTGAAAATGAAACTTAGCTAATTAAGATGGGCAAAATGTGAATCATAGAACAGGGATAGACATTTGTGCCCTGAGCTTTAAAACCCGTCACAGTTCTATGTGTGGGAGAAAATGTAGGTGTCTTTGCAACAGGCATTTAGAAGACCAGTTGTGAGGAAAATGTGAGAATAGGTACACTGCTGGCTGAGGTAACCCTGATATCTCTTGCAGGAGTGCTGAATGTGCTTCATTTGAAAGGGGCCTCAAGGAACTTTTTTTTACCCACTGTTTATATAAATTTCCTCAATAGATACTACAGTTGCAATATTTTGAAATTTTCTCTTTACCATATTTTAACACAGAAAACAGCATCTAAATATCTTTTTGAACAATTGATATATTCCTGTGTCTAAAGAACATTAAAGATTTTAAAGGTGATTCTTTCCTATATAGGAAGAAGTTACAATGAATAAAGGCAAGCACGAATCAAGTCCAAAATCATAATTCTCAAACAAATTCTCCTGATAGTTGTTCAAGGTGATGGGGACATTTCCTGCTGAGAATTTATTAGGAGAACAGTTCTGGAAGGGACCATTAATTGTGCAGTGGGATTATGTAGCTCATTAAGTTTTTCTTCCATGAGCTATTCTGCGTTCTATACCCTTCCTGGTAGCAAGTTACATGCTTAAAGAAGCAACTCTTTCAGTGAACTAACTAGTGCATGATTGTAAAGTACCTTTCATTCCTGTGGCATTGCCGGGATTCAGGTAGCACTAAAGGGTTCCTAAATTGGTCTCTGCCTTAAGCATCTGAACACCTTGGGGGAGCTAGCAAAATGAACTTGGTTGATTACTATTGCCCCTGTTGATTTTGAATAATAAGAATTTCAAATACTGCTTTTAAACTTGAATTTCTAGCCCTGATATAAATTGCAAATACAGTCTCTGGTTTTTTTAAACAGATGGATACATTTCCTGCTGTGACTCATAACCTTTTGACTTATGTTAACAATGTTGAGGCTGTCTGGCATTAGATAAACCTGGATGCCTGTCTTGTTTCAGTATCAGTTTGAAAGTAACCAGGTTGCCTAGGGAAAAAAAGTAGGGAGCAGATGGGCTTTTCAGAAACCTCATGATCTTTCCTTTCATGAGTTTTCCCCTTGAGACAAAGGATAAAAAGTAATCCAGAAGAAAGCAAGAGTTATAGTGAAATAAAACATTCTATTTCCAGTTAGAAAGAGTGAATCTTTATGAAATTGATGCATTGCCAACAAAGTCTCTGCAGGTACAAGGCTTGACAATGTATTGTGTAATGTGGATATTGATCTGAACTCTGATAATTAAATCTAACTTGCTTCCCCAGTTGATACATCTCTTCTTTCCTTGAAGGCAATCCCTTCTGTGATAGAGCAGGGCTTAAGCCTCTAGGCAGTAAAGGGCTTCCTTAGCCTAATAACTTATCTAGTAGTTCCTTATATCCCTTTTAGTATGGGATTCACCACTTTCTTTCACAACTCCCAAATGCAGCCTCTGGTCTAGCTATTCTTGAAGGATTGACCTCTTCCACTTCATAAAATTCCCTTTCCCATGAACAGTTGGCCAATTTCCTTAAGAGGCCACTAGGAGGCAGCTCATGCATAACAAAGTCCCAGCTGAACTGTAGAGCAACTACCAAATTTCTCAAATAGTTCAAGGAAGTACTCTTTTACAGAATTGCTCAAGGTTCCCTAGAGCCATGCTAGGGCTTTAACAAAAGTCTTTAAAATATTATGCATGAGACACTTCCCTGAACTCCCTAAGACAGGGCTCAGGATTTTTTGTCCAATTCTTCCTAAAGTGACTTTGGGTTAAGGCAACATAAAGTGCATTGTTGCCTCCTGGCAGTGTCCCAACTCATATAACCAGGAGTCTAACAACCCTACAATACCTTTGCACAATTTTTCCCACAACTCTAAAAGATGAAAAGTTTATCTGGGATAAAGTTTGTTGGCATCAGAGATTGGGTATATAAGTGTATATGCAAGACCATGCAAAGAGTGGTTACCACGTGTGGAAGTAAATGGCGCTATCACCACCCACTCATGCATGCCAAAACCCTAGAGATAATCTTTAACACCCCTTACAATCCATAGCCACATCTCACCACCAAATCCCATCAGTTTGACCTTCCAATTAAATCTTGATTCTGTCTACTTCTCTCTGTCTCTGCTTCCAGCACCCTAGTCCAAAGAACCACCCATCATCAGACTGTAACACAGCCTCAGCCTTCTAAATCTTCTCCCTGCACCCACATGTGTCCATTACAATCTATTCCCCATCGTACAACTACAGTGGTATTTTAGAAACACAAATGCTTTAATGACTTCCAGTTGTTCCTAGAATAAAGACCAAAACCCTTAATCTGGCTTATGAAGGCCCTGAATGAGTCTGCCTAGCTCTCCAACCTGACTTTCTTACTCTCCCCACAGTTCTCTGTGCTCTGGCCACAAAGAGCTTCTGTCAGTTTTTGCACACCCCATGCTCCCTTATATTGCAGGGCTTTTGCCCGTGCTATTCCTTCTGCCTAGATTGCATTTCTGCACCCTTATTCTGCTTCACCTGCTTAATTTCTACTCAGTATTCAAATTTCTTCTGAAATGTCAATTCTTTGGGGAAGTCTATCTTGAATCTTCTCCCAAAACAATAATGTCCCCTTGGTATATATTACAACAGTTCCCAGTATTTTTCTTTGTTGTTAGCTCAGTTTTTAATTATATATCTGTGTAATTATTTAGATCGCTATCTGTCTCCCTCACTAGAACATAAGCTCAGGACATGAGTTATGTTTTAGTCACTATTTGATGTCCAAAGATACATAGTAGGTGCTCAATGGGGATCTGTAAGTGGATGAACAGAGAATAAATGAATGAACAACAAATACTGATACCCAAGAGGTGCCCACAGGTGCTATGTGCTAATCTCTACTGAGTTATAAATGAATAATCCTTTAGACAGATGGAAGCCATATGCAAACTTCCATTAAGTTCACCAGGAGGCATGGATTTTTAAAACAGTGACAGAAAAAAGCAAATATTATTGTTGTTATTGTTGTTAGCATGGATGAAAGGAGAAAATGAATTTGTCATATTTAAGGGATAGCAAGGAAGCAGGTAGAATGTTGTTAACATGGAGGAGCAAAACAGAAAGTTAAGTAGCATCATATTGTAGAAAGCTTTAAATGCCATTTAGAGAGAACATAACTCATTGACAGCCAAATGCCATGTATGGGCGGGTAAAAAACCCACCAAATATAATTATGGATTGCACTGGAAATTGACAGCAGGTAGGGATAGTTGGTTTGAATTTATCTGGTTTAAAATATGGCCATTTATTCTCGATAGCCAAATACTGGAAACAACCAAGATAACTATCCAGAAAAGAATGGCTAAATAATGTCATATGTATATAATGGAATATGACTCAGCAATAAAAATAAATGGGCTCTTTAAGCACAAAAAGAATTTTTACAAAATTCAACACCCTTTCCTGATAAATACACTCAACAAACTATGAATGAAAGGAAATTACCTCAATATAATAAAGGTCATATATGAAAAGCCCATAGCTAACATCATTCTCAATGGTAGAAAACTGAAAGTTTTTCCTCTAGGATCAGGAACATCACAATAACACATGCTTTTAACACTTCTATTCAACATAGTACTGGAAGTCCTAGCCAGAGAAATTAGGTAAGAAAAAGAAATAAAAAGCGTCCAAATTGGAAAGGAAAAAGTAAAATTATTTCTGTTCACATATGACATGATCTTATATGTAAAAAAAAGAAAAACCTAAAGATTTCACAAAATAAAACCTGTTAAACTGATAAAAGGACTCAGCAAAGTTGTAGGACACAAAATCAATACACAAAAATCAGTAACATTTCTATATATTGACAATGAACAATTGGAAAAAATTAAGAAAAAAATTGCATTTATGATAGCATCAAAAAAATAAACTACTTAAAAATAAACTTAACCTAGGAAACAAAAGACTTGTACACTAAAAGCTACAAAACATTGTTGAAGAAATTAAAGAAGATGCAAATAAATGGAAAGATATCCTGTGTTTACGGATTGGAAGATTTAATATTATTAAGATGCAAATGCTGCTTAAAGCAATCTACAGATTCAATGCAATCCCTACCAAAATCCCAATGGCATATTTTTCAGAAATACAAAAATCTACCCTAAAATTCAAGGGATCCAAAATAGTCAAAACAATCTTGAAAAAGATCAAGGTTGGAGGTCTCACAGTTTCTGATTTCAAAACTTATTACAAAGTGACAGTAATCAAAACAGTGTGATAATGACATAAAGACAGACATATAAATCAGTAGAATAGAATAGTGAGCCCAGAAATAAACCCTCACATCTATAGTCAAATTATCTTTGATGAAGGTGCCAAGACCATTAAATGGGGAAAGGTGTGTATTTTTAAAAAATGGTGCTAGGAAAACTGAATATCCATGTGCAAAAGAAAGAATGAAGTTGGATACTTACCTTACACCACATACAAAAATTAACCCAAAATGGATTACAGACCAAAATATAAAACATAAAACTATAAATCTTCTAGAAGAAAACATAGAGGAAAAGCTTTATAACATTGGATTTGTCAATGATTTCTTGGATCTGACACCAAAAGCACAAGCGACAAAAGCAAATATAGATAGATGGGACTACAACAAATTTAAAAACTTCTGTGCACCAAAGGACATAATCAACAGAATGAAAAAGCAACCTATGGAATAGAAGAAAATACCTGCAAACCGTGTATCTGATTAGGGGTTAACATCCAGAATATATAAAGAACCTCTACAAATCAAAAACAAAAAAAAAAACCAAATAACTCAATTAAAAAATGGACAAAGGACTTGAGTAGACATTTCTCCAAAGATGATACACAAATGCCCAAGAAAAATATGAAATGATGCTCAACATCACTAATCACTAGAGAAATGCAAATCAAAGCTATAATGAACTATCACCTCAAGCCAATAGGATGAATACTATAAAAAATAAAAACCAGGGAAACAACAAATGTTGGTGAAGATGTGGAGAAATTGGCACCCTTGTGCACTATTGGTAAGAATGTAAAATGTTGCAGCCACTGTGAAAAACTATATGTGGTTCTTCAAAAAAATAAAAGTAGAACTACCATATAAACCAGCAATCCCACTTCTGTGTATATATCTGAAAGAATTGAAAGCAGGCTCTCAAAGAGATGTTTACAAGCCAATGTCCATAGCAGCATCATTTATAACAGCCAAGAAGGAGGAGCAATCCAAGTATTCATCAATGGATGAATGGATAAACAAAATGTGGTATGTACATACAATGAAATATTAAAAAGGAAGAAAATCCTGTCACATGCCTTAAAAAGGAAGGAAATCCTGTCACAAACTACAACAATGAACCTTGAGGACATAATGCTAAGTTAAATAAGTCAGTCACAAATGTGTGATTTCACTTATATGAGGTCGTCCAATTTATAGAAACAGAGAGTAAAATAGTGTTTGCCAGGAGCTTGGGAAGGGGGAAACAGAGAATATTTTTAATGGTTATAGGGTTTAGTTCTGCAGTTTGGAAAAAGTTCTGGAGATCTGTTGTACAACAGTGGGAATGTACTTAACACTACTGAACTATAAACTTAAAAGTGATTAAGATGGTAAATTTTATGCTATATGTTTTTTACAATTAAAAAAATGAACAGACTAATGATACGTGCAGCAACTTGGACAAATACCAAAAAACATGGCTCTATCTCAAAAACATTTCTCTGAGTGAAAGAAGCCTTACATAAAATAATACATACTGTATGATCTCATTTATATAAAGTTCTAAAAGAGGCTAAACTACTCTATATTGAAAAAATGATGGGGTTTATGGCACATTACCCCAAAACATGACACCTTCACATACTGAGTATTTCAAGCTGAAAGAAACTGAGAAAACTGCAGAAGCAGAAAAGTCTCTCTGACCTTCTCCCACCCACCTCTCTCCTGAAGTGAGCCATTGAAACTAGAATTCCCCTCACCCTCTTTCCCCCAGAAGTGGGCCATAAAACCTAGCTAACCTCTTTTCCTTTGGGTAGACACCTAGTAGTGGGACTGCTAGATTGAATGGTAGATCTACTTTTAGTTGTTTGAGGAATTTCCATGCTGTTCTCCATAGAGATTGTACTAATTTACATTCCTACCAACAAAAATTACCTATTGGGTACAATATGCACTATTCTGGTGATGTGTACACTGAAAGCCCTGACTTCACCATTATACAATTCATCCATGTAACAAAAAACACTTATACTCCCTAAATCTATTGAAATAATAATAAAAAATCATAAATAAATAAAACCCCTGAAATAGATCATAAGACTCTCATTCCAGAGGGGTTCTCCCTATACCCAGAGGAAAAGAATGAAAACACAGAGACATAGAGAAGAATCTGAACAAACAGGCTTTGCTAAATCCCCTCCATCCCAGTTCATTACCATTAGATCATATCCTTTTGTCCTCCAATCATACTTCTGCATGATTGTCCATAAAAATACAAAGATTTCCCTGTTTCTTCAGGTCTTCATTTATGAAGGATCCTATGTCACATAAAATATATGTCAAATATATATGTATGATTTTCTCTTGTTAATCTGTCTTTTGTTATAGGGGTCTCAGCCAAGAACTTTGTGATGGGTGAGGAAAAGATATTACTTTTCTCCTCTAGAAAAATCAGAACCATATTTGGCGTTGGGGAATGGAGAGTTAGGGCTATGAGAAGGGATTGACTGGGAAATGCCTTAGGGAATTTTATGGCATAACAGTAATGTTCTTGATCTTGATAGAGCTTAGATTATACAGGTATTACATTTTGTCAAATGTCCTCAAGCATTATACCTAAGGTGTGTGCATTTTACTAAAAAAAAAAAAAAAAAAGGGGGGAAATTTAGTTAATGATATGTATTCTGCAGAGTAAAGTGTACTGATAGTTGCAACTTACTTTGAAATGCATTAAAAATGAGATAGATTTGGTGGCTGGATAGAGGAATGAATAGATGCTTAGATAGGTGATAAAGCAAATACAGCAAAACATTAATTGGAAAGTATAGGTGCCAGTATATAGATGCTTATTGTATAATTCTTTAAATTAATTTTTTCTCTGTGTTTGAAAATTTTGTTAATGAAATGTTGGAAAAACATGGACATTTCAGCCACATTCTACTGTACCTGAGCGCCTACCTATGGGCCCTTATTATACTTTATACAGACTTCTGTTACAGTACTTATCTAATGTTATGGCTTTTAGTTGTCTTGCCTTGCTATTTCTTTCACTCTACTAGAAGTTCATTGAGGACTGAGACTGTGTCTTATCTCAGTATTCTTGATGGCTAGTGCAATAGCCCATAGCACATATTTTAAAATTGTATTAAATAAATAAGTCCTCAGACTTGATCTGTAAATTACTGTGCATTCATTCAATTGACAAACATTTCCTTGGCTCCTATAGCTGTCATTCATTGAGTGCCTACTACATGCTAAACACCTTGTGATGTACTTTACCCACATTACCTCATTTACATTTGAAAACAACTAATGGTTTATATGTTATTACTTAAATTTTACAAGTAAAACAACTGGGACTCTGGGAAGTTGAGAAATTGGCCCAAGATCACAGAGCTAGTAAGTGGTGGAATTAGGATCCAGCTTACGAGTAACTCTAAAATCCATGCTCTAAACCACTCTAAACTCTACTATTTTTAGGCAGTAATTCATGTTTTCTGCTCTCTTAGTGCACTGTGCTAGGCACCAGGAAAGCCAAGGGAGAGAGAAAAAAGTCCATGGACACAGAGGAAGACACAAAGTGTGTGGCAAGTAAATGTTTCTAGACAAGTTTTCATACTATACATAACGCACATGAATTCTTGCTTGAAACATTCAGGGAGGTGGGTAGGAATGACTGAATTATATGTCCCCTCCCAGTACACACACACACACACACACACACTGAGGTACTTCCAAATTAATTGCTTTCATCTGCCAGGAAAATCAAAGGAAAAGCTGCCTTTTCCCCTCTAGCTGTAGTGGAGCATTTGGGGAGGGCACTTGAGTGCATTCTTTTGCAAATGATTGCTTTGCCTCAGGAGAGAGATTAATTGGTTTCCATGGTCAGCTACCTTCTTAGAGAAAAATCTGTCAAGAGAGGAGAACAGAAAAAGCAAAACCCTGTGAGCGTGTCTTTTTTAAAGCCGTTTTGAGTATTTTGGATGAAAAATTCTGTGTGCATATGTGACAAACTTCTTATTCAGCTTATCCTTCACAAGAACGGATTTCAAAGTTAGAATCTGGGCTGTTACATTTTGGGATATCCAAAGGGATAGTTTCCTCTAATTTTTAATATATTAATTTGTATGTTATACTAAATTACAATAATTATAATAGCTGGAATTGATTGAACATTTACTATGGGCCAGGCCCTATACTACAGGTTATACATGATTCAGTAATGTAATTTTCACAAAGAATTTATGAGAAAGGCACTATAATTATTAATGCAATGCTACAAATGAAGATGTTTGGTGTCAGAAAGATGGAAGGAATTGCCTAGTACCACGGGGGAAGTGTTTAAGCTCACACTCTACTCAGTCCTGACTTGAGTCCATGTGCTTAACTGTTGTACTATACAGAGATTGATTCACTCCTATCCTACAGGAGGGAGGAAAGCAGAGTCATCCTAACAAAACATACAAGTTATATGGGAGAAAATATTAGCAAATTCTATTTCTGATAAGGTGCTTTTATCCAGAATGTACAAAGAATTGTGAAAACTCAACAATAAAAAGACAACTAGCCCACGTAAAAAATTATCAAAGTACATAAATTGGCATGTTTTCAAAAAAGACATAAAAATGGCCAATAAGCACATGAAAAGATGATCAAAATTATCAGTCATCAGGGAAATTCAAATCAAAAACACAATGAGATACCACTTCATACCCTCTATTAAGAAGGTAGGTAATAAGTGTTGGCAAGGATATGCAAGTATATGGAGAAATAAATTCCTCATATATTGCTGGTGGGAATGTAAAATGCTGAAGTCACTCCGAAAAATGTTTGATAATTTCTCACAATGTTAAACATAAAGTTACCATATGACCCAGAAATTCCACTCCTTGGTATATATCCAAGAGAGATAAAAACATATGTACACTCATAAACTTGTACAAGAATGTTCCTAGCATCATTATTAATAATGGCCGAAAGTTGAAATAAATCAAAATGTCTGTCAATTGATAAATGGATACATAAAATGTGGTACATCCATACAAAGAAATTCAGCAGTAAAAATAAATAAAGTACTGATACATGCTACAACGTGGATTAATTTTGGATTAACAAAGGACCACATGTGATATGATAACATTTATATGAAATGCACAGAACAGGTAAATCTACAGAGGATGGGAGTTGGTGGGTGATGGCTAAGGAGTATGGAGTTTCTTTTTGGGGTACTGAAAATATCCTAAAATTAAGATAGGGTGATGGCTGCACAATTCTATAAATACACTAAAAAACACTGAACTGTATGCTTTAAATGGGTAAGTTTTATGACATGTGAAATATATCTCAAACCTGTGGAATAAAAAAAGAATATAAGTGAAATGACCTTAAAGTTTTATTTAATTCTCATTTTCAGTGGTCTCTTAACCTTTAAATAAATTAGACTTGAGTTCAATTTTTTTTAAAATCTCATATTATCTGTGACATTTAATTGGTTTGTCTTTTATGTTATAATAACACAGCATAGTGCTATAGTTTGGATGTTTGTCCCCTCTAAATTCTCCTGTTGAAATTTGATCCCCAATGTTGGAGGGTGGGCCTAATGGGAGGTGTTTAGGTCATGGGCATGGAGCGGGGAGGAAGAAAGGAGTTCTCATTCTATTAGTTCCCAGGAGAGCTGGTCCTTTAAAAGAGCCTGGCACCTCCCTCCCCCCTCTCTCTTGCTGCTTCTCTCACAATATGATATCTATACACCCATACACTGTCTCCCCTTTGCCTTCTGCCATGGGTAGAAGCAAGTCTAAGGCCCTCACCAGAAGAAGACGTTGGCACCATGCCTCTTGTACAGCCTGAAGAACTGTGAGCCAAATAAATCCATTTTCTTTATAAACTACCCAGCCTCAAATATTCCTTTATAGCATAATGAATGGACTAAGATTCATAGTATAAATGAATACTAAGTGACATGCTAATTTGTAGACAAAAGAAAAACTGTGTTTACGAAAATCATAATGCTTCATGCATTGTAGGAAATTAAATGGGCTACATCTTCAACTGAAGGAAGTATATTTCAATTTTTATTTGAATATAGTTGACTTAAAGTGAAAAATATTGGGAAGTTATTTTATAAAGGATGCATGTATAGCATTTGGAAACTATAGCCTCTAAAATCATTAAAGCTTTCCCTTTAGGAAGAGTTTGTTATCTATACCCATGACGCAACACAACCTAAATTAAAATAGCCTTAATAGTAAAAGTTCTCCTCTGCCTCTTTCACTTCCTTCTCTTCCTCCTCCTTTCTTCACAATCATTGTCATTTATGGAGTGCTTGCCATGTGCCAAATGCTACCCTAAGGGATTTGAAAACAGCATCTCATAATCTTATTCTGCAACAGCCCCATGAGGTAGGTACTATTATTATCACCATTGTACAGATGAGGTGTAATTCACCTCATTGCCCAAGTTCACACAGCTAACAGGTGATGAAATTGAGAATCAATCCCAGGCCAAGTGACTTCAAAATAAATTTTTTAACTCTTGCCTTTCTTGTATGGGGAAGCAATGCCTTTTGGCAAAGTTATTAGGCCTATGGTCATTACAAAGATCTACACTGAATATTTCATCTGGAGGAACAAAATCTGATAAAAAATCTCTTCAAGTTTGTTGACTTACACAGGTCCTAAAAACCTTTCTCAATCCTATATTTAGCCCTTTTACTTCCATTTTACTAATTATGACTAATTTTTTTTTCACATACATGGAGAGTATTTATGTCCCTGGCCCAGCAAAACACATCTTTTCCTTTTTCCATTTTGTACCTAAAAGAAATCATCTCCAAAAACCATCCCCAAAATATTAAACAGATCACCTCATTCTGCCAGTACTTCTGTAAAGCCAAGTACCTACCCAGACTTTGAATTTATTAAACAGTGTAGTGGTTAGGAAGATGGGCTCTGGAGCCCAACCACCTGGATTTGAATCTTGATTCTAATATTTAATACCTTTGTTACCTTTGGGTGAGTTACTTAAAACTATATCCCTTGGTTCTTTAATCTGTAAACTGAGTATAATAGAAGCACCTACCTCATTGGATTGATCAAATGAATTATTCATGTAAAGCATACAACAAAGTACCTGGTATATTGTAAGAGCTCAATAAATCGTAACTGTTACTAACTTATTCAAAAAAATGTTCTTTGTTTCTCTATATTCTGGATCTTTCCACTCCCTTAGGCGCCCATCCTTTAGCCTTCTCAGGAACTATGCAGCTCTGTGTAAATTAAACAGAAACTGAAAGAGAAAAAAGGATCAGATTGTCTCCCTCTGTGTTGCGGGAAGTACACTGGGAACGTTAACTCATGCTTGATGAAGACAACACTGACCACAGAGATTTCCATTAAGCAAAAGTCTTGTCCCGTAGCTGTTGCTTTTGAAAAAAAGTAATGGTGGATTCTTCAATAAGCACAAGGCATTACATAGATAATAAAGTAAATGATAGGGATGACTCCCAACATTGAGACCAGGAGACAATTGCTTCCCAAGTTTTCTCCTGACCCTCCCTTACAAGGTTCCTGTGGTCGAAGTAATTGAACTTTACTTAATTCTGGAGTAAAATATATTTAAAAGTATCACCCCTTCTCCCACACACGGAATACATTATCTTGTGTAGACTGATGATCCTTCCTGTACTTTTGATAAATTCCCCAGTCAGCAGAAGTAATGCTAATGAAACACGAAGAGTCAACATTAATTAGAGTTAATGAAAAATTAAAACTCTCGTCTGATTACTATTGTGTCTGACATTTTGCCCTCACTGAAAAATACAAGAAAACTAATTAAGGAGTTTAATGCTGCACTTTTCTTTAACTACGCTCTTGAAATGGACTTGGTAAAAATTGTCAACAAGTCCAAATCAAACATTCTCTTGAGGGCAGTTTTCAGCACGAGATTCCTGCCTAGGATGCTTCCATTCCTACCTGAGAAATGTCCATTGGGAGGTGGGAACATTTGTATGGTAGGCTAGCTGTGGTGTAAAAAATCACTATGTCTATATACTGGAGATAATTTCCTTCCTATTTTTTGCACAATTATTGCATCTTTTCTTCCATTCCACTTATAAACTGCAAGATAGTAAGTGGAATATATTTTAAAATGTAATTTTTTGTTATTTTTTGTCTAAAGAAATTCAAAATATTTTGCTGGGTAAAAAGATTTTCTCTAGTTTTTTTTCTGTTTTAAGTATAGAATATGGATGCTAGCATGATTTCTGTCATGATTCTAAGGCATTCCACTTTAATTCCACTGACCATACTAAGATTAAAATATTCACCAGTAGGTTAATGACTTCATTACCATATGTTTCTATTATAAAGAGAGTTATGAATATATTCAGTAAGAATCTTAAGAATAATTTTTTAAATATAGTTGTCCTCTCTTATCCATGGTTTTGCTTTTGGCGGTTTCAGTTACCTATGGTCAACTATGGTCCAAAAATAGGTGAGTACACTACAATAAGATATTTTGAGAGAGAGAGAGAGAGAGACCACATTCACATAACTTTTATACAGTATATTGTTATAATTGTTATATTTTATTATTAGTTATTGTTGTTAATCTCTTCCTATGCCTAATTTACAAATTAAATTTTATCATAGATATGTACGTACAAGAAAAAACACAGTCTATACAGAGTTGGGTACTATCCATGTTTTCAGGTATCCACTGTGGGTCTTGGAACGTATCCCCCATGGATAGGGGGGATTACTGTATAATCTAAACATATATTCCCTTTGGCCCTATCCTCATTGAACATATATCATGCTTATTTAGGGGACAAAAAAGTACACTCAACCAAGAAACAACTATTTTAACTTCTTTATCTTAGTTGTTTTTATCATTTTATCTATTATCTTATTTTTCAGGTATATCTATCTTAAATTCATTTGTATTCCCATTAATTGTTTTTTCTGACCTTTTGTTGGTGGTGGTATTCATTTGCATTTATGCCTAGTTTATCCTAAACTCATCTCTATTTTTAGATTCTAATCTTCTTATTCTTCCTTCATAGTTTCTTGTGTCAAATAAAAACAAACCCAGGCTTAAGTAAGAAGAAACTTTTTTTCAAAAATACTACTGTAATAGGGAAAACACTATGAACTCAAGATCTGCAAGTGTCTTATAATCAACCAGAAAAAGGTCTTTCTTTTATAAGGCAGAGATAAGCAGGGCCAGCAGGAAATTTTGAAAAGAAATTAGTCAAAAGATTGAGAGTGGGCAGAGAGCATGTTCAGGGTGATCAGACAGGAAATGTTTCTCACTGTGGTCAGCCCATTTCAATTTTTAAGATGCACTGTGTCTTAGGGTTCTCCAGAAAAACAGAACCAACAGGAGGTGTGTGTGTGTGTGTATGTGCGTGTGTGTATGTATGTGTGTTTGTGCATGCGTGCACACACACACGTGCTTATTTATTTATTTATTTATTTTAAAGAACTGGCTCACATAATTATGGAGGCTTGGTAAACCCAAAATCTGCAGGGTACGTTGACAGGCTGGATACCCAGGAAAGAGTTGCTCTCTGAGTCTGCTGGCAAAATTGCTTCTTGCTCTGGGGAAGTCAGTCTTTGTTCTATTAAGACCTTCAACTGATTGGATGAGGCCCACTCACATTATGGAGAGTAATCTACTTTACTCAAAGCACACAGATTTAAATGTTAATCTCACCCCACACAAAAGAAACTTTCATAGAAACATCCAGAATAATGTTTGATCAAATATCTGGGCACTGTGGCCCAGCCAAGTTGACACTTAAAATTAAGCATCACACACTGTTAAAGGGGGGTGTTCCGCATTTTTAGTGTTGTTCAGACTTGAAGCAGGCAAACTTCAAGAGCCTGTGGGGAGGAGAGAAGCTTGATTAAAATTTGGTCAAGAAATATGCAATTGTGAGCACTTGGTCACTTGTTTTCCTTCAAATTTCAGTATGCTGGATATGTTTGTCAAATTCAGTACAAACTGAGTAAGTGCTTGAAAAAAGTATATATTTACCATCAGAATTAGCAGGTTCAAAACTCCTATCCTCATTTCCTGACATAGTACATGAGATAAGAACATTAGAATAGTTCACTAAGGAACTACTTGAAGGGAAGATATTTCAGGGTTAGGTAAGGAAATTGAAACATAAAGTAGATGTTTTGAAAGTTCAATTAAAGTAAAAGACTCAAAGAGTGTCAAAGATCCCATAAACTAGCAGTGATATTAGATGACATTTCATTAAGGATCACAAATGCTTATTCATTCAACAGTTATTGTGTATTTACTGTCAGCTGGCACTGTGCAAAGCGATGGCAATTCATATAAGGTTTAAAAAATGGATGATTTTTTCCCCGATGTTGTGGAGGTTACAGTATAGTAAGAAGAGAGACATGAGTCACGTAATCACACATCTCCGTGTCACTTGAGTGCTACAAAAGATTAAATTGATTACTTTTCATTTATATATGTGTGAGCATGCACATAAAGGTAAAAATATAATATGCATGTAAAATACCACCGAGTATTTTCTCTCACAAGTCATTTCGGGTATCAGTATAATCTCTAGCTTTGAATTACAAAACTGTTCACATGGCTACAAGGAAGAAAACCTATTCTTTCTTTTAATTACATGATCTTTCATATCTTTTGCATAGAATACTCCCTTTGCCTAGAATACTTTTTTCTCAGCTATGTCTACCTGGAAAAATCCTTCTGATCTTTCAAGACACAATTCAAATATCACATTCTCTGGGAAGATTTCCTTTATCCCTGCCTAGGCAGTTAATTGTTCCCTAATCTGTGTTTCCATAGCACTTTTCATGCAAAGCTTTTTATTTCTTTTCAGGTTAGGTTTTATTTATTTGTTTACTTGCATGTCTCTCCCACCAAACTGTGATCTGCTTGAGAACAGCAAGCATGTCTTTTTGACCTTTGCAAATTAAAGCCAAGCACTGTGTCTGCTTATACATAAAAAGTATGTTGAATAAATGAATCAGCATGTCCTGAAATTGAACTGTATGTTTCTTGGATGTTTGCAATGTATTTCAGTCAGAATCACCTAGGTTATGGTGCAGAAATATAGGCTTAAAACAACAAAGGTCTATTTATGTCCCACAGTACATATCCATCATGAATCTGTAGAAAGGATCTTCTTATCATAATCACTCAAGAACAAAAGTTTACAGAGTAGCCACTGTCTTGAATTTTGTTAGTCACAATGTTAGAAGGAAAAGAAATGTTTAAAGGGTTTCACACAACATTTAAATGTTGATCCCAGAGGGGGAACTTGTTACTACCACTCACAATCCATTGACAAAACTAGTCATCAGGCCACACCCAATCATAAGAAGGCCAAGAAAATACAACCTACCATTTGCCTGGAAGAAAAAAGCCAGAAATATTCAGTAAACAGCACTAATGACTGCTGTACTTGACAACCAGCAATAAATATATTTCTTAAATTCAAGAAGCATCTTCTGCATCATTGGAACACATATGTTTAAAAGTCATAAGTGAAAGTAGGGAAGGAATAAATCATGGAATGCTATATTCAAATTCAACCTAAAAACGCTGTCTTTTCTATAGCACTGTAAAATAGTATGTTAATATTTTCTAATTTTCATTATTATCATTTTACATATTTCATGTTTTTTATTCCAGTTCATGTCAGTTTTTGGGGGCACTAACTTTGTTAGAGTTTTCAACCATAGTCAATAAAGATTCCAAAAATATTGTTGTGGGAGAATCACAAAGCAAGGGCAAAACACTTATATCTTGCAACTGCTATAACAAGCAGTTAACCTATCCTCCTTTTCATTAGACACTCATTTTAACTGCTATAAATTAATTATTTAGGGCTTGATTTTCACAAAGCAGTGTTGGAGTCTGACGTACTTAAACAGGCTTCTAACATAGAACTGTTGGCCAGGGTAGAAAAGGGTTAATAGATAAGATCATAGAAACCAAATCCTGGGGAACACAATGTCTACATTTTCCCCCAACTAGTTGGCATCATATCAAATAATGAAAAAAGGAGAAGTAAAACACCTTTTCCCAAAAGTATTTTAAAAATATGATAATACAACGAGGGAGTGTGATACAGTGGAAAGGGCACTAGTCTTGATTCTAGAAGAACTGATTGCAGTCCCAGCCTCTATGATTACCAGCTATATAATTTTGAAACTTTCTCTAACATCTTTAAGCCTCAGTTATCTCTTATGTGAAATAAGGATATTAATACTTGTTCTACTTCCTTCCTAGGACTGTTTTAAGAATCATTTGACACAATGTATGTGAAGGATTTTTTGAAACTGTAAAATATAAATGTCATATTCTAATTGAGTTACATAAGTAGCATCCCTCAAAAAACACTTAGGATTCTAAGTATTAGATTTCATAACTCACCTCAATATTTTAAGAGAATAGAATGATATTCATTGATAAATTATCTAAAATCAAAAACCAAAGAATGGAATTATTTTATATGAAATTACAGTGGTAGATACATGATACTATCAATTTGTCAAAAGCCAGAGAAATTTATAGCACAAAAAGAGAACTTTAATATATGAAAAATTTAAAATATCATTTAGGAAGTCAGTGAATCCCAAGATGAAATTCAAAATGTGACAAAACAATCTAACTGTATTAGAAAATGTATGAAACAACCTCACTGAAGGAGGTGTGGGGAAAGGCACTGACCTCAGTAATTTTGTAAATGAATGGAGACTATAAGACTACAAGCAAAAAGCACAGCACTGTACTTTAGTTGGTACAGTTGTTTCCCTTGGGTGTATTTGTTAACAATTCTGAAGTCATCATACATGTATACTTGGATTTCACAAACAAATAAGTGAATGGTGGATAGTGAAAGTCAGGTCTCTTACTGCTGGAAGATGAGGTTATAGATAAGCCACAATGAATCATACGATATTGGAATAGAGTTAGAGATATCAGTATGAACTCATGTTTAGCTTAATATAAATACTGATTAATAAATATAAAAATAATTACAGATACATGTTATACATGGGTTGGTATAAACAGATACAATTCTAAGCTCTGTCTGCTGAGAAGACTTAGAAGTAATGACATCCCAGTAGCAACAAGCACACACAGTACCCAGATTTTGATTTATAAGATCATTTTCCAATAAAAGGAACTGGGGCTCCTTGAAGAAATGCTGATTCTAGGAGTGGGAGAGGGAATATACAAGATGAGCTTAGAGCATCTGGTGGTGCCAAGAAGAAAGGAAGTGCTAAAAAAATAAAACAATGGCAGCATGTCAAATCAACACAAGAGCCAATTGAAAGGGTCTCAGTGACCAAACTTGGAACAATTTGAGCAAGAAAATAAAGAAGTATTGAACTAAAATCCAAAGTATCAAATAAATATCAATGAATCCACACTGACATAAATAAGTGATTGAATAAATAATTGGAGGTGGGAAAAATAGACAAATCTCCCATGTAGAAGAATTCCAAATCACTAATCTAAATACTCTGTCATAAAAAGGGTAGCATAACTCTCTACTTCTTAAATGTGGGTGGCACAACCCACATTCATACAAGCAGCATTATTCACAATAGCCAAAAGGGGGAAGCAATCCAAATGTCCATCAACAGATATATGGATAAACATAATGTAGTATATACATACAATGGAATATTATTCAGACCTAAAAAGGGAAGAAAATTCTGACACATGCTATGACATGAATGAACCTTGAGGACATTGTGCTAAGTGAAGTAAGTTAGTCATAGAAGGACAAATCATATATTTTATCACAATTTTGAAAACTGTGGGTGGCACACAATGACTTCCTTCCAACCAGAACAGTATGAAAAGGGGGGAGGAAATAAGCAGTGGAGAAATATGACAAAGACAACCTGAGCCATATGATCAAGGTCAATGTCATCAGTGACAAATCATGCTGATGCATTTACCATTGAGATGATATATTAATAAGGAGAATGGCACTTTACCTCTGTGCACTTCCTTCTAAAAAACTTATAACCCCAGTCTAATCATGAGAAAAACATCAGACAATTCCAAAATTGAAATATTCTACATAATATCTGACCAATACTTCTCAAAACTGTCAAGATCTGTTTCTATGAAGAATGTCACTGGTATTTTGACGGGGATTGCATTGAATCTGTAGATTGCTTTGGGTAGTGTGGACATTTTAACAATATTGATTCTTGTAATACATGAGCATGGAATATCTTTCCATTACTTTGTGTCCCCTTCAATTTCTTTCATCAATGTTTTATAGTTTTCATTATAGAGATCTTTCATTTCTTTGGTTAAGTTTATTCCTAGGTGTTTTATTTTATGTGTAGCTACTGTAAATGGGATTACCTTCTTGGTTTCTTTTTCAGATTGTTTATTGTTGGCATATAGAAATGCTACTGATTTTTGTGTGTTGATTTTGTATCCTGCAACTTTACCGAATTTGTTTATCAGTTTTAATAGTTTTTTTGTGGAGTCTTTAGGTTTCTCTAGATATAAGAACATATCATCTGAAAACAAGGATAATTTGACTTTTTCCTTTCCAATTTGGATGTCCTTTATTTCTTTCTCTTGTCTGATTGCTCTAGCTAGAACTTCCAATATTATGTTGAATAACAGTGGTGAGAGTGGGCATCCTTGTCTTGTTCCAGATCTTAGAGGAAAGGCTTTCAGGTTTTCCCCTTTCAGTATGGTACTAGTTGTGGGTCTGTCATATATGGCTTTTATCCTGTTAAGGTAAGTTCCTTCTCTACCCAGTTTTTGAGAGTTTTTATCATTAAAGGATGTTGAATTTTATCAAATGCTTTTTCAGCATCAATTGAAATGATCATATAATTTTGGTTCTTTGTTCTGTAGATGAGAAGTATCACATTGATTTGAGTATGTTGAACCACCCTGCATCCCTGGGATAAATCCCACTTGATCTTGATGAATGATCTTTTTAATGCATTGTTGAGTTCGGTTTGCCAGTATTTTGTTGAGGATTTTTGCATCTATGTTCATCAGAGTTATTGGCCTATAGTTTTCTTTTTTTATTGTATCTTTGTCTGGTTTTGGTATCAGGGTGATGCAGGCCTGATAAAATCAGTTTGGGAGTATTCCCTCCTCCTCTATTTTTTCGAGTAGTTTAAGTAGGATTGGTATTTGTTCTTTGAATGCTTGCTAAAATTCAGCAGTGAATCCATTGGGTCCTGGGCTTTTCTTTGATGGGAGACTTTTATTACTTCTTCACACTTTTTATTGGTTTATTCAGGCTTTGAATTTCTTCCTGGTTCAATCTTGGTAAGTTGTATGTGTCTAGGAATTTGTCCATTTCTTCTAGGTTTTCTAATTTATTGGCATATAATTGCTTATAGTAGTCTAATGATCCTTTGTAATTTCTGCAGTATCAGTTGTAATGTCTCCTTTTTCATCTCTGATTTTATTTATTTGGGTCTTCCCTGTTGTTTTTTTTTTTTTTTTTTTTTTAGCCTGGCTAAAGGCATGCCAATTTTGTTTATCTTTTCCAAAAAAAACCTTTTTTATTTCATTGATCTTTTGTATTGTATGCAGAAATAGAAAAAATAATTCTAAAATTTATATAGCACCATAAAAGACCCAGAATAGACAAAGCCATTCTGAGCAAAAAGAACAAAACTGGAGGATTCACATTACTTGACTTAAAATTATACTACAGAGCTATAGTAACCAAAAGAGCATTGTACCAGCATAAAAACAGAAATATAGACCAATGGAACAGACTCGAGAACCCGGAAATAAATCCACACATCTATAGTGAACTTATCTCTGACAAAGGTGCCAAGAACATACAGTGGGGAAAGGACAGTGTCTTCAATAAGTGGTGCTAGGAAAACCGGATATGCATATGCAGAAGAATGAAACTAGAACCTTATCTCTTGCCACATACAAAAATAAGATCAAAGTGGATTATAGACTTAAATCTAAGATGGGAAACTATGAATCTTCTAAAAGATAACATTGGGGAAGTGCTTCAGGACATCAGTCTAGGTAAAAACTTCTTGAGCAATACCCCCAAAGCACACACAACCAAAGCAAAATTGGACAAATGGATCACATCAAGCTAAAAAGCTTCTGCACAGCAAAGGAAACAATAAACAAAGTGAAGAGAAAACCCACAGAATGGGAGAGAATATTTGCAAACTACCCATCTCACAAGGGATTAATAACTAGAATATATAAGGGGCTCCAACAACTCCATAGAAGAAAATTAAGTAATCCAATTAAAAAATGGGCAAAGGATCTGAGTAGATATTTCTCAAAAGAAGACATGCAAATGGCCAAAAGGTATATGAAACAATGCTGAATATCATTAGTCATCAGAGAAATGCAAATCAAAACTACAATGAGATATCACCTCACACCAGTTAAAATGGCTTTCATCAAAAAGATAAGCAATGACGAATGCTAGCAAGGATGTGGAGAAAGGGTAACCCTTATACACTGTTGAGGAGAATGTAAATTAATGTAAGCACTATGGAGAACAGTATGGAGGTTCCTCAGAAAACTAAAAATAGAACTACTGTATGACCCAGCAATCCCTCTACTGGGTATATATCCAAAAGATGGGAATTCTGCATATTTAAAAGATAACTGCACTCCCATGTTTATTGCAGCACTATTCACAATAGCCAAGATTTGGAATCAACCTAAATGTCCATCAGTGGATCAATGGATAATGAAATTGTGGTACATATACACAACAGAATATTATATAGCCATAAAAAAGAATGAAATTCTGACATTTGCAACAACATGGATGGAATTGGAGAATATTGTGTTAAGTGAAATAAGCCAAGCACAGAAAGACAAATCTCACATGTTCTCACTCATAAGTTGGAGCTAAATATTAAGAACAATTGATCTTATGGAGAAAGAGGGCAGAATTACGGTTACCAGTGGCTGGGAAGGGTAGCCAAGAGAAGGATAAAGTGGGGATGGTTAATGTGTGCAAAAATATAGTTAGGATGAATGAATAATATTTGATAGCACAACAAAGTGACTAATCAACAATAAGTTAGGTTATACTTTAAAATAACTAAAAGAGTGGAATTGGAATGTTCCTAACACAAGTAAATGATAAATGCCTGAGGTGATGGATACCACAATTATTCTGATGTGATTAATTTACATTGTATGATTGTATCATAACATCACATGTACCCTATAAATACATAAAACTATCATGTACCCATAATATAAAAAGAATAGTAGAGATGAATGCATGCTACACTTTAATTTATATTTTTCTATAACACTTAGGAAGCCAAGTTTTATACACTTTCTGAATATCATCTAGTCTAAATTGGCTTTCCATAATGTCATACTTTTCAGGGATGTAATATTCATGTTGTATAATAGGAAACAAAATTTCTACTTAAGAAGTGAAATCTCAGTAGACTAGTTTCTTGAAAATTGAGTTTATTTGACTTCTGTCTTTGAGAACTGGTCCTTAAAAGCTGAATAGATTGGCCAATGAAACAAAATTAAGTAATCATCCCAATGGAAGATTTAATTAATAGCTAGATATTTATTATTTCCTTAGTGGGCTATTATCCCTGAATGTTTAATTGAATTGTCTGTTTTGAAAAGTCATAGACTTACTGGAGATATTGGCCTCTTTGGATCTTCTTTTAAGATCATTGGTTCTTAATAATATGACTGAAGTAATAATTATTTATGCACTTATTAAATGATCCATAGTTTACTTAATTTCTTCCAGTCGTGGTTTCCTCAACTGTGTAGTAGGGATAATGATAATTTTACCTTAAGGAAAAGTGAAGATTACATGATCTAATGAATGGAAAAACACTTTACATACTATAAAATATAACAAAAAATCCTGTCAAGATCATCAAAACAAGGAAAGTCTAAGAAACTGTCACAGTCTGGACAAGGCTAAGGATACGTGATGACTAAATATAATATAGTATGCTGGATGTGATTTTGGAACATAAAAAGGAAATTAGTGAAAATCTAAAAAAAAATCAAATAATGTAGGGACTTTAGGTAATAATGCATCAAAATGGTTTCATTAGTTGTGACTAATGTATCATAGTAATGTAAGATGTTAACAATAGGGGGAACTAGATATGGTATATAGGGGAACCTTTTGCACTATCATTGCAACTTTTCTGTAAGTCTAAAACTATTCTAAAATTAAAAACATTAATTTTTAAAAAAAGCAGACATGAGATTCAAGGCTCCCCACACCATGGGATATACATTAGTCAGTGATATTTTTAGCCAGGAGAAAAATATCTCTTCATATGTTATGCCCACTGTCTTCAGTATTAGCACCTGAATTCATTATGATATAGGAGAGAACAGGCAAATTTGTTCAGGATTCTAAGGGATACTGAAACAATACCGTTTTACTGGTTCATCTCTCATTTTTTAGTTCCTGTATTGTGTTTAGCCATAACGATAATATAAACTCAGTTCTGAATATGCTCTATTTTTAAAATTACCTGGAAGGGGGGCTTTGTGCTGTGGTAATAGCAGGTAATATTAATATATACCTGGCACATATGGCTAGAAAACTTACATAAATTGTTGCATTCTTTTAATCTTCTTCATGGACCTATGAAGTGGGTGTTATTATCATCACCACCATAGAGATGAAGAGAATAAAGTATCAGAAATGTTTAAGTGCTGTGGTAGTCTGAACACTCCACCACCACCACCAAAGATGTCAGGTCCCAATCCCTGGGAATTGTAAATGTTACCTTATATAGAAACAGGGTCTTTGTAGATGGGACTAAGATATCAAAAATCTTGAGAAGGGGAGATTATCCTATATTATTTAGATAAGCTAAATTCAATCACAGGTTTCCTTATAAGAGGGAGGCAGAGACAGATTTGAAACAGACGGGGAAGAAGACAATGTGACCACAAAGGTAGAGATTTGAGTGATGTAGCCACAAGAGGAGGAATGCTGGCAGCCTCCAGAAGTTGGAAGAGTAGAGGAAGAGATTCTTCCCTAAAGCCTTGATAATAAAGGAATGCAGCCCCGCCAACACCTTGATTTCAGCCCAGTGATACTGATATCAGACCTTCAGCCTCCAGAACTGTGAAAGAATAAACTTCTGTTGCTTTAATGTACTAAACTTGTGGCAACTCATTATAGCAGCCATAGGAAACTAATACAAGAGCCTCTGCCCAAATTCATACAGTTAGTAAATGGTGGAGCTAGTTTCTCAGCCAGGCTTTCCACCTTCAGAGCCTACATGTCTAACCATTCCTTCTTATGATATCTAAAGGCATACTATATAAACTGGTAAACAACTTGGCTACATAGATAATTTAGGGTCCATGTGATATTTTTTCCTAATCTTAGGGCCCCTCTGATGTTCACATTGTTTAACAAACAGGTATTATTTTATTTTCAAAGTGCAAAGAAAAGGCATTACCAAGAGAACAAGCTTTTGTGGAAATTGTCAGATGAGAAATTTTGATTTTCGCCCACTCCTAGTGCTTCCAGATTTCATACTTAGTACTGTATATTCACTGATTAGGCACTAGAGAGCAGTTAATTTTCTTCTTGCTTGCCTACAGGTGTATGAAGCATATTAAATTGAAATGTCAACTCGTCCCCCACTAGACACCTATACTTGGAATTTTACTTATTTATATAAAATACCATATTTGTTCCCAGAAAAATGCATGTAAAGATTGAATGGCTCTTTTTCATTTCAAAAAATTAATTATCTGTCAATTAAAAAAATTTTAAAAATTTAAGTGAATATAAATATTGTCGGCTTACTCTCATGAGCTTATATGGAAAAAAAGATGTTAGCAAATGCCCTGGGAGGAAGTCTCTTTGAAACTGTTGTGTATAAAATACTAAAATCTTGTTACATTAATTGTTTTCATTGTTAATCATTACCACCTTATCATTCCACCGTATTACACCATTCTCCTGGGTGGCATTAATGCAGCTATAAAAGGTCAAGCTCTGCTCCCTTTCACCTCTTTGCTCTTCCACCTTCTGCCATGTGAGGACAAGACGTTCCTCCCCTCTGGAGGAAAATTGAGAAGGCTCTTGCCAAATGATGGCACCTTGATCTTAAACTTCCCAGCCTCAAGAACTGTGAGCAAATAAATTTCTGTTCTTCATAAATTACCCACTCTCATGTATTCTGTTTTAGCAGAAAAATGGACTTAGATATATATATTATCTTATTTGATTCTCACAACAACACTTTTAGTCAAGCAGTGAAGACTAATACATTTATTTTTTTCCATTTTTAAATGACATATGCATCTACATTTTATGGATAATATTAGACTAATCAAGTTTATTCTGCCCAGGTCACATGA
This sequence comes from Daubentonia madagascariensis, assembly GCA_023783475.1. Classification (NCBI taxonomy): domain Eukaryota; kingdom Metazoa; phylum Chordata; class Mammalia; order Primates; family Daubentoniidae; genus Daubentonia; species Daubentonia madagascariensis. Next base: position 1,438,714 of record JAKFHU010000166.1, read on the forward strand.
TTAGTAAGATACAAAATTGGGACTGTAACTCAGGTCTGCTGAATCCTAAACCAGTTCTCTTTCTATTACTACGAAAACAACAGCCTTAAGACAATAAAACGTTGATTGGCCAGACCCAACTAATTGTAATCCTAGTAATTACATTTTTATTTTGTTCTATACTGTTTTTAGGAGGAAGAGGCATGTTGACAACTAGCACATAAAGATATAAAAAACAAAAAAATAATTTTTCTAGTAGATGCTGGGATCTGAAAGTTATATATTCACATCAAATCTATCAAAACATCTTTATTTCTAGGTAAATTCGTGTCCATAAATGATTTATGTTAAGAATAATGCCAAAGGTCTTGCAAGATCATTAATCATCAAAGAAAGAATCAATTACCTTCACTAGACTATCATTGCTGAGGCAGATAAGTGGACTAACACAATTAAAATATGTTAAAATGTTTTCAGCAGCAAGAAATGAAACAAATTTTTTCTTTTTAAATACTCATATAGGCAAGAATTCTATTAACTGCAGTGTACAAATGCTATTCAGATTTCACTAGTTTTTCCATTGAAGCCATTTTTTTCTAATCCAGAATCTAACCCAGGATCCCACTGCATTTAGTCATCATGTCTCCTTGGTCTCTTCTAATCTGACACAGTTCCTCAGTCTTTCTTTTTCTTTCGTGTCCTTGACTCTTTTGAAGAGCACTAACCAGATATTTTGAAGAATGCTTCTTATTTTAGATTTGTCTGCTTTTTCATTGTAATTTAATTCATATTATGCATTTTGTACAAGAATACAAAAGAAGCGAATCTGTTCTCTTTTCAGGACACCTTACCAGTAGGTACATGATGTCACTATGTCTCATCACTGGTGCTATCAACTTTGATCTCTTGGTTAAGGGCTTAGTATTTGCTTGACATTGGAATAAACTCATGTATGGATTATCTTGTTTAGTCCTCACAACAACCGTATACATAACATACTATTACTGTCTACAGTTCATATTTTTAAAAACTGAGCCTTTTAGGGGTTAAGTAACTTGTCCAGATACACAGTTTGTAAATAGTGGAGGGAGAATTTGAATCTGGGCAGTCTAGTTCTTGAGCCTCCACTCTTAATCCCTGTGCATACTCCCTTCATACACTTAAAAAGCAGGTTTACCCTTCCTTAAAATTCTCATCACTCAGTCCCTACTGTTAATTCCCCTTCAATCCATCATTACTGGCAATCAATCATGAGTTATGGTATCTGAAAATCCTCCCCTCTCAATTCAGAGGGACATAACAGATTCAAATTCATTTTTGAGGATGTTTCACAATAGATTATGAGGTAAACCCAAACATTCATCTATGTGTATTTGTGCACTCCAATGCAAAGCATCCTGCATTTATATATATATATACACACACACATATTCTCACTTAATTCCAGAGGTGGACTTGAGAAAACATCAGATACTCTGACTCCAGACCCCATGCTCTTAACCCTACTTAATGATCAGAAGGTAGACTTGATATTCTCTTACTGTTAAGGCCCCTAACCAGAATCTATGCCTGACTAGATGGTTGTCCTATCTCTGCAACTGGGTTGAGCAAGGGTACTTGTGTACTGGAGTAGAATTTGGGGGCTTTTTTGTTGTGTTTTTGTTTTGTTTTTTAAGTTATGTATATATATTTCATAGCAAAGAAAAAAGGGCAGTCAAGACCCCCGAGTTTTATTACTATAGAAAGGATGCAACACTTTTGGCTTAGACATTTTACCAAAACGGACATTTTTAGTCATTTAAGAGAGTTATAGAAAGCAATCGAAGTCAGCACTTACTGAACACAACTTTAAGCAATGATTACTACTCCTCAATACTAGTTTCCTATGACTGTTGTAACAAATTAATACAGACTAGGTGTCTCAAAAATAGCACAAATTTATTATCTTACAGTTCTAGAAGTCAGAAACCACACCTGGGTTAAAGTCAAAGTGTTGACATGGCTGCATTGCTTTCTGGAGGCTCAACGGAAGAATCTGTCTCCTTGCTTTTCCACTTCTAGAAGCCACCTGTAGTCCTTGGCTCATGTCCCCTTCCATCATCTCCAAAGCTAGCAACTGCATTCTGACTTCTACTTCTATCATCGTATCTCTTCTCTGACTCTTCTTCCTCCTTCTTCCATCTTTCAAAATCCCTTGTAATTGGATTTAGGACCTACCCAAATAATCTAAAATAATCTCCCCACATTAAGATCCTTAAACTAATTACACCTGCAAAGTCTCTTTCATCAAGTAAGGTAACAAATTGACAAGTTCTGGGAATTAGGATATTGATATCTTTGGAGGACTACTCTTCTGCCTTCCACATAATCTAACAATTAACAGCTACACAAAACACAGTACTGAGTGGGGAGTGATTAGATTTAATAAATCCTAACAGGCTGCTATTTCTTAGGCAGAAAAACAAGATATGTACCAACTTTTCAATTTGTTCTATGAACAAAAAGCATGTTAAATTCCAGTAAATTTCCTGAGCAGACTTTAATTTAGTCTGAATAATAAAAAAGGCCGAGACGCAATTACTAGCTATATGACATTTTAAGTACAATAACCAACCTTCCCAGTGAGAACAACTGAAAGTGATGGATAATTTATTTCTTTTAAAATATTTTTATTTATTAAAGGAGCATGAAGGAAGTAAGGAATATTCAAGCCAAATTCTAAAAATACTTGATCACAATTATCAAATAATTCCTATGTTTAAAGCACCAATAAATATGAACACAATAACAAAAAATCGCAAAATACACATGGAATAAAAGACATTATGAATAAGAGCCAGCAGAAGAAATAAAACAGCCAAATCAGATTTGCAAAGAATTTAGAAATTGCAAGTATAAAATAACCAGCTTAAATAAGTGTAAATCAATAAATGAAAAGGATGTAAAAATGAATAAAGGCCAAAAAAATAAAAATGAAAAGGACATGCACATTTGAAGAAGGACCAAATTTAACTTTTAAAATGAAAAAATCAAAGAAGAATTGCTAGTGATAATCAACCACATGTTTTGGTTTAACCCTCTTGCTGAAATATGCATAAATATTCTGGGAAATTATTTTTTAAATCCACTTAAAGGTTATAAGAGCTAAACAGATAATGTAGAGACTTCCAGTTCTGTACAAAATTATGTAGACCCAGTTATCCCTGCTCATCCCCATTACTTACAACTAAAAACTGGACATATGCAAGAATACTGATACTAAAAGGTGGACAGAAGGGGTCTGGCTAAAGACCTCACAACTTGAAGAATGACACAGCAGTGAGCTCCCTGGGTTTTCTTTTCATTTTCCATATATTCTAGATGGGTGTTGGAGAATCCTCCAACCCAGAAGACACTAGTGTTGAGACAAAAATAAGTCCCAAGTAAAACCTAATCTCTATAGCCAAAGGACTGAGAAACAGATAGCACCGCAGGACAGAAACCTTTTTGACAAAATCTGCTCTACTTCAGGCAAACATTGTGAATGATCCTACCCCTCTTCAGGTGCATTTACAGAAAACCAAGCAGAAAGTCTAGTTTCCAATGCCCCAAGTGGTAGTAGGAAGCCCAGGAAAGTACTTTCCTCCCCCCACCAGCAGTGCAGTGGAGACAAAGCAGGAAGTCTAGACTCCCAGCCCCTCAACTGGTGGTAACACAGGACCCAGGTTGGAACTTTTCACCCCCCAACAACAGTGACAGTGAAGAGGTGGCAAAAGGCAAGGACAAGCTCTTTCTTTCCCTGCCAGTAGTGCTTCCCTCCCCTACAGAATGAATCAGGGAGTTTGGTATCATGAACCTGTCTGTTGACAATAAGTAGCCAGGGAAGGTGCTTTACTCTCCTGCAGCAGCAGCATCTGCAGAGACAGAGTCTGGTCTATAGCCCTTCATAAGGTGGCAGAAGGGAGTCTGGGGAGGTACTTTCCTTTCCCAGTGGCAGCATCTGTGACGGCTGAGTGGGGAGTCTGGATTCCTACTCCCTAACCCCTAACCAACAGTAGCAGGGACCCAGGGTTCCACTACCAAGTTGGCACTTTCTAACAAGAGACTACATGGAGAGTCTGGACTTACGTCCATTGTCCAATGCTATCAAATGGTGCCTATCTCCCTCTCAAATAGAGAAAGGAAGGATATCAATGAGAAGGGAGCTGGATAAAGGGATTCTTTATATCTGCATCAGAAGTCCTGGGAAGACCCCAGAATGACTCACACTTGAATGTGACTAGTATCAACACATTGAAAGGTCTGAGAATAGAAATACAGTGTAGAAAATCACCCTAATTTTCAGAATGCCTTCCAAGTCATACACAAACAAATAAACCAGAACAGCATTGCAAGGGCTGGAGATACTAAATAGTCATTGGAAATACAGCTAGAAAAGTAGGCCAGGATTTGCACAGTAAAAGAGGGCAAATCTCTGGTAAAATAGAAGATGTATATAGAATCTGCAGTCTCATATAAAAACACTCAAAGTGTTCAGGATACAATAGAAAATCAAGCACCATACTAAAAATCAGAAAATTACAACCTGAAAAAACAACAAACAGACGTCAACACAGGAATTATTGAGATGTTGCAATTATCTGACAAACATTATCACGCAGAAATCATAAAAATGCTTCAATGAGCAATTGGAACAATATAAAATCTTGGCAAAGAAATAAAAATATAAAATAGAGCCAGATAAAATTTATAGAATTGAAAATTCATTAATTGAAATTAAAATTCACTGCATGAGTTCAACAGTAGATTAAAGATGAAAAAAAAAAAGAATCTATGAACCTGAAGACAAAACAATAGAATTTATCCAATAAGGACAACAGAGAAAAGATAGACTGAAAAAATATGAACAGATCCTTAGGTTCCTGTGGGACAATAACGAAAGAACCAACATCAGAGTTCCAGAATAAGAGGAGAAGGAGAGTGGAGCTAAAAGAGTATTCAAAGAAATAATGGCTAAAAATTTCCCAAATTTTATGAAATACGTGAACTTACATATTCAAGAAGCTCAATGAATCTCAAATAGGATAAACCTAAAAATCAAAACACATCATAATCTAACTTCTAAAAATTAAAGACAAAGAAAAAATATTGAAGAGAAATAACGAAAAACAAAACCCTTATAGAAGGATAGTGATTTGAATGACAGTGGATTTCCCATCTGCAACCAAGGAGGCCAGAAGGAAGGGATATATTTTTCAAATATTGTAAGGAAATTGCTGTCAACACAGAATTCTATACCAGCAAATATATCCTTCAGGAATGAAGGGGAAAAAAAGATTTTCTCAGATGAAGAAAAACAAAGAGAATTTGTCTCTAATAAACATATCTTTAAGGAATGGCTAAAGGAAGTTCTGAAAAAAAAAGGAAATAATAACAGAGGGAGTCTTGAAATTTCAGAAGGAAGACAGAAAAATGAAACGGGAAAATATATGTGTAAGTATAATAGATTTTCCTTCTCATAAATTTTTAAAAACTTACTTGATGGTTCAAGCAATAATCATAACACTACCTGATATGGTGCTCAATGTATGTATAGGAAAACTTAAGACAATTATATTCAACAAACAAGGAAAGTAAAGGGATCTAAATGGAAATAAGATTTCTATACTTGACTAGAAGTGGTAGAGTCAATACCAGTAGATTGTGCTAAGTTATATATGTATATTGTAATACCTAGCACAACCACTAAGACAGTGACGCAAAACAATATATTAAAAAGTACTATGAGGTATCACTTAACTCCAGTGAGAATGTCTTTCATCAAAAAGTCCCAAAACAACAAACGTTGGTGTGGATGCAGAAAGATAGGAACACTTGTACACTGCTGGTGGGACTGCAAACTAGTAAAACCTCTATGGAAAGTAATATGGAGATTCCTCAAAGAACTAAAAGTAGAACTACCATTTGATCCAGCAATCCCACTACTGGGCATCTACCCAAAGGAAAAAAAGGTGTTCTATAATGAAGACATCTGCACCCAAATGTTTATAGCAGCACAATTCACAATTGCAAAGATGTGGAAACAACCCAAGTGCCCATCAATACATGAGTGGATTAATAAAATGTGGTGTATGTATACCATGGAGTACTACTCAGCCACAAAAAACAATGGTGAACTAACACCTCTTGTATTATCCCGGATGGAGCTGGAGCCCATCCTCCTAAGTGAAGTATCACAAGAATGGAAAAACAAGCACCACATATACTCACCATCAAATTGGTACTAATTGCTCAACACTTATGTGCACATATGGAAGTAACACTCATCGGGTGTCAGGCAGGTGGGAGGGGGAAGGAGGGGATGGGTATATTCACATTTAATGGTGTGGTGCACACTGTTTGGGGGAGGGGGCACACTTGTAGCTCTGACTTAGGTGGTGCAAAGGGAATATATGTAACCTAAATGTTTGTACCCCTGTAATATTCTGAAATAAAAATAAATTTAAAAAATTAAAAAATTAAAATAAAAAATAAAAATATAAGAAAATAAAAGCACGAACTTCTGGCAACATCTCTGCTTCCTAAAGCTGTGATTTCAATTGGGGCAAGTAAGTATCTAAATGAGAAATGAGAATTGAAAAGTAAATACTGGAGAATTAGATGAACATAAGAAAAGCTCCAAAATATTCCTGGGGATTTGCAAGGTTGCATGCATGTACAACATTATGTGCATGTCCAGGAAAAGATAAGGCACAAGTTACTCACCTCTGGCTGACCTTGTCACCCTGTAAAGCAGGAGGTGAAAGCTAAAGGCTTTTTATAAGATGCCTAAAGTGTGAAGATATGCCTTCTCACACAGATCCTCTTGGCAAAAGGTAGAAGTCATTTGGGCAAGGCATTTAAGGAAGTATTCTGAACAATCATTAGCTGACCACTAAATTTATAATGACCCAGGAATGACTAGTAGGAATTCAGGCTTAAAATAAAAATAGAAACTTTTTCACAAAGCTGGCAGAAATCCAAGAGGCCATATACTATAGAGAATAGAGAATTTAGAGAATTAGTCCAGGAAAGTGCTAAACAAATAAGCATAAAAAAACCCAATAGCACAACAAAACCAGCAAAGCCAGCAATAACCACAAATCTTGGGGGCACAAGAATATGATAGCAGAATTAATAAAATATATAATAAAATTTCCACTTCTGAATAAAATATTACAATACAAGTAAAGAAACAAACATATGTCACATCCTTGGGGGAGAAGAAGCAGCCAACAGAAAATGGCCTTAAGGGGGAGCTAGATTTTGGATTTAAACAAAGACTTTAAGTTAGCTATTGTAACTATCCTCAAAGATCTAAGAAAATCATGTTTAAAGAATTAAAGGAAATTAGACAAGTTATGTCTCCTCAAAGAATATCAACAAAGAGTTAGAAATGATAGAAAAAGAATCAAATAGAAATTCAGGAGTTGAGAAATACAATAACTGAAATAAAAAAATTGATTAGAGGGGCTCAACAACAGATTTGAGTGGCAGAAAAAAGAATCAGCAACCCTGCCTGAATGAAGAAAAATAAACAGAGCGTCATAGCCCTGTGGGACACCATAAAGCATACCAACATATGCATTAGGGGACTCAATGAAGGAGAAAATAAGGAAAAGGGGAAGATAAAGTATTTGAAGGAATAATGGCTGAAATCTTGCTAAGTTTGATGAAAAAACACTAATCTATATATCCAAAAAGCTCAACAAACTCAAAATACGATAAACTGAAAGAGATCAACATTAAGGCATACCACAGTCAATCTGACAAAAGTCAAATTCAGGGAGAAAATCTTGAATGCAGCGGAAGAAAATTATTTAACAGATACAAGTGTTTTTCAATAAAATTAGCAGCTAAATTCTCATTAGAAACTATGAAAAACAGAAGAACATGGGGTGACATCTTCAAAATGTTGAAAGAAAATGATAGTCAAGAATTCTATAAAATCTTCTCCCATAAAATATTTTTATAAAATTTCCTTCAAAAGTGAAGATGAAATTAAGACATTGACAGATGGATAAAAACTGAGAAAACGTATTGCTAGCAGATCAGCCTTATAGGAAATACTAGAGGTAGTCCTTCAAGCTGATATACAAGGACACAAGATTGTCAGATATGGGGACCACATATCAGGTTCCCGTGTTCCCTGGTTCTTGGTTCCCAGTACTGAAGAATGGTTACTGGTACCGAGTCGACGGAGCAAATGAGCAGACCAAGCAGATGCAAGCAAGCAAAGTGTCAAAGTTTATTAAAGCATAGAACATTCCAGAGAAGGAATGGGTCAACCCTCATGACTGGAGGTGACCCTGAGTTTTAACAAGATTTTCCCTTTTATGCTGATTCCCTAATTTTATGTTAAGTGGGGGGTGGGATATTCAGATATTCATGATTTTTCTTGAAAAGTGGTGGAGAATTCCTGGAACTGGGAACCCTCCCCATTTTTAACCTTGTACGGCATTTCTGGGGGTTGCCATGGTATTTGTAAACTGTCATGGCGAGGGTGGGTGTGATTTTTACCATGTTAATGAGGGTAGGTCACTTAAGGATACTGTTGTCTTACTTGTGTGCATGCTCCAAACACCCTCATTTGTGGCCTTGTTCATATATGTATTTTCTGGCCTTTCTACCTCTTTCTGGTTGGTCAGTTCTTGAAGACCCCCTATCATAGACCAAATATCTGGTCAGTCCTTGGGGACTCCTTCACACATCATCTGTTCCTTCTTGGAGCCCCCCTTCTGGTCAACTTGTTTCTCCTAGTAGACAAAGCATCTCCTAACATCATCTTTTTTTCAATGGAAACCACCCCCCAGAAAAAGCACTGTTCCCCTTCCTCCTTGTCCCAACCTAACAGGATGGTAACTGAAATCCACATGAACGAATAAGGAGAACTGGGAAAAGTAGCTATATAGGTATTATGAAAGATAGTATGAATATATTTTTTGTAACTCTTTTCTTCTTCTACCCGTTTTAAAAGAAAATATAAAACAATAATTACCAAACTGTGTTAAGAGGCTTATAAAACATAAAGTTATAATTTGCATTACAGTAATAGTACGAAGAATGAGGGAGGGGTTGGAGCTTTATTGGAGCAAAGAATTTTGTAATACTAATGAAATTAAGTTAGAATTAATCTAAACATGATAGTTTTTAGTTGAGATGTTAACTATGTTCCCCGAAGTAATCAATAATAAAATAATCTTTTAAAAATATGTAGTGAAAAATGAAGAAATTTAAAGGTATACTAAGAAATATCTAATACAAAAAAAAGCAGAGATTGAGGACTAGAGGAAGAAAATGATGTAAAACACGTAGAAAACAAATAGGAAAATGGCAGATGGAAAACCTACTCTATCAAGAATCACATTAAATATAAATGAATTAAACATTCTAAAGGCAGAAATTAGCAGAATGGATTAAAGAAAAATAAACAAAAACCATGATCCAAATATATGCTGTCTACAAGAGACATACTTTAGATTCAAAGACACAAATAGTTCAAAAGTAAAGGGATGAAAAAAATATACCAAGCAAAAAGTACCACAAAGAGAGCTGAGGCAGCTATACTGGTAGGTATATTCCTGGAAGGAATATAAAATTATGCATCAACTTTAGAAAACAGTGTGGCACTTCCTCAAAAGATTGAACATAGAGGTACCACACAACCCAGCAATTCCCCTCTTAGGTATATGCCCAAGAGAATGAAAGCATATGTCCACACAGAAACTTGTACACGTTTATAGCAACATCATTTTAATAGCCAAAAAGTGGAAACAACTTAAATGTCCATCAATTGATGAATAGATAAAGCCAAATGCGGTATATCCATACAATAGAATATCATTTGGCCTTAAAAATGAATGAAGTACTGATACCTGCTGCAACATAGATGAACCTTGAAAACATTATGCTAAGTGATAGAAGCCAGTCACAAAAGACTATATACTATATTATTCCATTCATATAAAAATCTATAATAGGGAAATGTATAGAGATAGGAAAGATTAGTGGTTGCTTAGGGCTGGAGAGTAAGAGGTGGGATGGGAGGGTGCTACGTAAAGGATATGTGGTTTCTTTGTGAGGTGATAAAAATATTCTAAAATTCACTTTGGTGATGGTGGCACATATCTGTCAATATATGAAAACATTGAATTGTACACTCTAAATGGGTGAATTGTATAGTATGTGAATTATATCTCAATAAAGCTGTTAAAATTAAATCAAAATTTTAAAATAACTAATGATTCGAAGACATCTGTATTAGTTTCTTTTTGCTACTGCAACAAACAAAGTTGTACCACAAACTTAGTGCCTTAATAACATCACAAATTTATTATCTTACAGTTCTGGATGTTAAAAGTCAAGACAAGTGGCTCTCTTGGCAAAAATCAAGACATTAACAGGGCTCTTTTCCTTTTGGAGGCTTTAGGAGAGAATCAATTTCCTTGTCTTTTCCAGCTTCTTCTAGAAGCCTGTATTCCTTGGCTCAAGTCCCTTTTCTCATCTTCAAAGCCAGTAATCTCATCACTTTGACCCCTATTTCTGTCATCACATCTTCTTCTCTGACTCTTCTGCTTCCCTCTTCCATTTTTTAAGGCATCTTGTCAAAACATTAGCCCACCAAATAATCCAAGATAATATCCCATGTCAATGTCCTTAACCTAATCACATATACAAAGTCCCTTTTACCATGTAACATAACATATTCACAGATTCTGGGGATTAGGATGTGGAAATTTCTGAGGGGTAGGGGTCACTATTCCGCCTACCACAGCCTCTAAATATACCTCTAGTTTATTAAATGCATCAACCTACCATATAGGAATTTTAGAAATAAACCATATAGGCCAATTAATGATTAGAGACCACTTTCAAAAGAAGGAAAAAATGTTTCAATTTGTTTGTTTTGGAGCACATGATATTGAGCCATTCTTTTTACAACAAATAAGCAAAAGGCTCATTTGTCTATCAAGACATGCCCTCATTTTAGCAGTAAAACTATGTACTTTTCTTATTTTTCCTACATGTTTTAAGAGAGCATGCATCAACCTCACCCAAAAGTATTATCAAAACATTATGATACTATCTCAAAAGGAGGGGGACAAACTAGCACAGCAGATGAGTGCCCAAGCTCTACAGTAAGTCTACTTGGATTCAAATCTCAGCCCCACCACTGACAAGCTGTATGACCTAAAGTAAGTTACAAACTCTAAATGTCAAGTTTCCCCATCTATAAAATGGATATAGGAATAGCACTGAGCCCATAGGATTGTTGTAAGGTTTAAAAAAATACGTATCTAAATAAAACCCTTAGAGAATATCCTGAACACAGCAAGTACCTAGTAAGAATTATCTAAAGTATTATTATCATCACTATTATCATCTATAAAGAGAACAATCTTTCAATATATGCTAAATGTTTTTCTCTGGTTATTTCTGGTTAGAAAGATAATAAGAGTGATTTTTATTTCCTGGCTTTTAAAATATTTTTCTTCCTCAATTGAGCAGGTATTGCTTATATAATTTCTAATCTAAAGGGAGAGAGAAAGGAACAGATTCTGCCAACCCTGATTCTCACAGCAGAATTAAAGTGCAGGTTTTATATTCACATCAAGTAACTAGGGGTCTATATTGATCTCATATAGTTCAACCCATTACCAGTTCTTTTGTTCCATCAAATAAAAGCTGCAGAGTCTTAAGTGGTCACTAATAGATTACTCAGAAATGGTGAGTGGAGTAATTCCAATTGGATTCCAAGACCTATTGATTTTATCTCCTGGATATCTCTTTAAGGCATTCACTTATGTCCTCCAGCAATGCCATCACCATAATCAAGGTCACCCTCTTCTCTTACCTGAATTATTAAAAATCTTCCTAATTGGTCTTTTTTGAAACAGGCTGAAAGGAGAAATTACTGTGTGCCAGGAGCTGTAGTAAGTCCTGTACATTTTTCAACTCCTATAACCTCCATCACAACCCTATGAGGTAGGTGCTATAATCATCTCCATTTGACTAATGGGTAACCTGAGGGTTTGAAAGCAATTTAGTTATTTTCCCTATGTAAACCGTGAACAGCAATTGCCCAAGGCCAAAGCACATGCTCTTAAACTTTGTGTTATAGCCCCATTCTATCAACTCCCTCCCCGCCCTCACCCTGCAATCCACGATGAAGCTGAAGTGATGTTTCTAAACCACTGGTGATCTGGCATTCTTAGCTCTTTCCTTAAATCTTTCCCCTAATACATCATTAACCTCGGGGTAAAATCCAAAGTCTTTAACATTGCATTCAAGGCCTAATATGACCAGGCCCCTGCCTACCTTTCAAGCCTCCTATAATGCCTTTCCCCATATCACACACTCGGGGCTCCTCTTGCTGAACACCTTGGGCTCCCTGAATGCACTTACGCCTTCTTGACTCTGAATCTTTGCTCATATTATTCTTACTACCGCTTGTAATTCACTCTCTTACTCTGCCCCCTGACACACATACTTCATGACTCAGATCAAATTTCAACTCATTTCCTGGCTATCCAGGCAAAGGTATGCACTTCATTGTCCATAATATTTTGGTCAATCCTCTATTTTAGCATGTGCTTTTTGTAGTAGGTTTTGTTTGCCTGTTAGTTACCTCGACTAGACTAGAAGGACCTGCAGGGCAGAGATTGTTTCATTCACATTTGTGCTTGTTGTATGCTGACATAAAGTAGGAGCTTAAATATGAGTGTTAAATTGGAAATTAACAAAACAATTGTTTGTGTAGGCCTACTTAATTACTTCTATTTTTTACTCTTCTCTTTCCTGAATATAGCCCCACCCTAATAACTCCTTAAAATATCCACTGTTTTATTCATCATAAAAACATGCACTCTCAAAAAGCATATCATCTAAAAGTAACTGATTTAGGTGACATGGACATCTATAGATATAACCAAGTTTAAAATCTATGTACAACTTCAAGCATAACAAACTTTCTAAGAATGATGTGTCAACCTTCTCATCCCTTTATTGAGGTGTATGTAAATGTAGTAGGCATCCTCTATGATGGACCCCAATGTTCTCCACCTCCTGGTATTCTGGCCCTTCTGTCATCATCTCCCCTTGAGTGGGCCAGACCTAATGACTTGCTTCTAAGGAACAGAAATGATGGGATGTTACTTCCCAGATTGTTATATAAAAAATAAAATAAAATAAAATAAAGATTTGTGACTTCTAGCTTAGGTTCTTTTGATATCACGCTCTCTCTCTCTCTCTCTTTCTCTCTCTCTGAATCAAGGAGTCATGTGAGGACAGTCCAATGGAACTGATGTCTCCAGCCAATAGCCACATACATGAACTTGGAAATGAATCGTCCCCCAGTCAAGCCTTGAGGTAACTGCAGCCCCAGCTGGCACCTAGATTGCAGCCTTGTGAAAGACTTTGTGCCAGAACCACTCAGCTGTGCTGCTCCCAAATTTCTGATCTACTAAAGTTGTTAAATAAAAATGTTTTTTTGTTCTCAGCCACTAAGTTTTTTGGTAACTTGATATGTAATGTTATAACTAATACAGAAGGTATGAAATCCGAAGACCAACTCTTACAATCTGAGGGAAGGGGGCTGAGAAAAGGAGAATAAATAGAGTGAAGTAGAAATGAAGAAAAGTAGGTAGAGTAATTTAGAAGTGCCAGGTGTGGCCCTTTCCCTTTGAGGTCTTTTTGAAAAATACTTTATTTTGTGACAGTTTCTAAATTCCACCAAGTAGAGATTCGTTCACTTGTTCTCTTCTAAAATTCAAAGTTCCTCTGGGGGAGCTATCAGCTACTTAACCTATTGGAAGAGAGTGATCTGATTAAATACTGACTGAAATGAATTCCCAAATGTGTGAAAATTGTAGCAAATGTACGAAAATTGGTATGAAGATGGGGAAAAACGAGGAAGAGAGAATTTGAAAGCATGGAGAGATTTGACTTGAGTCAATGTTCCCAATTGAAAACTTTGGGGGACTAGGTAAGTGGGGGATGAAGGGAGAGATTACCACGCAATGGGAGAAACACTTTTCACTGTACCCATGCACCAGAGAAGGTTGTTGTGATGTGCCTCATTTTCTAACCTCTCCAGAATAAGTTTTCCTTTTATTATGAGCAACATGAGGAAGGGAGCTATTTTATGCATGCATGATATTAGTTTATGTAAGAGACAGTTTTTAAAATTAGTTTGAGTTAAGAGCTCTTGTTTCACATACAAAAGAATTCCTAGAAGTGACCAAAATTCCCTCCATGATAGTTATTTTCCCTATGTTGGTGAAAATCTTAAACTCCATATGGCTTACAGTCTGACTCATAGTATGAAAAATATCAGACTGAACCAATTTTTGTCTCTTTTTAAAATTGTATATCCAACTTTACTCTAAGCCAAAGAATAAATACACACTAGTAAGAATATTAGCCTCTTTATTTGTGATTTTTTTTTTTACTGGGGAGACACAATTTTGTGCCACATCTCTATGAGTAGAAATGCTAAATAAAATTTACATTTGGATTTCCAACAAGTAAAAAAACTGTAATTATCTCTGTTAAAATTCCTAAAGACATAAAAAATAATGTTCATTAGGAAGAATGCACTCACCTAGTAGATGGCTAAATATTTTGAAGCTGGTCACCCAATGTATTGACATGGGACAAACAGTTCTGTGATGAACATATTCTTATTGACCTTGTGGTGTGACTGCCACTAAGCCCCCAAACGTGAATCTTGTCTTTCTTACTCTTTTTTTCTATGCCGATAGAAACTAATTTGTCAGCATGCCAGCTTTAACTAGCCGAGATGAAGCTAAGCTAATTTAATAGGAACTGTTCAATAGCTTCGACCGACCTGACACTGTCAGTTAAAGTGGCTCTGTGCCCCACTGTCTTTCATTATTCCCAATTCTTTCTTCAGAATGGTTGAACACTAAGTAAAATAATATGCTTAGTAGTCAATAGGCCCGACTTTTTTCTCAAGGACATTCTTTTGATGCCAGAAACTGTCAAGTGGAAAAACATGTACTGTGAAGGTGAGAGGACACTAATTAAATATACATAGCTCTAGCCAAAGAAGCGTGAGGCACAGCTTGCTGAATGAAAAATCCACTGCCTGCTTGACTGAGGTCACAGCTGTAGACTTGCATAAGTTCCTAAGTTGCAGTTTCTCTTGGATATGATTTAATATTCCTGTATTTACATTAGGCACAAGCCATCCTCAAGGAACGCTGCACAGTTCCAAGTGCAAATATTCTGGTTCAATTAGGCATGCTTTATCCTTAGGTCATTGAACTTCTCTACCTTTTTGGCTACATGTACTGTTTTTAAAGTATTAAAAGTTATTCTAACCCGTGCTGGACATGTAATGTGAGTAAGAAATACACTTTGGCTGGGTAAGCCAGAAAAAAAAAGGTTGTTCTCTGGCAGTAGAGTTGGCCCTCTGTGTCTGTGGGTTCTGCATCTGTAGATTCAACCAACCATGGATTGAAAATATTTGGAAAAAAAATTCCACAAAATTCCAAAAAACAAAACTTGAATTTGCTGAGCACCAGGTACTACATTAAGTCTATGCAAACCAAGTGATGTGTAGGTTTTGTGTTAGGTATTATAAGTAATCTAGAGATGATTGAAAGTATACAGGAGGATGTGCGTAGGTTATATGCAAATGCTATGTCATTTTATATAAGGGACTTGAGCATCTGCAGATTTTGGTATCCAAGGGGGGGTCCTGGAACAAATCCCCCACAGATACTGAGAGATGACAGTATAATGTAATGATGCTCTGGAGTCAAGCATACTTTATTTGAAACCCTTAATAATATTTTAGCCATGAGCATATCTGTGCCTAAGTTTCCTCATCTTTAACATGCTAACGGTAATAATTTACATTACTTCTCAGGGTTATTGTGAAGACTAAAACAGAAAATACATGTAAAACTTTTAGCACAATGCGTGGCACTTAGTATGTGCTCCAAAAGCTATAGCTACTAGTACAAGTTTGAATTCAAGAAACAGCACTTTGAACAGGACATTCTATTAATGGATGGCCCTTCCTCCTTCTTAATTAAATCTACTTTTCACCTCTGCCTTAAACACCCCAACTTTGGTGTAACTGACCTAAGAACAGTTGGTTTAATCATCTTTAAACATCACAAGGTCAGTGGTTTTTTTCAACCTGAAATATCGCCTATGATTTGACCATTTCAGAGGTGTAGCAATCTGACTTCATAGAGTTTCACCGTGTTACAGCAGAGCAGCGTCTCATAGGTGAAAATGAGATATGTAACCCTTTCCTATGCTAGATGTTTTGATTACATTTGTATTCATTCTCAAGTAATAAAAAACATCTTTATAATAAGCTCTGTATTTAAGAAACAATAAAAATCATCAAACACAAAACACAGTTGTGTGCTCTGGAGGCCAGTCATAACCAAAACACTATTGCATAGGTTGTGTTTGTCCATTTCCAATTTGGGGTAAGCAAAGCCAATTTTAGGCAAAATACACCCAAAAATTCCCACTCCTACTCCCCAAACTCCCAGATGCACATTGGATATTTTCTAGACCATTTGCACAGTATTTACTATATCCAAACATGAACCCCTTTATTTGTTAGATTAGGATACATTGCCATGCTATTTACAAATTAAATTTCTGGTAAAGACATTCTGGATGAAGAAGTATGTCATGAGAATGTGATGTCTTCACTAACAAAAGTAGCACGTATTTTCTTCTCATAAAGTATTGTTCTGGTTTGCTCTAGACTAGCAGTGAACATTTACTCTCTTCTCTGATTTTCAATTAGTCTTTCCTTTTTTCCCAAAGTATCAATAATTTTCTTATTTAGTAAGGATATGGAGTTTTATCTGTATACTCTGGATTTATGAATAATGTATAAATTTAAAGAAATATGAGAAAATAATTTATGATAAGCCACTCAGAGATGAAGACTGTTAGCATCTTGGTAATTTTTAAAGATATATTTACATAAATAAAAATATATTCACATATACTTTAGAATAATGAGCTCATTCCACAAATACAGGGTGTCCCAAAAGTTGCCATACACAGGGAAAATGGGAAACGGTAGCTAAATTTACCTTTATTTACAAAATACTCATGGAAAATTCTTCCTTTGTGTGGAGACTTTTCAGACACCCTGTATGTACATTTTAACCTTTTTTTCCCAAAATTAACAGTAGATTTTGGACATCTTTTCATGACAGTATTTATAGAACTACATCATCATTTTAGGTCTTTACTTAAAAAGATATGTGGAATCTAAAAAATCTGAACTCATAGAAGCAGAGAGTAGAATGGTGATTACTAGAGGCTAAGGGGGTGGGAGGGTAAATAGGGAAAGGGAAGACATTGGTCAAAGGGTACCAATTTTCAGTTAGGAGGGATAAGTTCTGGTGGTCTATTGCACAACATGGTGACTATGATTAATAATAATGTATTGTGTATTTCAAAATTGCTAAAAGAATGAATTTTAAATGCTCTCACCACAAATAAATAATAAGTATGTGAGTTGATAAATATGTTAATTAGCCTGATTTGATCCTTTCACAATGTATACATGTATCAAAGCATCGCATTGCACCACATAAATATATAAAATTATTATTAGTCAATTAAAAAATAAAATTTAAATAAATTAGAGAACATGTATTTTTAAAGGCATCTTATCTTTAGGACTATTATTTTAGAATATTCTCCTCCAACATTTCTAATGCAATTTCTACTTTCTATATTTCAGACAGTTCACATCTTCTGTACACTTTCGCTAGGGCTAAATTTTTAAAAATCAAAACTCGGGGATGTTCTGGGGAAATGGCAGTCTGGTAGAGACCGCCTACCTCACTGCTCCTAGAGAAGGAGGCGAAAATCGCCATCAGCTGCCTGCGCGCAGATGGCTCACTCTGAAAACAGTATTGTGAATTTACAGAGAAACATGGTGGGATATTCAGCCCAAGAAAACAGGTGACTGGGACATACACTCACAAAGACTGGAGAGCGCAGGGAACACAATAGAGACCAGAGTGTGGGAAGGACGCACTCGCCAGGTCAGCACAGCGTGACCGGACCTACAGGTGGTCACGCACCATCCCCACAGTCTTCCCATCCACTCAGTCAGGGACAAGTCCAGAGTTGGTGCAAAGCAGTTGTTTGAGACAGCTGGCTCTGTGGAGAGGAAGCAATTGTGGGAACCCTACGGAACTCTCGGGTGCACTGTACAGGGACTGCGCAGGGCCAGGTAGGGACTGGGCTGAGATACAGATTCCAGGGAAAGTACGCGGGAATCTGGAGATGGGAACCTTGCCACTGGAAGTCAGCTGGACCAAGGCACAGGGGTTAAACAGAGAGCAATGGGATACGCCCTTAGGGGCTGCTGGCAATTGCCTCTGTGGGACCCAGGCAGGTTGAGAAGAGCTGCGTTCATGCATAATCTGAACCCTGCTATACACCAGACTGGCAGTCGGAAGCCATCTTTAAGGTCTCCCGCCTGGAGCTGACTGTTAGATAGATCTCTAGCATCACCCCACCCCTGATCTGGGGGCTCTTCGGCCTGGGAGTGACAAGCTATGCCCTTAGTGGCCGCGGACAGCTGCCTCCATGGGTTCCAGGTGGGACAAGGTCCCTGATCTGTATTGGTAGGACATTTGTGTATTGCAAGCTGTTTGCAGCCCACACATCCAGTCCTGCCTCCCTGGCTCTGGCCTCCTATGTGCCAGCTATATGCTGGTCCTAGTACTTTCTCCTCAGGTCCCAGCCCTCTCGGTCATTTTGAAGGTTGCTTGACATAGTGACTCATTTTGTATAAGTACCGGTTGTCATGGCAACTGAATGCTTCAAGTGCCACAGGCTGAACCAGAGCAGCTTCCCCTAACCCTGCCCACTTTATTAGGGAATTTTGCACAGTCCAAGAGTGGCTCCAGCTGCCACTATTCCCCCAGGTGGCAACATCCTCTGGCGGAGACTTCTGGGGATAAAGACACCCACCCACCTCACCTTGGGGTCTAGTGGTGGAAAAGGGGTGCACAATTGGAGATCCCCTTATCAGCCAGTGACACACAGAGACACACGTCAGAGGGCCAGACACATGAACTGTGGGAAAACTCAAGAGCCCACAAGTGGTCCTATCAGAGGGGAAAGTGCCCAAGCTTGTGGACAGGGAAGAAAAAGCCTGGCTAGAGACCTTAGCAATCCCACCAGCTGGCCTCTCCCATCAGAAGCAACACTCCAAGCCTGGAGAGAGAGAGCTCTGAACTCCATAGCAGTGCCCCACCCCCAGTGGCAGGATAAGCAACCTCTGAGCTGTGTAGAATTTACCCAATCTAGTTCTTGCACTGCAGCCACAAGCTACTTTGCTTCTCCCGCCATCTCAGGAGGCACAGGGCCAAAGTAACCCCTGGGAGATACAAGGCCCTTCCCAAAGCTTGGGGCTTTTTTATACCCAACTTGGGGACCAGAGCCTGCCACAAGCACAACAGAATATCTAGGTAACTGGCTACTCCACACAAACTACAATGAATGACAGTGAGAACAACCCCACAGCTAAAAATATTGCCTTCCATCTCAAGCTATTAGGGAGCAGTGGATTCGTACCATCAAGTACAATCCACCAGCTTGGAGCTCAAGCTGGGAGAAAAAACTCACTACACTCCACTGGGAAGAGGTGAAGACAATAGGTCAGATGTAACCCAGGAGATCCACCAAACTTGCTAAAACACACCTAAGGCAATACAGACCAGTACTCCTCTCCTTGGCTCTGCCAAGGAAAGATCCTCAGGGGCTTGGAGACAGGGCCATAAACTAGCCCTGACAACCCCAGCTCTCAACCAAGAGGCAAGATGAGAAAGAATCAGTGACAGAACTCAGGAACCATGAAAAATCAGAGTGAAATGTCACCCCCAAAGGAAATCATTACTTCCTCAGTAACATTTACCAACTTAAATAAAATGAGCAGAATGACAGAAGAGGAATTACATTTATTGATTATAAGAAAGCTCAATCAAGTTCAAGAGAAAATTGAATCCCAGCACAAAGAAACCACAAGAAAAATGCAAGAAATGAATGAAAAATTTTCTAAAAAATTGAAGTGTTATGGAAAAATCAAACAGAAATACTAGAAATGAAAGAGGCATTCAAGGATCTCCAAAACACATGGAAAGCTTTAAGAATAGGCTTTAGGAATAAGAATTTTCTCACACAGAGCAAAGAATCTCAGAGCTGGAAGATAACTCCTATGTGCTAAATAAATCAGTCTAAGAAAAAGAACACAAAAACAAGAGGCATGAACAAAGCATACAAGAAATATGGGATTATGTAAAGAGGCCAGATATAGGTATCATAGGCATCCCTGAGGGAGAGGAAGAAAATTTGCGTGGGCTGGAAAATCTATATCAAGGAATAATAGAGGAAAATTTCCATGGCCTAGCCAGAAATCTCAATATCCAGGTACAAGAAGCACACAGGACTCCTGGGAGATGCAACATGAAAAGGCATTCACCACAACATATAATTATTAGGCTGGCCAAAGTAAACATGAAATAGGCACTCCTCTGAACAATAGGGTAAAAACAGCAGGTGACCTACAAAGATAAATCTATCAGATAAACTGCAGATTTCTCAACCAAAACCTTACAAGCCAGAAGGGACTGGGGACCCACCCTCAGTCTTCTAAAACAAAATAATGGCCAACCCAGAATTCTTTATCCTGCAAAACTAAGTTTCTTATATGAGGGAGAAATAAAGACTTTTCCAGACAAGCAATCACTGATGGAATTTGTGAAGACCAGACCTGCTCTGCAAGAAGTACTTAGACCTGACTTGTACACTAACCAGCACAACAGACACCCACCAGTGTAAAATTACCCAAAAGCTAAAAGTCCAGAACCCAGATTTCACAATGGCTCAAGACGATGAACAGAAATCCACCCCAAATATCAATTCTCTCAATAAATGTGAATGGCTTGAATTGCCCATTGAGGAGACATAGGCTGGTTGAATGGATTAAAAAATACAAGCCAAGTGTCTGCTGTCTCCAGGAAACACATCTGACACACAAGGACTCATTCAGGTTCAACATGAAAGGATGGCATACAGTTTTCCAGGCAAATGGAAACCAAAAGAAATCTGGGGTAGCCATTCTTACATCAGATATTATAAACTTTAAAGCAACAAAATAAAGAAAGATAAAGATGGTCACTATATAGTTGTGAAGGAAAAAATCATACAAGAAGACTTAACAATCCTACATATTTATGCACCCAACATAGGAGTGCCCAGATACATAAATCAAATCTTGCTAGATCTAGACAACATAATAAATAGCAATGCCATAATAGCTGGGGACTTCAACACCCCACTGACAGAACTGGACAGATCCTCCAAACAGAAAATAAGGAAAGAAACAATGGACCTAAACCAGACTCTAGAACATTTGGGCCCAACAGACATCCACAGAACACTCCACCCAAATAACACCGAATATACGTTCTTCTCATCAGCTCATGGAACTTTCTCTAAAATTGATCACATCCTAGGCCACAAGACAGATCTCAACAAATTAAAAAAAATAGAAATCATACCATGTATGTTTTCAGACCACAGCAGAATAAAATTAGAAACCAATTCAAACAGAAACACACATCTCTATCCAAAAACATGGAAATTAAACAATCTACTGGTGAATGACTATAGGGTCATGGAGGAGATTCAGATGGATATCAAAAATTCTTCAAATTACATGATAATGGGGACACAAGTTATCAAAATCTGTGGGATACAGCAAAAGCAGTCCTGAGAGGAAAACTTATCACCTTAAATGCCCACATCCAAAAGACAGAAAGTTCACAAATCAGTAAATTAATGAATCAGCTCAAGGAAATGGAGACAGAAGAGCAAACCCACCCTAAACCCAGAAGAAGAAAAGAAATAACCAAGATCAGACCAGACTAAATGAAATTGAGAACAAAAGAACTATACAGAAGATTAATAAAATGAAACTTGGTTCTTTGAAAAGATAAACAAAATAGACAGGCCACTTGCTAGGTTGACCAGAAGCAGAAAGGAAAGGACTCTAATAGGCTCAATTAGAAATGAAAAAGCAGGGGTCACAAATGATATCTTGTAAATACAAAATGTCATCTTCGAATACTATAAAAATCTCTATGCCCAAAAACATGGAAATGTGGAGGAAATGGACAAATTCTTAGAAACATACTACCTCCCTATGCTCACTCAGGAAGAGATAGAATTCCTAAACAGACCAATATCAGTACTGA
This sequence comes from Daubentonia madagascariensis, assembly GCA_023783475.1. Lineage (NCBI taxonomy): Eukaryota > Metazoa > Chordata > Mammalia > Primates > Daubentoniidae > Daubentonia > Daubentonia madagascariensis. Next base: position 1,460,997 of record JAKFHU010000166.1, read on the forward strand.
ATGAAGTATAATGAAAAATTCACGAAAAAAGTCTGGACAGATGGATTCACGCCTGATTTACAACTACAAGAAGAATGGTGCATACTGCAGAATATTCCATACATCAAGAGATGGTCCTCCCAACTCATTACGCAATTCACCTATCAAGCCGAAGACCAAAGGAGAAAATCAACATTCCTATGAATACAATGCAAAATCTCATAAATCCTGCAACCTATAATGCACAAAATATTCTCTGTAGTGGACTCCCCAGATGCAGGAAGTCACTATGCAATCTATAAAGTAATTCACCATATAACTAAAATTAAGAACAAAGACTATATGATCCTCTCAATAGATGCAGAAAAGCATTTGTACAAATTCTATGCCTATTTATGATTAAAAAAAAAAAACACAGCCTGTATGCAAACCAGGGACATAAGGGAACTCCCTCAACCTGATTAAGGGCATCTACAAAAATCCTAGAGCTAATTTCAGCATAATGGTAAATATTGAATGCTTTCTCATTTAGATCAAGAACAAGGAAAGGGTGTCTGCTCTCCACACTCCTATTCAATATTGTAATAAAGTTGATATCCAGTGCAGTAAGACAAGAAATAAAAAGAAAAGAAAATGTATGCAGAATGGAAAGGAAGAAATAAAATTATATCTATTAACAAAAATCTGATTGTCAAGGTATAAGATCCCAAATAACATATTAATACAAAGAAAGCTACTAGAATAAATAGATGAGCTTAGCAAGATTTCTGAATAAAAGATCAATATACAAAAATCAATTATATTTCTATATACTAGTAGTGAACAAAAGGATATTGAAATAATAAACTGTAGCTTCCAATATCACCAAAAATATGAAATGAAAATGAACAAAATACATGCAAGAATTATATGTTAAAAACCACAAAATCCTAATGAAAAAATTTTAAAAAGACCTTAAAAAGTGTTCATAAATTGGAACACTCAATATTGTTAAGATGCAAATTCCCCTAAAAATGTTCTATAATTCTAATGCAATTCCAATAAAAATCTTATGAAAATTTTTCATAGAAATTGACAAGATGATTCTAAAACTGATATTGAAAAGCAAAGGAATTTGAATAGCCAAAACAATTTTGAAATGAACAAAGTTAAAAAGCTGACACTATGTAATTTCAAGACTTACAATAAAGCTAAAGTAATCAAGTGAGTGTGCTACTGACAAAAGGACAAACACATAGGTCAGTGGAACAGAATAGGGATTCCAGAAATAGACTCACACATATGTGTCCAACAGATTTTCAACCAAGGTGCAACAAATAATGTTTAAACTATTAGAAAGCCATATCCCCAAAAAAGGAACCTCAACTCATACATCTCACCACATACAAAATATAACTGTAAATGGGTAACAGACCTAAATGTGAAACCTAAACTATAAAACATTTAGATAAAAATATAAGAGAAAGTCTTTGTGACCTTGAGATAGGCAAAGACTGCTTAGATAAGACACCAAAAGCAGAACCTATAAAAGAAATAGATACATTGAATTTCATCAACATTTAAAACTAATTTTTAAGTTTATTTTAGAATATTATGGTGTACAAATGTTCTAGTTACATGGATTACTTTTGCACTGCTACAGTCAAAGTTACAAGAGTGCCCATCTCCCAGATAGTGTACATTGTACCCTTTAGGTATGATTTCATCCACCTCCTCCTCCCCCCTGCCACCTGCATGATTTCTGGTGAGTTTTACTTCCATCTGTGCACATGAGTGCTGATTGCTTAGTTCCAATTTAATAGTGAGTACACGTGATGTTTGTTTATACATTCTTGCCATACTTCACTTAGGAGGATGGTCTCCAGTTCCATCCAGATTGTTGCAAAAGGTATTAATTCATTTTTTATGGCTGAGTAGTACTCCAGGGTGTACATATACCACATTTTATTAATCCACTCATGAATTGATGGGCACTTGGGATGATTCCACATCTTTGTGATTGTGAATTGTGCTGCAATAAACATTCCAGTGCAAATGTCTTTTTGATACAATAACTTTTTTCCCTTTGGGTAAATACCCAGTAGTAGGATTGGTGGATCAAATGATAGGCCTACTTTTAGTTCTTTGAGGAATCTCCATACTATTTTCCTTAGAGGTCACACTAGTTTGCACTCCCACCAACAGCATATAAGCATTCCTTTCTCTCCACATCCATGCCAGCATCTATACTTTTGGGACTTTTTGATAAAAAGCCATTCCCACTAGGGTTAGATGATATCTCATTGTGGTTGTAATGTGCATTTCCCTGATGATTAGTGACATTGAGCATTTTTTCATATGCTTATTGGCCATTCATCTATGTTCTTTTCAAAAGCTTCTGCTCATGTCTTTTGCCCACTTTTTAATGGGGTTGTTTGATTTTGTCTTTTTTGGGTTTTTTTTTTTGCAGATTTGCCTGAGTTCTTTGTAGATTCTAGTTATTAGCACTTTATCAGATATATACATGAAAATATTTTCTCCCATTCTGTAGGTTATCTATTTGCTCTGTTGATTGTTTCCTTGGCTGTGCGGCAGCTTGTCTAATTTAATCAAGTCCCATTTATTTATTTTTGTTGTTGCTGTGATTTCCCTTGGGGTCTTCTTCATAAATTCTTTGCCTAGGCTGATATTTAGAAGAGTTTTTCCAATATTTTCTTCTAGAATTCTTATGGTTTCATATCTTAAATTTAAGTCCGTTATCCATCTTGAATTAATACCTTAGGCCACAAAACATGTCTCAACAAATTTAAAAAAAAACAGAGATTATATCATGTATCTTCTCAAACAATAGTGGAATAAAATTAGAAATCAACTCCAACAGAAACACTCAATTCTACACAAAGTAAAATTAAACAACTGACTGCTGAACAATTAATTGGGTTAAGGAGGAAATTAAGGTGGAAATCAAAAGATTCCTTGAACTAAATGACAAAGGGGACACAAGTTGTCAAAATCTGTGGGATTCAGCAAAAGCAGTCCTAAGGGGAAAATTCATAACCTTAAATGTCTATGTCAAAAGACAGAAAGATCACAAATCAACAATCTGATGAGTCATCTTAAGGAACTAGAAAAGGAAGAGCAGAGTTCAAGTGAAAAATTACCAATGGTTGGTCTGCATAAATGTTATTTGGTCAGTTGTGTCTGCTCACTGGCAAAGTTAGGATTGTATGCTGCCATAGAAACTTTTTTTTTTAAGATTTTTTTAGTTTTATTTATTAATTTACTTATTTATTTTTTCCTTTTATTTCAGAATATTATGGGGGTACAACACTTTGGTTATATATAGTGCCCATGCACTGCCCATGTCAGAGCTACAATTGTGGACATCCCCAAATTGTGCGCCCCACACCCATTCAGTGAGAGTTTTCCCATCCCCTCCAACCCCTCCCACCTGCCCACCCCCGATGAATATTATTGCCATGTGTGACATAAGTATTGATCAGTTAGTACCAATTTGATGGTGAATACCAGTGGCGCTTGTTTTTCCATTCTTGTGATACTTCACTTCGAAGAATGGGCTCCTGCCATAGAAACTTAAAGAGGCCCTATCCTTCCTGATGATTACATTTCAAAGGAATGACTTTCAGATCCTTGAGAAAGACACTGCGGAGTCTTAGAAGACACATATATATCTCAAAAGGACAGGTGAAGGATTCACAATTGTAAGTCCTTTCTAGAAAATGCTCTAAGAAAAGGAGTTCAAGAGCCTTTCTTTCATCAGGTGTTGGCTGGAACAAGTAGTAAATTCCCCTGGCAGTGTTGAACTTTCCCAGGCAGGGATTTTAACAGGGGAGGGTTCTCAGGTCATTCTAGGGAAACAACTTTATGCTGCTAGAAGCCATGCTAGAGAGTTGGTTGTCATTTAGTATAGAGGTTTGGATGGAGTCATGTGTCCAGAGTTCTGCAGTTCTCAACTCTCATACATAACTGATAGGAATGCAAAAGTACAGTCTCTTTGGAAAACAGTTTGACAGTTTCTTTTATAAATGTCAAGTGTTAAAAATACATTTAACATACAACCCTGCAATCCCATTTCTAGATATTTATCAAAGAGATATAAAATTTATTTTCATAGAAAAACCTGCATGTGAACATTTTAATGGCTTTATTCATAATTTGCAAAACTGGGAACAACTGGTAAATGAATAAAAAGCTGTGTGGTACATCCAAACAATGGAGTACTACTCAGCAAGAATGGAATGCACTACTGATGTACATGACAACATGGATGGATCTCAAATTCACTTTGCTAAGTGAAAGAAGTCTGTCTCAAAAGACTACTATATGATTCCATTTATATAATATTCTCAAAAATGCAAAACTATAAGACAGACAACAGATCAGTGGCTGCCAGAGGCTGGAATTGGAAGCAGAAGTTGATTGTAAAAGGGCATGAGGGAATTTTGGATAGTGTTTAAAGTATCTTATATCTTGATTTTGGTAGTGTTTGCCAAAACTGATAGAATTGTGTACTTTTTTTAAAAAGGGTAGATTTTACTCCATTTCAGTTGTGCCTCATTAAGCCCAAATGAAAAAAAGGATAAGTTTACAAATGTCAATTCTGCTTTTGTATAAATGCACAAACAACCAGAAAACATAATATTTAAAAAGACAATACTTACAGTAGCAAAATAAACAATAAGGTACATGGAAATAAATCTCACAAAAAATGTGCATGGCCTATATAAAAAAGCACTAAACTGCTTTGAAATGTTTTACAGAAGACTTAAATAAATGGAGAAATGTTACTTGCTCATGAATTGGAGACAACATTGCAGATATGTCTGTTCTCTCCAAATTGATCTATAATTGGCTTGTAATGCAACTCCATTCAAAACTCCAGCAGGATATTCTTGTAGAACTTGATACACTCATTTGAAAATTTAAATAGAAATAGGAAGAATAAGGATAGGGGTAATACTATGCCACATGTTAGGTATAATTATGATGCTATAGTAATCGGGACACTGTGGTATTATCATCACAATCACAAATTTTCCAATGGAATATAATAGAGACCCAGAAACAGACCCATGCATACATGGAATGTTGATTTATGATAAAGGTTGTGTATAAAGATAAACTCAGGCACGATGAAATCCTAGAGAGTTTATTTGAACAGACAGAGTTCATGATTTGAGCAGACCACAAGCAACTGGGACTCCACCAAAGAAGCACAAGAGAAAAACTTTTATAAGGTGGTCTAGGAAGCAAGACAAACTAAATACTTGATTGGTTAAAGTGGGACAGTAGCTTTAAAGTCCCTAGGTAGAGGTTAGTTAGTGGTTTCTGAATGGTTAAGCTTAAATTTCATTTTCCTAAAATACAACTGCTTACACTGAGCTTGATTTTGGTTTGCTTACATAGGAACTTAGAGCATTGCAGCCACTTCAGCCTAGTGGCCTCCCAATTAACTTTTGTTAACAGCAGCATAGAAGATCAGTGGGAAGAAGGAAACATTCAATAAATGGACCTGGAAAAGACTTACCCATATGGAAAAAATTAAATTGTACCCTGTCCTCAATCAATACAAAGAAATAAATTCCAAATTTACTTCAGATATAATTGTCAATAGCAAAATTTTAAAACTTTTGTTTTATTTTTTTAAATTTCAGAATATTATGGGGGTACAAACACTTCGGCTACATGTATTGCCTATGCACTGCCCAGGTCCGAGCTACAATCATGAACGTCCCCCAGACAGTGTGCCCCACACCCATTAGGTGTGAGTTTTCCCATCCCCTCCATCCCCCCTTCCACCCGCCCAACCCCTGATGAATTTTATTTCCATGTGTGCACATAAGTATTGATCAATTTGATGGTGAGTACCAGTGGTGCTTGTTTTTCCATTCTTGTGATACGTCGCTTCGAAGAATGGGCTCTAGCTCCATCCAGGATAATACCAGATGTGTTAATTCACCATTGTTTTTTATTGCTGAGTAATAATCCATGGTATACATTTACCACATTTTATTAATCCACTCATGTATTGATGGGTACTCGGATTGTTTCCACATCTTTGCAATAGTGAACTGTGCTGCTATAAACATTTGAGTGCAGATGTCTTTATTATAGAAAGTCTTTTTTTTTTTCCTTTGGGTAGATGCCCAGTAGTGGGATTGCTGGATCAAATGGTAGTTCTACCTTTAGTTCTTTGAGGTCTCTCCATATTACTTTCCATAGAGGTTGTACCTATTTGCGGTTCCAGTTCCACCAGCAGTGTATGAGTGTTCCTATCTCTCCGCATCCCCACCAACATTTGTTGTTTTGGGACTTTTTGATATAAGCCAGTTTCACTGGAGTTAAGTGGTATCTCATTATGGTTTTGATTTGCATTTTCCTGATGATTAGAGAAGTTGAGCAATTTTTATATTTTTACTGGCCATTATTCTGTCTTCTTTTGAAAAGTTTCTGTTCATGTCCTTTGCCCACTTTTTAATGGGGTTGTTTGATTTTTTTCTTGTTGATTTTCCTAAGTTCTATATAGATTCTGGTTATCAGCCTTTCGTTAGATGTGTAGCATGCAAATATTTTCTCTCATTCTGTAGGTTGTCTGTTCACTCTAGTGATAGTTTCCTTGGCTGCGCAGAAGCTTTTTAATTTGATAAGATCCCATTTATTTATTTTTGTTGCTGCTGTGATTGCTTTGGGGGTCTTCTTCATAAATTCTTTGTCTAGGCAAAATTTTAAGACTCTTAGCAGAAAATATTAGTAAATATCTTTTAACTTCAAGAATCTCATATGCATTGCTTGTAGGAGTGTAAATTAGTATACAAGTGGAAAAAGATTGTCATTGTCTTGAATGGTGAATATTCACATACCAAACAAGGCAGCAATTCCATATATATGTATACACAAAGAGACACTTATATAGGTATGTACAGTATGTATATAATATACAAAGCAGCATTTCATAACCAGTGGTATTCCAGGAGGTTGATTTTAATTATTTTTAATTTTAAAAATAAAATTTTATTAAAATATTCACCTTAAAAATAGAACAGCTAAAGCCTCCAGGTCAATACAGATTGAGCATATGTGGCAGTTAGTGATCAGATAAGCATGTTTATTATGCCCACGACCCAGATTCTCAATTGGTTTATCACAAAGCCGAACAATGCTTGTTTTGGGAGTGTCTTGAATGATACTTTATTTTAAGTATTTTTAATTCCTAGCCACATTATTTTCAAGAATTTGTACCCATGGTGGGCCATTAGTTAAATACAATGGAGCATAAGATTCAGTGGTGTTGAAAGACAAAGGGAATAAGGAGTATAATACTGATAATACTTATACAAATTTGTTTTTGGATCATCTCTACTGGAGCCATACATTGCAATAATCCAATTGAAATTCTCATTCAGCACATCAAAATACATGTTTTTCAGAAACTAGTGTCAAAAAGGGAAAATGTAGTGATAATTATGTCCTACTTTGCTTTCCCTTTACTGGGAACAATAACAATTCACAGCTGTAATTTGTTATGTTGTAAAGAACTTCCTACAAAAAATATCCACCTCAATTCTGAGTTTTAACTTGTGGGCACTTAGGAAGACATAACATATCTGCGCCTTAGCTTCCTCATTTTGAAGATGGGGGTAATAACAGTATCTACTTCATGAGATTGTAATGATTAAATGAGTCATTACATGAAAAGTACTTGGAACAGTGTTTGGGAATAATGTTCTATATTAGTGTTAGCTACTGTTACTATTATTATCTCACTCTTTTGATGTATGAAAGAAAAAATTATAAAAACTAAACAGTCAAATTTGTAAGACCAACATATGAGAGTTCTGTCATTTGAAAAATCAGTTCACATATCATGCTTCTTCTTATGTGGTTAAAGTAAATTAGAGAATGTGCATGGCTTGTTAAATGGAAATAAATAGAAATTTGTCTTTGTGCATTTAATATTATAAAAGATTGTTTTTAAATCCACTTTATATAATAAACCTTTAATAACAGATTAATCTAAAATAAAACATTTTATTTTAAAGTCACTTTGCTATCATATGTCATATGAATAATGACAAAAATGATTTCTCTAGGCAGATCCAAGAAATTAAATATTCATCACTCATCATTCAGCATATATTGGGTGCCTATCATGTCAGGCACCATTCTGGGTGCTGAAGATATGACAGTGAAAAATATAGAAAGTTCTTTTTATGGAGCTTATATTCAAAGGAGGATGAGAAACGAGATTATCAGTGTCAAGATTAAAAATAAAGCAGACAGAGAGGATAAACTAGAGAATGACATATAGGGTGGTCAGGGAAATCCTTAAGGTTGAGGTGAAATTGAGCAAGATCTGAATAAAGTCAGAGAATGAGCATGTTGCTATCTGGGGGTATAATGTTCCAGGCAGAGGGAACAGCCAGTGCAAAGGCTCAAAGGTAGGAGGAGGGTTCATGTATTCAAGGAACAGGAAGGTGGCTATAATGGTTTTAGACCAAAAAGGTTGGGAAATTCTCTGTGAGGGTTACCTAACAAATGTGAATGTTTGTAATCAAAAAAAAAGAGGAGAATGGAGATTTTGGTATCAAAGAACAAGCACTACTTCTTAGATATTCCTTTGTGGAATGTCTCTTTTCCCTACTAGCCTGTAACTTTCTCAAAAACAGTAATCATGTCTTACTATTAAGGTTATTAAGTATGAAATGTCCGATTTCCTTAAGTACTAAGTTTGACAGTTGATATCTGTGACATTTCACTTTGACACATCTTGTTTTATTTCTACTGTGAAGGTACATCCTCAGTCTTTCAAACGCATTTTGGCTTGTGATTATCTTTCAAATTTTTTTAGAGCAATTTTTGTGAAACCATGAATAAGTCAAAAATCCATGTTATTTTTTAATATGAGTTCAGTCGTGGAACCAATGCAGAGCAGACAGCTCGAAATATCAACAAAGTGTTTGGGAAGGATGTGGCTAATGAACGCATAGTACATCGATGGTTTGAGAAGTTCTGTTCTGGTGATTTTAACCATGAAAATGAGCTACGTGGGCATCCTGAAACCAAGGTGGATAATGATGAGCTGAAAGCTGTGGTGGAAGCGAATCCATCTCAACCTACACGTGAAGTAGCAGCAAGGTTTGACGTTACTATTCCAACAATACTGGACCATTTGAAACAAATGGGCAAAGTAAGGAAGTGGATAGATGGGTACCGCATGAATTAAATGAGCATCAGATGAGAAATCGTCTTGATGCTTGCCTTTCTTTGCTGTCATGACATAAAGGCAAACCATTTTTACACCGTATTGTTACGTGTGATGAAAAACGGATTCTTTTTGACAATCGCAAGCATTCGGCACAATGGTTGGACAAAGACGAAGTGCCGAAATACAGTCCAAAACTGCATATTCATCAAAAAAAGCTAATTATGTCTGTTTTGTCACCCGGTGCTGTCATTACCCACTACAGCTTCATGAAACCTGATCAATCAATTATAGCAGATGTCTACTGAAACCAGTTTGATGAAATGATGAGGATGCTTGAGATTAAGCAGCTGAGATTGGTCAACAGAGACAGGCCAATTCTCTTGCAAGACAACTTTCGACCACATGTCGCACAAACAACGCTGCTCAAACTACAGAAGCTGGACTTGGAAACTCTCTGTAATCCACCATATTCACCAGACCTTGCACCAACTGACTACTACTTCTTCCAGGCTTTGGACCACTTCTTGTAAGGATAAATATTCAATTCTCAAAAAGCTGTGGGAAACACCTTTCACTATTTCATCGCCACTTGCTCTCCAGTCTTCTTTGCTGCTGGCATAAACAAGCTACCATTAAGATGGCAAAACTGTGTCCATAGTTTAGGCATATACTTTGATTAATTGTACTGCTTCTTGTTTGAGATGTAATAAACTACACTTTTGATTCAAAGTCAGACATTTCATATTTAATGATCAAATAATTTTCCTCAGTACTTCTCAGATACCAAACACTTCACATATATTTGAGGGATTAAATCACATGAAGAGTATATCTGATTGTTCCCTCTGGCCTTTTAACTTCTAGAGAACAGCCAGTGCTAAGTTCAAAGGTCATTAACTTGAATTTCGAATATGGGCATCAATATTAATAGTTTAGGGTCACTGAAGTTGATGAATTTGGATAGGATAATTTGGGCTCCAGAAAAGAAATACAGACTCCAAAATCTAGGGTCAAAATAAGAGGGCTTTTCTCTGTAATATACAACATAAACATGACAAATGTACTGTTGTGACAATTCTAAAAGAAAATTATCCTTTATCTGATTTGCACATGTTATTGGAAATTAAGTTTAATCTGTGAATGTGTTATGGGTTTTAAAAATACTGAAATTTAATTGAGACCCCCGATAGAAAGTTATCTTATAACTCCATTAATGGAGAGAAGTGTTTAACTTGTGGAGACAGTGGGACTCACTTGAGATTCAAAACATGTTCTCCAGTTTCTGAAATGGTGTATCTATATCCTATTAGAAATATTTAAATTGTCATTTTGGATACGTTAGATTCATGTGAGTTTGGTTAGCAATAATTAATTCTCCTGAACCAGATCACCTCTGAATAAAACAATACACTCAAGTCCACAACTACAAAGCTCTGGACAATTGTTGGAAAAGAGAGCAATGAGGTTCTTAAGCTGTTCTATATAATACATTAACAGAATTGGAGGTGGGAGAGGGTGAGCAGAAGAGTGAGAAAAAGTAAATGAGCTGGGAAAGACAAAGAGAAGGCTAGACAATATGATAGCAGGTTGGTGCCTGAACTAACAGAAATGGTCAAAAGAATTTTTAAAGAATATGGAAATATAATATTCAATTTTAATTATCTGCTATTCAGTGCAGTGCAGTGTATCACTTCAGATTCATTGAAAGTCATGAATCTTTAATGAAAGTCCACAACACAGAGGTATTTCGTGTGAGTGTTATTTGGAAGTGGGATGATATAGTACCAATATGCTTCACATTAAAGTCAATGTCATATGGAATTAGATGCAAAATGAAAAGAAAATTCATCAGAAGTTGGAAATCAGAGTCAGAATTGACTGGGCAAAAGATACACCTTCAGGAATTTACAGAAATCTTGGCAAGATCATAAGACTTTCCACAAGATGAGGAAAGGATATTTAAACTGATCTTATCTATGTTTAAATAGGCAGGGTGATCCCAGATGACATCTGGGTTACAAATATCCAAAAGAACAGACTTAAGTGCAACAAATATTTATTGCATGCAAGTCTTTGTGGTGGAGTCTTCAAGTCACAAAGGTGACCTGATGCTGAGGGAACATAAAATGCTGTGTGTGTGTGTGTGTTTGTGTGTGTGTATATATATATATATATATATATATAACACAAACACACTGTTATTTTATATATATATATACTGTTATTTCACTTTGGGATTATGGGACTTGGCAGAGATGGAATTGAGAGCCTGCTTGGGGTCATAAGAAGAAAACATATCTTGTTTGAAATATGAGAGGCAAAATCAAGGGCAGCTAGTGTTAGTCTAAAATCAAACCTTATTTTAATAGAAATTATCCAAGTACAAACATCTTGGTTACTTAGCACCTGAATCTTCCTAGTTATCACTCACTATCAAATACAAGTTAACAAAACTCCCCTTATACCTGCTTAATTCTGTAGCCTCTCTACATAGGATAAGGTATGTTCATATATTATTTTTTAAAGGCACTTCACTAAACTCTTAATTATCTGGGCTATTAAAGGAAATGGAGAGTCGTGGTTTATCAAATAATCTAAGGAAATGGAATTAACAGATTTACTGGCATTTAGCAGATTGAGCTGGATATTAGCACGTAAGATTCAAAACACAAGTTCATGTCTTTTATTTCCCCAAGTCCCTTAAAGTCCATGTAAAAAATATTTTTAAAAGAATAAATCACTAGAAATCACTGGGAAAAAGGAGATTATAAAGTTTTAGGAATAAAACATTTTAGAAAATTAAGAGCATGTAGTATCATATTTATTGAGAAACAGGAGGAGAAGAATAATATTGAGAGCCTCAAACATGATGATGGAAAAGTATTTTGTAAGGCAAGAAAGTCCAAACATGATGAGAAGACACAGAAAGTGTAGGAAGGTGCCCTAGGAAAATTAGAGATAATAATGGCAGATATAGAGAAGGTTTAAAGAGTAAGAAAAATACATACAATTTTATGCCAATACTTTGAAATTTTAGAATAAATCAATTGTTTTCAAGGAAAATTTAAATTAAGAAGTCATTCAAGGAGAGGTAGTAATATAATCTGCATATAGCAACAACTATAGTGGAAGTGGTCAATGTATGAACAATTTTCCTGTCAAAAGTATACAAGGCATATACACCTTTACTTCAGAATGTAGAAAAAGGTGAAAAGCCACCTAACTCATTTTATGAGGATACCAAAACTCTAATGGCAAAATTGGACAGCAGAACACAAAAAGAAAGAACAGAGGGAGGAGGGTAGAAGTAAAGAATACAATAGTTTAGCCTCTTTTAAAAACATAGATGACAAAATTTAAAATACATTATGACTAAATAGGATTATTATAGGAATAGAATGTGGTTCAACATTAAGAAAATGAGTTTGAAGATTAAGGAAGAATACTCACATGAACATCTCAATTGGTGCCAAAACATTTAATAAAATTCAATATTAATCCCTTGTTTTTAAAAAACCACAAGGAAGGAAAACAAACAAGCAATGAACAAAATATAAGCAAGTAAAATATAAAGGCACTTCCTAAATCTGATTAATGGTATCTAAAGAAAAACTACTACTGATCATATATTAAAAGCATTCCCATTAATATCAGAACAGCACAATGAAGTTTCCCATGTTCAATATAATCAACATTCTAGAGGAGGTCATGGCTAATGCAAACAAAGAGAACAAGGAAGTTATGAAGTATAAATCTTGGAAAGAAAGACACAAAACTGATTATTTGCAGACATTATGGCTTTCCTGGAAAATCCGTGCAATTCAGTTGAAAAGCTGAAGAACAATTGGAACTATATACTTTTTAAAGAAAAAAATACAAGAAGTCAATAGATTACCTATATGTGAAGAATAACCAATTTGATAACTTCATGAAACAAGATCCCATTCCCCATAGCAACAAATATACATATAAACAGTAAAATGAATCTTAAAAATAACTGTTTAATTAAAAAATAAATATGTGAGATGTACAAGAAGGAAACAATAGAATCTTTCTACTTAATGAAAGGAATTTCAGATAAAATGGAGACATTCCTGAATGGGAAGATTCTGTACCAGAAAGAAGTCAAATCTCCAAAATTATTCTGCAAATTAGCCATCATTACAACCAAATATCAATATCAAAATATCTTAAGGAACTTCACAGATCTATTCTAAAATTTACCTGGGGGAGACAATGAATAAAATATACACAGGAAAATTTTAAAGAACAGAGGGCACTTTGTGCTTTGTAGTGGGTTAAACAGTGGCACCCAAAAAGATATGTCCATAACTTAAACCCCAAAACCTATAAATGTTACCTTATTTGGATATAAAGGATCTTTTCACATGTAATTAAATTAAGGATCATGAGATGAGAAGAGGAATTCAATGACAAGTGTCCTTATAAGAGTGAGACAGAGGGAGATTACACAGAGAGAAGAGGAGAAGACCATGTGAAGATGGAGGCAGACATTGGAGTGATATAGCCACAATGGAAGGAAAGCCTGGGACCAACAAAAGCTGGAAGATTCAAGGGACAATATCTCTTCTAGAGCCACTGACAGAAACGTGGCCCTGCTGACCCCTTGATTTTGTACTTCTGCCTTCCAGAACTGCGAAAGAATATATTTCTGTTTTGAAGCCACCCAGTTTGTGGTGAAATGCTACAGAAGCCACAGGAAACTAATATACCATTTCAAAGACCAAAACATACAATAAAGGTATTAGTAAGTAAAATACTGTGGTACAGGCACAAAATAAAAAAAAATAGTTCAATAGAAAACAGGTGCATTTTTACACAGGACTTTAGTGTATGATAAAAGTAGTTATTCATATAAGTAGGGAAATTATGGTATATTCAATAAACTGGATTGGGGCAGTTGGATAACTACTTTTTAAGAAATCAATCCCAAACTTACATCAAGCACAAAAATAATTTCCTAATGGAGTTAAAGGTTTAAATGTAAAAATTAAAATTTATTAGAAGAAAATTCAGAATTTATTTTTAATTTTGATACAGTAAAGGAGTTCTTATGCAAGGCACAAACTCAGAAACTGTAAAGGAAAAGAATGAACAATTTTGTGGCATTTGACATGCTGATCTCAAAAAATATGGGGAAGAGAAAAGGACCAGGAAGAGTCAAGACAGTCTAGAAGAAATTGGAGTTATGTGCCCTACTAGATATCAATACTTATTTTAAACCACTTTGAAGCACACTTTGGCATTACCTAGTAAGTTGAATATGTGCACACGTTATAACTCATCATTTCCTCTCCTAGGTATACCTTAAAAACTCCTGTACATCAAGAGAGATATAGAAAAATGTCTATGGCTTTACTCACATAATAAATATATAAGACAATCCAAATGCCAAATGCTCATCAACAGTGAAATACATAAATTGTGGTATATTCAAAAAATTGAATACAATAGTGTTAATGAACTACTTCTACATGTATTAATATGGATAACTTGCAACAACATAATACTAGACAAAAAAAAACAGAGAAATAAATAGATGTGATGTTTAATTTTATGTGTCAACTTGGCTGGCAACAGGGTAACCAAATATTTGGTCAAATATTATTCAAATGTTTCTATGAGAGTGTTTTTGTCTGAGGTTAACATTTAAATTGGTAGACTTTAACTAAATCACATTGCCTTCTATAATGTAAATGGGCCTCATCTAATCAGTTGAAGTCCTAAATAGAACAAAAAGACTGGCCTCCCCTGAGCGAGAAAAAATTCTCCAGGGGACTGCCTTTGGACTTCATCTGCAACATCAGCTCATTCTGGTTCTATAGCAGATGACCTTCAGACTTTAACTGGAACATCAACTCTCCTGGGTCTCCAGGCTGCTGATCTTTGGACTGAAACTGCAACATTGGCTCTCCTGAGCCTCCAGCTGCTGACCCACCCTGCAGATTTTGGACTTGCCAGGCTCCATAATCATGTGAGTCAATTCCTTATAATAAATGTCTTTCTATATAAGTCTGCATCCTATCAGTTCTGTTTCTCTGGAGAACCCAGACTAATGCAATAGAGTATGATTCCATTTATACAAAGTCCCAAAATGGTCAAAATAAATAAGATGTTATTTTGGGATATATATATAAGTGGTAAAACTATAAGGAAAAGCAAGGGAATAATTTTAAAAATTCAGGGCAGTGGTTACCTCTTGGGGGAAAGCAGAAAGACATAATCAGACATAGGCCCACAAGGGCCTTCCAGATTACTGGTAATATCCCAGTTCTGAACCTGGATATCAAGTACATAGGCATTCTTTTTATTATTATTCTTTAGCCTGTATGGATATATTTCATATATATATACCCAGACACATAGACACATTTTTTAAAAGCAAATATAAAGAAGAATTAAAAGAAAATATAGGATAACATTTTTCATAATCTTGGAATAATCCTGGGGTGGGGAAGATTTTCTCAAACTAGACAGTAGATCCCAGAAACTATAAAGGAAAAGAATGAAGGACTTGACTATACAACAGTGATAGATTCTTTATATGTTAAAGGATGAAGTAAACAAGGTTAAAAGACAAGTGACTTCTCCATATCTTACTACCATGCCAACAGGGCTCTCATATGATAACAGTATATATTACAGCTGAAAGAGCTGCGAGACTCAGACTCTAAGGAAGAGTTCTGGGAGGACTACAAAGACAGCAGAGGAGACATAAACAAGGACACTAAAAGAATTTTAAGCCTTTGGAGCCTGCAGCTATAGCAAACTTGAAACACAGCCCAACTCCTAGCCATAGTAGCATAAGATCTCACACCAAAGGCCTATTTACCTCAGTTTCTATTATATGATACATCATACCCAGCTTTTATCAAAAAATCACAAGGCATGCTAAAAGGCAAGAAGAAACACAGCCTCAAGAGTAAAAGCAAGAATCAGACCAAACTCAGACATGACACAGATTATGGAATTATCAGGGAATTTAAAATAACTATGATTAATATGTTAAGGGCTCTAATGGAAAAAACATAGATAACTTTCAGGAACACACAAGCAATGCAAGCAGAGAGATGGAGACTCTAAGAAAGAATCAAAAGGAAATGGTAGAAATAAAAAACACTGTAAAATAAATAAAGAATGACTTTAATAGGCTTATCAGTAGACTGGACAAGACCAAGGAAAGAATCAGTGACCTTGAAAATATGTCAACAGAAACTTCTCAAATTGATATGTAAAGAGAAAAAAAATTTTTAAAAATCAATGAATAGAACATACAAGAACTGTGCAACAACTGTAAAAAGTTTAACATATGCATAAATGGAATATAAGAAGGAGCAGAAAGAACAGCAGAAGATAGGTGAAGTAACGATGGCTTAGAACTTTTACAAAATTAATGACAGATGGCAAATCACAGATCCACAAAGTCAGGAAGTTCAGAGAACACCAAGCAGTATAAATACCAAAAAATCTACACCTATGCATATTATAATCAAACTCATAAAAACAGAAGACAAAGAGAAAGTCTTAAAAGAAGCCAGGGGAGGGAAGGGGGTACACCTGAACTATAGAGGAACAAATATAAGAATTACAATGGACTTCTTGTTTGAAAACATGCAAGCAAAAAGAGTGGAGTGACATATTGAAAATGTTGAAAGAAAAAACAAGTGATAGTCTGGGCAAAATTATTTTCAACATATATATTACAGTTAAACCAAAGCTTAATATCCTCAAAAATAAAGTAAGTGCTTACGAGTTGATGATAAATAAAATCCCAGCGGGGGGAAAAAATGAACAAACCACATGGGCAAGCATTCTAAGAAGAAATATAGTTAGTTACTAAAGACAAAAAAAAAAAAAAGCTCAATCTTCCTAGCAATCAAGGGAAATGCAAACTACATCAACAAGGTAGTACATATTTATCTTTCCATTTGATTGTCAAAAATGTGACAATATCTACAATTATCCAGGTTGTGCAGAAGTTGATATTTACGTATACTACTGGTTAGGATATGATCTTGGAGGGCAATTTGGCTGTATCTTTTAAAGTTAAAAATGGGCATACTCTGAAGTCCAGCCATTACACTATTAAGCTTTAATCATATAAAGAAATGTTTGCACTTGTGCCCAAGAAGGCATTTACTAGGATGTTCACTGAAGCACTCTTTGTAGGAAAACACAAACAAGAAAACAGCAGCAACAGCAAAAGCTAAGTGTACTTCAAAAGGGGAATGACTTAACAAATTTTGGCACTTAGATATTATGAATTAACATGTAGTAGTTAGAAAAAAGTGAGGTAAATATGTACTGATATGGAAAAATTGTTAATGAAAAACTAAATGGCAGGGCACTATATACAAGATGTTCCCATTTATGGGGGAGATACCCATCCATGCAGATATTGTATATGTGTGTGTGTGTATATGTATAAATATGTGTGTGTATATATGTGTGTGTGTGAGAGACAGTGTGTAGATAAATAGGTAGATTGTATATATTTGATTTGCATATATTTGTGCATGTAGTTATATAGGGAACCTTTTGGAAGGATACACACCAGATGTAAAAACAGCTACCTCTTAGCAGAAAGCAGATATTTGGAAAAGGGAGGCAGGTGGGGTTGGGCAATTGTGGAGAAAGACTCTCACATTTTATTCTATAGACTTATGAATTGTTTGAATATTTTATGGTGATAATAATTTAATATAGTACTTGTCTAACAAAATTTTTATTTTTATTATATTTTATTTATTTATTTGGAGGAGAAGGAAAGAGGAGTTTATTAATTTGCCTGCAAATGAGGAGATTGGCAGACTCCCATCTCAAAGTACCAACATCCTGCTTCTGAGCAGAAGTACAGAGCTTTTAAAGGTTCTGATTCATCCCATCATTGGCTAAGACAATCTCATGCCCTATGTCAGAACAATTCCCTTAAACCTTCTCTGTGGCACAAAGAACAAAGGACACTCCCCTGCCCCTCCTGACCACTGGCCTGAGGCAGGGATACAGGTTTTAGTTCTCAAAAAGGGTAAGGGGGTTTTTGAAGAGATGAAAACAATTTTACCTTTTTTAGGCCATTTTCTCTTTTTCATATTCCCCATTGTCAATTTTACCCTTCCATATCTATGGGAGGAGGGGGCAACATAGTCATCAAGCTACCTCCTGCTGAATTGGGGAAATGTTTTAGATGGAAGTTACAGATTATCAGGTGAAAAAGGATATAAGCAAAAACTATAACCGTGAGGATTGATAAGGTGAAATGGACTGTCGCCTTGCACACAATGTCCAATATAGGGCTGGGTTAGAAAAGAAACATGGGACCTCTGAGCACAGAGCTATTAGTTGAAACCTGTAGGTGATCCGAGAGACCGGCTTCCACAAATTCAGAAATCATGTACAGAAATACTTGTACCAAAAAAGGTTTAGGATAACACACCCAGCAGCAAGAGAGAGCAAGAGAAGAGGTGATAGCCTGGGTAAATGCTCACTAAGGAGTCGTCCCTCTATCCTACAGACAGACCAAATAACCTTAGAAAGATTAGCAAAAATATGATTTTCATTTTTTTCTTTTTCTCAGATACTTTAGATCACCTAAAGGCTAGCCCCTCCACTGGGGGCTACAACCCTTTACTTTGGTATCATGGACCCAAAGTTTCACTTCTGCTAATTTCAATGAGGTGTGAGTTGTTAGAGGCACTTCATAGGGTCGGCTTCACTTTTCTGTTTCCAACTAGGGCAGGGACCTGAAAGAAGCAAACTCATGTATAGTGATTACCACCTGACCTACTCATTTGACATATTGTTTTATTCTATTTTCTTTTACTCATGGTTATATTACCATACTTGCTTTGGGGTGTTAGGAAGGGTCTCTCATAAATAATTTTTAAGGGGCTTAACTTAAGCCTACTTCTAAAAGGCTACCCTTATCCATAGGAGGGCAAGTGGCAACACCCTATCTCACTTTAGGTGGGTTTCTTGTATCACTTCCAGGATGTATGTAATTTCTATTCTAGGTGTAGGGCTTTGCTTACTTGCTGGGTTACCTCCGCTACAAAGGAGTGTCCATTATCATTTTGAAATTTCCAGAGCTCTGTGGAGTGTGCTCCTGGGTCTTGTTGACAGTGGGATACCCGCTGACGTCCTCACTGTAGGAGGAGGAGCTGCTGAGCCTACTCTGTAGCTGTCTGTCCATGGTGTCCATCACCAGCATGGCATTCTCTATCTGCTCGGCCTCTTTCCCTGGATTGCTGATGTCCGTTATCCTGTCATCCTCTGAGGCCTATTCCTGTTCTGTGCTGGCATATGTGTGCAGGAACTCAGTGAAGGCCCTGTCTCAGGCCAGCAGCTCCTGGTAGAAGCCCATCTCAGAACTTCGACATTTTCTCCATTCAGGTAGGACAAACCTCTACCCAGTCTGAAAAGGTATCTACTGATATAAGCTCAGGCATCCAAGTGAAACTGTCAATCATTGGAAGGGTAGACCCCCACATGTTGGACTCCCTGTGTAGTGGGTCACCTTTCTGTCTTTTGACCACCCCAAGCACATAAACAGTTAGTTGTAAATGGGGTCATCTCAAATGAGGCCTCACCAAATCCATCAAGGCATTACACTCCCAATGTGTGTATTCATGTAGATGCCTCATAAGAGGCCGAACCAAAGCTTTGGGTAGGAGAACGAGTCTATGAGAATTCTGTCTCCATGTAGTTGTGTCATCCCAAGTGTCAGAGCCCCAGTCTTTAGTTTTAAAGGGGATCTAATGTAGCTGGTGTATCAAGGCCCCAAGAAACACATCACCTCCAGTGGCCTCCTTAGCAGCTTTGTCAGTGTTTCTTTTTGTCATGCTGGCCACCTGCTTGGGCTCAGCCATGGCCTGTGTTAGGGCCATTATTGTAATGGCATACTTAATATACTTACTCACTTTTGGTAGCTTTCTTCTTGCCAATGTGCAGGCTTGCTGAGGCCCGAACTTCAAAGCACAATGGCAGTCTCCTATATACTTCACCAGGCCCTGGTATTCATCCAGCAGGAGTGTGGCAGTTACCCCCCACCAGAGGTGAGCTTCTGCTGCTTCTGAAACAACCCCTGGTGCTCCTGCTGCTAGCCCAGGTCTGTCTCCTGGTCCTGCTGTGATGAGTTTTTCATCCACCACTTATCTATGGCTGTCTCATTGCCACCTGGCCCCTCCCCCACTGCCCCTTGCCTGGCTGGCTGAGCACCTGGTGCGGCTGGTGCTGGGGATTGGGGTGGCAGCTGGGGGAAGGGATCCCCTGAATCGCTTCTGTCCATGCAGCCACTATTAATGCCACAGGGCTTTAATAGTGTGAAATAGTTGTCAATGAAAGCATTCTAGATGTGATTTAAAATTAAATCGGGATGATCAATCATGCCTTCTCCTACAACCGATGAAAGTGACAAGATTTACATTTTTTAAAGTGGGCTATACTTTCCAGTCATGATTCTCTAACTTGACAGTCATCTCCTTTTCAGTCAACACCATCACTAATGACCAGACCAATACACTTGTCAATGAAACCAATTAATCTTAGCTCACACAACATGACTGCCCTTAACCGATTCTTCCTCCATTCTGAACTAAAATGCAGTGCTTTCTTTGTTTCTAACCAACCAACCTTTGAATATGAAATTGTCCTCTAATTAACTTCTTGTCTCAGTATTCAAAATTCAGTTTAATAACAGATTGATGAGGTCACATTAGATTAATTTTTATTCCCTCAAACATTTATGTGAGCCATAAATTCATGGCAAACCTTACTTAAGCAATTCTCAAAAGTAAAAAAGTTTCCCTTCCATCTAAATTTTTCTGTTCCTACTCTCTGCCAGGACATGAGTGAGCTGCTGCTGGCGATACAAAGATGAGTAAGGTGTGATTTCTAAATATTCTGCTGTGTGAGGTGTGCAAGGCTTTTTAAAATAGCTTTCCTTACTATAAAATAAAACATGATTATCATCTAAATTTTGGAAACTTGTAAAAACTATATCACACCATCTAGACACAATCTCCTGTAACATTTTGATGTATGATGTATTTTTTCCGGTCTCCTTTATAAAGTTAGGATCATAATAGCAATATGATTCTGCATACAGTTTTTTTGTTGTTTATAATTATGCTATAAGCAATTCTCTCACTATTACAAATACTTAACAAAAATAATTTTTAATAACTGCATGGTAGTCCATTATAAGTATGGCAAGCAGCCAGCAATAGGAAAAAGGCTTTCTGGGGATGGCAATATTTATGCTGAATCCTAATGGAGTGTGTTGATGGGATGGGATAGCTAGTAGGATTCAAGGAAAAATAAAAGCATCTGAAAAGTATTATGGAACTACTAGAAGCAAGAGAAACAACAACGCTTTCTGAGAAATGAAAAGTAGTTCAGAACTACTGAAGTACAGACTTCAGGTGGGAGTGACAGGCAATAATGCCAGAGTAATAGACAGAGGCCAGATCATGAAGGGGAATGATAACCCTTACTATGCTAAGCACAATTTTGTGTATTTTGTGAAGGGCTTTACACACTAGGCTGAAAGTGAAATTTACCATTAAGGCAATTAGGACCAGGGATGGAGTGGCCAATGAGATATTTTGAAACTGTGAAGTTACATGATCAATTTGGTAATTTAGAAAAATTTTTCTAAGAATTATGTTTATGAAGATGTTCTAAAATAAGATATAGTGTTAAGTTAAATAAACAGGGCAGTATTATAACAAGTTGGAGGCTGTTATTCCCCAGACTTGGGTGAGGTGCTAGGAGAACTACTTACTTACAGAAAAATATATAAAAACTGTACAAGAGGGACTGCTATTTGGAGAGCCTTGGGGTATAAGGCCATTTGTGAGTTTCTGGGTACCAAAAAGGAAGAAGGGAAGAGGGAGAGTTGGAGGGTACTGAGGAGGAAGAGGTCTAAGGTGGAATTTCAGAAGTTATGCTGTGGATTGGACTCTGTAACCCTCTTGTGGCAACCCTGGAAGAAAATCTATAAACATCTACTTTTAGAGTTGGACTAAATTTCATTTGAATGTAACCCTGTGATAGAACTTCAAGGCAAGAGGAAACCATTCAGATTTATGCTTATTGAAATAGTATGTATAAATTGTGAATAAAAGCTGTTTAAAAATATACAGTGAAAAAGAATTTTAAAAAATAAAACACCAAAAAGTAACAGTGGTTATCTCTCTGGCTGACAGGAGTACAGGAATTTTCTCCTTTCTTCTTTTTCTGTATTTTCTAATTTTTGAAAATGTACATATATTTTTGTAATATCCACAAAAATATCTTCTCTTTGAAGAGGGATCTAGACATGGGAGTCATCAGCATTTAAGTTGCAGATTAAGCTAGGTATATGGCTGAGATAGTCCATGAGAGTAAATTAGATTACAAGTCTCCAAATAACAAGCTTGAGGAATATTAATATTTAGGAACCCAAGTAGAAAGAAAGTCTACCACACAAAAAATTCTGATACTTAGCAGCCAGAGAGGTAGATGAAGTAGGAGTGATTCCTTTCATCTAAACCAAAGAAAAACAAGACTTTTAAGAAAGGAAAGATTAAGAATGTCAATTTCTATAGACCAGCAGTCAACTAAAATAAATACAGGAAATTGCCTATGGGATTTGGTGCTTCCTAGGTCACTGATGACATTTCAAAGAGCAGCTTTAGTAGACTGATTGTGGAAGAAGCCAGGCTGTCACAGATTGAAGAGTTAATGGGAAGTAAGGTGAGGATTGTAGAGGGTTTCTTTTTTAGGAAATGAGGCTGTGTTTTCACTAGAGAGAAATTATCACTTGGTGGCTATTTAGCCTGCCTTTATAGAAAACAACAGGTATAAATGTCCTTCTTTCTCCTTTAAAATTTACAATTAATTTCTGTAATGGAACTAAAGTTTTACTCAGCATGGAGATCATTACAAGGATTACAAGGATGAATTAAATAAAAATATGAAAGGGCCTCACACAGGGCCTCATACATAGGAGAAACCCAACCAATGTTAGTTTTCAGATAGAACTGCATCAAAATAACAGTGGTCTTGTTGGAGAAATAAGAGATTTTTTCTTTTCTGCAGTGTCCAATTTTTTAAAAATGTGTTACTTTTATATTTTTATGTTTCTATTCCTCAGAAATGTTAACATAAAAAATCTCTACCACAATGTGAAATCTCAGCTTGCTAGTGTAAAATCAAGATCTGTGGAGTCAAAGCACAGTTTAACTAATTAAGTAACGGAAAATGATAATCTATATAGTCAAGGTATAAATGCAATAGATTTCTGCTTTGAAATATATACAAAAAATAAATCTAGTATCTAGTTCCATGTCTGATACATAAAAAGTGATTAATAAATAAATGAACAAGTGAATAAATCTGGGAAAATGAGTGAGACAGTGGGAAGCTGAATGAATGGCATAATTCATGAATTTGCATAAAAGCGTTACCCAGGAGTCTGTTGATCTAGTTCCAATCCTGCCACACAATAAATCATTAAATCTCTCTGAAACCCTAATACCTCATTTGTGAAATGGAGATAATAAATATCTTACATACCTCTCAGGATGGTTGTAAGGATGAACTAATCACTTAAAAAACAGTCACGCCAAGCCAGTGGTAGACTCGAACCCTGGTCTACCACCAGAGAAGAATGTGCAACCAAATCAAGACCCACCAGAAAGAGCTGCAGGTGGAACCCTAATTCTCAAGGCCTCATGGGACCAAGGAAGGGAGGAACTTTCCACTCTTTTTCTCCTAATAGGAAACATATAGAAAGCACACTCTTCATTCCTTCACTAACTCCTCCCCAGGAGAGGTGGGGCAACTTCCCTGATTGGTATGTTGATGAGAAGAAACTGAGTATGCTTGGCTCAATGTCTTCTGGGATCTGGTTTTCCATGGAAGTGCTTTCTGGCATATGTGTGGAGGCCTTCAGCTGTGTCCTGCTGTGATAGTGGCTGGGTCAGTAAGTTTATCTTCCTCAGGGGTAAAATATCAGGAAGTCCAGTATGGCTGCTTATATAGGCCATGTCCTGTCTTCTATTTATCATGGGTAGACATTTTGCTGTCCATCTCCTTCACTTGTTCCTGAACTCAGGTTCTGGGAGACAGGAGTGTTACTTATTGCTTCCCCTTTAAAATCCCCAATGTAGCAGTGTAGTAGGACCTTATTTCACTTTTTTATCTTTCAGAGAACCCACTCAAACCACCTGTCGAATTGCCAACCCTTGAGAGAATAATAGGAAGTCTGGTTTAACTACAACAGAGAGGTAATCATTTTTTTTTTAACCTTCTCATATTTCAATTCATCTCCTGTGCTCATTAAGTCCTGGTCACCAAATGTCCTATCTTCGTTTGATATTAACTTCATTTTTCCTCATTACCATCTCATGGATAACTAATAGGGTCTCCAAGACATGGTGAATGAAGTCTTTTCAGGTAGCTCTTCTTTTGTAACTTTTAGGTAATAAAGATTTTTAAGACATACAGTTGAACCGTCTTTTATTGGATGTTACCATCTGTATCTATTATTGGTAGATATATTTATTCCAGATTTACTCACAGTTCCATGCATCCTCTCTTCAACACTTATACATTTCACTGATAGAGATGATGAGTATGAGTACATATTTTCACTTCATATAGTCATGCGTATGCTTAATAAAATAAGAAAATACAGGCACTCTATTAAGTTATTTATTTACATCATTTAAGAGAATTGGATCCCAGATCTCATTATTGTCATTTTATAAGTAAAGAAATAGAGGTTCAGAAAAAGCAAGTAACTTTCCCAAGGTCATCCAGCTTGAAAATGACAGAAACATGAATTGAATTCAGGTCTGGCTGACTCTCGAGCTCATGTTTTAACCACTGCTTATGATTTTAGGTGGTGAACTGGCTTTGGGGAGTTTTATTTTGTTCCTAAGTAGTATATTGAAAATATTTTCAGAAAAGTTGAATTTTACAATGAACACCAATATAGCCTCCACCTATGTTCTACAATTAACATTTTACTATACTTGCTTTACTCCTTATCTGTCC
The DNA here is from genome assembly GCA_023783475.1 of Daubentonia madagascariensis. Classification (NCBI taxonomy): domain Eukaryota; kingdom Metazoa; phylum Chordata; class Mammalia; order Primates; family Daubentoniidae; genus Daubentonia; species Daubentonia madagascariensis. The sequence goes on from JAKFHU010000166.1 coordinate 1,486,243, forward strand.
ACTTACCCATCCTATCAGTGTCCCATTCCATCTCATTTTTTATGTATTTCTAAGTAAGTTGCAGATATCAGTACACTTTCCCCAAATACTACAGCATGTATGTCATTAAGTGGAGTTCAATATTTGTTTATATCTTTTCTTTTCAGTTAACACTTACATACAACAAGATGCACAAATCTTAAGTGTACTATTCTGTAACTCTCCACCTCCCAAAAAGCGCACACCTGTGCAAGCCAAACCCCTATCAAGATACAGAACATTACCATCACCCTGGAAAGTCCCCTCATGCCTGTTGCCAAATCCACCTTTACCCCCAAGCCATGTCCTGTTTTCACCCGATAGTTCCTTTTGTATACCCACAAGGCAACTATACTTTTTGTTCGCTGGTTTTTGTTTGCCACCACACAGTATTCCTTAGTTTTTGGCGCTTTTGTATTGAAACTTCATTTGAGAAAACCAAATGGATGTCAAAAAATGTGAACAAAATGGGTAAGGTACTCTTGTGTGTAAGGCTTCTTTCATGCAACATAATGTTTCTACGCTTCATCCATATTGTGCCTATTAGTAGTTCATACCTTTTTACTGCTAAGCAGTATTTCATTGTGGGATTATACCACAGTTTATCCATTGTCTCATTGTTGGACACCTGGGCTGTTTTCATGTTTTGGCTATCACAAATAAAGCTATTGTAAAATTCTTGTACAAGTCTTTTTGTAGTATTAAAATCATTTTAATTATCAAGATTCATGGTATGGAAAGAGAAAATGCAAAAAGATTTAGAAAATATGTGAGAGGGAGAACAAAAGACTTGGGGATTGGGAAAGCCGGGATATTGGTCTTCAAATAAGTGATGAGCTGTCACATGAAGAAAGTGAATCAGGCTGATGTGCTGATTCAGGGCACAGTCTCTGTAGTCCTGCTATCTAACTGTGGGAACTTACCTTTTCCGTGTCTCAATTTTCTCATCTGTCAAGTGGGATAATAGTACTTCCCTTCCAGGGTTGTTGTGAGCATCAAATGAGACAATGCATGTGAAGTGACTCGTCATTGTTTTTGCTTTTATTAAACTACCCATTTTTATTTTTTATTTACTGTAATTTATTTAATTGTACATTTTGACACAGATATTCATATACATATATTTTATAATAACATATCAATACATGGACTTTTTCACTATTATAATAATGCAGAATTCTCTTGAGTAATATTAATAGTCTCCCCTCCTGTTGCAACATTTGCCCCTAATGTAAGCACATTAAAAATTAAATGAATATGGTCATAAAGCAGTGTAATGGACATTGTAAACTAAGAAGGGGGGAGGGTGGGGAGATGAGGGATAAAAATCTACCTGTCGGGTACAATGTATAATATTCTGGTGACAGGTACACTGAAAGCCCTGACTTCAGCATTATAAAATTCATCCATGTAACAAAAACACTTTTACCCTCTAAATCTATTAAAATAAAAAAATTAGATGAATATCCTTTTGTGTTTTTCCTTTGCTTAAATAATCATATAGAAGTTTTCTTTAAAAAATGTGATATGATAATATTCATATACGAATCTCATAATGGGTTCTTTTCATTTAACAACTTATGTGTACATTTTCTAAGTCAATATCTAAAAATCTAACTTATTTTTTACAGTTAGCTAAATAATAGCTAACTCACTAATTTGTACTCACTAAAATAACATTCCATTGTAAGAATTTTACATCATTTATAGAACTCTATGTCTATTGATAGGCATTCAAATTGCTTCACGTTTTTGCTATTAGAAACAATGTTCATTAAAAATCATTCTACATTCTTCTTCATTAACTGACAAGTTAGCTGACAACAGATAAAATCCCAGAAGTGTAATGGCTGGTTTTTAAAAATCTTTTACTGATACATAATAATTTAGATATTTATGGGGTACATGTGAGTGTTTGTTACATGCATAGAATGTGTGATGATCAAGCCACTTTTATTTTAAAAAAATACAAGAGAATGACTTCTATAATGTTATGTTGATATATTAACTTGATCTGGGATTGGTTATAAGCTCCAAATTCAGAGGAATTAATATATAATAATTGAGGAATCACTTTGTGATTAATCCATGGACTTTCTTAATTAATTTAGCCAAAGTTCACTTTCAATTATGACCACCTACTATATCCCAGGCCCTATTCTAGGATCTGGGTATATCACAGTGAATAAGCAAGTCACAACCTCAGTTCTCATGGAACTTAATAGAAAAGAGAGAGAGAAAACAAATACTTTTAAATGAGGGGGAGTTAATTAAAGAAGCACAGAAGGGGCTTTGGAAAGCATAGATCTGCATGACCTAATGCTCAAGGCTCTCATAAGTCTATATTTGTTTAGAACAGCATCCAAAGGAGAACAAAATATGTAAATAATATAAATATATAAAATATATTTGTTTATCTCTTCCCATCTTCACTCCATCCCTCTTCTTTTTGCCATCTCCATCCTCAATATCACCTATTAGAGAAGTGTTTGGATTCCAAAGAGTTAGTGAAAGCATCCTAAAGAGTGTGAATGTCAAAGAAAGGATAAGACTCCTCATCCTTTGAAGATCCCTTTATTAATAGCAGTTTACCTTATTTTCTCCTCCTTCCCTCACTTTCAACAACCAAAACTCAAGACTGTATGTTGGAATGAGAAATAATAAATAAATATGGTTGTATGTCAGCTCACCTCAACGTTTAACAATTCTTTGTCCAAGTAAATTGATTATAACAAGTAACAATAGTTTTGTTTTGTTTTGTTTTTTAAGTCATCAAAACACTAACACGCTTAATTGACACTAGTGTTCCTAATTGACAACATTACTAACTTCGAAATAAACTGCCAACATGGTATTCTACTCTGGTCTTCTACTTATAAGGAAATATTATTTTAGTGTGATTTAATTGTTTTAGATTTAGAATGTACAGGTGGACTAACAGCCTACCCACATGCCTCCAGGCATATGGCTTCTTGAATATACCATAAGAAGCATGTATATTCAAATAGGGGTGAAACATAATATTATGTGTAACTCTCAGAAAAGAAAAAAATCCCTGGCCTGGTTTTTGTTCAGTACTAGGAGGCAGCTTCCACTCCTGCCCCCATTCCATCTCCTACCCTTAGCCCTTGCACATAATCATACAAGTGCATCTTTCCATAATAATTTAATACATATAGCCTCTTTTCAGCCTTTGTAAAAGTGTAAAGATGTTTTTCATATTCACTCCACTTTTGTTTAAATTTTCTTTAATTCTAATTTTTTGTTACAGATCCCCATATTATTGTCATAATAATCCCATTAATAAGCACATGTTTTGTTTCAAGCATGTAGATGGAGGAAAAATTCTAGGAGCCTGGTTAATCTACTAGAACCCTTCTAAAAAACCAGAGGGGTTTCAACCTTGTTAAAGATTTTATCATTAGCCAGGCAGATGTGGACCAATCAGAAGACAGAATCAATCACCAATGGAAGAGCATCAAGTCATTTTCACTATCTTAATAGCACTAACCTAAAAGTAGTGCAAAAACAGATGAAGGCCTTTAACTTATTTTCAATAGTACCTTCACTACTTAGAGTCCTTCAAAATCTTTAGTAAAATCAGACACAGTCTATTTATCAGGCTCCCGATATTTTGAGATGAAGTTACTATACATTTCCTGAAGTAGCTACCATTTACTCACCATTACCTTTAACAGGCTTTTTCTATATATGTGTTATCTCATCCTTACAAAATCCATGTGATAGGTGGTTTTTAAATCTATAACTTAAATATGAAGATATAGTCTCAAAGAGGTAAGATAAATTCACCATTAACCAGCCAGCAAATGGTAGGTAGAGTTAGGAATTTGAACTTAGATCTGTCTCATTCTAGGGCCTGAGCAATTGGCCACTACATTGTACTGAACAGATGTGATTCCTAGGTTCTTCTGAAGTCTGGCCATACACATACAAACCTAGGGGGGAAAAAAAAAACTCCCAAGGTGTTGAGGAAGAGAGAGAAAAATGTCTGAGGTTCCCTGAGCTCTGCTTTCCGTCAGCACTGTCAAAGAGCTAACAAGTCCTGGAGGGGAATGGCTGTGGGGTGTGAGACACTTGGCACAGGAAGGTAAACCTCAGCAAAGATTCCTATATCCAGATTTCACACAAAATCAGCTGTGTGTCCCCATACATGACAGACTCATTCAGCCTGAGATAATGGGTATCTCAGCATTATCTGTATGGTCAGATATCTGAAGACCAGAGTCTCTCACCTAAACTATTGGTATAGTATGATACCCTAAAATTAGGAAACCCTAAAAATGAGAACTTAGATTACCACCATTCCTATGGAATGGAGATTAAGAAGCAGAGATTACATTGTTATAGAAAATGAAGTGGTATTTCTGGCACACTTGAGTCCATCCACGCCTTCTACACCTGTTTCTACATGTAGTGTCAGAATATATCCTCGCTTCACTAACACAGTCTGTGAAGCACTTAGCACACAGCTGGGTACATAAGAAGTGCTCCATAAATGTTAAGTGAGCACATATTAGATATATAAGAAATATGTTTTTAGTAAAACTAAATATACGGTTCATACTAGCTGTTTAGTATATCTATCATGTAATTCAGTTAATTGAATAATTTCAGTGTAATATTATAATTCTGTATATTTTAAAGGCAAAATGTTAAAGCAATGAATAACTTTTAATTATAATGTCAAAATTAGTGTTTCTTTCCCAAAGGCACAGATTTGAGGCCACATCTAGTCTGAATATATAATTTCCCATTATAAAGATTTTTATTAATAACTTACTCTCTTAGCAATTGAATTTGGACTCAGTTATATATCTATTTTTTAAACATGCTAAATTCAACTTGGTCAACCTAAAATACATATATTTATGACTCAAAGATGTAAAAGAAGGCTACCAGTTTTATGCCATATAGTATGCAGAAAACTTAAATTCTGGAAATATAAAATTGCTTGAGCCTAGGAGTTCGAGGCCAGCCTGGGCAACAAAGTGAGACCCTGTCTCAAATAAATAAACAAATAAAAAGAATTATGGAGCAACCACATATGTGTGTGCTGTTAATCTGTGTCCAAATTATTTTAGACTAGTGTGTTATGGGCTGTGGAGGTGTTCATCTCTTAGAAACCATGATGATAGACATTAATGTATACATATTCTTCTTGCTTATATATTTGTGTTTCAGAATTTTAAGAGAAATTAAATGCCATACTTGGGTTACAGAATTGGTATTTCTTGATGGAAAGATTTTTAAACTTTCTGGTCCATTATAAGATGCTCTTTAAGTCAAAAAGAAGCTTGTTAAAGAGTTTTAAAATAATGAATATTAGCATATGAAACAACAGGGGAAAATGCCCAATATATTGTGATACGTAAAAGAGAATACATATATTTTTAGAACAAAAAATTTAAAAGGATTAACCTGATCTAATGGAAAAGTGCTTATAATGGACTTTAAATAAAACTTGCTCACCTCTACCTTATTTATTTATTCATTTATTTTTATAATTTCAAAATATTCAGGGGGTACAAATGTTTTTGTTACATGGATACAGTGTATAATGCTGAAGTCAGGGCTTTCAGTGTCCACCAGGACAGTCTTCATTGTAGCCGATTGGTAAGTTTTTATCCCTCACCCCCTCCTAACCTCTCCCTTTCTTAGTTTCCAATGTCCTTTACTTATTTTTGTGCCCATGTGTACTCATTGTTTAGCTCCCACTTATTAGTGAGAACATGTGGTGTTTGTTTTTCCATTCCTGAGATACTTCACTTAGGATAATGGTCTCTGGTTCCATCCAAGTTGCTGCAAATGACATTATCTCATTCCTTTTAATGGCTGAGTAGTACTCCATGATATATATACACACTACATTTTCTTTATCCAGTCACAAATTGACTAGCACTTAGGTTAATTCCGTATCTTTGCAATTGTGAATTGTGCTGCGATAAACATGAGTGCAGGTGTCTTTTTGATAAAATGACTTCCTTTTCTTTGGGTAGATACCCAGTAGTGGGATTGCTGGATTGAATGGTAAGTCTACTTTTAGCTCTTTGAGGAATCTCCATACTGTTTTCCATAGAGGTTGTACTAGTTTGCAGTCCCACCAACAGTGCATAAGCGTTCCTTTTTCTCTGCATCCATGCCAGCATCTGTTGTTTTTTGACTTTTTAATAATGGCCATTCTGACAGGGGTAAGGTGTTATCTCATTGTGGTTTTAATTTGCATTTCCCTTATGATTAGTGATATTGAACATTTTTTCATATGTTTGTTGGCCATTTGTCCATCTTCTTTTGAAAAAATTCTATTCCTTTTACCCACTTTTTAGTGGGTTGTTTGTTTTTTCTTGCTGTTTTGTTTGAGTTCTTTGCCTCTACCTTTTAAACTTTGACATTCTTCCATCCTTAATTAAGAGAGAGCACCATGGATCTATTACATTATAATAAAGTTTCTGCTTCTGGCCAGGTGCGGTGCCTCACACCTGTATCCTAGCACTTTGGGAGGCTGAAGTGGGAGTATTGCTTGAGGCCAGGAGTTCAAGACCAGCCTGAGGAAAGCCAAAACCTTATCACTACAAAAAAATAGAAAAAATAGCCAGGCATAGTAGCACGCGCCTGTAGTCCCAGCTACTTGGGAGGCAGAAGAAAGAGAATCACTTGAGCTCAGGAGTTTGAGGATGCAGTGAGCTATGATGACACCTCTGCAATCTAGCCCTGGTGACAGAGTGAGACCCTGTCTCAACAAAGAAAAAAACAAAGTTTCTGATTCCAAGGTTGGAATTTTTCCAAGGTAGAACTTTTAGTCTACCTACTTCATAGGTAACAACACTGATGAAGATTTAATGAATATAAATGTGGGCCCCAAATGTACGGAATCACAAATCTTGTTACTGCAATTTACTTAAACAGAAGATTGCCAGATTTGTGTTATACTCTATCTGCAATTCATTGTGCACTTAAAACCAGTTTGTGAATAAGCGACTGAGGAGAGGGAAAAAAAACCGGTTTGGATAAATTCTTATCTATTTAATTCACCAAACTAAGCCTTCACATGCTGGTTTTACTCCAATAAAAAAGAGTACTAAAAACCAACAACAACCTTACTCTTGCTGATGATTAAACTGAATCAATTGCTTTCAGGTTTTAACTTTCATCCTCTGTGATAGTTTTTCACCAAATAACCACTAGAACCTTCATTTTCAGTGTTGAAACACTATGTAATTGAACTACCTTGTATATCTGCTCCTGCTTCAAATTGTAATATTCTGGCAATTATATGCAATGCACACTTTTAGAGGAGAATTGTGATTCGGTTATGAAAATCTCAGAAATCGTTTTTTCACAGGTATTTATTCCAGAATATTCATAGTTATTCCTTATTTTCAGTATAATTAGGTCAAACCAAACTAGTTTATGAAGAATAAAGCTAAGATAAAATAGACACTGTTTGTTTCAGTATCTATATCTAGATATTTTGAGAAAATATATGGAGAAGTGATTGCAATTTATCTAGGTTAAATCTTGTGGTAATGCACTGCAAGAGAATTTTGTTGCACTGGATATTGACTAAAATAAATGAGTCCTTGGATAAAGCTTAAAACTTTTTTTATCATACAGGTATTTTTGTTGCAACAGATGTCCTGGAAGGAGAGTTGACCTTTAACATTGACAGCTGCCAACAGAATTATCCAGGACATGAGACAAGCCCAATTTCTCTACCTGAAATTTGCAATATGTATGTATTTCATCTTTCCTACAGGCAAATAAGGTGACAGTGGGGACTTTGGGGAGATTTGGCTGTAGGATTTAGATTAAAAGTGCTCTGGTGATCAGGTGAGCTGGTCAATGAGAGAAAGAAGCAACTGGCTCAACACAAAACATTCTGGACACACTAAAAACTGGAGTATTATTTTTTAAAGACAAATAATACTATAGACCAGATAAGACAGGATGAAGTACATCATATTTGCTTATGCAGACTTTCCAAATTACATCAAAACATCCTGCTCTGGTCTTTGCAACACTCTTAACCTCCATAGTAGGTATCTCCATGAATATTTCTCTCTAAATATCAAAGCCTTTACTGAAAGCCCATTTATCACTTGCAGAATTAAAGGGAAAAAATGCGAAAAACAGCCAAAGTGATATTTGATGAGACTTGTTTCTCTGACATACTTCTCATCTGGAAATCTTCAACTTGCATGCAAATCTCGAAGCAGATTTGTACTGTAGAGACTTTGAAAAAGATCTTAAGTCTCAGCTTTTAGGAAAAGATTCATTTTCTCCAGGTATATCCCATAAAATGGAATACTTCTGTGAAATAGAATGTACTTGTCATGGAAGTATTAGAAGATTTAGAGAAGATATGTTATTGTTACTATTATTATACTATATCTTACACAGTGACAGAAACCAGATAATAGGATAGGAATAAAATATTCAGTTGTCTTGAGTTGTCATGGCCTATCCCAACCCTGAGGATGACAAGAATCCACAGGTAAAAACCACAGTGCCACCTGCCTTATACCCAGTTGTTGTAGTGGGTCACAGCAAATAAGACCTACTGGCCACATTCTTTAGTTAGAGTTAATAGTAGACAATGTAGGAATACATTAGTATTGTACTAATGTACTATTGTACATTAATGTACATAATGTACTAATGTACTATTGTACATTAATGTACATAATGTACTAATGTACTATTGTACATCCCTCCTAGTACAAATTAGGAGGGAATTTACATATTAACAAAAAGACCAGAATATTAATTAGGAATTAGTAGCACATATATTTCTAGACTTTGGGATTTAAATATATTTCCAGTTGTTTTTAAAAAATCAGTTTGACAGCCCTAAAACATAATTTTGGCCACTTACATGAAAATACAGACATATTGTGATACAAGATCTTCCCCAGGCAAATAACATACTTCTTGAAGAAAACAGTTTCATGAAATATTTCACTAGAAATATGTTCTCTTCAAAATATATTTTCTACTATTATACTAATGATATGAGTTATTTTCCTCTATGTATATATTCAAAATTTAACTGCAAAAGTAAAATAAATAGTACAGAGAATATGGACACAAAGACATGACTCATAACTCTATATATGCCCTAGTTTTAAAAGTGATTCCCTTGCTCAAGATGACATAACTAATAACTGGAGAAGCAGTATTTGAATCCTGGGTATGGTCACTCCAAAGCCATGGGTGTCCTACAGCACCAAGTTGTCTTCCACAGATTAAGAAAAAAAGGACATTTTAATGGGCCAGGGATTGATCAATAGATAGAATTTCTTTCCTCAATAAAAATTAATACAGGAACAAAAATCACACCGATCCGCCAAACTTTTGATCACTAAAAATGAAGTATTTTTCTTTGTTTGGCTTATTCAGAACATGGGTCAATCATCACTCAATATTGCCAAGATATAACTTGATAGGTTCACTTTTCTCCCTGAACAACTTGAGGTTCTAGTGATCATTTGAATTCTTCCATTTCCTGGGAGAAATGGACTCTCTACATTTGAATACCCCAAGCCTGTCACATTTGAAAATCAAAAATTGAAAATAATCAAAATCAAGTGAAACAAGGTAACAAAGATAAATCATTCAAAAAGGATAAATATTCTTGGATGTCTAGAGTTCAATACTATTAACATTTTTCTGATTTTGAAATATTTTAAAATCTTATCCATGCATGAATTTTTATTTTTATAAAAATACAAGCTATGATCTACTTGAGCAGCTAGAATATAACATAATTAATAACTTTCTCTTTGCTTAGAAACTCCTCAAGGACAGGTACTGTTTTACGATAGTAATGATAAAGTTGTCTACTTTGTAAAATTACATTTGCAATTCCCTTATATTTGATCAGAATTTTCATTTAGAATATCTTAGGTATGCACTTTACAATAATTAATTTCATTGTTTCTTCTATAACCATGAATAACTCTTCTTGGTGTCTATCTAGATTCATCACAGGTTCTAAAAGATTAACTTCATTTACTGAAAACCCACTGTAAATCTTTCCAATCTGTGTGTGTATTCTCTACAGGTAGAGGGAAACAAAATGAGCCAGATTTTCCAGAGAATCACTTCATATATAGGACTAACAAAATATATCTTACAGACTAGGCAACAAGCTGGAGAGAACAGAGATAGAACTTCATTGATATCCTTAGCCTATTGAATAATAACACTAACAATAACACTAATAATAACAGTATCAATAATAGTTACAATTTATTGATCATTTACTATGTGGCAGAGGACCTGTGTTGTGTTTTGCATATTATCTCTATTATTCCACACAGCTCTATAAGACAGGTGTCATCATTATTTCCATTTACTGATGAGAATCTGACTTTACAGAAATTAAACTAAGTTGCCTCAAGTATCTTGACCTTGAATATAGGTGTGTTTTACTGCTAAAACCATTTTTCTCTCATATATGTGTAGCAGAGGCATGATCAGAGAAGAAAACATGACAGTGATGAAACTTGTTTATCTTTTTTTCAGTGAGAAAAACTGCCAGCTAAATCAAAGAGTTGATTTCCAAGTAAGATGCCAGGAGATGGGCCAAATATTGTCAGAGCAATTGGAAATTCCTGGGAAATAGAAAATAACTACTGAGTAGGGGGCTATTCCTTATGCAGTAGTAAACAGACTGGAGCCTCAATACACACACACACATTATATATAAGTGTGTGTGTATGTGTATGTGTGTGTGTGTGTGTATCTATCTATCTATCTATCTATCTATATATATATATATATAGAGAGAGAGAGAGAGAGAAAGAGAGAGAGAGAGAGAGAGAGAGAAGTCTTTATAAGAGTGGGGGATGTTGGACCTCTAAGAGTCACTGAGGGTAGACTCTCTCAGAAAGGTAGTTGTAGGTGGCAGGCTGCATAAGAGTTATGAGGGAGAAAAAGAATTTTCTCAAAGTGGGGATAAGGATGGGGGGAAGAATTTCCATGAAGAAAATGTAGGATACTTGTATTAATACTAGTCAGGATTATCCAGAGAAGTAGAACTCAGGAGATATATAAAAGAGGGAGAGGGAGAGATTTATTATAAGAAATTGGTTTACATGATTATGGAGGCTGACAAGTCCTAAGATCTGCATTCAGCAAGCTGGAGACTTAGAAAAGCCAATAGTATAATTCCAGTCTGAAGGTTGAGAGGTTTGAGAACCAGGAAGAGCCACTGATTGGGTTTGAGTCTGAAGGCAGGAAATAATGGATGTTCTAGCTGGAAGGCAGTCAGGTAGGAGGAGTTCCCTTTTACTCAGGGGAGGGTCAGCCTTTTTATTCTATTCAGGCCTTCAAGTGATTGTATGAAGCCCACTCACATTGGGGAGGGCAATCTGCTTTACTTAGTCTACTGATTCAAATGTTAATCTCATCCAAATACACCCTCACAGACAAACCCAGAATAATATTTGTCCAAATATCTGGGCACCCCATGTCCCAGTCAGGTTGACACATAAAATAAATGAGCACACTAGTTGTACTGGTTACACATCATTAAAATGGTGATTATTAGCACTAATCCTCCTAAGACAACACTCCTGGGGCAGGCAAGACATGGTTGCGTGCAAAATTTGAAACAGCTGACCAATAGATCATTAACATAATGGGCTCAGGTATGCTAGGATATTAAGGCCCTGACATTGAATATTTTCTCCAAAGAATTACTGCAACAGAGCTATTTATAATAACCACCTGAACAGTAGACTTAGTACAGTAGTGTATGTAGCATACTCTTAAATATTGCTTCCAGGAATAAGCCTTGCCCTTGCACAGTGTATTAGAAAGATACTGACCAACAAAATAGTACACCTCACACCTCCCTCTCCTTTAGCCCAGCACTACTTAAGCAATCAGCAGGGGGAAAATCACCTAAAATAAATATCACAGAAGTCAGAAATTTCTGTGACGGATCTCAAGGAAAGGCCTATATGGAAATGGGAGCTCTCTTGAAAAGAATTATTACCAACTACAGTGATACATGTTTAGCTCAATTTCCTCTTTACTGCTCTCCAAGAGGAAGTAAAAGTGCAATTAACAACGTTTTTAGGAAGAAATACAGATTTGTATATAAGACTGATAAAATAAACAAAGCCTACAGAATAATAGAAGATTGGTAGAAAAACAAAGATAGACTAAAATAAGAAACCTATACAAAAAGAAAGAAAACCATTTTCAAGAAAAGTTAAAGATAATCAAATAGTAAGTTAAATATTATATATTGTCAAAGGCCACTAATTTATCAGTAGTTTGCAATTCAACTATGGAAAAAGAGTAACATTGAAGCAGCAAACTTTCCATTTCTACATTTAAAAAATGCACTATTCCTAGAATTATACATACTTTACAACTAAAATTGGAATAAGTTGGATAGGTAAATCTGTATCTATGCTACATCAGTTCACAAAAAACAATCAGTGTTATATAGATGACAATTTAATGTAGGAGCTCTTTAGTGGAACAATGAGTTTTAAAATCCTACAAGCTTTATCAAAAGAGTAAAACACCTACATATACCAAAAACATCAATAAAGCAAATAAATAACTTATTTAAAGACTAGAATTGCAATCTGAAAATGAAATTAAGGAAACAATTCTATTTACAATAGCATCAAAAGAATAAAATTCTTAGGAATAAATTTAACCAAGGAGGTGTAATACATGTATGCTGAAACTACAAAGCATTCCTGAAGGAAATTAAAGAAATTCTAGATAAATGGAAACACAGCCCACATTTTTGGATTGGAAGACGTAATATTGTTAATATGGCAATACTCCCCAAATTAATCTACAGAGTCAATACAATCCCTATCAAAACCCCAGCTGCCTTTTTTTTTGTAGAAATTGACAAACAGATCCTAAAATTCACAGAGAAATTAAAGGGAACCAGAATAGCCAGGATGATTTTGCAAGAACAAAGTTGGAGCACTCACTCTTTCTGATTTCAAGACTTACTACACAGCTACAGTAATCAAAACTGTGTGGTACTGTCATGAGGAAAGATATATAAATCAATGGAAGAAAATCAAGAGTCCAGAAACAAACCCTCAAATTTACATCAATTGATTTTCAGGAAAGATGCCAAGACAATTCAATGGAAAAAGAATAAATAGTCTTTTCAACAAATGATGCTAGGTCAATTGGATATCCACATGAAAAAGAATCCCTGCCTCACCTCACACCATGCACAAAATTAACTCTACATGGATCATAGACCTAAATATAAGAACTGTGACTCTAAATTCTTAGAAGAAAACATAGGTGTAAATCTTCATGACCTTAGATTAAGCAATAGTTTCTTAGTTATGATATCAAAAGCACAAACAGAAAAAGAAAAAATAGTTAAATGCAGTTAATCAAAATTGAAAACTTTTTTTCCTCAAAGAATACCGTCAAGAAAGTAAAAAGACAAAGAACAAAACGGTAGAAAATTTTTGCAAATCATATGTCTGATAAAGGGACTTGTATCCAGAATATATGAGGAACCCTCACAACTCACCAATAAAAAGATGAAAAACCCAAATAAAAAGTGGGCAAAGGATTTAAATAGACATTTCTTTAATGGAGATATAAAAATGATCTGTTAGCATGCAAGAAGACGCTTAATATTATTAGTCATCAGGGAAACGGAAATCAAAACCACAATGAGATACCATTTCACATTCACTAGGATGACTATAATAAAAAGGACAGAAAATAACTACAGTAATTAGCATAATGCTTACCTCAAATATTTACCATTTCTTTGTGATAAATGAATGTTCTCTTTTATATTTTTTTATTTCAAAATATTAAGAAGGTACAAACGTTTTTGGTTACATGGATCACTTTTGTAATGCTTGAGTCATGGCTATAAGTGTACCCATCATCCAAAGAGCGTTCATTGTACTTGTTAGGTAGGTTTTTACCCACTCCTCCTCCCCCCTCCCTCCTGCTTGATTTCCAATGAGTTTTATTTCCCTCTGTGCACATGTGTGCTCATTGGTTAGTTCTAATTTAATAGCAAGTATATGTGGTGTTTGCTTTTCCATTCTTTAGATACTTCACTTAGGATAATGGTCTCCAGTTCCATCCATATTGTTGCAAATGGCCTTAATTCATCCTTCTTCATGGCAGAGTAGTACTCCACAGTATACACATACCACATTTTGTTAATCCAGTCATGAATTGATGGGTATTTGGGTTGATTCCACATCTTTGCAATTGTGAAGTCTGGTAATGTGATGCTTCCAGATTTGTTCTTTTTGCTTAAGATTGCTTTGGTTATTCGGGCTCTTTTCTGGTTCCAAATGAAGCATAGAATTTTTTTTCTAGATCTGTGAAATATGACATTGGTATTTTGATGGGGACTGCAGTGAATTTGTAAATCACTTTGGATAGTATGGACATTTAAACCATATTGATTCTACCGATCCATGAGCGTGATATGTTTTTCCATTTGTTTGTGTCATCTGCGATTTCTTTCCTCAGTGTTCTTTGAGCATTCAAAATCCTCCCTTCTAGCTCATTACACATTGTATGCATGTATTGAAACATCACACTGTACCACATAAATATGTACAATTATTCTGTGTCAATTATAATAAAAATACAATAAAACATTTTAAAAAAGAAAACAAGTGTCAGTAAGGATATTGAAAAATTGGAATCTTCATACATTGCTAGTGGGAATGTAGAATGGTGTAGCTGCTTTGAAAAGCAGTCTGGCACTTCTTCAAAAGTTTAAACATAGAGTTATCATATGACTCAACAATTCTACCCTTCTTAGGTTTATTTATACCCCAGAGAAATGAAAACATATGTACACACAAATGTCCATAGTAGCATTATTTATAAGAGCCAAGAAATGGAAACAACTGAAATGTCATCAATTGGTGAATGGATTAAAAAAAAAACATGGTATATCAATACAATGAAATATTATCTGGCCATTTAAAGGAGAGAAGTATTGATACATGCTATCATACAGATAAGCCTTGGAAACATGGCAAGTGAAAGAAGCTAGTCACAAAAGGTCATATTTTATATGATTCCACTTATATGAAATATCCAGAATAGGCAAATTTATAGAGACAGGAAGTAGATTAGTTGTTGCCTAGGGCTGGGAGGTAAGGAGAAGGAATTGGGGGAAAATGGGGAGTAAGTGCTGATGGGTACAGGATTTCTTTATGGGGTGATGAAAATGTTGATTTTGGTGATGAGTTGCACAACTCTGTGAATATAATAAAAACCATTGAATTGTACCCCTTAAAGGTAAATTGTAATGCTTATGAATTATATCTCAATTAAGCTATTATTTTTAATAGAATAAAAAAACAAAATAATTGAATAATTACTTTTGTGGATTGTAGCAGGGAGAGATGTTCTTGATGTTTCCTCTGTGATCTTGTGGAGAGGTATGAGGGAGAGTAGAGAGGAGAAGTGCTGATTCCTTTTACTTCAGTATTATTTAAAACAAACAGTCATATAATTGTTTCAGAGGTTTAGCAACTGTAGAAAGTATATCCAATTACTGACAAAAGAACTTGAAATTGCAGAGTGAAGAATATAAAAAAAGGTGTGGACTATGTTCAACATAAAAATTTATTCTATTTTGATTGCTGTGCTTGGAGTGTTTGAATTTTTTCAGGTATTGTCTGCCAATGAGGGTGCTGCTGTTTATTTTATATCTTTATAGAAATCTCTGTTGGGTATTCATTTCCTCAGCTTGGATTTTTAGAACCAGATTAATTTGATTGATAATGTTATTTTGCCCAAATTAGAAGTAAAAACAACCCCTCCCCACCTGAGATTTCCAATTCATCTTTACAGATTAAAGTGCACTTAACTATGAAAAAAATGCTGTAGAAAAGCAGTAACCGAGCCAAAGTTGACTTAATCATCTGTCTGGGAAGTCAAAAGCAAGACAACATATGAAAGAAAGAAGAGAATAAGAATGAAGGTAGACAAAGCTAAAGAGAAACTAGAACACTAGACAAAGTGAGAGAGACAAGCTGAAACAAAAAGACATGGAGAAACAAAAAGAGAGGTGGCTGAAAAGATGGTTTAGGCCCTATAATTTAAAATTCTTTTTTGGTTCACAGAAGGAAAGTCACATAACCCACATATATCTGAATAATCCAGACTGAGAAATGCACTTCTACAATTGTTTTATCTGGAAGATGGTGGCTAGATCAGTTGTGGTAAAGGTGTGGTTCCTTCTGAAGGAAACACATTTTTCAACTTTCCCATTGGGAAAACAACAGGCCTTTGACTAGGAGAGTGGAAGATCCTCCTTTTATTCTTACCCCCAAGAACAATGGAAACCCTGGCCACCTGTAAAGAAGGAGAGGATCAAAGGGACTACTAGTGTGGAAATAAGATGGCACTTGCAATATGCTTGGCATCAGGACTGCCACTAAGGGACCCCTATGGAAAGGTGTAGACAATGGATCTCTGGTAGATAGTTTTAAATTTTCCTTTTCTGTCTGGTAATTTCCTTCTGCCATCCCCAAGCCATCAATAAAATTTTGTTAAGTATAAGAGTCTGATATTAACTGTGATTTAGGGAATTACTTGTTAATGTGATGTGTTAATTCTTAGTATGTTCATTTTTAGTGTAATGTGGATTGGGGTAAGTGACAGCAGCTTGAAGAAGTGTTTGTGAAGCAGCACTATATGACTAGCAGAAAAGTTGAAAACACCTATCCTAAGCAAGAACTGATAATCGACAAGCAGACACACTCTGGGAGTATATAACAGCATTATCTACTGTTTCTAACAAATACTTTGGAAAGGAAACTAGGCTGAGACTAGGTTACTTGGTCAGGTTACTTAGGTTACTTGAGGGAAGGAAGGCTGAGACTAGGTTATTTGGGTATTGAAAGGGAAAAGTAACCATTGAAGGTCAAAGGTTGGAAAAAGTTGTGTTTATAGTAATAGTCAACTATCAAAAAAATGGGAAGAGAAAGTAGCATGGTTTTGTGAACCTCCCATTAACTAGCTGTTGTGTGACTTTGGATAGTATTTAGATGCAATGAGTGCAAGACTTCTCACCTAGGAAATGAGGCAGCAAGTAATCTTTAACATTCTGTTAGTATCAGCATTACTGGAATAAGTATTTGTTCTTAAGGTGACCACTACGAAGGGAACAACACCTGTGTGCCTGTGTGTATGCTTTTAACGTATTATTTTAAAATCAGTCTCCAATATTGCATAGCTCAAATATATGCCTATACAGGACCTGCACAATTCTGTGTTTTCTGACTCTGTAGCTCCACATAATTTTATCCACTATACTCTAACATATTCCTCTTTCTCCCGCTATGTTTTTTTCTGATCACAACAGTAAGATCAGATTATTATATCAAATTTAGAATACCAAAAATCATGAACATAAATTAACCAAAACTCCAGAACATATAGATTACCAATATCAACATTTTTGTGTACCATACATAATTATACATATACATAGTCATGCACCACATAAAGAAGTTTCAGTCAATGATGGACCACATATACCATGGCTGTCCCACAAGATAATAATGGAAATGAAAAAATCCTATTGTCTAGTGATGTTGTAGCCATCATAACATCATAGGGCAACTGTGCTGCCAGTCACATAAAAGTGTAGCACATACAATTATGTACAATACATAAGAATTGATAATGATAATAAACAACTATGTTACTGGCTTATAGATTTACTATACTATACTTTTTATTGTTATTTTAGAGTGTACTTCTTCTACTCATAAAAAAAAAGTTAACTGTAAAAACAGCCTCGCGCAGGTTCTTCAAGAGGTATTGCAGAAGAGGCATTGTTATCATAGGAGATGACAGCTCCATGCATGCTATTGCTCCTGAAGACATTCCAGTGGGACAAGTTGTGGAAGTGGAAGACAGGGATATTGATGATCCTGAGCTTGTGTAGGCCTAGACTAATGTATGTGTTTGTGTCTTAGTATTTAACAAAAACAGTTTAAAAAGTAAAAATAAAATTAAAAAAATTTTAAATAGAAAGAGTTTATGGAATAAGGCCATAAAGAAGATATTTTTGTACAGCTGTACAATGTGTTTGTGTTTTAAGCTAAGTGTTATGACAAAAGAATCAAAAAGTTAAAAAAATTAAAAATTTATGAAGTAAGAAATTTACAGTAAGCTAAGGTTAATTTATCATTGAAGAAAGAAATATTTTTAATAAATTTAATGTAGCATAATGTATGGTGTTTATAAAGTCTACAGTAGTGTACAGTAATGTCCTAGGCCTTTGCATTCACTCATCATTCACTCACTGACTCACCCAGAGCAACACCCAGTCCTGCAAGCTCCACTCAATGGTAAGTACCCTGTACAGGTGTACCATTTTTTTTATCTTTTATGCCATATTTTTGCTTACCTTTTCTATGTTTATATACACAACTACTTACCATTGTTATTATACAATTGCCTACAGTATTCAGTACGGTAACATGCTATACATGTTTGTGGCCTAGGCACAACAGGCCATAACATATAGCCTAGGTGTGTAGTAGGCTGTACCATCTAAGTTTGTATAAGTACACTCTATGATGTTTGAATAATGATGAAATTGAAATCACCTAACGACACTTTTCTCAGAATGTATCCCCATCATTAAGGATAGATACAAATTAATACATTTCCATGTTTTTGTGGCATTTTTCATTAAACTATTTATTTTAGCTATCTTTCAATGTCAGTATAGATCTACATTATTACTTTAAATGCCTTCATATTATTCAACATTATGAATAAACCATAACTTATAAACTGAATCCCCTATTGTTGGACATTTAAATTATTTCTGATATTTCAATATTATAAGAAACACTGAAATGAACAGTATTATAATTGTTTTTCATCGCTATTATTTCCTTAGGACAAATTCCTTGAAGATTTTCTGGGCCAAAGAATATGCACAGTTGTAAGGTTTTTGTTAAGTATTATCAAATAGTGCTCCAGGAAATGTGTATCATTTTACCTTTCCACTTGCAGCATGTGACAGTGCATTTTCTTCACATGTTGGAACACTTATGGGAATTTTGTTATTTTAATTTTGTTAACAAAACAGGTAAATAGCAGTATCTCATTGTCATTTTAATTTTCATCTTTTTTATTAGCAGCACAGATGAGCATTTTGTATTTTTCTGAATTGCCTATTCCTTTCTTTTACAAATAGTCTTCTCCTAAGTTTGTCATTCACTTTATACATTGTTTTATAAATGGTGTTAGTATGGTCTTTAACTGAGAATATCAAAACATCCTAAAATCGAATGAAGGATGTCACCCAGTCTTCTCTCTTTCACCTTTCTTTGGGTACAAGGTACCCTCAGGAAAACTGCCTCAAAGCAGGTTATAGGACAGAGAAGACAGGCCAAGTAAAGAATCTTAAACATCAACAAATTCTGTTATTTTTTAAAAAGCACCTAATACATTTTTGGTGGATAGAAATATGTTAATGTGCCCTGAACAACAAACTTCGATTCAGCTGTACTTTACTGTACACAGACACCTTTGGTTACCAAAAAAAAAGATGTTAATATTAGGACAATGCATAGAGTTGAGCCACATTTAATGTCAAATAGTGCTTCTGCTTCAAATAAAATAACTAAATATGCTCTTTTCATATATAAATATTACCATAATTGGTAATACCATTTGTGATCTCTTGCTCCCTCATGAAAATATCTTAAAATGAAAATCAAACTGCTAGGTTAATACTTCTTCAAACCTGTAGCTTAATGCATAGCATTTGTTTTGGTGGTTCTTGTGAAGTTACTTTATCACTAATAATTATACTTGTGGGAATACTCAATAATACAAGCTAAACAAACCTAATCACATGTGAAAAGACCTGACTTATTTCTAAATTGTTGGTCAGAAAATCAACCAGGGATTTCCCTATGCTAGAGAAATTTTCTGATGCTTTCCCATGTGCTTCTTAAAGATTGTTCCTTTAGTATAAATTGCAATAATTCAGGATTCATTTTTCTAAAGCTTCATCATGTATATAGATTTTTAAAAATAGCTATGTTCTTTCTCTAGCCCTTCAGACTAATTAAATACAGCTGCAGTCTTTTCACAAAAGAATTTAAATTAATTGGCAACCTGCTGACATAGTTATTATGCCATGAAAATCAAATCTTCCCATATTTAAAATTATATTACACTTGTGTAAATGCTTGCCTTATACCCTGAACCCAGAAAAAAAAAAACAAAAATAAATAAAAGTGATTTACTTGTCCTGGTGCACTTTTTTTGTCTTTCAATCCAAAGACTGAAGAATCTATTAAAACTTGAAGTACACTGAAATAATTATAAGTAATGCATCTTATTCCCAGACTCCTTGTTTTCTGCTGGATTAAAGGGACATTTTTGCTTAAAGCAAGACAGGCTGGTGTGAGTTAATACCAATATTAGCAGATCTAACATTGTGATATTTGACCTAAACTTGTAAGTAGAGGTGATAGTTTAAAGAAAATATTACAAGAAAGACCTCTACTTTCCTCAAATTTCATTTCTCACTGGGTGCAGAGAAGATATTTTAAATAGATGCCATCTGGTATGCTGTTCATTGCTTTTCACCTCTTGTGTTCTCTTAAACTTCTGTAAGCAATTCTTAAAAGTGGACTTCCTGACCTTTCTTTTGATCATTTTTAAAAACCATGGCAAAAAAATCTTTGACCCATCTCTACATTCCCTATTATTACCCTGACCAAAACTAAAAGAGATTGTGAGGAAAACATTCCAAACTGGAAACAGTTTTAAAATTCTGATCTTACAGTTTCATTGGTGTTATCAATGAGATATAAACATAGAAATGGGGGTTTAGGGCTCTAGAAAGGGTCCTATTGTATTCAACATTACTAAAGAAAAACATATTTATCATAGTCTTTTGGTCAGGCAACAGATTAGGTAGAGTACTGGCCTCTTTGGAAGAGTGGATAAAAATTCAAAGTGACCTTGAAAGACTGAAGATATAGAAATGATATAGGCAGGTAAGTGTTTACCAGAAATCAGTGAAGAGCTATTTATTTAGGGAGGAAAAATCGAAGAAAGGACAGGAACAGTTACATGAAGTCCGTGAAAGAAAGAATATTTTCTCTTGAAGTAAGATATTTTAACAGCTTTAGTACCATGATTTCTTACCTGGAATCCCAAGTAAAGCCCACTTATTCTAATTATAGCAATACCAATACTAATTATTATTTGAATGGTTACTGAGTGCCAAACACTATGCTAAGTCTTTGATAAATAGTGTCTCATTTAAGCCTTAAAATAATTCCATGAAGAAGTCAGGTAACAGCTCCATTTTATAGATATGGAAAATGAGGATTAGAAGAGTTAAGCAATTTGTATAAAGTCACTAAGCCAATAAGTGACAAAAGTGGAAATCAATACCAAGTCTATTAGACTTCAAATCTGTTTTCTTATCCTCTACAATGCCCAAGTTTTATAAATTCCCCTTTGGGTTCTCCTCAAGGATGCTGAGGAGTAAATCACTTTTTCAGGGTTTTTTTCCCCTTCTGACATCTATTGATTTTAAAGACTATTTATTGCTACTAACTATAGGAAAACAGGTAGGAAAAAATAAAAATAGAGGAAGTTGGGAAAGCTAAAAGAAATCTTCAATGGTAATGAATTACCCTGCATTTAACTGAAATAAAAATTTACTAAGCCAGTTTTCATCATACCCGTAGGTATGATAGATATGACCTGGATACTAACCCCTACTCTATGGTCTCACTAAGCTATAAACCTTGACAAAGTTACTCAGACATGAGCTATAGATGGATTCAGGGGGCACCACTGCTAGATAAGATGGAATTCTTAATTTTCTTCTATAGATGGGTACTCCTTTTGCCTCCAGGTTGTATTTATTTCTTCTCTGCTGCTTCCCATGGCCCTGTCTAGTCCTGAGTATGGACAAGAAAGGTGCTTTTTTAGGTGGTAGAGAGGTGGTATAAAATAGCAGTTAAGAACATGGACTGTAGCCAGACTGTCAACTTTAAAGCCTAGCTTTGCCCCTTATCAGTCTTGTGAGCTTGGACAAGTTACTCAATTTTTCTGTACCTCAGTTTCTCCATCTGTTAAACAGAGATAATAATTGTACCTACTTAATAGGGCTGTAGTAAGGATTACCTGAGTAATAATATGTGCATACCTGTCATACAGTAAACATTAGGTAAGCATTTGTTTTTGATACTATAAAACTTTCAGACTTTAGAAAGAAGGCCCTTGTAATCCATTCTTTTGTCCCTATGGTAGGTTTTAGCTAGTGGTAGTCCTACTACTTCCCTTTCACCTGGTTTTATTTCCTATAGAATAGTCACAGATTAATGGTTAACACAATGGAATATACTACTCAGCAATAAAAAAACCCAACCTATTAATACAGGTACAACTTGGAGAGATCTCAAGATTATTATACTGAGTGAAAACAGGTAAATCTCAAAAGGTTACATATTGTATAATTCCATTTACATAACAATCTGTACGATTTTGTCATTTCTGTGAGTCTTTAATTGTCCCAAAATAAAAAATTAAGAAAAATTAGTGATTAAGGATGCTTTTACCTATAGATGAAGCTAGGCTAATTTACTTATTTGGACCCAGTGTCCATCAAGTTGGTATTTCTGAAACACTATTCAGTTAGGAGATTTGTTAATATCTGTGCTGCAGAAAAAGTCTTCTGAGGTCAATACATTTAAAGAACATTGCATACTCCTCTCTTGGAAATTCCCCTCTGTGTTGCTCTATGGTTCTCAATCCTGGCTATGCATGGGATTCATCTGAATAAAAATATAAAGGAGTAAGTGATCTTCAATGAATCAAAAAAAAATAGTCACAACCCCAAGCCACACACTGAAAAGAATATATTCCAATAACAGTGAAATTTGGACCAAAACAATGCAGGACTCTGAGTCAATACTTGCTTCTGTAGATTTCACGCAGGGCACAAATTCCCTTGTGTTCAAGCCCTGATCATTTGATTCAGGGCTGTGGCAGACAGTGAAAGCAGCAAGGAATGACCCCTTCAGGAAACAGCTATATACATGGAAGGGGAGCTGAAGTAAAGGAGAAATTATACCAGCATATCATCTTCATTTTCGGAGAGCCTCTGGAGACTGCTTCAACATGAGAGAGACAAGCAAGAGGTAGCGCTACAGATGTTGGCCTGTCAGTTGAACAGAAATTAACTATAATAGATCACCACAGAACACCTCTAACTCAAGGCATTTCACTGAGTTATGTTCATTCCATAGCTTGTGATGGTGAGGGCTGAGGAAGGAGAGAACACCATAAATTGACGGGAGAAATGGCCTCTGGCAGGTGCTGGCAGAAGACATAACAATTTGGAGAGAAAATGATAATGAGACAAAACTGAATTGAAGCTTCTGAGATGCCCAAGCTTATTTCCTCTCATTTCTTCACACATTACACTTCAGCAAACAGTTTCCCCCATTCAAAGCTGGAAAAAAAAGACACAACACCTAAGCATAGACAATTTAAAAATAAAAAGCAAAATAACACAAGCAAAAGACAGACAAGGGGGTGGAACCAAGGACAGGCTTTTCAAAAATATTCAGCTATTTAACAAATAAACTTTACGATTCTACTGAACAATATAGATAAGATTTGATTAAATGGAAAGACACACCCTGTCCTTGGATAAGAAGGCTGAATAATATGAAGTTTCTGATTCCCTGTAAATTGATCTATAAACTCAAACAAACTTCAATCAAAATATCAATAAGTTTTGATGGGTGGAGTGGGGGCTTGAAAAAAAAAGTGATGCTGCAGCTCATTTGGAAAAAAAAACTGAAAATATCTAAACAAATCTTAAAAATTCGTTTTATAAGGAACTATTCTTACCAGATATGAAAACATACATGAAAAATTTATGTTTAAAAAGATTTATACTGGCACAAGAATAACACCTCTGAATAGAATAGTCCAGAAATAGACCCAAACATATTAAAGAATGAATTAGATCATAAAGGTAGCGATTAATTATACTGGATATTCAATATTCAATAAATGGTGTTGAAACAACTGGTTAGTTGTGCTGGGAGGAAAAAAAAAGTGGTATAACTATCTTGATCTTTATATCAAAATTATTCCAGAAAGAGTAAAGTCTTAAATGAAACTATAAGAGTATTGGAAGACACATGAGCAATTTAAAAAAATGATCTTGGTGTTGAAAGATCTTTCTAACCCAAATATCCAGTCCATGGAAAAATTGTCTTCCATGAAACCGGTCCCTGGTGCCAAAAAGGCTGGGGACCGCTGCTTCAGAGAATTTGCTGTGTTCTACATCTCTTGAACAAAGGTATACTTCTAAATGCTATGTGTTTTAATACTTAAACATTTTATTTTTTGACATTTTGAAAATATACTCTACAAAAAATGAAAAATGTAAAATTTTAAGTAATGCATAATTGTGTTGAAATTATTATACTGCAGGTTATACACCCTGCTTCACCACATCATATTGTTTTCTAAACTCAAATGTTCAAAGTATTTTCCAGATCTTGAAAACTCAGCTTTCCCATCTCATAAATAGTCAGATCAGGATCTCAGTCAGCCTTTCAGTTTGTTCTCATCCTAGGTTCACACAATCTCCTGTTTAGGGTAAATCTCATTTCTCAATTAGAAAAGTATGTTAATTAAGTTATAGCAATCACAGAGTCATAAATGAGTATGACTTTTTTTCCCTCATGGGTTCCACTTTCAAGCACTATAACATTTCAAGGGAACTTAAATAAAGAACTATAGAAAATACGTAGGCTTTGGGAATTTGTTCAGTTTGGGTTAGAGTGTCCCATTTAAAATGTGATTATCTTGGCTTTTAGAGAGAAGTTTTTTATTTTCCTCTGGTCTACCTGATGTACTCTGCCAACCTACATTTCCGAATGTTCAAAAAGGAAAGGCTTAGGAAATCTCATTTAAACATCAGCTCCTATCTTCTTCAACACCTTAGTTTTGAAATATTTGTTTTGTTAAAATGAAATATAAGTGTGTAACTTTAAAAAGCAGCATATACTCAGTACTTTAAGGATTTTTTTTTCTAAATCATTTTTCTTCCTTTCAATCTTTGCCCCCTTTTTGTTTCTCAGCTTTACTAGTGGCCTCGGAATCTGGATCCTCGTTATTCAAAACCCCATCACTTTCACAATATTCAATCTGTAACATGCAGGCACAGCTCCACATTGTCTTTATACATGCGCCGGTGGGCTCAAACACCTCATCAAGTGAGGTATCGCCAGACAGTGCGGGCACCTCCAGGCTTGGAGCACTCTAGGCAGCAGAAGGGGACATTTACATCGTTTGACTGTGTTGTCATTTTCTTCACTCAGCTCAAGTTCCTTCCACGACCTCTTCAGCAGCTTCTGCTGCTGCTGTTTACGAAAGTCCCTCGCTAACTGAGTCCGCCACGTTACAGGAAAAGAACAAACGTTTAGAGTGACCACTGTGCACACCAGAGGGAAGATGCAGAAAAAGACTCCGTTAAACACTTCTCAGGGCCTCTGCTCCCTGGCTGTTACCTTCCTTCCCAGACAGCTTTTCCTTCTAATGTCATTCATTGGCTGAGCAAGTGTGATGGACAAACATGCAGCCCAATAAATGTGCCAGCCCAGAGGGTTTCCTGGCTCTGGCCACCTTCCTCAACCTGCCAAGGTGGTTGAAGCATCCACCACAGACCGCTGGCATCGCAGGAATCCCAACTTTACTGACGCATAAATCCTTGGCATCTCCTCCCCAACCCTCGAACCCCCCCCCCCGCTTAAATTTTAAAGTTAAAAAAAGCACTAAGCTGTATTTCCAATTAGCTTCTCTTACACTCACCCAACTTGAATTCACCTTTTGATCTGAGCCAAGAACCTACGATAAAACCTTAACAAGAGACTGACTGGGAAAATACACGAATCCGCAAACAGGGCATGTTTTAGTGTAGTGTGCTTCTGAGTGATTTTTATTTTCTGTAAATATTTTATAATGCCTTGTGTTCCTTTAATATGGAAAATACAGAGGGGGAAGGTGCTAAATACTTTGGTTAAGAGGTCTAAGGTGCAAAAACGATGTTGCATTCCATGTAGGTTTTTTTTTTTTCGTCTTTTTTTTTTTTGGGGGGGGGTGTCTCACTCTGTTGCCCAGGCTGGAGTGCGGCGGCACTATAATAGCTCACTGCAGTCTGGACCTCCTGAAACAATCTTCCCGCCTCAGCCTCTCGAGTAGCTAGAACTACAGGCGTGTGCCACCACGCCAGGCTAATTTTTCTTATTTTTTGTAGACACAGGGGTCTCATTATGTTGCTCAGGCTGGTCTTCAACTCCTAGACTCAAGGAATCCTCCCACTCTGGCCTCCCAAATTGCTGGTGGCATCAGCCACCATGCCCAGCCCCATGTAGAAGTTTCAAGGGTTCTGCTAGCTGTGATGTCTGACAAGCACTGTATATATATCCAATTTGGGAACCTATACAGCCACGAACCGGGTATACCACATTTATTATAGTCTTCATTTTGGTTCTGGCATATAAGTAAATTTACCATATGCATTCTTCATGGATGCAAAAAATATCAGAAATAAAACAAAGGATCTCTCAAAAATGCAGTGGTATTGCTAAAAGCAATAATTTGCTTCCTGATGTTATATAAATCATAAACAACCTAGATATCCAAACTCACAAGACTGGTTAAATATAATATGTAATGGGTTGTAATATTTTTACATTAATATACATAGGGGAAAACTATTGTTAAGCAGAGATAAAAGCAAGATATTAAACTATATAATGTGGGACTTGGGAAGACAATTAGGTAATTTTATGCCTATAGACCCACAAATTCTCAAATCCTGCCTCTTTCCTGTAAGGTCTTCAAGGAAAATAAATGTGGACCAGGAAATGGCAAATGTGAAATAAGATACCATTTTATTACTTGCTGTGTTTGTGCCTTTATGCCCAGTGCAAAGCTCTCTGGTAAACTGAGTTTAAGGGGCTTCCTCCTCACACTAGTCTCAACCCAAAATCTCAGGATCTAATTGCCCTGTGGACCAACTGCATGCTGCAGAAGAGGTGAGAGCCTAATGCCACTGTAAGAAAAAATGAACCATGGTATTGTGTGACCTCCTCCCAAGTCAAGGTGCAGGGTGGGTCCCAGGCATGTCTTATATATACGGCTTTTCTGGGTGAGGCATATCTGCCCTCCTTCCCCTCCTCTCTCCAGTTCCCCCATCCCCTCCCCCTCCATTCCTTCCATTCCCCACCCCTTCCCTCTCTTCTCCCACCCCCTTCTCTTCTCCCAATCCTCTCCACTCCACCCCTCTCCCTCCTCCCCACCTTTCCTTTTCCCTCCTCCCTCCTCTATTTCCACTTTCCTCCCTTTCTCCTCCTCTCTCTCCTCCTCGTCTTTCTCCTTCCTCTCCCATTTTTCTCCAATAACTTGAATGTGTATTCTCCAGTAGAAAAGCTAAGATGTGGGAAATATATTAGAATGTTAATAATAGTTATCTTTTGTTAAATTTTCCTTTACCTCAGAATTCTCTACCTTTTTTATAAGCACCACATATTTTATAATCAGGAGACAATGCTAGATTTTCATAGCATGACACAATTTATTTGACATTTATTTATTTTAGGTTGCAATAAAATAACATGAAAAACAGTATCAAATGATGATGTAAAGTGATATTCATGAAAGGCAAAGTAGAACATATCACAAAGAAAATGTACTATCTTTAGTTTACAATTACACAATATAAGATGAGGAAACACTTTTTTAAAATACTATGATGTCATAATAACACCTCAGTGGTAAACAATAACTTCATTTTGATTAAATTTATAGACCACTAAGTCACATAAACAAGTTCACAGTCATATCAAATGTGGTCTTGACAGACATTCTTAAATGTATGCTAATCTTTTTTCAAGCAAATTTCACAATACACTGTTCTAGTTAGTATAAGTACTGTATTTCTGTAGCAAACTAATGAAGGCACAGCTAGTGCAAGCAGATTTAAACCCTTAGTCTTCTGGCTGGGAAAAAAAAAAAAAAACACTTGCATTGGTACTTCATAAACTTTTTTTTTTCAAGCAAATATTTGTCTCAGTTAACAATTCTGACAGTTTTCACAGCTACAATCTGATAGGAACATGGCAAAAGGACTTCACAAAAATCAACACTCTGTAGCACCAAACTAACATGCTTTAGATCACTGACAACAGCTTACATATTTTGACTATTACACTACAACAGGCTAGACAGAATAAACTGATACTTAGACACTTTTTAGGACAATTTTTTAAATAGACTACCAAGAAACTATGAAAACACGAGACTGTAAGGAATAATAGCGTTCAGGTTATTATATGGCAGGTTTTCTTCTTTTTTCAAAGCTATATGAACTTGCTTCACTTCTTGAATTTTTAAGATTCTTGAAAAATCTTTCAACCTTTTTTATTTTCAATATTTCCTGTTGCCATAATCTCTGCCATCTTGATAGTAGGTGCCATTGACTTCACCTGTATAGTAATAGATTGATTTCAGGACGACATTATCATGTAAAATTTGACCAATTTCAAAGTCCTCATCAAGGATAGCATCTTCTCGTGGTTCCAGCTTTCCAATCTTAGGAATTTCAGGAGGACTAAAGAAATTAAAGAATGATGCATTAGGAACCACTCTTGGCTGGATTTCAATTTCTCCAGTAGCAGTTGTGCGACTCTGGGTGGTTGTCACAGTAACATCCTTTCCTCTTCTCCAGTCTATCTTGCAACCTTTGCAATCTTCAATTTCCCATCCCCAAGAGAAGAAGGGATCGTTGTGATCCGGTTTTGACTTTATTGTATATGTCTTCATCAGCACCTCATTTCTGAAGTATGGATTGGGTAGAAAATGAAATTCAAAGGTGTAACTAATGGGCTGGCCAGGTTTTGAGAACTTCAGGCTAATATCGGACAAGAACTTCAGAATGGGCTCATCATACTTCTGAATCATGGGCCCGAGCTTGTCAACATTCTTTAAAACAGTCAGCCAATAGTCAGGAATACCTTTAGGATCTTCTCTTTTCGGCTTTCCCTTCCTAGCTCTTTTAAGATTCACTCTTTCCTTTAGCCTTTCCTCAGGAACTCTTTTGTGAGCCTCCCTTACAGTAGCCCTTGCCTTAACCTCTGTTGCTTTAAGCTGTTTATCTTCTGCCTTTGCCTGGGGGACTCCTTTAGGATCTTCTTTTACTTCAGGTGTCACCTCCATACAATCTTCAGAATCTGCTTTTTCTTCAGCCTTTACCTCAGGAATTTCTTTAGGAACTTCCTTTTCTTCAGCCTTTACCTCAGGAATTTCTTTAGGAACTTCCTTTTCTTCAGCTTTTACCTCAGGAATTTCTTTAGGAACTTCCTTCCCTTCAGCCTTTACTTCAGGAATTTCTTTAGGAACTTCCTTCTCTTCAGCCTTCACCTCAGGTTTTTCTTTAGGGTCTTCTTCTTCCTCACCCTCTAAGGGAGGCATTTCACTAGGGGTGTCATCTTGCACCTCCTCATCACTGCTGAACTCCTCATCCTCTGAATTCCATTCACATTCCTCTTCTGTAGGCTCATATTCTGCGTTGACGATTTGAAATCGCTTATCATATAGAGGCTTATTGAGTTCACCATATTTTCTTTCAAGATCATGAATTGCCTTTAAGAACAGGGTGTCTACCTTGTCACATTCATCTTGAATATTTCTGAGCGCCTGCACACGATTTCTAACTGCCTGAGGCAGCCTATCCACGAAACTTGTACCAGATCGAGCCCGCCGCGCCCTTCTGGATGGCTCAGGTACCCTCTTCTTTCTATATAAGCGGCTGCGGCTGCTGCTGCTGCTGCTGCCAATGCTGCTGCTGCTGCAACTAGTGCTGCTGCTAGAGCTACTGCTGTCAGATTCTTCCCCAGAATCACTAGCCGAGCTAGCCATCTCCTCTTCAGCAACCCCCTGGGCGGCAGATTCCAAGACCATTTTAAGATCTGCTTCTGCCATCTTGCAAGCCTGCAAATCTCTTTAAGGTGGTGACTACCGCAGAGACCGCGCGCCCAGAAATGGGCAGAAAATGACTCACGGATACTTGGGTGGCAGCGGCGGAGGCCCGGGTTGCGGAGGTGGCAGCGGCGATGGCGGCGGCGATGGCGGCGGCGGCGATGGCAACAGCAGCGCAAGGCAGGGCTGGCTGGGGCTGCAACGGCCGGCGCTGAGGTGGCAGCGGAGGCCTGGGCGAGAGCGGCAGCGACAAGGCCTCTCCCGGCAGCAGATGCGGCGTTCCCAGACGTGCCGCAGCCGAATGGCGCAGTACGAGACCCCGAGATCTCTTCTCGTTTTAGATCGCGAGCCCCCTCCCCTTGCAGTCAGACCTCCGGTTAATTGCGTTCCCAGTGTGCCTTTAGTACGCTCCCCATTTGCTGGACAACCTTGATTGACAAACCTTTTGCCCAATGAATGGCCAAACTCAACTGCCCCCCCCCCGGGCTCCACCCACCTTCCCAGACGCTCCTTGGTGACTGAGGCGCACATCCCTGAAAGGCGGTTGTTTTTCCCCTCAAAATTGTGTCTTTATAGTCTTATAATTCAAAAAAAAAAAAAAAAAAAAAAGCGTAGACATGAGGTAAAAATACCAGCCATAGTTCCTAACAAGGGAAGAAGAGGAGTGTCTTCTTTCTCCCGTCCGCCCATCCTGAATTCCCGTTTGGTTTGTCACGGGCCTCTTGACAAAAATCTGTTTTTAAAAAAATTCGAATATGATCTAAATGTCGTCATTGGGTAGTGTGACTGTGGATGATTAAAAAAAAAGATTTTCTGTAAATATTCTATGAGCATGTATTTTTACACTGGAAAAAAGGGGAGTCTTTTATTGGCAGAGGGGGGAGGGGCTAGACAGCAGGCATATTGCATTCCACGTAGCAGATTTAATAAGTGCTGTCTGTGATGTTTGGCAAGCCTGGTTTATATCCATCTACAAGGTTAGCGAACCCATGTTGCCGTGAGTCAGTTGCACCATTTTTATTATATTTCTCTTTTTAAACCGGCAGATGATATACCCCAACCTTGCTGCTAACTTGCCAGTAGTCCTCAGAAATGCTTGCAACAACCTTGTAGATAAAACAAAGGGGTATTCAAATGTTAGGTAGTATTATTAAAAAGCAGACGGTTTGTTTTATACATTTGTGCAGCAGGTTTCAATTCCACAAACAGCAGGATGGGAGGGGGAATTTGTTCTAATGAAAGTGCATCCTCTGTCAGTGTATGCGATGTCCTCTGTCACCAATTTCCTTCTAATATTTAAAATTCTAGCCATACTAAGGTATGATTTACAAATCCAGTAATATGCGAATGAACTTTTGCAAAATGAATTTTAAAAACAGATATTTGTTATTTTTATTTACAGGAGTCTTTTCTGCTACAGAACTCCCTTGGTACAATCAAAAAGACCAGTGTTTACTTTTCATTGAAAGGTAAGGAGCATATTTAGCCCATTTTTATGAATGACAAAAATTACCCATTTGTATTTGAATAAAATTTACAGGATATAGTCTTTTAGAGATTTAACTGGACAATATCTTGATATTTCTATGGAGGCAGAAGAATCCACAGAGGTGATTTGGCATAGTAGTATACAAAATAACCTAATTAACCACATCACAACCTACTAAATCACAATCTCACCCTGGTCATAGAATACAAGTAGTAAATTGAAATATAATGTATGATTAATTATTCACTTCAAATGAGGAAAGGTATTAAAGTTAGACTAACCTTTATGCTGCTTTTTTATTATAGGATTTGTGCTTTGTCATTTTGTCAAATATTTTTTAAAATAAATGAATTTACTTTTGTTGTTTCTCTCTTATTGTCAAAGTATGTGAGCATTATAAACATAAAATTCCAATATAGAAAATTCCAATGATATTAAAAACAGTCTTAACAACCAAATAATAACCATTGTTATCATTTTGATGCATTTCCTTCTGGAAATTTCCTTGTACATATATACACCTGCCTATTTATGTATAGTGTTTTATCTATGTGACATCGTATTATGTTTTGTAATCTGCTCATTTATCAACTAATTATGGCTATATTTTCATAGCGAATGATCAACATCTTATTTTTATATAAATGCATATTCCATGGAAATAATTGCCTTAATTTAACCAGATTCCTGTTGTAGTGTGGCTATTTCTACACCACCTCTCCCCTTACATACACAATATTTTCCTGTTGTAAAAAAATTGGTCCTGGATATCTAAAGCATGTATCTCTATGCACTTGTGAAAATTAGTCATAAGATAGATTGCTGGAAATGAGGGTGCTGGAAATTATCTTTTCATACTATGAAATTGTTATTTTATACATATTTGCAACTCTCTCCAGAAAGGTTATCACAATTTATGGTCCCACCAACAGTGCATAAGAGTTCATTTATTTGGTCATTCAACTCAATTTATATTTTTGTGACTGTCATGTACCAGGCACATGTGGTAGAGGATGGCAGTATAATGGTGAATAAAAGTTACTGAGTGTGTATCCTTTCATTGCATAATTTTAATCAAAACATGTACTATAGAAATGATTTAAATCAATGAGGTTATACTGTAGATATTTTTCTACAATTTATTATTTTTATTTAAAATGATAGACATCTTTTTTTAATGGATACGCTTATGTTTTATGGTACTTTAATGGTTTCATATACATGTTAAACTTTGTACCATCAGGAATTGGCATTTTTGGAGTCAGTGATGAGTTAGGGATCCAAATTTTTTTTAAATTCATTTTTATTAGCTAGCTAATTCTCCTAGTACCATTTATTTGATGATGTTTCTGTCCCATACATATTTGAAATGCCACCTTTATCACATTATCTAAATTGCATCAGTCTGTTTCTAAATTCTTTTTTCTGATCCATTGGCCAGACTTTTTCTGCAAACAACTAATGAGGCAGTTTTAAAATAACTGTATTTTTTGAGAATGATATATGTTCATTGATAAAGTCAGACAATACATTGAAATACAAAGAAGAAATTAAAAGTAACCCAAAATATACAGAAATTAAAAGTAACCCAAAATATACACTATTTGCATTTTTAGTGAACATCTCCAACTTAATTTCTCAGTATTATATACTTGTATTTCTTAGATTAGTGGTAAGATTGAATGTCTTTTCATGTTTATTGTTCATTTGAGAAGTGTCTATTCATGTCTTTTGCTTGTTTTCCACTGAATTAAGAAATTAATCAGTGAATGAAATCCTAAAGTTGAAATGATTTGGGCCTTGATTTAAGGCAACTATAATTTCTTTAGAAAATACTTCTGTCCCAAATCATAATATTGGGCAAATGTAACTCAATTATAGCTTTCATTCTAAAATTATCTACTTAGAGGGTTTTTTGGATGCTTTTCAAGGATTGCTCCTTAATCACTCACACTGATACTGGGAAAGTTTGGAATGGAACATAAAGAATAAAAAGAGACAAAAAGCTTATAAAACATCATATAAAATAATATCAACTATAGTGATTTTCAATTTGGATGTATTTTTCTGTAGCCAGACTATGAAAATGGTTGCAAGTAGGTGATTGTTTCCAATCACAAATACTTTACTTTTGTTGTGTATACACTGCCTTAGGTAATTGTAACACACTTTTATTTTTTGTCTATTAGTTTATTTAATTTTCCCTGAAATAAAATAAGTTTTTTCTTGATATGATCAATTTAATTTATGCTTTATATCATATATTTTCTACTGTGAATGTAAGTGTTAGCTCTAGCATATCATATGCTTATTTTTCTTCATAAGGTTATATATAAATTATTTACATAGCGATATGTTCTCTGTTCCATTATTTTGTGATATTTTGGGGGGCTAAATAGTCATGCTTCTACATGAGATGCATAACATAGAGTCTGTTAGTATAGTCATCTGTTTACACCTTTCCTAGTATGAACATGTACACAATCCCTTCCACCACTCACTCCTGCCACACAAACACACATATAAAGGACATAATAACAAATGTAGCAGCATTATCTTTTGTTGTAAATATCTAAGAAGGCAAGAATTCCAAGTTCTTTATTTTTGAACTTTTTCTTCCTTCTCCGCCTCCTTCTCCTCCTTCTATCTAGACAAGTTTTATCTGAATACACACGTTAATTCTTTTTAAAAAACAATTTTATTGAAGTATAATAGACACATAATAACTGCACATAAAATATACAATTTTATAAGTTTTGATAAATGTATATACCTGTGAAGGCATCACCACAGTCAAGATAATGAAAATTTTTAATCACCTCCAAAAGTTTCCTCATGCTTCTTTGAATCCCTCCCCTTGTCCCCAGGCAATCACTGATCTGATTTTGTTCCTATAGATTAATTTGCATTTTCTGAAATTTTATATAAGTGGCATCATGCAGTATGCCCCTCTTTTTGCCTGTCTCTTTTCACTAGCATAGTTATTTTGAGATGTATCCATGTTGTGTGCATCAGGAATTTTTTTTTCCTATTTATTGCTGAGTCATTATTCATTACTTGGAAATATTACAATTTGTTGATGAACATTTGTGTTGTTTTGAGTTCTGGGATACTACAAATAAAGCTACTATGATCATTTGTATACAAGTCATTGTATGGACATATGTTTTCATTTCTTTTAGAAAAATACCTAGGAGTGGAATGGCTAGATCACATGGTAGGTGTATATTTAACTTTTAAAGAAATTGCCTATTTCCCAAAGTGGTTGTTCTACATTTCCACCAGCAGTGCCAACACTTGGTATGGTCAGTGTTTTTAAACTTAGCCAGTCTAATAGGTATGTAGTAGTATCTCATTGTGGTTTTAACGTACATTTCCCTAATGACTAATGATGATGAACATCTTTTCATGTGCTGATTTGCCATCCAGGTAGTGACTATTCATATTTTGCCCATTTTTTTAAAAAATGGGATTGTTGTTTTACTATTAAGTTTTGAGAGTTCTTTGTGTACTCCGTATACAAATTTTTTATCAGATATGACCTCTGAAAATATTTTCTCCCAGTCTGTGAATTTTCTTTGCACTGCCTTTCACTGTTTTCAAAGAGCAGAAGTTTGGATTTTTTAAAATTGATACATAGTAGTTGTTCAAATTTTGGGGGCACCGTGTGATATTTTGATACATGAATACAATGTGTAATGATCAAATCAGGGTAACTGGGATAAGAAGTTTGTGATTTTTATGAAATCCAATTTATCTTTTTTTTTCTTCTATGGACCATGCTTTTGGTGACATTGCTAAGAAATCTTTGCCTAACCCAAGGTCACAAAGATTGTCTTCTGTTTTTTTCTGGAAGTTTTATACTTCTAGGTTTCACAGTTAGGTCTGATACATTTTTGCAAAAAGTACAAGGTATGGATTTAAGCTTTTTTTGGTGTATGGCTATGACTGTCCTTTCTCCACTGAATTGCTTTTGCACATTTGTCAAAAATTAGTAGTCCACATATGTGTGGTTCTATGTTGGATTATCTGTTCTGTTCCATTGTGTACTGATTTTAATCACCTAATTGGTAGCTATACATTTGTTAGATATATTTGGGAGGGAATGAGAACCAAATTATGAGATAACAGAATTTCGTTACAGTGGAGACAGTTACAGCAGCTAGATCTTCTTCCTCGACCTTTCACTTCTGCTCCCAAATATCTGAGAGAAAGAGATAACAGCACTAAAAACCTAGAAAATAAATAACGAAACAAGAAACATAAATGTTTTTCTATTTTGTGGAGTTGGCTGTGTGTAGCTATCTATAGCCCAGCCACTTGAGTGGTAGTTAGCATTATCCAGGAGCACAAATAATGCCTTTGTTTTTCTCACATCTGATAAGACAGATCTATTTGCTAAAATGGAAATAAAGTATTTTCAAGCTGTTAATACATTATGGTTCAAAAAGGAATAGTGATAAAACATTGGTTATTATTCCACGTTGTGGTTTTCAGAGTAAAAATATTTTATTTCATACTCATTCCTATAATAAGGGTACACCGAAATGAATAGAATGTATTATGTT
This sequence comes from Daubentonia madagascariensis, assembly GCA_023783475.1. Lineage (NCBI taxonomy): Eukaryota > Metazoa > Chordata > Mammalia > Primates > Daubentoniidae > Daubentonia > Daubentonia madagascariensis. The sequence goes on from JAKFHU010000166.1 coordinate 1,522,396, forward strand.
GCTATAGCTTTTGATTTTTTAAAGGAAATATTTGTGAATTACATTTCTGGCACTGTAGCCTTAACTGCATGGAGTTTAAAAGGGCAGTTACAATTAATGCAATGACAGATAAGGAAAATCAGTGACTAATTTGTATATTTGATGTAATGCTAGCTTTTAAAATTTTTAATTGACAAGTAAAAATTATATATATATTTATGGTATATAACATGTTTTGGTTTATGTCTACATTATTCAATGGCTAAATCAAGCTTTTTAACAATGCATTACCTCACTTTTTTGTGGTGAGAACACTTAAAATCTAAAATCTACTTTCTTAGCAATTTTCAAGTATACGATATATTGTTGTTAACGCTAGTCACCATGATGTACCTAGTCACCATGTTGTCACCTAGTCACCATGATGTTTTCCTGAACTTATTCCTCCTGTCTAACTGAAATTTTGTGTCTTTTGGCCAACATTACCCCAATCCTCCTACTCTCCATCCTCTGGTAACCACCATTTTACTCTCTGTTTCTATGAGTTTGACTTTTTTTTTGCTCCACATATAAGTGAGATGATGTGGTACTTGTCTTTCTGTGCCTAGCTTATTTCACTTAGTATAACGTCCTCCAGGTTCATTCATGTTGCTGCAAATTATAGGATTTCATTCTTTTTAAAGGCTGAATAGTATTCCATTGTGTGTATATACTGTATTTTCTTTATCCATGCATCTGTTGATGGACACTTAGGTTGATTCCATTTCTTAGCTATTATGAATAATGCTTCAATGAACATAAGAGTGTAGTTATCTCTTCAATGTACTGATTTCATATTCTTTGGATATATACCCAGTAGTGGGGTTGCTGGATCATATGATAGTTCAATTTTTAATTTTTTGAGGAACTGCCATACTGTTTTTTGTAATAGCTATGCTAATTTACATTCTCACCAGCAGTGTGCAAGGGTTCCCTTTTCTCCACATCCTCATCAACACTTGTTATTTTTCATGTTTTTGATAATAGCCATTCTAACTAGTTTGAGGTGATATCTCATTGTGGTTTTAATTTGCATTTCCCTTATGATTAGTGATGTTGACCATTGTTTCATATACTTATTGGCCATTTGTGTGTCTTCTTTTGAAAAATGCCTATTCAGATCCTTTAACCATTTTTGTTTAATCAGGTTATTTTTTCTTATTATTGAATGGCTTTAGTTCCTTAGATATTTTTGGATATGAACTTATTAGATGTATGGTTTGTAAATATATTCTCCTATTTCATAGGTTGCCTCTTCACTCTATTGATTGTTTCTTTTGCTGTGCAGAAGTTTTTTAGTTTAATGCCATTGTCCATTTTTGCTTTTGTTGCTAATGCTAGTTTTCAACTTAAAAATAGCATATATTGTTCAAAAATGTAAAACCACATCACAGAGGAATACTTTTACAAGGGTAATCAAGAATCTTTTGCCTATAGTACTCATCTGAAATATTTCCTTACTAAAATTTAAATAAAGCAAACCTTTTTATTGTAAGTTTGGAATATTTTATTTAATTTTACTAAAAAGGGAGGAAAAATCCGAAGGCTTTGAATAGTGAATAATGTTCATGTATGTATTACTGTGATAGCTATTTCCAAATTTTGTAATTTGCTTAGACAAATATATGACATTTTTTGCCAATTTTCATCCAGAATAACCAAATATATTTAATTATCTTCATTATATGCCTCCTCTGAGGACAAATTAGTCTTATAGTACTGCAAATATTCCTTCTGGGTGGGAACAAATACATATTCCACAGCTCTTCAGAGGTGATGGTCATTGTTGTACCAGATTACATGTACACAATTCACAAAACCCTTAAGAATGAAAAAGAAGATAATCTCAATAATAATTGTCTCAACATTTGATTTCCTTAGTGAGTCATTGTAACATAACTGATTTCAGTTCAGGCTCTGGAGTCAGAATTCCTGGGTTTGAATCCTGGCTTTTCCCCCTTACTAGCTCTATTAGATATTGGGCAGTTTATATCACTTTTTTGCCTCTGTTCCCCCTCTCTAAAACGGGGCTAATAATGGCACATAAAATGCAGAATCAATATGTATGCTTTTGTCATATTATTTATCAAGATTATATATAAAGAAATCTTTCTTGTTACATAGTCTCAAGCTACTCATAGCATTTCCTTCTGCCTGTGCTATGACTTCTGTTTTTAAAGCAGTATAGGAATCTACAAATAGACATAAATTTTCCAACTCTAATTTGCATGAGGATGGGGATGGAAATTTCATGGATGTTGGCAACTCCTTGATATTAATGATAATATTAGGTCCTGCTAGTTTTAAGGTCAAATAGCCACCCATCCTGCTTGGCATAATCTGCCTACAGAATGTCTCCTGTTACTTCAAAGGAAAAAAACCATACATTTTTAAATAAAATATCCTCCCAGGTATTGTTTTAGTATTTTATACCACACATAATCCTTTTCTTCATCAAGAACTTTTAAACTTCCTGACAGTCCTAAATTATACAATCTTTGTTATTGAAACCTCAAACTCATTGTATCTCATGTCTATTTTTGACCCCATTTATTTTTTATTCCATTTGAGTGTGAAAAGTATAGAACTTGTATACAATTAACTACCTATATCTTAAAATACAATAACTAAATTTCTTAAATAATGACTTCTGGTTTTTATAGTCATAACTTTTTTTTTTTACTTTTTTATGTATGGGTTATGTTTAGGGCACTATGCATTGTGATTTCATTTTAAAAACCCACCTAATACTTTTAGATTTTCTTTTTTCTTTTCTTTTGCTTAAAGTAATGGTCTCAATCCTCACAGCTGTGTGAAAATCTTGTTCTTATTAGAGGAAGAAAGGATTTGAGAGATCATCTAGTCCAGTCTCCTTATTCACACTGAGGAAACTGAGGCTTTCCTTGTTGATAAACATTCTAAGTGTTTCCAGGTATTCATCACTACAAACAATTCTATAGTTAACACACTTTTACATTTATGATTTTGTATTCAACAAATCATTTTCACAAATGTTAAGGATTTTGGTTTAGGGGCAGATTAAGGAATAAATGAAGATTGTTCAGGTCCTCTAATAATGGATTATTATTCTAAGCATTATGTAGTAAGTGTTTATAGTTGTCACGAAATAATAATAATAACTATTTTTATTTGTTGCTTTCAATGTAGCACTGGACCAAATGCTTTGCTTTTACTGTTTTATTTTAATTAACCCAGTGAGGGGTTCATTATCATCCTCATACCATCTTTATATGATATTATCATGTCATCATTGAGGATACTAAGTGCATAACTTGATCAAAGTCACATAGTTTATAATTGGAAGAGCTCAGATGTGAAACCAGATGAGCTGACTCCAGATGTTCATTTCTTAACACTCTACTATATATTATCTTTAATCAACAAAGTGAATGAACTTCTGGATGGAGGCACTGGAAACGGAGTTAAGTGATACCCATGGCCACCCTTCCATTCCTCTGATAGCAGTAACATTCGCATAGTGTCAACAGCTTTAGGGGCACAAGTCCTCGAGTTCCTCTGGCTTATACAAGAGTCTTATCTTGAACTGACAAGGTGCACTAGAACAAATTAATTTAATGAAGAAGATGGGTTTCATTAATTCTAATATGCCTAATGACTTTATTTGGTTAGCATCCAAACACTAGGAGGTCATAGCTTAAAGTAAATTCCAATGTATTTACTTCACAATTAAATGAAAAAAATCTTATGAATTTTTACATTTAAATATCCCTAGCAGCAGAGGAGCCTGAACTTTGAGGGACCTGAAGGTATGACCTGAAGCTACTGAATGAAAGCCTGAAACTCCCTTGAAATCTATACATTTTAACTATACATTTCTTTTGAATATTTGAATTATATTCCATAATTTCTTGATATTAGTTTTGATATAGGGTCATATTTCCTGTCCCTGAGTAAAATTGCTACCCAGGAAGATTTGCTGTGATGATCCCTATTCCTGTGAGTTTCAGGTCAGGGTCAGATTGCCTGTATGATCCTGGATAAGTCACATGTCTCTGGAGTCAGTTACCTGTATGACCCTGGATAAGCCACACATCTCTAAACCTCAGTTTTCTCATCTATAAAAAGAACTGTCTATCCCATAGGGTTGTTATATAAGAATTAATGCAATAATCTATGTAAATTACTTATCAGATATATAAAGGCTCAATAAATGTTGTCTATTATTATTATTATACCACTCACAGGGTCACATAGGGATTCCTATCCCAGCTAAATAAGGATGATCCAGGTCAAGGCTAATGAATTTAATCAGCTTGAGTTGTTGTGTTTTACATGTGTACCATCCCTTTCAACTTAGGAAATAAGTTGAATTTGCCTTATGATCCAAAGTCACATTTTGTTATTAAGATCATCTTAATATCCTTGGTTTAGTTATTCTCTACTCTGGCAGGTTTTTCTATTATATGGTTAGTATGTAGTAAAGGCCAGTGCTTCAGCAAATCTAGTATTAATACTTCCAAGGTGAAGATAGCTAACACTTCACTGTTCTCTAACTCAGCAATGAAAAAAAAAAGGGAAAGAGAGGCAACTACATCATGACTGAATAAACAAGATGTCTGTGAACTAATTGTTGCTTTTAGTTATCATTGAAAAATCTGCTTAATACAGAGAAGAAAACAAGAAATAGAGCCATAAGCTTTCTAGATCCATTACTTTGATTTAGTGACCCTCTTAAATCAGATGTAAACAAAATTTCAAAATTATAAAACTGAGCAGGTTTGTTTGTCTTATAACCAATATTTATCTATCTGAAAGAGTAAGCATTCTGTTTAGCAGTAACCGTATACGATAATTAATACTGTTTCATTATCTGGCATCATAAGAATGTGTCTAGCCTTCTCTGTAAGAAAAGTTAAACATGACATAAAGAGGGAATTGCATAAATGATTAGACTAGTTGAGCAATCTCCTTGTTGCAGCCTCTAAGCTGCTCCCTAGCTTCTTATGTATGTTATATATAGTTATTTGAAAAATCTTCCTGAAAACACTTATCATATCCCTGCTCAAATCCCAAACTTTTAGTGATACTCCACTGTCTGGAATCAGACCTGTGCATAAGTACAAGCTATGTCTTTTACCCTCTGGTGACCTTGGGCAAATTTATCAACTCCTTATGCCTCAGTTTCCTCATCTGTAAAATGAAGGTAATAATAGTACCCACCTCCTAGAGCCCTGGTAAATTTTGTCTTTTAAATTTTTTTTTCTTTTTTTTTCTTCCTCTACCCCCAAGAACCCTGGTAAATTTTGAATGACATAATACATGTAGAACTCTTAGAACATAGTGAGTGTTCAATCAATCCCTACTAAACTTGTCTTCTCCAGAGAACGCTTACCCAATGGAACATAGTTCTTTAACTCTTCCTTTCCTTCAGAGCTTATTTACTCAGGCTGCATTACATTTTTGTATGCTTCATGATAATCATTATTACAGAGCCACATAGGTGATTTCTTATGTGTACACACACATGCTCTTTTCCTAAACTTCCCTAGGACAGGGACCAAGATATTTTCTTGTGTATAAGTCTCTATCCTTGTACAGAGTATTGCTCTGCATAAGAATACCCTTTGTACTATACTAATTAACTTCCTGAATAAATGAACTGTCTTCCTGACAGCAGGACCATTTTTTAATTTCTACTCAAATAAAAACCATTTTTACCCTTTAATTATATCCAAATTTTATTTATCAATTGTCCCCTAATTGTGGCAAATTTACTTATGCATAACTGCCACATAACAAATCATACTAATTTACTAAATTTTCAGATTTTAAAGAATTGGTGTTTTAGCCACCAACTTTTAAATAGGAACACCTCACACACTATTAATAGCTAGGAGGCCATACAGAGTCTTCAGAAGAAAAATTCTGGAATCTAATGAGGATCCACATTTAATATTACATTAAATTGTCTATTTACTTAACCCTTCTGTTTCATTCGTATTTTCTTTCTAAAGGACAAGATTTATAGAGAATAATTATATGAAAATTGCTTTACATGTAATAGGTATTTAAAGGAAAATATATATCAAAATACCGGGGCTTCTCATTTTAACAAATTGAACTCTGGATATCTCATACAAATGGCTACTCTGAGGACCAGATTACTTTTCTTGTTATTAGAACCTGTTGTTTGAATTAAGCATCGCCTATATGCCACATTGAATTTTCCTATCTCATGGACTATTAAAAACAACTTCCCCCAATTTTTTTTACTGTTTAAAAGATAATTTTCCTTGGGAAGTCAAATTTCTTTTTACATAAAAATTAGTTATTGAAGCATTTAAATGGTTGGGAAAATGCTATAAACCAGAGCTTAAGAACGCATCTGCCTTGGTAAATTAAAATAAAAGAGCTGGTTTTCAATATGTATAAAAGATGTGCATAATAGAGTGTTGTCAAATGAAAAAGGCAAGTTGCGAAACAATATCTTCTGTATGATCCCGTTTATATAAAAATATAGATGTACATATTGTATGTTCATGTGTGTTTGTTTTCATATACATAGAAAAACGTCTGACAATATATACATCAAACTAATGTAATTATATTGAAGAAAAAGCTTTAACTTTTTATTTTCTATTCTGAAGCATTTCTTGAACTTTTTTAAACAATGGGCATGTATTATTTTTATAATTAAAAAAGCAAAAATTTAAGACAACAATGAATAACATTGTTGGAATAAAATTTGGGTTGTTATTTGGTCAAAATTTATTTAGAGAGCTGAAATAGTGTCTCAATTACCACTTTTGCAAAATAGAAACTATCTTTCACTTGAGCAGCACTGTTAAGGCTGGTCTGAGGTATCATCACACATTGGGGCCACGCAAATTGCACCATCTGTCAGCGAGTTCATGCTTTATTCTAATTGGTATTTGAAGCCTTTATACATAGGTGTTCCTTCCCAAACATGGTATTTTGTTGGAATGACTACAAAGTTATCAGAGGCAGAATTGCCATCCTTCTCTCCAATATCATCACAGTTGAAGTACTGTAAAATTTTTTATTCGAATTGTTTCCTTTCCTCTTATTTCAAAACTCATATCCTTTTTTGCATTAAATTGTATAGCTATTTTTAATGTAGAAAATGATTCTTGCTTTTAGAATCATTTTGTTGCCTAGAAAATGAAGATTGTAAGTGGGCCAACCATTCTTCTGAAAAGTTTATTTTTACCCTTGCAGGAAAAACTTGAGCCAATTCTTACAAATATCTATCTGAATTTTGTAATATCCTTTTTTTCCTGTGGTTTTGTGGTGACTTGAAGAAATTTCAAGCCATAAAATGTTGCATGATCATAAAATCACTAGGCAAATTGCACTTTTTCTACAAATGATGTGCACCTAATTTAGCTGCAAATGATGTACGCTTCCTTATAAGTTTATATAATGATGTGCTTACTAAGAGATTCTGCTTAATTCAGTAAGACTTATGCTTACTGGACTGAAATTTGAAATCACTGGCCCGAAGTTATTATAAAATAGTAAAAAAAAAAATAATGGGATGTACATTTTAGAGAGATAGCCATGACAACTGATAGAGTATTCTAGTAACTCTTCCCTTCTACATTCTCTTACATTCTGTCATTTCACTATTCTAATTCCTGTCATTTGCCGTCTGGATTATTTACCCCATCTTCTTTATTTATCTCCCTACCTCAAGCTCACTTGCTTCCCTTCCATCCTACATGCTGCTGTGAAATTAGCCTTCCTAAAATGGCACTTTCATCAAGTCATACCCTTCTCAAAACTCTGTAGTGACTTCACATTGAAAGGCAGCATGGTGTAGGGAAAAGAACACCAGTTTTGAAGATTTAAACTAGAGTTTAAATCTTGGCCTGCCACATAGGCTTGCCTCTAGTAAGTAATTTTATAGAACTTAGATTTCAGAGTCAAACATACGCACATTTGCCACTTGCTAGCTGTGTGGCCTTGGGAATTTTACTTTATCTCACTAGTCCACATTCTTATCAGTGAAATGTGGAAAATAATACATAATTATGTCAATTAGGACCTTTTAGTTGCAAGCAGCAGAAATAGACTCTGGCTAAGTTATATAAAATTTAATTCATTGGAAAAATATCAGGGTCTCACAGAATCTGTGGGAGGCTAGTGAGTCAGGCCTGGAAATAGGCAAAAACTGAAGTAACTCTGGAGACCAAAGAAACAGGGAACATAGCCAGAATAGCCTAAACATGATGTCAAGGCTATGATAAACTGTAACTTCAGTCATTTGCAATTTAATTGCTCACCGCTTGGCTGCAGGAGGGTAAGGCCTCTGGTTGTTATCCTACCGGATTGTTTTCAAGAGAAAATAAGGTGCCATGAGACAGAGGAAATGGATGCCCACTATCCAACACACAACAGATGCCCACTATGCATGTAAACCACCAGTCACATAATAGGTACTCAGGAACTGGCTATTTTAATAAGTCTAGACTCCTTTATCAGGCATTCATGGCCATCCACTTTCTGGCCTCAGCCTACTGTTTCAAACTGAACTTTCTCCCCAATCCTCTGCATAAACCCTGAATTCTCATGTCTGCTCTTCTCATTCAGTCCATTTCACCTGCCTGAAATGCTCTCAACCTCTGTCACTTTTTTTTTTTTTACAAAAAATATGATTGCCACGTAATAGTTGTACATATTTATGGGGTACAACGTGATGTTTTGGAACATGTACACATAGTGTAATGATCAAACCAGGGTAATTAGCATATCCGTCCTCTTAAACATTTATCATTTCTTTGTGATGAGAATATTCAATAACCTCTCTTCTAGCTATTTTAAAATACACAACACATTGTTGTTAACTCTAGTCACCCTACTGTGTAGTAGAACACCAGAACTTAGTCCTGCTATTTAACTGTAACTTTGTACCATTGACCAATCTCTCCTCATTCCTCTCCTTCCCCCTACCCTCCCCATGTCTGGTAACTACTATTCTACTCTCTACTGCTATGAAAACAACTTTTTAGATTACACATATGAGTGAGATCGTGTGGTATCTGTCTGTCTCTGGCTTATTTCACTTAATGTAATGTCCTCCAGGTTCATCCATGTTGTTGCAAATGACAGGATTTCATTATTTTTTATGGCTGAATAGTATTCCATTGTGTGTGTGTGTGTGTGTGTGTGTGTGTGTGTACACAAACACCATATTTTCTTTATCTATTTATCCATTGATGGACACTTAGGTTGATTCCATATCTTGGCTATTGTGAATAGTGCTACAATAAACACAGGAGTGCAGATATTACTGCAACATACTGATATCATATCCCTTGGCTATATACTCAGTAGTGGGATTGCTGGATCATATGGTGATTCTATTTTTAATTTTTGAGGAACTTCCGAACTGTTTTTCCAAAATAGCTGTACAAATTTATATTCCCACCAGCACTGTGTAAGAGTTGCCTTCTTTCCACATATCTCACTTTTTAATATTCAACTAAGGCTCATCTTAGCTCTCCTTTTTCTGATCCCCAAATCAGTAATTTTGTTTCCTCATTTTCTCTTAATCATGGATTCCTTTTTGATAACTTTTTGATGGTAGTCTTGTATTGTTGTCTCACCATTCATGTGCCTTACTTCTCTCAGCTACATTATAAAGTCCTTGAGAGATCATGTATCATTTATTTCTTTGTTTTCTTAATGGCACTCAGCCCAGTGTTATGCACATGATAGGTGGTCATAAACTTGCAGTAAATGAATGCAAGAATGTAAATCATTGATTTAAATCAACACTAATTTAATGATCACCTACTGTATACTCAGCACTGTAGTAGCTGCTTTGAGGGTACAGAAAAATCAAACAAACTTGAACGTTGCCTTAGGAGTAGCTCACAACCTAATTTAGGAGAGAAAAAAATAAAAGCACAAGGCACTGGAGCAATTATATAAGTAAGTAAAAAGCACCATGTGAACATTTTATATATCAGTGCTAGTCACATAAGAAGATATAAAATGCAGGACTTAACTAGATATATATGAAGTATAAGCAGATTGCTTTGTCTGGGTAAAGGGTTTAAGTTGGAAAATATTGAGATGGTATTGGTGAACATAAAGGTTGGGGAAGACTTTGAGAGAGAATGTTGTAAATTTAGATTTAATATAATAGGAAACAGTAATAGTTTTTAAATTTTAAAAAATATTTTGGTAACAGCAATAGTTTGATTAAATAAAATAAAGTCCATCTACATAAAGGAACACTAATCCTGCCATCAACAGTGATAAATATTTATTGACTTAGAAAAATACTCACAGTATTCAGTCATGCAAGTAGGTTACAAAATATTATGTATATAACCTTATTTTTAAAGTAAAGGGTATAAATATGCATTAACATATCTGGAAGTAGGGCTAAGCTTGGTGGTTCACCTGTGTAATCCCACACTTTGGGATGCCAAGGGGAGAGGATTGCTTGAGGCCAGGAGTTTGAGACCAGCCTGGGCAATATAGTGAGACCCTTTCTCTACAAAAAAATAAGAAAAATTAGCCAGGCGTGGTGGCACTTGCCTGTAGTCCTAGCTACTCAGGAGGCTGAGGCAGGAGGATCGCTTGAGCCCAAGAGTTCTAGGCTGCAGTGAGCTATGATGGCGCCACTGCCCTCCAGTCTGGGTGACGGAGTAAGACTCTGCCTCTAAAATAAATAAATAAATAAACCAAAAAACAGCTTTATTGAAATACAGTTATATACTATAAAATTCACTTATTACTAGTGTATAATTCAATGATTTTAGTAAATTTATAGAGTTGTGCAACTATTACTGTAATTAAGTTTTAGAATTTTTTCACCTCAAAAAGTTCTGTGGGGTCTCTTAGCAGTTAATCCTTGTTCCCACGCCCAGACTTAAGCAAACACTCCTACTTTCTGTCTTTATAAATTTGCCTCTTTTGTGCTTTACATATAAATGGAATCATACAATATGTGATCCATTGTGCCTGGCTTCTTTCACTGAGCATAAAGTTTTTGTGGTTTTTATTCCTCCTAGGAATATAGCCATGAGAAATGAAAACGTATGTCCACACAAAGACACATATGTAAGTATTCACAGTGGTGTTACTAATAATAGCAAAAAGTGGAAACAATCCAAATGTCCATCACCTAGTAAATGGGTAAACAAAATATGATATAGTCATACAATGGAATACTATTCATCATTCAAAAGGAATCAACTATTGATCCATGCTATAACATGGATGGTCCTCAAAAACTTTATGCTCAGTAAACGAAGCCAGGCACAATGGGCCACATATTGTATGATTCCATTTATATGGAAAGTGCAGAAGAGGCAAATTTATAAAGACAGAAAACAAGAGTGCTTGCTTAAACCTGGGTGTGGGAACAAGGATTACTCTTTCAGTCATTTTGGGGAAAATTGCCATCTTGACAATATTGAATCTTCCAACTCAAGAACATGAAATGTCTCTTCATTTATTTGGATATTCTTTAATTTTGCTCAGCAATGTTTTGTGGTTTTCAGTGAAGTCCTGGCAGAACCTCTGATCCAAATGAGCTGGGGGTGGGATGTATGGTAACAGTTCTTATAGTGGGCCACAGATACCCACTGTTCTTATCCCAAGGTCGGCGATTTTTCAAGCATAAATGTTTCTTGGATGTATGTTTTTGGTCAATTTCCAGAGTGCTGAGGTGGTTGCTTTTGTTAATTCTATCCAGGTTTGTACAGGTTGAGTATCCCTTATCTGAATTACTTGGGACCAGAAGTGTTGTGGATTTCAGATTTTTTCAGATTTTGGAATATTTGCATTATACTTACTGTTTCAGCATCCCCAATCCAAATATCTGAAATCCAAAATGCTGTAATGAACATTTCCTATGAGTGTCGTTTTGGCGCTCAAAAAGTTTCAGGTTTTGGAGTATTTTGGATTTCTGATTTTCAGATTGGGGATATTCAACCTGTAGTGCTTTTTGGGGAAAGGATTTCCTGATTTTCTCACCCATAGATGACAATTCTATCATCTGTGTATTTTTATGAGAATTTATGTTCCAATTGCTTCTAACTGCAAAAGATCAGTTACATAATATGTATTGAGTATGCTAATTAAGTCAAAAAACATGTTGAATTACGACTTGTCTTATAAAAACAAAACATTTAGGTTACTGAATAGATTTTTTGTTTTTGCTTTGAATGGATTATATACTTAGAGTTGTGATGAAGTAATTACTGAAATTCACTATATAATGTAATTTGAGTAAATAACCAGATATGTCTAGTATTTCTTATGTGTTTGAAAGCATGGGAAATAATAGATGAGTAAATCATTATTGCTGCCCTAAGGGTACTAGTTATGTGCTGTTATTGAACCCTGTACATTTTCTTTATGGTACTATCACAGTTTTAATTATGTAGTTATTTGTGGATTATTTATTTAATATGAACATCCATAAAATCTATGAGATTAGGGACCATGATTGTATTGTTCACTTCTATGTCACCAGCATTTCCTAGCACAGTTCTGGGAACATAATAGACACTCAGTAAATATTAGATGAATGAATGAGTGAACAACAGGTCATGGAAATATAGGGTAGAAAGAAATTGTTTCCTACTAGGCAGATCTGAAGAGTCAGGGATTAAATGAAAGCTTTCCAGCAGAAGGAAACAACATGCTTGTACAAAGTCAAAGAGTTAGAAAAGATTTCAGTATTTAAGGAGTAGTAAGGTATTTTCTGTAGCTGTAGCATAGAGGTCAAAATGATAGATGGAGGAAGAAAAGAGAATAAGGGGAAGAAAGTTAAGGGGAGATGAGTTTGGAGAAGGAGGTTGAGGCCAGGGTCTTTCTGCCAAACTAATGAATTTGAATTTAATTAAATAAACATTAGGGACTGATCAAATCAGGGTTTTTTTAATAAGGTAGGCAACTAAAGTTGGCAGTGTTGAAGATGGACTGGACAAAGAAAAGAGTAAAGAATAATATGCATGCAAGCTGGGCATACCCAGCGCACAGCATTTGCATAGCAATCTGTATTATTTATAAGACCCTCCTAAAAGCTTATCTATGAGAGAGAGAGAGAGAGTGTTTCTGTGTGTGTGTGTGTGTGTGTGTGTGTGTGTGTAATGTTACTTAGATATTATTCTTTAATTTCAAAAATTGCTTTCAAATTTTTGTTAAATAGAGTCATATGGTTCTCCTTTTATATCCCTATGGTATCATGATATGATAATTCTTAATATTAACAATTCTAACAATATGAAATTACATCAATATGACACATTTACCTTTTTGAAGTGTGTTCACATATAATACCATATTTGGTTTTCACAAAAACCCATAACATACAGACAACTTCTCTCATTTTATCAATGTGAAGACTAGACTAACAGAGGCTAAAAGACCAGCATATGAGTAGACAACTAGTATATGTGAGATGCAGCATTACAACCCCTTTTTTAACAATTTCAAAATATTAAGGGGGTACAAATGTTTTTGTTACATAGATAACCTTTTATAATGCTTAAGTCAGGGCTTTTATTATGCCCATCACCCAAATAGTGTTTATTGTACCTGATAGGTAGTTTTTTATCCCTCCCTACCTCCCCTCTCCCCCCTTCTTGAGTTCCTATGACCTTTACATCACTTCGTGCCTGTATGTGCCCATTGATTAGCTCTCAGTTATTAGAGAGTACATGTGGTGTTTGTTTTTACATTCCTGAGATACTTTACTTAGGATAATGGTCTCCAGTTCCATCCAAGTTGCTGCAAATGACATTATTTCATTCCTTTTTATGGCTGAGTAATACTCCACAACATAAACACACACACATACACACACACACATAAACATATATACACACACACACACCACATTTTCTTATCCATTCATGAATTGATGGGCACTTAGGTTGATTCCACATCTTTACAATTATGAATTGTGAGGCAGTAAACGATAGAGTGCAGGTGTCTTTTTGATACAATGACTTCTTTTCCTTTGGGTATATACCCAGTAGTGGGATTTCTGGGTCAAATGGTAGTTCTACTTTTAGTTCTTTGAGGTATCTCCATACTCTTTTCCATAGAGGTTGTACTAATGTGCAGTCACACCTACAGTGTATAAGTGTTCCTTTCCCTCTGTATCCATGCTAGCATCTATTGTTTTTTAACTTTTTATTAATGGCCATTCTGGCAGGGGTAAGGTAATATCTCATTGTGGTTTTAATTTGCATTTCCCTAATGATTAGTGATGTTGAGCATTTCTTCATATGTTTTTTGGCCATATGTATCTTCTTTTGAAAAACTTCTGTTCATGTCTTTTTCTCACTTTTTAATGGGGTTGTTTGGTTTTTTTTTCTTGCTCATTTGTTTGAGTTCTTAATGCAATGCACATCCATGGATTTTAGTACTAATTTTACTGTTATTGCTTTTTATAACTCATGCTTCTTATAAAAGTTTTATAGCAAAGTTTTATAACTTTGAATTAACAACTAGGTTAGCATTTGCTTCCTTCAGGTTGTTATTTTGAAATAGTTCCATAATGTAAAAGGCCTAAACAAAGACTAAACAAAGAATTACCTAGATAAGTGGATTATAAATGTAATCTTCATTAAAATCCAAATGTTGATTATTATCCAGAACAATAAAAATACCTATATTTTAGACCTTTTAAAACACCCAGGGGTTATTTTTTAAAAAGGGAAAGGATTAGTGACCACCAAGAAGAATAACAATGGGTTGGCAAAATAGGGATCATCTTATGTCTAGAAGGTGAGGGTAAGATCAAGAGAAGCTGGAGTTGAAATGCAAACCGATGAAAATGCCAGTAAGACTAAACATCTTTTGGGACAGATGATAAGGCATGCTTGTTGTTTATAATAATTTCATTTGGAATTATCTTTTAACACAGTAAAACATTTTGAAAATATTCTCCAATTACTATGACACTTACAGTGCAAAACTTCTGCTGTGATGCTACCATTAGAATACAAGTGTAGACATTATTCTGAATATTCTTAAGAACTCTTTAAAAAGTTTATTGCTTATGTTTTTAAAATTCCAAGTGTCTTGTAAAATTAATACAAAGAGGTCAGAAATTCAAAGTGAACTTAGGAAAAATTAAAATCCCCAGTGAGATAAACTGCCTGCAAAATTAATCCAAGAGATAGCTTGTGAGTAGGTAAATTCAATTTGGAAACATTCAGAGTGTTGGTTGAGTCTCAGGGAGGCATGAATAGACCATGATTACAAATTTTAAAAGTAAAATCTGATCATTTGACAAGAAACGGAATTATCAGAAAAAAAAATTGCTACATTCGGGAAAATTGGAGAGCTAATTGTGGGTTTCCAGCACTTCTAGGAAAGAGAGTGCCCTGATTAGCAGACTGGAATACTCCAGTCCCCATCTCAATGGTGGAGATGGGTAAGTATATCAAATTAAACCCTGAGGCAGTAGTAATTAAGAACATCTACTGATTCCCTTTTTAATGATTCCAAGTTCGCCAAGGAAATCTCCATAATTTGGTTTTGTATGTGTATTCTCTAATAGAGATTGAATATGCTGGTTATCAAACTGAACATTCATGTATTTACAATATTTCCATTATAAGTTAATATATGGGCATTCTTGGATATCTTGTGATATTAGCTAGTATGAATTAGCCTCACTAATCCTGATACTACTGGCATACTGTCAGAATAGTAGATAGAGTCTACATGGAAAAAAGAAAATATGCAAATATGGAAGGGCATGTAAGTGACATCATCCATTCATTTGCCATCAATAAAAGAACTAGGTGATGATAGAGAACATGTAT
Source organism: Daubentonia madagascariensis (assembly GCA_023783475.1). NCBI lineage: Eukaryota > Metazoa > Chordata > Mammalia > Primates > Daubentoniidae > Daubentonia > Daubentonia madagascariensis. The sequence goes on from JAKFHU010000166.1 coordinate 1,538,223, forward strand.
ATTTTTCGTATTCTCTAATTGTTTTTTGATGAAATATTTCCTATGGCAATGGCTTTCAGACTTTAGTTTCTACCATAATAATCTGAGGACATTTTAAAAGTTCCTAGGTCTTACTCTCAGAGATTATAATACACTTGGTCTGAGACAGAACACAGGAATCTGCATTTTTAAAAATTACCATATATGATTCTGAACCTGAGGGTCAGGGAACTATAACTTGAGCAGCACTGTTCTACAGAGGAGAACTTTTCTATCTTTAAATAACCCTTTGATTTTTGAAGAGTTCGTTCACTGCTGGGCAACATTTCATGGGTTTCTGTTAGGTTTCCGTTAACTGGCTGAATTGATAACGTCATAACCAGTTCCATGCCTCTGATTGGTCAGAACTGCATATTCAAATCACAAGGAGGGTTGAGGAAGTAGGTGGCAGCTTTATAAGGATAACTGATTTGGGGCGGGGCTAGGGGAAGAGAAAATGGCTGCCAGTTTCACGGCGCCATTTATTCCAAGGTGAAGAACAGAAAATAAAATCCTCTGGGGAGGTCTTCCCTGTTTAGTAGCAGAAACAAATAGGTAAGTGGTGATTCCATGGAGTAGCCTGAGAGACAGTATCCCACTAGAATTGCTATCATTTCCCGATAGCCACCTCAAATAAGACCGTCTAAGTAAAAGCCGTGTGTTTCCTATGGACGTGCACCTTTTAAGTGCCTGTCTGCAAGACCTAGATTGCTATCCCTGAAACTTACCTCATGTAAAAACTTTGAGCTTCCTCAGTAAATGAGCAATTATTTAATTGAGGATACGCAGTTAGCAGAGGATTCAGGAGATAGGGGGAGGGGAAAATAAGAACTGTAAATTGCTTAAGAATGAAATAAGCTACGGTTACAATCAGGAAGTGGTAGATCTGGGGTTTGAATCCATCACACTCCAAACTTTATATGCCTCTCCTTTTGATTATTCTAACATTAGTGTACAGACGAATCAACGTGGGGGCCGGGGGGCCATGTTGAAAATGTAAATTCATGACCAGTCTCCCCCCAAATTATGATTTAGTAGGTCTTCTGTGGAGTCAAAAATCTATAATATTAACAAGTATCCCAGATGACTCTGATGCAGGTGATCGGTGGACATTATTTGAGAAACCTTTTTTTCAGAGCAATCGTTCTCAAACTTTTTGGTCTCAAGATTCCTTTACACTATTACAAATTGCTGAGGACCTTAAGGAGTATGTGGTAAATGATATCTGATATATAATAGCTATTGATATTTATGGTATTAAAACTAGAACTGAGAAATGTTTAAAATACTTAACTGATTTGAAAATGCCAAGACTAAACCCATTACTAGAAAGCATTTTATTAAAAAACTGTATTTCCCAAATGAAAAATATTTAGTGAGAAGAGATAGTATTTTATATTTTTCAGATTTCTTTAATGCCTGACTTAATAATTCTCATATCCGCTTTTATATGCAGTTTGTTGTGATAGGATGTTTTGGTTGAAGTATATGAAGAAAATCAAGCCTCACACAAATAATGTAGTTAGAAAAAGGAGAACCTTGGAGACCCCCTGAAAGAGTCTTGGAGACCCCCATCATTCTGGGATCACACTTTAAGATCCTGTCTTAGAGGAATAGCTGTTCTTGCTATCAGAAGGTTCTATATTGATCATTGGCCATCAAAGTTTGGGGACACTGAGGAAAATAGAAAATGAATATTTCTTAGATTGTTTAGGGTGGGGAAAATTATTTTGTAAAAATCACCCCAATATTGCTCTTTCATTAATTTGCTTTGTTGAGCGTAAAGCACTATTGAAATATAAAATAGGAGTGTAGGTGATGAGGCAGAATTTTGTTTAAAAAGACAGAGTTTTAGAACAATGATTAGATTGAGGGTAGAGGGGTTTCAGTCGGCAATAGGAAGGAATATGTTTGGTAAACAATTATTGGAAGAAAAAGTGAGAGAGGAGGGAGCAATCTGTAGTTATTTATAGTAGATAGTTACTTCCAATTGAATAAACAACTATAATGGTGAGAAAGTGCTAATCATAATCTTCTGAGGAGGGTGATTAGTTTGCCTGAATAAAAGAACCTTTTGTTCTGGTCAGCATACCTCCTCAAATTTGGTTACATTTTTTGTTACTTTAAGTTTTAGTTCTGTAACTTAAAACTTGCTTCCAAGTTAGTGCAAGAACTTTAACAAACGTCTCATTTCTCATTTATGACCAAAGTGGAAGAACCTGAAAAGCAAACTGGAAAGGTGAGGGGGAAACAAGAGTGTGTGCTATCCTGGAAGCCAATTGAGGTAAGTGTTTCAAGGAGGAGGGAGAGATCCACTCTGTCAAATGATGCTGATCGAAGAGGTTAAAATGAAAAATTATCATTGATCATTAGATTTAGTGACATGGAGGTCATTAATGACCTAGACAAGAAAAGTTCCCATGGAGTGGTTGAGGTGAAAGCCCCATTGGTGTTAGTTCAAGAGAGACTGAGAGGGGAGGAGTTGAAAACTCTATATTAACAGCTCTTTCCAGGAGTTTTTCTTAAAAAGGAAGCAGAGAAATGGAGCAATAGATGATGAGGAAATTGGGTTAAGAGAGATGGTTTCTGTTAGTTTTTAAATGAGAGAAATAATAGCATGATTGTTTGCTGATTTTTTTTGAGAGCTTCATTGGTGAGTTCTCAATAGACAATACAGATGAATCCTTTCCTTTAGAACCCAGAATATATTGTGGGGAAATGGTATTAAACAAATGATTATAGAAATAATTAGATAATGATAATTGTGATGGGTATTTTAAAAAAGTACAAGGTCCTGTCAGAGTATAATTATCAGACCTAACTTTTTCAAGGATATCAAGAAAGGCTTCTCTAAATAAGTGGCATTCAGGTTGCACTTAGGGAGGGAATATAGTATATACAAAGACCCTGGGAAGAGGGAATATGGCATATCAGGAATACTGAAAGAAAAAAGGCCATTGAGTTTGAAGTACAGAGAGGGGAAAGGATGAGTGTGGCAGAAGGCAAGGTAGAAGAGGTAATCAGTGACTAGATTATTTAGGTTGGGGCCCAAAGACTCAGTTAAGGTCTATGGTTTTTGTGCCAAGAGCATTAGGGATCCTTGACTTTATATGTTGGACACAACAAAAGTGAATCTACCAAAATTGAAAGATAAAAGGTGGAACAGATAGGAAGCAGAATGGAGAGGTGAGTTGCATTACCGCTGTTTATACTACTGCAGATATGATTAGGCCAAGTCTCTTTGTAGCTTCATAATCAATTATTTTTCAATATACTAAATTTATTCAGTTTTTGTAAATGAGGTATTTCTCTCTAATTGATCAAATCATACAGTAAGCATGTCCAATTTGTTTGTTAAGATGGCCAATAACAACAGATTATACTAAATAGCCTCCAGTGACTCTTTTTTATCTTAAAAAATAATGTATTTTTCAACTTTTTATTATGAAATTTTTGAACGCTTGGAAAACTTGAAAGAACATTACAGTGGACACATATATACTCAACAATTGAGAGTCAAGAACTTTTATCATTTTATTGTATTTGGTTTCTCTGTTTTGCTGCATAATTTGAAAGTAAGTTACAGACCTCATGATGCTTCATATGCAGATATTTCAGCATGCATTGCCTAACAATAAGGGCATTCTCCATAATCTCAATACTATCATGTTTAAGCTACTTAAAAATAATTCCCTATCATCTAATACCTAATCATTATTTGATACTTTAGATGCTTCCCCCCAATTTTTAATAGCTTTATTGGGGTATAATTTTATACCATTAAAATTGTTCATTTTAAGTGTACAGCTTGATGATTTACTGCAAATTACAAAATTTGTACAGCCATCACTAAAACCTAATTTTAGAACATTCCATCACTCTGAGAAGAAACCTCACGTACATGTTTTTCACTGAACCAGGATTAAATCAAGGTTCACACATGGCATTTAATTATGTCTCTTTAAGTCTTTTTTTCTTAAAACAACTTTTTCCATGAAATTGATTTTTAGAAGAGACCAGCTGTTTGTTTTAGGGAATCTCCCACATTCTGGATTTTTCTGCCTATTTCTTCATTATGTAGTTTAACTTTTTCCTCTTTCTACTACCCACGCCCACCCCCGGTATTTACTATTGAAGTCCTAGTTAGACTCATTCTGACATATTTGGAATAAAACCCCAATTTGCTAATTATCTCCCCTCTCTAAAATGTAAGCCCCATAAAGCCATGGACTTTATCTGTCTTGTCTAACACCAGCGTCTGGCTCATAGTTGGATTTCAATAAACATTTGTCGAATGAATAAGTGAATCACCTACATTCAGATTATATATTTTTGCCATACAGATTCAACCTCAGTTTATTTTTCCATTTTAAATTGTGTTATGGTTGAAATAAAGTTGTAAAACCATGATTTATTTTCTAAGCCAGTAATTCAGACAGATAGAAAGCAAGCTGTCTTCCATGTTAGCGTGTAATAAACATTTTAAGTATTTCTCTAACATGTTAAGACACCAGATTTATTTCCACAATCAGAAATTTCATGCTGAAACATTTTGGAACTCGTTACAACAAATAGGTTACAAGGTTTTGATAGGACTGTTTATCAGAAGATTTAAGGAATTACATAAGTAATCTGTGTGCCCATCATATTCAGGGGTGTTGAGGGATTTGAGGCTAGAATTAACTTCTTCCATGGGGGGAAAAAAGTTTTCTGGAGTTACTGAGTTTGAGGTAAATCAAGCAAATGCACTGGGATCTTCAGATTCCTGATTCAGGTAACTATATGGGTAGTTTGATTCAGTGTCACTTAAAGGATGAAAAAGATTCAGAGGAGTCTAGGTGAAAACAGCTGACTTTCCAGTATGGAATCATATTATATTCCTGATTAATACATGACAAATGCTGCTGGCAATGATACAGTAAATAAGTAAAAATAATTGATAAGCTAGATCTATATGACATAGTGTTAAGTGTCAAGTTAGCAAATTCTGTGACTTAGAATATCTGTCAAATAATCTGGAATATAAGGGGAAGAAACTCTTAGTAGAGTTTATAGATTATCCAGGCTGATTTGGGTAGTTGCCATTTTCTTTTTGCTGGTTATAGTATATCACAGTTCCTTTGGCATTTCCATACTGGTAGGTGTGAAGAGAGAAGGGAAAACTTTAATCAATCCATTTTAACAGCTCTGGTAATCAGGTTGGGTAAGGCAAGAAGTTGAACATAATAACTTAAACGTTATTATTGAGTTTTCTGTACATTTTCATTTTCTCAGGTTATCCTCATTATTGTAAAAGTTGTATCTAGCCACATGGTAATGCAGAAAAACACATTGACTAGTTTTGCCTAAACTCCCATCTCTACCCCCATTCCACAACAGAGATTTATGTTTCATATATCTGAAAATTTTAGATTGATTTGACAAATTACTGGAATACTTATTTTAAGTTGTCTCAATTTGTGAAAACTTATCAACCAATTTAAATTTTATTAATATATATTAATATATTAATTAATATATTAATATTAGACTCTTTTCAGCCCTTTCAGGGGAGCATTTGGCCTGTGACCTTCTGAACGTAAGGTGTAGATGTACAGGTACAAGTAACCATTGCATTTTCATCAGAGTTCTCAGCTAGAATTCACAGCCACCTTTCCTACTGTAACATTCTTTAATAGTACAGACTTTAAATCAGGCTTCCAGGAGTCCAATTTTGACTTTAGCATCTACTAGCTATGAGACCTTGGATAAAGTACTTAACCTTTCTCAGATTGAGTTTCCTCATCTGTCAAATAGGGAAAATAATAGTACCTACTTGATGGAGTTGTTGAGAATTAAATGAGAGAATCCATGCAAACCACTCAGAGCAGTACCTGTTCATGGTAAGTGTTGAATAGTTATAATCATTATTATATGATTAATAATAATAGTCATTGGAATATCAACTTTTTACATTTACATAGACTTTTACAGTTTTCAAACAGTCCCCAAAGAATATTTCATTTGCATTTGGAGGCAAGGGATGGGGTTGTAAAAGAGAATGGTAATATATCAACTCCATTTACAGATGTGAGAACTGAGACACAGAGAGGTTATATGATTTGCCTGAGAGCACTCAGCAAGTAAATGGGGGAGCTGGGCCTTCAACCCTAATGATCATTGAACTCTAATGATCATTTGCTGTGTTAGTGAAGTTACTGTAGCCTTCCTAGTGAATTTTCTTAAAATGTTTTATCTCCCTCATCCAGCCAGCTCTTTCTTAGTGTTCTTCCTGGAATTAGGAACTATTTTTTCTCCCCCTGAGGATGAGTACTGAGTGCTCTCTCCACACGTTTTTTTCAAATCAGGCCAGTCATGGAAATGTAGTCCCTTTTGATTCCAGATTAATAAAGTAATGTTAATACAAATTTGCACAGCTTGTGATATTTCTGAGCATTCCCAACTGTTGTTTCCTGTGGCCATCTATAAGTTATTGTAAAAAATAAGTCTACATGTGGTGTTTGTTTTTCCATTCTTGAGATACTTCACTTAAGAGAATGGTCTCCAACTTAGTGGAAATCAGCGAAGGGAGTGGGGAAGAAGGGGAGGGACAAAAACCTACCTAATGGGTACAATGAACACTGTTTGGGTGATGGGCACACCTATAGCTGGGACTCAAGCATTACAAAAGTGAGCTATGTAACCTATAACATTTGGACCCCCTTAATATTTTGAAATTTAAAAAAATAAGTCTATATGCTCTGGCCTTTGAATTTTAAGGAAATGTGCCTATGTAGTCATTTCTAATGTGAGAAGATACGTAACACATGTAAGTTTACCCAGCATCAATAAATAACTGTGGTACTTTTAGCTATTTCATAGCCAGTATATTCATATCACATTTTCTCTTATCTGTTTTCAGAAGTACATTAAAAAATTCATGTGGGGGTGGCAGGTTGCATAAGATAGTGATTGAGGCATTGACATATGTAAAACCAAGTAAGGCTGTTTAAAGCCGTGCATAAATAGATGTGTTTTGAACTATGTTCTCTGGGAAAATAGTAAGGGACTCCCGTGTTATTTTTATTCCAATGGTTAAAGGCTTATCTTTTATAAGTTGTTAGAAGAGATGATAAGTATATTTTGGCACAACTAGATCCTAGGGAAATGTTGACAGATTTTAGACTACAAATCAGTTGGTATGCATAGTGCATTGCCTCAAGAGGCATATCAGGGTCCCCTACTATAAAATATATCTCTTTAGTTTAACACTAACATGTAGATAAAATTATAAAGAATAAATGGAAGGTCCAGTTTTATCATACTCTGAAAGTTTGAAATAGTATTCCATTTGCATATTGGTCAAATGTGAATGAAATTGACTTTAGATGTTCAGTGCTGAACAACACGCTGATTTAACAAGCTTAGTGATTTGAAGGATCTTGTCAAGGATTTCTACAAAATTCATGTTATGAGACATATGTTAAATAGAAACTGGGACAATGAGCAGGGGATATGGGGCAAATAATATTTCTTTGGGTGTATTTTTATAGGAGTATTCATGTCACACACAGATGGAAAGAAACTAGTATTCAATTAGCTTTGGTTCATGTAAGATGATCCCTTGAATAGAGGGACTGGAATTTTCAGGGCTCTATGACGTTTTGGTTATATCATGTATAGCCATGTCTCACTACATCTAAATACAGCATTGTAGAGCAAAATCTGTTGTTGAGGAAAAATCAAGAAATTTGCTAGTATGAACATTTGAGTGCAGATGTCTTTATTATAGGATGTCTTTTTTTCCTTTGGGTAAATACCCAGTAGTGGGATAGCTGGATTGAATGGTAGTTCTACTTTCAGTTCTTTGAGGTATCTCCAGATTCCTTTCCATAGAGGTTGTACTAGTTTGCAGTCCCACCAGCAATGTATAAGTGTTCCTATCACTCCACATCCCCACCAACATTTCTTGTTTTGGGACTCTGTGATATAAGCCATTCTCACTGGAGTTAAGTGGTATCTCATTGTGGTTTTGATTTGCATTTCCCTGACGATTAGAGATGTTGATACAGCACAGTTCATAATTGCAAAGATGTGGAAACAACCCAAGTGCCCGTCAATACATGAGTGGATTAAAAAAATGTGGTATACGTATACCATGGAGTACCACTCAACCACAAAAAACAACGGTGAACTAACATCTCTTGTATTATCCTGGATGGAAATGGAGCCCATTCTTCTAAGCGAAGTATCTCAAGAATGGAAAAACAAGCACCACATGTAGTCACCATCAAGTTGATACTAATTGATCAACTTATATGTGCACATGTGGAAGTAACACATTAATTGATCAACTTTTACGTGCACATATGGAAGTAACATTCATCAGGTGTTGGGCAGGTGGGAGGGGGAAGGAAGGGATGGGTAAATTCACACGTAAGGGGCAGAGCACACTCTCTGGGAGATGGGCACACTTGAAGCTCTGACTTGGGCAGAGTAAAGGCAATACATGTAACCTAAACGTCTGTACCCCCGTAATACTCTGAAATAAATAAATTAATTAAAAAAAAAGAAATTTGCTAGTGAGTATCCAAAGCATAGCAAATGCACCGACAAAATAAGAACCTTCTTGGCAAATACTTATTTGAATTTGGTACTTATGTATATAATGGATTTCTATAGAGGATTTCCTAAAGCATTGACACTGATGCCGTAGACACTATTGTTGCTTTGTTTATGCCTTCTTGGCTAGTGCAAAGTGCTAAAGGGGCAAAGATTGTGAATTTAGTTCTCCTGAGGGCTTTTGCTCTTTTCTTTAGACTGTACTCAGCCTTTCAGTTTCAGAAATGTGTGTAGAAGAGACCTATTCCTACTACTCAAGAAATAACCATAACATGCAGTCTGTTGATGATGAGTCAGTCATGCCACCTAGATGTCACATTTTAGTCAACACTGTTCTGTATACTATCTCTAAATAATTCATATCTATAGTCCAAGTGCCAAGTACTTAGTTCAAACTTAATATGTGATTGAATGAATTAAAAGCATTTCATGTACTTCCTAGCTCTGTCTGCTGAGAGAGCTTAGAAACGATATCCAAATAGCAATGAGCACACACCAGTACCCAGGTCTTGCTTTATGATATCATTCTACAGTAAAAGTAACCAGGGCTCTTTGTAGAAATGGCTGATTCTAGGGCTAATGCAGGGGATATGCAAAATGATCCCAGAGTATCTTGTAAAAGCCAGAAAGTAAGGAAGTACTTAAGAAACAAAATGATGAGTTATGTCAGAGGGACATGGGAACTAACTAAAAGAGCTTCCAGTGGCTAAAGCTGGAACAGTTTAAGCAAGAGTATAAAGTGGTATTGGAATATCACCCAAAGTATAAAATCAATACTCATGAGTCCATACTGATATAAATAAATTATTGAATAAATAAATTAATGGAGATGAATAGACAAATCTCTTGTACAGATGAATTCCAAATAATTTATCTAGGCACTCTCCCATCAAGGAGGTGGAATATAACTCCCTATTCCTTAAGTGTGGGCTGAACATAATGACTTCCTTCCAAAGAGTACAGTATGGAAAGGTGGGGAGAGTAATCTTACAGTGGAGAAAACCGATAAACACAACCTCAGGTGATCAAGATTAACAACATTAGTGATAAGTTATGTTAGTAGTATGTACCCTTGATATGATGTAATGAGAATAGTACTTTACCTCTGTGTTCTTTCTCCCCAAAACTTATAACCTAAGTCTAGCTATGATAAAAACATCACACAAACCCAAATTGAAGGAAATTCTATAAAATAAATACCTGATGATTAATCTTAAAAACAGTCAAGGTCATCAAAAACAAATTCTGATGCAATGCCACTGTCTAGAGCAGCCTAGGAGACATGATGACTAAATGTACTGTGGTATCCTAGATGGATTCTTGGGACAGAAAAAGGACATTAGCTAAAAACTAAGGAATTTAGAATAAAGAATGGAAGTTAATAATAATGTGGTTTCAGTATTGGTTCATTGATTGTGGCAGATGTTCTGTATCAGTGTACAGTGTTAATCATAAGGGAAACTGGATGCAGGGGATATAGGAACTGTCTGTATTATACTTGCAACTTTTCTGTAAATCTGAACCTATTTTAAATCAAAAGTTTGTATAAAAAATACATCTCACTTCATTAGCATAAAATCTAAACAATAATGATTTGTTTTTCTGAATATAAAATCAAAAATGGATTACTATATTGAAATAAATAAGAGGGTGAAGTGCTTGTTTCTTTAAAACAAACACTTGACTAAAATTCGTATTTGGAGCTTCTGCCCTCTCACAGCCATTCTTTTCTATTTTATCACTTGCATCTACAATATTTTGTTGCTGGTGTAAGCTTTCTGGTATCATCCTTAAGATGGTGGAGACTGATTCTTTATCATTTGATAATTCTGTAGAGGAAAGAAAAAGGAAGCAGTATTTTAAATTCTATACGTTTTCGCTAGAATGATGAATGCTCCATGACACGACTATGCTGGAGGGAATTCATGTGAAGACAATGGTTTCAACACAGCACAGTCTTCATTTCTTCTTCAAAAGAGTCATGTTTACAACTCTAAGAGGATGTGTTCATGCTTGGTTGTTGTTTTTTTCTTTTTCTTTTTTTTTTCATAGAAAGGATTTCACGTTACACACTTTTGCTAGAGCTAAGTGTTTCTAGGAAGTTGTGAAGTACCATTAAATTTTTCCGTAATCCCGCTCTATTTCTTATTTGGCCTATGAATTAGATTACACTAACAACTTAGGTTGTTCTCTATGTTATCATCCATTGTGAAATGGCAAAACATATTGTGGTAATTAAAGGTATTGTTAGTGTATATATGTGCAGTTATTATCATTTTATAATTTAATAGATCCATTGCTATCTTAAATACTTTAAGTAGCTTTCTAGGAGACATTTATTTCAGTAGCATGGTACTTAAACTTACATGACCTAGTAGGAACAAAGAGCATTAAGGTTTTTTTAATAGGGGCCTCATCCAAATCCCCATACATTTGCATAAGAGTTACATGTTTCAAATTAAGTCTCTTGCCAACTATTTTGAAAAATATTTTCAACTCCAGTGCATGTGTCTGTGAGAATTCACCTACGATTATACATCTCACTGAAAATTCAATGAAATTATTTGTAAAATAGAGACTGTCTCTGAAATAACTAGTTTTGGTGATATTTATGATAGAAATTACACTGTGAAACATTAAACTATGTTTTCAATTAACTTAAATTCATATTGACTTTTACCTGAGCATGTTCAATAACAAATAATATGAATATGATCACTTTCAAGAAGGAGAAATTGAGATGATGACTAGTTTATAACAGCATAATAATGTGAATATTTTGCACTGTATACAGCTTTATTACCTCAAGGCCTTAGCATATGATATTCCTTCTGCTTGTAAAATTCATTCACATTTGGCTCTTTTATTACTATCATCCTGTTTAACCCCTTCATGTGGCTAGCTCTGGTTTATTCATCAAGTCTCAGATTATGTCAGTATCTCAGTCTTCACCTTCCCTTCTTATTTAGGCCCCTCATTATACCTTTCATAGCATCCTGTACTTTTTCTTCATCTTTCCCATCATGATTATATACTCATTTGTTTGATATTTGTGTAATAACTTTTACCTTTACTAGATCATAATCTCCATGGCATGTAATACAGTATCTGACATATAATACATGATCAAAAGGGAATTGTTATAAGAATCAGTGAACAAATACTATTATAACATCCAGATTACCAGCATTGTTGTCACAATTTATATTTAATCTTTATAAGATTTTAGCATATTTCCTGCAAATAAATAGATATACAGAGAATCAAGTTTCTCTTAGTTCTATAATAGAAACAGAGAAGGTAAACCACAATACTTTTAAAACAAAGAGTGTTTGAGCAAGAGACTTTGTTAGTGTTACTTTTTCTCTTTTCTCAGTGTGCTTTATCTTCTGGGAAAGGAGCACACAGATTCTGCAGTTCCAAAGGCCTCCCACAACACTTGTCTGGTATCAGCACCCTCTCCCATTCTATTCTGCTGTTATTCCAAGTTTTAACTAGTGGTCTCAAAACTCATATGCTATCTTAATCTTAGAAGATGACCTTGGCACCTACCACTGAGTGAAAACGAAGGCTAGTATATGAGAAATACTTCACCTTGCTCCCTTTCACCTCCTATCACCTTTTAAAAACCCCTACATACATACCCTTTCTTTATTCATTGCCTTTGCTCTTTGAAGAAGAGGTGCTTTCTACCTCTCAATTTAATTTCATTGTTTTCTGCTGCTGCTTTGGTCTTGCCACATCAGGTATTCCCTCTCTTACCTATCTTTTAAAAACTTTTTATCTTTGTACTTTATCCTTCTAGACGCCCTATGAATATGCTCAAGATTCTTCCATGCTAAAAACAAAGAACAAAAAATAATTTTCTTTAACTCTGTATCCCTTATTGTAATTGTTTTCTTATCTCTTTACTTTCCTTCTCAACTGAGTCTGTGTACTCTAGGTCTCTGCTTTCTCACTTCCATTAGTCTTTAACCCACTGTCATCTGGCTTCTGTCCTCACTAATTGAAGTTACGTTAGCAAAGGTTACTAATGACTTCTTTTTTTTTTTTTCCAGAATATTATGGGGGTACAACACTTTGGCTATATATATTGCCCATGCACTGCCTGTGTCAGCTACAATCGTGGTCATCCCCCAAACTGTGCTCCACGCATCCATTCAGTGAGAGTTTTCCCATCCCCTCCACCCCCTCTCCCGCCTGCCCACCCCCTGATGAATATTATTGCCCTGTGTGATGTAAGTGTTGATCAGTTAGTACCAATTTGATGGTGCTTGTTTTTCCATTCCTGTGACACTTCGCTTCGAAGAATGGGCTCTAGCTCCAACCAGGATAATACCAGATGTGTTAATTCACCATTGTTTTTTATTGCTGAGTAATACTCCATGGTATACATATACCACATTTTATTAATCCACTCATGTATTGATGGGCACCTGGGTTGTTTCCACATCTTTGCAATTGTGAATTGTGCTGCTGTAATGGCTAAATATACTGGACATTTTCAGATCTTATTATACTTGACCTATCTGTTGCATTTAATATTGTTGTCTGTGACATATTTTCTTTCTTTTTTTTTCCTGGATTTATCAAAGGTAAAGGTAATACCTGCTTATTGTAGAAAAGTAAACATTATGGAGTCATGAGGATTATTGCCTCACCTTGAAACTTTATTCTCCCTGTGTTAACATGACTCTTTTTTTTCTGATATCAGTCTAGCTCTTACCACACTGGCTAATTTCCTAAAGTATTCTTTGTAGACTTTTTTATCTCTTCCAGTCCCTTGCATGTTGGTGTTCAACTAGATCCGATGTTCAAACTTTTTTTCATTTGAAATCCTCTTTCATAGTAATTTAATTTTCTCTCATGACCTAAGCCATCATTCAGTGACTGCCAATCCTGTATCTCTAACTCAGATCACCTTCCAAAGTGCCAACACCTATACATCCAGTTTCCCACATGCAGATTTATTCACATGTCTCCCAGGCACTTAAACTTACCAGTCCAAAACAAAACCTAGAACCTTTTCTCAAAGTTGATGTCATTTCCTGTATTACCTAGTCATTGGCATTGCCTTTTGTCTGGTGTCTCAAGCCAGAGCCTTGCCCTAGATTCCTTTCTCTCTCTCACCCTTTGTATCCAATTGGTCACTAATTTCAGTAGAATCTCCTCAGCATGTCTCATGTATTTCCCCTTCTTTTCATTCACAATATCACTGTTTTAGTTCAGATTCTTTTGTTTCTTGTCTGCATGAATACTTAAGTTGTCACATTGCTTTCAGTCTTACCTGACTCCAATTCATCTTTCCCTCTGTAAATAATTATCTCTTAAATATTCAAATATGACCATATCACTCTTCTGCTTAAAATAGTATCTCCCCATTAGCTTCACTACAAGTCCTAGAGGATATATTCCAGCCCCTTAGCATAGCATCCAAAGCCTTTGTGAACTGGCCTTTGCCTATCTTTTTAGCTGATGTCAGGACTATATCTCAAGGAACGGAAATTAGAATGTATTATGCTATTCTGAGTGTCCAGTAGCGGAGAGAACCTGCAAGTTGAATGTGAACTAAAGTCCTTAAGGGCTTCTGATGATCAAGTCAGGGACACGATGATGTTTGACAGGTTTTTAGGGTAGAAATAAGAAGAAAATGACAGAAAGACATAAGAGGAGCTGGAGAGAACTAAAGGGGAAGGAGAATAAGATCAAGAACAGCAAATCAAATGCAGGAAGCTATCATCAGGAGTCAACTGTCTGTACCACTGAGCTCATGATGGGTGGGTATGTTAGGTTGATTTAAAGGGTGAGAGTCAAGATGGAGATGGACAGAAAAGTCTATGATAAGTCAGATCATCTTTCTCTTCTGTTTAAAAGACTTTACTGGCTCCCTCTCAACTATAGGGTAAAATCCAAGATTTTTAAATGACCTAAGAGGGCCTCCATAATCAGGCTTCTTCCTGTCTATGCAACCTTGTCTCCTACCCCTGCTCTATTGCTCTTTAGGCTCTATCAACAGTGAATACTGAGCGCTCTTTCAGTTCCCTGTGTTTTTTGACGTACTGTTTCCCTGCCTGGAATGCCCTTCATTTCTTCATTTCCTGGGTGAATGCCTGTTCATTTCTTTAAAATCCTGTATAGACATCACCAACTCCGGGAGACTGCCTCTGAATGCTCCTCTTTCCCAGACTTACTCATCCATCCATCCATGCATTCATTTGTTTATTTTGTACTCAGCAAATGTTTATTGAGTACTTAGTATGGGTCAGATTCTATGTTAGGTACTGGGAACACCATGGTGAATAAGACAGACCAAACAGGGCCTCTACCCTTCTTGGTTTTACATTTAGCTGAAGATAATACAACCAAACAATCAAACAAATAATTACCAATTTACTAAGTGCTATGAGTAAAAGAAATAAGGAACTAGGATACAGGAAATGAGGATGAAGGGTAGACAGAGAGGTAACCTACTTTAGTATAAGGTTGAGCCATATAAAATTAATGGTATTTGAACTGTGTGTGTCCTATAAAATTGTCCTATAAAATGTTTTATATAGTTTAACCTAATATTTGCCTTTCTGAGCAATTGACATTTAAGCTGAGACCTGAAAGATGAGGTGGAATTGTGCATGCTGGCTAAGCTTAGCATGTTCCAAAAACCAAGAGAAGACTGTAGGAGAAAGAATTGAGAAAAGGGCTGAGTGACACTCTAGAAGAAAGTAAGAGAGAGAAATAGGACAGATCATAAAGGGACCTTTATGGGAGTTTGTATTTGACTCTCATTAAAATGTAAAGCCACTGGAGTATTTTAAGTTCCCTCTGATTACCATGTGGGACTAGAAGAGAAGAGAGTAAGGGTGGAAATAAGGCTACCAATTAAAAGGTTGATATAAGGAAGCAATATATTGTTATGTTATGTGTGCAGGGTTTGGAATCAGGCCATCTTGGTTTAAATCCTGGTTCTGCCATTTATTAGCTGTGTTACTTTATGCAAGTTATACTCATGTTTTCTAAGCCTCAGTTTCTCCACCCATGAAATAGGGATAATAATGGAATCAACGTCATAGGTTTAGTCTAGTGATTGAATGACATAATCCATTGTAAACACTAAGTCCCTGTCCCTGACAGATAATAAACACTTAATAGATACTAGAGATTAATAGTCCAAGTGAGAGATGATAGTGACCTAGACTAAGTTGATGACAATATATTTGGAGAGAAGTGAATGGATATGAGCCCTATTGTGGAGGCTTAAACAGCAGGAATTAGTAATGGATTGGATGTGAGAGTTGATAGAGAAGGATATTTCAGGTGTGATTCCCAGGTTTCTCTTAAAAGGAGTGAAGTGGCTTGTGCTGCACTTTCCTAAGTTGGAGAAGATCTGTGTGGAACAGATTTTTAATTAAACTTACGTGTTTATTTTGTCTTATATTAAAGGTGTTTTGTAATCATTCCATCTGCTTCTCTCACAGAATGAAGGCTGCTTGGTATACCAGCAGGTGAAGAACTAAGGAGAGTATCTATCCTTGTTCTGCTTGGCAACTGAGAGTCTTCCCTTGGAACCATCAGGCACCATGGGGAAGCGGGATAATCGGGTGGCCTATATGAATCCTATAGCAATGGCCAGATGGAGAGGCCCAACTCAATCTGCGGGCCCAACAATCCAAGATTACCTGAATCGACCAAGGCCCACCTGGGAAGAAGTGAAGAAACAATTAGAAAATAAAAAGAAAGGCTCCAAAGCATTAGCTGAATTTGAAGAAAAAATGAATGAGAATTGGAAGAAAGAACTCGAACAAAGCAGAGAGAAATTATTAAGTGGAAATGAGAGCTCATCCAAAAAAAGAGAAAGAAAGAAAAAGAAAAAGAAGAAATCTTGTCGGTCTTCATCTTCTTCTTCATCAAGCTCTGATTCTTCAAGCAGTTCTTCAGTTTCTGAGGATGAAGAAAAGAAACAAGGAAAAAAGAGAAAGAAAAAGAAGAACCGTTCATACAAATCATCACAAAGCTCTACATACGAATCAGAATCAGAGAGCAAGGAATCTTTAAAAAAGAAAAAGAAGTCAAAGGATGAGACAGAGAAAGAAAAGGATGTTAGAAGCCTCAGCAAAAAAAGAAAGAAAACTTATCCTGAGGATAAACCTTTATCCTCTGAGTCCTCATCAGAATCAGATTATGAAGAGGAGGTGCAATCAAAAAAGAAGAGAAGGCATGAAGAGCGAGAAAAAGCAATGGATAAAGTGAAGAAGAAGAAGAAGAAACAGCACAAGAAACATAGTAAGAAGAAGAAAAAGAAGTCTGCTTCCAGTCACAAGTCAGGATAACATCAAGAAAAAAAGCAAGATTTCCATACTTTAAAAAAGCAAAGTCGAAAGGAAACTTCAACTGTGAAAGTTAGGGCATATTTACCAAATGCATGAGTTTCCCTGTTTTAGTAGAATTATTCCTGGACTTTGAGTTGCCAGTTAAATGCCACTGTGCCAGAAAGGGCCTTTATTGTTGCCTGCAGCTTAAATATTAATATATGGTTTTGTTTGTTTGTTTGTTTGTCTGTCTTTCCTTCCAGTGGTTAAGTCCTCTGGGAGCTAAAACTGTTGTTATACTAGTGGTTAAAATGTTTGGAATTAAAGTAAAATGTTTTAGATAATGAATAATTTTGACCAAAAAAATGTATCTATGGTTAAAAGTATCTAATTTGGATACATCTCTAAAATATAATCAGAAATTTCCAGACAATTGTAGCTGACATTTTTGAAGCAAAGACTTAACGTTGATGTCTCAAAATCCTTACTTTTATAGATGAGTTTAGTTTATTTTACTTTTTTCCTTAATGAACTTTTGTTTACATGGGGAAAGGGCTTGTGGGGTGGGAGGAGGAAGTGTTTGCTAATCAGTTTGGCTAGCTGAATAGTGTGCCTTTGATCCTTACACACCCTAATTTTGCCAGTGCAGCAGCCATTCTTTCCTTACTTAGTGAAATTCTGGGATGCTGTATGCTTCTCCACGTGAACAAAAAAGAGCAATTTACAGCATAAGTATGTCTCCATAGCTATGAAATTTACCTCCACCTCAGCACTAGTCACTATATAGTACTGAGTAGTATTTAGCATTTGAATATTACATGATTTGAATTAACTTTGATACCCTTTGGAACGGAATCATTTTAAATAGACCCTGATATTTTTTGATTAAGAAAGATTCTGAATTTTTTTTGCACGTTTTATACTATTAAGTTTTAATTATCCAGAAATATTCTGTATAACCAGTTTTTTAAATATGATTTATGCTTAGGATACAAGTTTCAAGTTTGTAGTTTCTTAATCTTGCTATATTAATTTCGTTACTGTGTTTAATTGCACACTTGCCAAAATACTTAGCATGTGAAAAGAAGGTTTTTAAAAAATATTTAATGCCTTCATATTGAAGCTGGTTTACTGTAAGTGAGTTGAGTGCCAGACCTCTAGTATGCTGTGTGTCTTCTTACATAAAACTACTGCCAAAATCTTAGTAAGTATGCTGTTTAAAAGTTTGTTGTCTTAAGCATTAATATTGAATTATAATAGGAGTTAAATTTAGGTAATAATGACATCATTGATCTTACCGTGTCTGTATTTTACTAAGATTCGGTGCCTTGTGTATGTTGCTGATTCACTTTTGCCACTAATGTTAAAAGGAGTTGAAAAATTTATTTTTACTTTACATTTTTATATATCAGAGTAACATCAATTATAAATTTATGTATCAAAAACACCTATTACAGAGGATGTGCTGATTGTAATGTCATAGGTACAAAGTATTTTGGCATGATGAGAGGCTCAGTAGCTATTGTTTTTAAATCGCTGATTTTGTCTCAGCTCCCTTGGATCACAAGTAAAATTATAATGATAGAAAACATCTGGTAGATAAATAACCTATCAGCTCGCCAAATTTTTGCAGTGGAAATACTGGAATCTCTCAGTAAGGTTCTTGGATTATAGTAATGCCATGTTAGATCACCTTGGAGCTTCATAACTAGCTTTTTCCTAAAAATATATATGTATATGCTGGTAAAAACTATTACATTTATGGGATATTTTGTATTCATATAGAGTTTTTCAATATTGTTGTTCATTAAAATGTTTTTTAAAAGCTTATATTATTTGTAGAATATGGCAAAGACATTTACAGCTCATCATATATCTATGTGCTCCCATTCACTTCCCAGCCCCTTGTAGTTAGGCAATGCCATTTGACTACTTCTAGCAGAGGGATTGTAAACAGAAGTGATGTTTTGTTTCCATACTGGAGCAGTAAAAAGTCCTGCATGACCCTCCAGCTCTCTTTTACCTGCCACGGTGGTCTGAATGCAATGTGTTCCAAATGGCATACCTACAAGATGGATGCACTCTGGATCTCTAAGTTACTGTTTAGAAGGGACCTGCCTTGGAGTGCTGATGGACTTGCAGTGAACTTTTTGAGAGTAAGAAATAAACTGTTATGTGTTAAGCCACTGAGATTTTTGGTCTTTTTATTACTGCAGAATCACCTAACTTAATCTGACCAATAACACAGAACTCTAGAACATCTATTTCATTATATACATAAAATAACACACTTCTACTACATCTTCCTGTAGTCTGTAGATTGACCCAGAAGTGATAATTTATGCCATAGTAGAAGGAAATATTCATTTTATTTGCATTGGCTTTTATGGTAATGACTGAGGAAGAGAGCGGTCTATCATAATATTTCATGCTTATTAGCAATGCTGACTGTCTTAGAAATAAAACTAGGTCATTATTCCTTTGATTATAGCCAAAACAATGTTCCAGTAAAGGGTCTGGGAAGGAAATTTAAAAAGCATTCATGAGGACTTGATAAAGAAGAGGAAGGCTATTTTTTAGATTAAGTGTAGAACTTAAGGTAGAGAAAGGTGCTATAGGAATATGTAGAGGACAAGAGACTAAATTGATTTAGGTGAACATTTAAGAAGTAGCCTCCAGATTGAAAGCAAAATAATTTGTCCCTATGTGAAAAGCACTAAAGTTGTTCTTAGTGATTTTCTTTGTGATTAGTAAGGAGAATAGCTTTAGCCATAACATTCAACTAGCTTTGACTATAGGAAAGGGAAGCAGTGTGAAAGTCAGTAAGAAAGAAGATGGGAGATGGGAAAAATCGATACAGTCTAGATTAGAAATTTAATTGAGAGCACAAATGAAGAATTTGAAAGATCCCAGGCTGAAGATGAAAGTTTAGATTGGAAATAGAATGAATGAAATTCGGGGTCCTTGTTTTCTATCTTATGACAACTGTCTTGATAATTAAAAATTTATTTTGAGAAAATTTACATTCGACATTGTGACATTTCTTGTAGTCATTTCTGTTTGGCCATATTTATTTTACAAAAAAGAAATACTTAATCTAGGTTTGTAGCTACTTCATGCCTCATGAAAATTGTAGTCAAACATTCAAAAACACCTATGTATTTTAGAGCTGAACTTTTTCATTCTTTCCTGAGCTGCAAACAAGGTGTGTTCTTTCATCAAATGGCTCTAACACTTTTTCTTGACTCTTTTCATGACACTTACCTTCATTTGCTTTATATTATGTAGTTGTTAAGAGCCCTGGCTGTCAACTAAGCACTCAGTTGAAATTCTCACTATGCCATTTCTTGATATCTGACCCTAAATAATTTATTTCACCTCTATGTGACTCAATTTCCTCATTATACAAAATCAGAAAAAAATAATAGTATCTAAATCTAGGATTGTTATGAGAATAAGAAAAAGATAACATTTTAAGTATTTCACATAGTTCCTGGCACATAAGTAAATGCTCAATAAATGTTAATTCTGTTTCCTCCTACTACTGTTATCATCATCATCATTATGTTTGTCATCATTATCATTATTATTATATCATCCCCCCACACTGCATTTTAACCTCCTTAAAGGTAGAATCTGTTTCATCTTTGATCTCTGGCAATGATGCTACACAGTGTTTTCCATATTATGAGAGCCTCCTAATTCTTATTAAATTGAATTAGTTGGTCAGGCCCTGGAAGAAAGGAGACTCAATGAGTGCAGTGTACTAGATGTTATGTATAAGCTCCCTGCCTTACTTTTTACAACAGCTTAATTGAGATATAATTAACATACCATGCAATTCACCTCTTTGAAGTATACAATTCAGTGGTTTTTAGTATATTCACAAATATGTGCAAGCATAACCACAGTCAATGTTAGAATATTCTAATCACCTCAAAAAGAAACTCCATATCCTTTATCCTCCCAACTCAGCCAGCCTCTCCAGCCCTAAGCAACTACTGATACACTTTCTGAAGATTTCCCCATTCTGGACATTTCATATAAAGGGAATCATGTAATATGTGGTCTTTTGTGACTGACTTCTTTCATTTAGCATAGTATTTTCAAGGATCATCCATTTTGTAGCATGTATTAAGACTTTATACCAAGATAAAATGAAAGAAAATCTAGTGCAGCCTACAGAATTTCTGCTAGAACCAGGAGAAGCACAATCTTCCGTATTTAAATATGCTGAGCATCATTAATCCAATTTGCACTGCTTTAAAAATCCTGATTATACAGAAGTCTATTGAGGATTTATATTTTCTGGATGTAAAATTGTTCAAATAAGGATTCATAGGAGAGAAGTTGAGTCAATTTTTATGATGGAGGCTGATAACATTAACCCAGCATGAGTCCGGTCTGTATTCAGAAACTTGGCAAGTGTAGAACCGTTTTAAGGAGAGCATAAATATGCTAATTTTCCCTCCAACAAGCTACTACTTTGAATGATTTAATCAATAAATCTATATGGTGTTTCGTGATGTCTTTTCCCAGAAGCTGTTTTTGAAAAGTGATTATCATTAATAATGTCATTAGAAATGATCTTATTGCTACTTATTGTTAGCATCTTCTTGACCATGTAAGAGAAGTAAATCTTTTATTTTTTCCTTGAGATTGAGCTGAAAGGAAGTTTGTAGAATTATTGTATATACTGCAAAATGATTACCCATTCTGCCATCTTACTGGTAACCCAAAAAGCTATAGCTTTATGGAAACTTAACAATGAAATATTAATAGAAAGCAATTTATTTACCATTAAAATAACCATTTGTATTACTTAAAATGATTTATTAAGTCATCAAATATTTGCATTGACTTTATTTTCCAAAAAATCTTGATGAAATAGTGAAAATATGACCTTGCAAAAGCTGTACAAGGAGAAAAACCTCGGTAGTTTGATAGTTTCTTCATTTAGTTTGTACATCCTGCTGTGTGACAAGCCTGCAGACTATGAGATTAGTGTCCACAGCATTCAGACAACTTCCTTTGGTAGTTCTAAACTCTGTGGAATTGCATCAGATAATTTTAGACAATAATGCTGACAACCTGGGAAACCTTTTATTTTTTTGACTTAAGGAATCTGACCACATAGTACTTACACAAGATGCCTGTTTCACAGAAGTAATTCTAAAGGCTATCTCCAAAAAATTTTAGTTTATACTCAGAATGAAAGGTTTTGCATCTGGTTCCCATCCTCTTTCTTTTGACAGCATTGTATCAACCTAAGGAATTCAAATATACCATGTGGCCAAAAGACCTCCAATCCCCCTATTCTCTGAAGGACTACGGTAGGCAATCAAGTTTTATACCAAAAAAGGATGTCTGTATTATCTCCTCCCCAACCTCATGGCAGGATTGTTGCATATGTTTATTTTTAAAATTAATTTATGTTTTAATTGTCAAAAATTGTATTTTAAATAAATGTTAGCATACTTCTTTGGAATCCTTTTTCAGACGAATATTAATAACCCTTTTATATACATAGACAATCACAGCTGTCCACTGATAGCCATGAGACCCTCCTAACTCAAAACCTGGTTCAGACCTTAGCTGCCAATCATTCTACTTATGCACAGTTATTATGTAGTTGTCATTAAGTGCTATGAAACATTCAGGGGCTTGGTATAAGTTACTTGTTTTTGATTAATACATTTTGTATCTTTTCCTGTAAACTGAATTGGCAAACTTAGGTGCAAAAACTTAATTCCAAATTTAGAGGTAGTATAGTGTGGAGATTGCGTGCAGGGGTTGGAGACAGATTGCTTCACAACAACCCTACAATTAAATGAGATAATCCATAGAAAGTAGTTAGACTTCAAAACACGGGGGCTTTTCAAACACTCTCACCTGTTCTATTTCAAAGGCAATAGATAGTCCTGACATCCCAATGTTGCCCCACACCCCCGATTCTTAATACTCCCTTGCCTATGTATGTGTGTATCTACAGCAATATATCACCAAAGTGCAAATAATAAAATAAATTCCATGTATTTTTTTTACAATTTTGTTTTCTCTTCATGAAACAGATTGTCTCCTTTAAAAGAGATAGTTGTTATCCTATTTTGTTCTTTAGTGCCCCCAAATAGCTTAATTACTTATTTATCCACATGGTATTTCATTTTCAACCCATTAACCCACATTTCGATCTTTATTCAACTAGTTTACCTGAATTTGTTTTTAAGATGTGTCCCATTTACTTCCTAGCTCAACCTTCACAGGATTAATTTATGTAGAGATTTTTCAGATGTAATAAATAAGAACATATTTTCCTTTATTGTAGCCTCTTTACAGAAATAAAGATTTTACCAGTACAACATACTAACAGAAAGTAAAGAACCACAGTTAAAACCCCATTACACCGAGGTGGGAGGATTACTTGAGCCCAGGAGTTTGAGACAAGCCTGAGCAACATAGTGAGACCCCGTCTATAATATATATATATATATTAGACATTTCAATGAATAAATACCCTGAATTTACTTCCCTCCTTTCTTCTAATCTGTCTTGGTTCCCCATTAGCTGAATCCAGTTGAAAATCAGAAGTCATGGGATCTCGTCAGTCAATGTAGTCTATAGGTCAGCCTCCTGGGGCACAGAGCAGGTGGAAGAAGGGTGGAAAGTGGAACCGGAGTGGCAAATGAAAGATATACCCAGCACTTCCCACCCTTTTTGTACCTCATCATTCATTCTTGTCCTTCAACTGAGTGAAAATTTCATGTTTCCAACCAAGATGTTGCATGAAGTCACACAAGTTACCATATTATCTCAGGGTGATGTCAGTTTCATCAGACTCCTACTAAAATATTAGCCACCACTGACATTATTCATTAAAATAGTGATGGATGTGGGGAGGGGAGAGGATTGTAAAACATAATGCTACATTCTTCTCCTCTCTAACTTCATTAGGCTATATTGGTAACCATAGCTGCCTTTCCTCTCAACTCCATGCTTCCCTTACCCTTAGCCAACACCTAGATAGATGGGGTTCTTTACCTGGTTGGGTATAACAAACCTTCATTCCTGATATAGTTGAGTCCTTGCGGTCCTGCCTTTATTGGGTTGTTCCAGTTTTCAGTTGATGAAGACAATTGGACAAGGGAGTAGCAAGAGGCATCCCAGTGAAACATCTGGATTCCAGACATAATGCTTTTTGCCCCATTGTGTAGCAACAATCCAATATTTCCATAAAGTTAGAATCAATTACCTAGTCCAATACAGTGACTCCCTTCTTTGCCTATTGGTTTAGTGGCATGAAGAGCTCAAAAAAAGGCCACGGGCAAGTCTCGGCTTCCCACCTATCAGACTCATGACCTTGTTTCCTAGTGAAAGTATTCCTCCCTTGTATATTAGGATTTCTAAACTCACAAAGACCAAGATTGTGAAAATGGAAGCCAAAATTGTTCAAGTAATAGTAAGAAGGACCACTCCCTCTCCCATCCCTCAGTTCCTGGCTATGGAAGAAATTATACCATTTATTGGCTACTGGTTTAAGCCACATATTGCATTTTTTAGGACAGCATTCTAACCTTGCAGGTTGTTTTCTCCTACTTGGCATAACAAATGAATCTTCAATAGGCCACATTAGACACATAAGATCAGTGAATCCTATGGTTGTGAACCCATTACTGTAAAACATATCCTCTGCTTAGAGAAAATATTGTGTGGGACTCCATAACAATGGATAAAGTCATTCTATAAGTGCAAGAACAATTGTGCTGACACAATCTCTCCACTCAAAGAAAGGAAATCCATATCCGGAAAATGTGTCTATCCTACCAGGGACAAAGTGTTGCCTCCTTCATAAGGGAAGGGGTCCAATATAATCAATCTGCCACCAGATAGTCTGCTAACCTATTGAAAATAATACCACATTAGGGGCTCAACATCGGCCTCTGCTATTAGCAGGTTGGGCATTCAGAAGTGGTGGTAGCCAAGTCAGCTCTGGCAATGGAAAGACCACATTGTTAAGCCCATGCTTAGCCTCTGTCTTTGCCACCAGGTACATTTTGCACATTAGCCCACTGAACAAGCATCAGGGTGACTGGGGAAAGAGGTTGACTAACAAACAAAACAGGTCATCTTGTCCACCTGATTGTTCTGATCTCTTCTAATATGGATGCCCTCTGGTAAGCATTTGTATAGGCTATGAATGTCTTCACACTCTTAGGCCATTCCAAGAGATCCATCCAAATACCTCCCCCACCCATGACTTCCTTGTCACTGATTTACCAATTCTGATCTTTCCAAATCCCTAACCAACCTGTTAGCCTTTGCTCATGAATTAATGCTGATCCCTACATCAGGACATCTCTCCTCCCACTGATGTGTCAAATCAGATATACTGCCAAACATTCTGCCTATTGGAAGGATTTCCTTTCACCAGTGATTTTCACAGCCATTCCTTCTTGATGATCTTGGCATACCATGCAGATTCATCTGTAAATCAGGTCCATGCTTTCTCCTCCTCATTAACTACTAATGAGGAAGTCCTCATAAGGTAATAGGTGTGGTTGAGGGAGAGGTAGTAAAGCAGTATAACCAGGTATCATGAGAGTCTGAGATATTTGCTCATCATTTTTAATAGAGTTTATTTTTACAGAAGTTTTAGGTTCACAGCAAAATTGAGCATATAATACAGAGTTCCCATATACCTCTTTTTCCCACAATAGCACAGCCTCCCCCACTATGGATATCCCACACCAGGGTGGTAGATTTGTTACAATCAATGGTCCTTCATTGACAAATCATTATCACCCAAAGTCCATAGTTTACATTAGAGTTCACAATTGGTGTACATTGTATGGATTTTGACAAATGTATAATGACATGTATCCACAATTACAGTTTTATATAAAATAGTTTCATGGCCCTAAAAATCCTCTGTGCTCCACCCATTCATCCCTTTCTCCTCCCTAACTCCTGGCAACTGCTGAACTTTTTACTGTCTCGATAGTCTTGCCTTTTCCAGGATGTCGTATAGTTGGAATCATACAGCATGTAGCCTTTTCATATCAGCTTCTTTTGCTTAGTAGTATGCATTTAAGTTTCCTTTATGTCTTTTCATGGTTTGATAGCTAATTTCTTTTGAACCCTGAATAATATTCCATTGTCTAGATGTACCACAGTTTATTTATCTGTTCATCTACTAAAGAGCATCTTGGTTACTTCCAAGTTTTGGCAATTATGAATAAGGCTGCTATAAACATCTGTGTGCAAGCTTTTGTGTGGCCATAAGTTTTTAACTCATTTGGTTAAATACCAAGAAGTGTAATTACTGGATTGTCTTCTCATAATTTTTACATTGCCTTTTGGATCTGTTTAAGTATATGCCACTTCCATTTTATAATGAAATAATGATATGCTCATCCCAATTCATGGCTGTTTGAATCAGATAGCACAAGTTTATGATGAGCAATACAATCTCTTCTAGGGCTTACTCATAAACCAGGAGCTGCTTTTCAAATGGAGAATAGAGTAGGGTAAGACCTTTCTCCTAAACCCAAGGGTTCTGTGCTATTATCCTCCCATTGGGGTTTGCCAGAGGCTGCATACAACATCTCTTTCTACCACAGAAACTTTGCATACTTTCAGGACCTCTGGTTCATAAAGCCTTAGTAGTTAAGCATGTTGCACAGCAGCCCAGAACTGATGGAGCACCCATTCTTTTCTAGCGCTCATTTAAAATTAGATGCTCTGCAGATCACCAACAGATCTGTCAGAGTAGCACACCAATTGTGTTATATGTTGCTTTCTAAATCCAAAGAGGTCCATCAAGCATTATGCATATTTTTTTTTGTGGTGGGTAGTAAAAGGTGAAGCAATTTGACTCTCATTTTGGAAGGAATTTTTCCAGTATACTTTAGACCATTGGACCCTTAGAAACTTCACTAATGTGGCAGGTCCTGAACTTTTGCAGTTTATCTCCCACTCTCTGGCATTCATATGCCTTAGTAAGGCATCTGTAGCAGTGCTACTCAAAGTATGGTCCATGGACTCATGTCAGTTCCTAAATTGTTTGTAATTAGTCTGCAACAAGATAAATATAGAAATTGAAATATTTTAAAACTTATATAGCAATTAGGCATACTTGCAACATACAAGCACATAAACATTTTTCTAGTACTTCATGTTTATTATATTTTACAAAAGTATCAGTCCTCGATGAAATGAAAAAAATAATTAAAAAGTGTTTTAAATTGGAAATTTAAAGAATTATTCTTTGCTAGTGAAAGTTGATGAGAACTGATCTAGGGTGCTTGCTACTTCCAGCTCAATAGGTCTGATTAACATAATATCATCAATCTAATTGGCCAAAGTGATATTCTGTGGGATATCAAGATGATCAAAGTCTCTCTTGACTATATTCTGACTGAGAGCAGGAGCGTTCACAGTCCTGAGGTGACACAGTAAAATATAATGTTGTCCATGCCATGTAAATGTAAACTGTTTCTGATAGTTAACGGCTAAAGGAAAGCATTTGACAGGTTAGTAGCTGCATACCAGATTCCAGGGGCTGGGTTAATTTGCTCCAGTAAAGGAACCACATTTGAAACCATGGCTGCAATTGGCATCACCTCCTGATTATTTGAAATAATCTACTATCATATTTCATGATCCATCTGGCTTTTGCACCAACCAAACAAGCATGATAAATGAGAGTGCTGTAGGAATCATTTTTCCTGCATCTCTAAAGACTTTGATGGTGGTGCTAATCTGCAAATTCCTCCAGGGGTTTTGGTTTGCTATCTTGGAAGGAGCTCCCACTTCACTTTTTCTACCATAATAGTCCTCACTCTATGAGACAAGGAGCCATTGTGGAGATTCTGCCAATTACTTAATATACTCAATCCCCTGTACATACTCGGCAACCAGGGAAATAACCACCGAATGGTCCTACATTTTGTATAACTATATTGTGAAATGGACTTAGGCCAAGACTCCATCCATCTTCTGATTTTACTAAGCCTCTACTTTGGCCAGTGGACAACAGTGGCACTTTCAAGTCTCTAGGCATCAACCCAAATTCCAGGTAAGTAGCTATTAATCCCCAAGAAGGACAGGTATTTTCCTTCCCCCAGTACAGTTACTTGTGTTAATGACTGCAGGTTTCACTGGAGAAGGATTGAGGGAGGGTTTATGGTGTAAGTCTATGGCCACACTGCAAGGCCCCTCCTCAAAAGTTTACAGTTTGCCCTCAGTTGAAGGGCTTTGACCTGACTGTCCTCAAGAAATTGGAGAAGAGTCCATGTGTCCACCCTATCGTAACTCAAGTTAGGTTTCTAACTTGATTTATATTTTTGCCACCTTTATTATCAACTAGCAACTTAGTAGGCTATGAATCTATCTAATTTCTAAGGACCCTGTGATCAGCTGGCCATTGCCACAGTTTGCTTTAGGTAAAAGCTCTCTGATTATCACTATATCCCCTGGCTTTTTGAGAAACTGCACATACCTTGATAGTTAAATGCTGCCACTTGACCTCTACCACACCAGGATCCCATTATTTTCATTGACATTAGGGAACCCAAATCCACTGCAACACCTCCTACTGTTCTCTGGCTTATGAGTTTAGCCACTACAGAGCGGAGATTACACATAACGGGTTCATTGCAACATTCCCATTTCCCTGGGCCTTTGGCCTCTTTCCTCTAGTGCAGTGGTTCTCAACCATCAGCGTGCATCAGAATGACCTGAAGGGTTTGTTAAAGCACACATTACTGGGTCCTACCCCCAGAGTTTCTGATTAAGTAGTTCTGGAGTGGTCCCCAAGAATTTGCAATTATAACAAGTTCCCAGATTAGGCTGATGATGCTGGTCTAGGGACTACTTTTTGAGAACCATTGCTCCAGTGTATGCCAATAAAATGCTATCATTTTTACCTCATTAACGGTTGTTGAATCCAGAATTCAGTTGGCCAGTCTAGCAGATTGTTAATGCTATACCCACAGGTTCTTGAGCCAGCATATCAAAAACTGAATCCTAAGTGAGTATACCCATGTCAATACAGTCAATTGAGTCTTAAATTTTATCTGCCTTGGTGTAACATCCTTATAATCCACTCCCAAGCATGCCCTCTGGACTCTCTTATGGGCCTGGAGACAATGAAGGCGGTGACTCACAAAGAGGCAACCAGCCCTGGTGCTA
This sequence comes from Daubentonia madagascariensis, assembly GCA_023783475.1. Lineage (NCBI taxonomy): Eukaryota > Metazoa > Chordata > Mammalia > Primates > Daubentoniidae > Daubentonia > Daubentonia madagascariensis. The sequence goes on from JAKFHU010000166.1 coordinate 1,567,334, forward strand.
TTACCAAAAGTGTTTTATGCTGAGGCTGCCTCTGCTGGCAAGAGAGATTAAGGTACACAGGGAGCCTGAACTGACCTCACTGGGAGAATGCCTGGAAAATACATACTCTGGGCTCACAGTGCTCCCTCTCTTCTGTCTCTTTCCAGGGCTCTCTTTTGGCTAAACCCAACTATATGCCAGAGATCATGGGAGGCTATTGATGTAACACATAACTGTTAGACTCCCAGGGCAGAAATCAAAGTATGGAGAGTGGAGCTGGTAGAAATATTGATAGATATTAAGTACAAGGATTCATCTCTTGGTGACCAGTCTACTCCTGTGGAAACCTGAGCCCTAATTGGCCTTCTCTCTGGTCTGTTCTCAAATCCTATCCATCTTGTTGCTTATGTCCTAAATCCAACTTGACACATCATAAGTTCACAACTTGACTGATTCTATAAAGTATTCAACCTACTAGGTGCCTAATGTGTTTCCCTTAATGTAGTAGTCATTAGTGCTATTCCATAGATATTTATGGTTTTCCTTCTGAACACATGGTAGGATTGCACTTGCGTACCTCCTTCAAGTTCAATGTCACCATGTCTGCATACTAACACAGATGCTCTCTGTATCCCACGTGTATTCAAAAAGTTTCAATAAACAAAAATTTTGAATAATCTCAACTTTTAACTATAAAAAAATTATTTGCATGTCTACTTTGACATACTCATTTTAATTGTCAAAAAGACGTCATATAAATTAGGATTTAGAAAGAGCTAAGAAAATTGATGGTGGTAGTAGAGAATGGGAAGAATTTGAGCCTCTTAAGTTTGTCAAAAGGAAACCAGACAAATTAGGAACATTAAAAAGGACATTGGAGCTGAGATGTTAAAAGTGGAAAATTCAAAACTCTAGACTGAAGTAATAACTATAACCTTAACAAAAGAAAGGAAAAATAAATTGTAGTACAGACATACAATGAAATAGTAAAAACAATTCCATATTTTGCTTACAGATAAATACATTTTTGATAAAAGTAGAAAGTTATGCTTGGGAATGATAACCACCAAATTCAGGATATTAGTTACTTGTGAGTATGAGGAGGAAAAATTGATTGGGGAGTAGTGTACCAGAGCATAACTATATTTATAATGTTTTATTTCTTAAACTGGGTGGTGGGTACAAGGGTATGTGTGTGGAATCATTCTTTCTTTTTATATATTTAACATATTACATAATAATAAAAAGGGAAATGCAATCATGAAAACTCATTTCTTTGTTTTATTTAATCAAATAGTTGTAAGTCTTTATGACCTGTTGAACAAAATTTCTGATATTTTGCTGATTAGCAAATTAACTGCTTCCACTACTGATGCTTAGACAAAACTGTGGAAGAAATAAAAATCCTGTCATATTGGAATTTTGTTCTGTACTATGTCTATAGTTATCTTTTCCTTTTCTATAATACACACTGTACTATCAACTGTTCTACTCATATTTAGAATTATTTATAAAACATTCTTATAAAAACTAATTTTTACATGACTGGATCATGGTTCATTGTGACAAAATCCATGGCAGAGATGAAAAATGCTAAAACAGTCATACCAAATATGTCTTTCATGGCATTATTTATAAGTCATTAACCTAGCCTTATCTCAAATATTTGATTTAAGGAAATGTTTTTCAAAATGTGATACTCAGACTACATGTATCACAATCGCGTGGGGTAATTATTAAAAATAGATTTCTGAGATGCAAGCTAGATTTTCTGAACAAAGGTTTCTAGGCATATGCCTGGCCCAAGATTCTTCATTTTTAACGAAGTTTTAGGACAAAACTTGAGTAACTATTTCTAGATGAGAAGTTTGTGAAATAAAATGAAAATTAGTTGTAATGTTTTTTACTTATATATTGGGGTTTTTACATGAGAGTTAGTGAAGCAAAATTGTAATAAAATTAACTTAACTAAAAAGAACACTCATTCAACACGTGTTTATAGGGTGCCTACTTATGTGTCAAACACTGTTAGGAAGTAGGATAAATAGAGTGGTTATTATGCCATGGTCCTAATAGACGTGCAAATTGACAATTATAATAAATTGTGATTAGTGAATTTATAGTGATAGGCACAGAGGAGGAACACCTAACCCAGACCGAAGAAGTCAAAACTGTCTTTCTGGAGGTGGTGATACCTGAGCTCACTCTTAAATGATAGGTAGAAACTGACTCAGTGAAGGGAGAGATGTGTGGGGTACATGCATTCTCAGCAAAGGGGATGGATGGAACAGGTTGGGATATACTTGACTTGTATAAGAGTGAAGTTGAAAGCCTTGTAAGTTCTGGAGTATATTTCTACCACTTTTGCACCCTAACCTCTCCTTTGAAGCTGCCACCTTTTTCCCCACCCTCTTCCTAGACTCAGTTTTTTTTTGTTTTTAAACTAATAATATCTTGGACACTCCTCATCTCCGGGGAGGGATTTGGCACTTCACTCACAGTTTTCCCATTCATTTATTCTCCTGTCATCCTGAGAAAATTCGTTCTCAGAAAATTCAAAATCATGGTGGTGACTCATCTAACAATGTAGCTTCACAGTTCTGACATCTATCTTATACCCCACCAAAGATTCTGACCAACACTCCTGTAATTCCCTCTCATGGGCACACCCTAGGCCTTGTAAATATCTGGGAGAATGCAAGCATTGTATTTTTGAATTCTGAAACTATTCTCTCTCATCACATTTTCATATCTTTCCACTTCTTTCCCTCTCTCATTTCCTACTTTTGACCTTCTATACTTGATCTGTGATCCCTTCCAATTCTCCCAGGTTGGCACTACCTTCTCATTCTAGCCTAGATATCTTGTCAACTACACCTTTAGACGCAAAGCCCCTCAATTTCCATTTTTATTCACCTTCACAATTATCTGTCCTCAAAGGGTCCTTTTTTTTTTTTTTTGAGACAGTGCCTCTCTCCATCGGCGGGACTAGAGTGCCATGGCATCCGCCTAGCTCACAGCAACCTCAAACTCCTGGGCTCAAGTGATCCTCCTGCCTCAGCCTCCCGAGTAGCTGGGACTACAGGTGCGCACCAGCTAATTTTTTCCATTTTTAGTAGAGACAGGTCTCATTTTGCTCAGGCTGGTCTTGAACTCCTGACCTCAAGGGATCCTCCTGCCTCAGCCTCCCAGAGTGCTAGCATTACAGGCATGAGCTACCGTGCCTGGCCTGTCCTCAAACAGTCTTGCCTCTCAGTCTTTACTGTCTTCCAGAGGAATCATATCTATTTATGAATATGGCACAGTTTTTACCCTGAAGAAGCCTAAAGTCTCATTTTAATATATATATATATATATATATATATATAAAAATAGATTGATATGAGGAATAGGAAAAAATGGCGGTGTGATAGGGTCCTCCCACCATACCGCTCCCAGGAAAGGAGGTGAAGAACGCTAGCGGCTGCCGGCGAACACGGACCGCTCACTCCAAAAACAGCATTGCGAATGACAGAGAGACAGCGCCGAACGCCCAGCCCAAGAAAACAGGTACAAAATTTTCACAAAGATCAGAGGGCGCACGGAGCACAATAGAGCCCAGAGCGCGGGAAGGACGCACTCGCCAGGTCGGCGCAGCGCGACCTGCCCCCCAAGCGGTTACGCGCCTCCCCATACACGCAGTCAGGGACAAGCCCAGAGTTGGGACAGAGCGGTTGCTCGGGCCAGCGAGTCCTGTGGAGAGGAGGAGGAAGTAGCCAGAGCCAGACACAACTCGCAGCTGCAATATACAGAGACTGCCGAGGGCTGGAGAGGAACTGGGCGGGGACCGAGATTCAGCTTCCCGGGACAGTGCGCGGGAACCCGCAGGCCGGCACTGCGCCACTAGAAGTCAGCGGGACTGGGCCCAGGAGTTTATCGGAGAGCGGGACGCGCCCTTAGAGGTTGCTTACAACTACCGGCGGAGAAAAACTGCGCTCCCGGCGCGATCGGAGCCCAGCTGTGCGCCAGGCTGGCGGCGGCCGCCATCTTTACAGCCGCCCGCGCGGAGCCGTGAGCCGCGTCTCTAGCTCCGCCCCGCCCCGGCCCAGGGCTCATCCGCTGGGGCGAGACAGGCTTTGCCTGTGGTGGCCAGGGACAGCGGCATCCGTGGGTTCCAGGTGGACGAGATCCCGGAACTGTAGAGGTGCGACCTTTGAGTATTGGAAACAGTTTGCAGCTCGTCCATCTGTTTCTGCTACCCCGGCTCTGGCCTCCGACAACTCCGCTCCGTGCCGGTCCTAGTGCCCGCCCCTCAGGTCCCAGCCCTCCTGTACCCCAGAGATCGCTCATTTTGAAGGTTGCTGGCCATAGTGACTCATTTGGTATAACTGCTGGTTCCCATGACAACCAAATACCTCAAGAGCCACAGGCTGAACCAGAGCAGCTCCCCATAATCCTGCCCACTTCAATAGGGAATTTCGCGCCACCCAAGAGTGCTTCCAGCTGCCACTACTCCCCCCTCCCCGTGGGAACATCCCCCCGGTGGAGACTGCTGGGGATAGAGACGGCCACCTGCCTCGCCTTGAGGTCTAGTGGTGGAAAAGGGGTACACAATTGGAGATCCCCCTATCAACTAGTTTCACGCGGAGACACACATCAGAAGGGCAGCCACACGTGGCTAGATGAGCAACCTCTGAGCTGTGTAAATTTTCCCAACTCAGCTCTCACACTGCAGCCAAAGGAAATTGTGTTTCTACCAGAACCTCAGGAAGAGCAGGGTCAAAGTAACCCCTAGGAGCTACAAGACCCCTCCCAAAGCACAGGGCTTTCGCATACCCCAACTGGGGAATCAGAGTCTGCTACGGACATAACAGAACACCTAGCTAATAGGGAGCGAAGGACTCATATTCTCAAGTACAATCCATTAGCTCAGAGCCCAAGCTGGGAGGTCATTCTCACCACACTCCACTGGGAAGAGGAGAAGACCACAGGTCAGAGTTACTCAAGATCCAACAAACTTGCTAAATACACCTAAGGCAATGCAGGCCACTACTTCTCTCCCTGGCTTTGCCAAGGAAAATAATTGTGGGCCTGGTGACAGGGCCATAAACTAGCTCTAACACCCCCAGCTCTCGACCAGAGGCCAGATGAGAAAAACCAGCGAAAGAACTCAGGGAACATGAAAAATCAGAGTGAAAAGTCACCCCCAAAAGAAATTATCAGTTCCTCAGCAATGGATACCAACCCAATGAAATGGTAGAATGACAGAAGAGGAATTTCGTTTATGGATTATAAGAAAGCTCAATGAAATTCAAGAGAAAATTGAATCCCAGCACAAAGAAACCACAAGAAAAATGCAAGAAATGAATGAAAAATTCTCCAAAGAATAGAAATATTACGGAAAAATCAAATAGAAATCCTAGAAATGAAAGAAGCATTCAAGGATCTACAAAACACAGTGAAAGCCTTAAGAATAGGCTGGACCATGCAGAGGAAAGAATTTCAGAGCTAAAGACAGCTCCTATGCACTAAATAAATCAGCTGAAGAGAAAGAACACAAAAACAAGAGACAGGAAAAAGCATACAGAAATGTGGGATTATGTAAAGAGGCCAAACATAAGGATCATAGGTATCCCTGAGGGAGAGGGAAGAAAATTTGCATGGGCTGGAAAATTTATTTGAAGGAATAATAGAGGAAAATTTCCATGGCTTAGCCAGAAATCTCGACATCCAAGTACAAGAAGCACACAGGACTCCTGGGAGAGTCAACGTGAAAAGGCATTCACCACGCCACATAATTATTAGACTGACCAAAGTAAACACCAAAGAGGCACTCCTCAGAGCTGTAAGACAAAAAAGGAGGTAACCTACAAAGGGAAACCCATCAGATTAACTGCAGATTTCTCAACTGAAACCTTACAAGCCAGAAGGAATGGGGAGACATCATCAATCTCCTAAAACAAAACAAAGGTCAACCCAGAATTCTGTATCCTGCCAAACTAAGCTTCTTATATGAGGGAGAAATAAAGACCTTTCCAGATAAGCAATCACTGATAGAATTTGCGAAATCCAGACCGGCCTTGCAAGAAATGCTTAGACCTGCATTATACACTAACCAGCGCAACAGACACCCACCTATGTAAATTATGCAAAGGCTAAAACCCCAGAAACCAGATTCCACAATGACGCAAGAGGTAAACAAAAGATACCACCCAACAGAATAATCAGAAATTTACCCCAATATCAATTCTCTCAATAAATGTAAATGGCTTGAACTGCCCATTGAAGAGACATAGGCTGGCTGAATGGATTAAAAAATACAAACCAAGTATCTGTTGTCTTCAGGAAACACACCTCCACACAAAGACGCATTCAGACTCAAGGTGAAAGGATGGAATACAATTTTTCAGGCTAATGGAAACCAAAAGAAATCTGGAGTAGCCATCCTCATTTCAGATGACATCAACTTTAAAGCAATAAAAGTAAAGAAGGACAAAAATGGACACTATATAGTGGTGAAGGGAAAAATTTCACAAGAGGATTTAACAATCCTAAACATTTATGCACCCAACACAGGAGCACCCAGGACATAAGCAAATGCTGCTAGATCTAGACAACATAATAAGCAGGAATGCCATAATTGCAGGGACTTCAACACCCCACTGACGGAACTGGACAGAGCCTACAAACAAAAATTAAATAGAGAAATAAAAGACCTAACACGGACTCGAGAACATTTGGGACTAACAGATATCTACAGAACACTCCACCCAAATAACACTGAATATACATTCTTCTCATCAGCTCATGGAACTTTCTCCAAAATTGACCACATCCTAGGCCACAAAACAGATCTAAACAAATTCAAAAAAATAGAAATCATACCATGTATGTTTTCAGACCACAGCGAATAAAATTAGATATCAATTCCAACAGAAACTCACATCTTCCTCCAAAAACTTGGAAACTAAACAATCTATTGATGAATGAGTATTGGGTCAAAGAGGAGATTCAAATGAAATCAAAGATTCTTCGAACTAAACGATAATGGGGACACAAGTTATCAAAATCTGTGGATACAGCAAAAGCAGTCCTGAGAGGAAAATTTATCGCCCTAAATTCCCACATCCAAAAGACAGAAAAGTCACAAATCAGTAAACTAATGAATCATCTTAAGGAATGGAAAAGGAAGAGCAAAGCATCCTAAAACCAGCAGAAGAAAAGAAATAACCAAAATTAGAGCAGAATTAAATGAAATCGAGAACAAAAGAACAATACAGAAGATCATGAACGAAAAGCTGGTTCTTTGAAAAGATAAACAAAATAGACAGGCCACTTGCCAGGTTGACCAGAAACAGAAAGGAAAGGACTCTAATAAGCTCAATTAGAAATGAAAAAGGAGAAGTCACAACTGATACCATGGAAATACAAAACATCATCTTTGAATACTACAAAAATCTCTATGCCCACAAACACGAAAACGTGGAGGAAATGGACAAATTCTTAGAAACACACTACCTCCCTAGGCTCAAACAGGAAGAAACTGAATTTCTAAACAGACCAATATCAAGCACCGAAATTGAAGCAGTAATTAAAAATCTACCCACAAAAAAAAGTCCCGGACCAGATGGGTTCACACCTGAATTCTACCAAGCCTACAAAGAAGAACTGGTGCCTATACTGCAGAAATTATTTGAAAATATCCAGAAGGATGGAATCCTCCCAAACTCATTCTACGAAGCCAATATCACCTTGATACCAAAGCCAGGAAAGGACACAACAAAAAAAGAAAACTACAGACCAATATCCCTTATGAATATAGATGCAAAAATTCTCAATAAAATCCTTGCAAACCGAATTCAAATGTACATCAAAAAAATAATCCATCATGATCAGGTGGGCTTTATTCCCGAGATGCAGGGATGGTTCAACGTACGCAAATCTATAAATGTAATTCACCATATAATAAAGCAAGAACAAAGATTATATGATCCTTTCAATAGATGCAGAAAGGCTTTTGACAAAATCCAACACCCTTTTATGATAAGAACTCTTAACAATATAGGCATAGATGGCTCATTCCTAGAAACTATTAAAGCCATATACGATAAACCCACAGCCAATATCATACTGAATGGGGAAAAATTGAAGGCATTCCCCCTTAAAACTGGCACCAGACAAGGGTGTCCACTATCTCCACTTCTTTTCAACATAGTGCTGGATGTCCTGGCCACAGCAATTAGACAAGACAGAGGAATCAGGGGCGTCCAGATAGGGCAGAAGAGGTCAAACTTTCACTATTCGCAGACGATATGATATTATACATAGAAAACCCCAAAGATTCAACCAAGAGATTACTGGAATTGATAAATGAATTCAGCAAAGTCTCAGGATACAAAATTAATACACACAAATCCATAGCCTTCATATATGCTAATAACAATCAAGCCGAGAAACAAATTAAAGATGCTATACCTTTCGCAATAGCAACAAAGAAAATTAAATATTTAGGAATATATCTAACTAAGGAGATCAAAGACCTATATAGAGAGAATTATGAAACACTGAGAAAGGAAATTGCAGAGGATGTAAATAGATGGAAAACCTTACCATGCTCTTGGATAGGCAGAGTCAACATAGTAAAATGGCTTTGCTACCTAAATTAATTTACAGAATCAATGCAATCCCTATCAAAATACCAACATCATTTTTTGCCGATCTAGAAAAATAATTCTACGCTTCGTGTGGAACCAGAGAAGACCCCGTCTAGCCAAAGCAATCTTAAGCAAAAAGAACAAATTGGGAGGCATCTGTCTACCAGACTTCAAACTATACTACAAGGCTATAGTAACCAAAACTGCATGGTATTGGCACAAGAACAGACATGTAGACCAATGGAACAGGACTGAGAACCCAAATATAAAACCAACCTCATACAGTCACCTGATCTTTGACAAATTCCAGAAAAACGTACACTGGGGAAAAGATTCCCTATTCAACAAATGGTGCTGGGAAAATTGGATGGCCATATGTAGAAGACTGAAAGTGGACCCACACCTCTCACCTCTCACAAAAATCAATTCACAATGGATAACAGATCTAAACCTAAGACATGAAACCATAAGAATTCTCGAAGAAAATGTTGGAAAAACTCTTATGGACATTGGCCTAGGCAAAGAATTTATGAAGAAGACCCCCAAAGCAATCACAGCAGCAACAAAAATAAATACATGGGACCTGATCAAATTGAAAAGCTTCTGCACAGCCAAGGAAACTATCACTAGAGTGAACAGACAACCTACAGAATGGGAGAAAATATTTGCATGCTACACTTCTGATAAAGGGCTGATAACCAGAATCTATACAGAACTTAGGAAAATCAACAAGAAAAAATCAAACAACCCTATTAAAAATGGGCAAAGGACATGAACAAAAACTTTTCCAAAGAAGACAGAATGATGGCCAGCAAACATATAAAAAAGTGCTCAACTTCTCTAATCATCAGGGAAATGCAAATCAAAACCACAATGAGATATCACTTAACTCCAGTGAGATTGGCTCATATCAAAAAATCCCCAAATAACAAATGTTGGCGGGGATGTGGACAGGTAGGAACACTCATACACTGCTGGTGGGACTGCAAATTAGTACAACCTCTATGGAAAAGAATATGGAGATATCTCAAAGAATTAAAAGTAGAATTACCATTTGACCCAGCAATCCCACTACTGGGTATTTATCCAAAAGAAAAAAAGACATTTTATAATAAAGACATCTGCTCTCGAATGTTCATAGCAGCACAATTCACAATTGCAAAGTTGTGGAAACAACCCAGGTGCCCATCAATACACGAGTGGATCAATAAAATGTGGTATATGTATACCATGGAGTATTACTCAGCAATAAGGAACAACAGTGAATTAACACATCTGGTATTATCCTGGTCGGAGCTAGAACCCATTCTTCGAAGCGAAGTGTCACAGGATTGGAAAAACAAGCATCACTGGTGCTCACCATCAAACTGGTACTAACTGATGAACACTTATATCACACAGGGCAATAACATTCATCAGAGGGCGGGCGGGCGGGAGGGGGGTGGAAGGGATGGGAAAAACTCTCACTGAATGGATGTGGGGAGCACAGTTTGGGAGACTACCACGATTGTGGCTCTGACACGGGCAGAACAGGGGCAATGTGTATGGCCAAAATGTTGTACCCCCATGATATTCTGAAATTAAAAAAATTAAAAAAAAAAAATAGATTGATATGAAATAGCAAGGTTAATTGCTTCAGCTATTAACTAGAGGCTGGCGTTCGCCAGCTTTACAATTCCAGCCATGATCTTTCTCTCCTGTGATTCAGGCTATAGATCCACACCCCTACTGAATAACTTCATTTTCATGTTCTCAAGGGCTTCTAACTCAAGATGCTCCAACTGAACTTTTTATGTACATATACAATTTTTTGTAGGTCTCAACTTGATGAGTTCTATCTGGACAGTCATTAGTTGCCTTAACTATTTAAAGAAGCCTCTAAAGTTAATTTACCTCTGAATATTTCTTTGCCTATCTCCACTGTAAAATGAGAATTGTTACAATAATAATTATACACGCACATATATCTCATAGGGTTGTTGAGAGGAATAAAATGGTTAATATATATGTAAAGACCCTGAAACAATGCCTTATATATAGTGACTGCTATCTATATACCTACTATTATTTTCTAAATATTTTTAGACAGTCAAATATTTTCAATTTGTCTTTGACCAAGTCGTTACTTAGCAGTGAACCATTTTTGGTTTAAGAATTTGTTCTTTTTGATATTACTAATTCTATTTTTTTTTGTTGTCAGAAGATAGCCTATGACATTTCTGCACAGTTAACATTTTTCAAGTTTTCTTAGTAGCTTGATATATTGTCAATTTTTTACACAAAAGATTTTTGAAAAGAAGGTATGATTTCAATTAGTGAGTTATAGAATTCAAAACACATCTAATTTTATTAATAACTTTCTATTCTCTATATGCTATTTATTTTTTGTTTAGTGTTATTTGTTGTACATTGATATGATGAGTTCAACATATCATGTTATTAATACTATTTTGTTTCCCTCATTTTCTCTTTGTGTCTAGTAGTTTCTAAGGACTTTTGCTTTATATATTTTAGCCTTTCTTTATCTTTTTACACAAAACATGTGTCTTATAAGGAACATATTAGTGAATTTTATTTCTAATTAAGTCTGAGGTGTTATATGATTTGATGGATAAAGCTAGGCCACTTACATTCCTTGTGATTATTGTATTTTGCTGCCAGGTTAGATTACAGTTTGTTCATTTATTCGTTTATTTGCATATGGACATCTAATTGCAGTTGTAGGACTGAGGTCCCTGATTCCTTGTGGCCTGTCAGCTGGGGCAGGTCTTTGCTCCTAGAGGGCACCTGCATTACTTCTCATGCTTTGTGTGTGCTCCCCTTCCACAATAGTGGGTTAAGTCTCTCTCAAGCTTTGAATCTTTCTGACATTCCCTGATACTGCATCTCTTTGACCTCAGCTGGACCAAGTTCTCTGCTTTTAAGGGCTCATATAATTACATTATTCACTCCACCTGCATAATCAAGGCTACTCTCTATTTTAATGTTGGTGGCAACCTTAATTACATATGCATTTTCCCTTCTGCCATGTAATGTAAGATACTAACAGGTTCCTGGGATTGGGATTGCGGGCATCTTGGGGATTATTCTATCTACCACAATCTACTCTCTGGGCCCCAAAGATTCACATCCCTCTCAAATGAAAAATATATTCACTTCATCCTAAGGACCTTAAAGATCTCATCTCATTACAATATCAACTCAAAGTCCCCAAATAGCATATAAATCTCATCAGCTCAAAAATCCCAAGTCTTTTAATCTAAGTCAGATGTGGAAGATGCTCTGGATATAATCCATTAAATACAATTCTTAGAGCATAATTCCTCTCCATCTGCAGACCTGTGAAACTAAAGAAACAAGTTACTCCCAACATACACATGTGGCACACACATAGGAAATCAGTTAAAATGTCAGGTCATAGTTGTCTGTTCTCAGTTCTTGGTGTGCTCTTGGCCAAAGAGTGGCCAGACACACCAAAAGCAAGGCAAGCCTGAGATGAAGTTTATTGAGGAAGGGCAAGACAGGTTTACAGAGCAAGAGCAAGATGTAGGTTTACAGAGCAAGGGCAAGACACGTTCACCACATACAATGAACAGACCCCCTCTTGTAACAAAAGGGGCTCTGATTATCATCTGGAGTCCTGTTTTTTACTGTCCAGATTGGGCTGTCCTTGTGGTTCAGATGTCACCATGGAACCACTTTGATGGACAGATAACGATATGATAATTAGCCTTAGGTTACTCTAGGTCACTTTCCAAATCCTATTGTGCTTGGGCTGCCTGGCCTCCAGGCCAGCGGATTCCCTGCATTCTTTTGCAGATTAGCAGGGGTTCCTCCTTTTTCCCAGGTGTGGCAGTTGCTCAGGGCAGGATTAAGGGTGGGGCAGCACCAAGACTGTGCCCACCCTTGTCCTTCTTCCCAGGTGGGGCATTGCTCAAGGCAACAGCACCAAGGCAAGGCACCCACCTTTGTCCCTACAAGAGCTGCAATCCTTCACTATCTACCTAACAAAAGTATACACATTTTATTTACAAAAAGAGAAAATGGATAGTAAAAAAGAGTCACCAATCTAAAACAGTTTTGAAATCAGCCATTCAAACTCTCTTGTAGCTCAATAGCTGGGAATAATTTTTTTTTTGGTTTTTAGCTCTTCCCTTTATGCTCTGTCCTCTATGCTCTTGACTCTGCCGTCTGAGTTATCCTTCCTTTTTCATGGGAGGTAGCATGTGTTTGTAGCTGAATAATTTTATTAGCCTGCTTACTGCCAGCAGCATTTTGGAGGTTCAGCGGCCTTCTTTAATTATGTACTCTCCCCGTCCTTTTCAATCCAAGCTGGCAATGTTTCTGCTGATATAAAATTCTCAAGAACTTTGTGGGTTTCATCTTGATGTCACAAGGATTCACCACATTAGACAGAAATTAGGTCTACAAATCTTTTTGAGAATATCCCTTCTCTATGCTTGGCTTTTGCTGATATGTCTAAGGGACAATTCCTTTAAGATTCCTACAGGATCGCTGATTTGTTTGAGGGGAACCACACCCTTGATCTCTTCAAAGAGCATTTTGTATGACTAAATACTCTGACGTTCTGGCATTTGAATAGGTTGAACATTTCCCAGATCACTAAGGCCTGGTTCCTTTTTATTTCACAGTTCTCTTAATTTATCTGTCTCCTCTTTCATTCTATTATAAGCAGAGAGAAGACATCAGTCTGCACTTTAGAATTTTGCTTGGAAATCTCAGCTAAAAGATCAGGATGTTTATTTACAAGTTTTGCTTTTCACATAACTGCAGGACACAATTCCACTAAACTGTCTTGATAATGCATGACAAGGGTCCCCTTTCCTTCAGTTTACAAAAATATGTTCCTCTCTTCTTTCTGAGCCTTAACCAGTAGTATTGCTCAAGTCCAGATGTCTACTAATAGTATATTCAAGTGATTTAGGCTTTCCCTGAAGTGATTTAGGATTTCTCTTAAATTCTCTTCTCTTCCTTCTGAGCCCTCACAAGCAGTATGCGTATTTCTACTAACAGTGTATTCAAGTCAATCCAGTCTTTTTCTCTGTCACACTCCTTGAAATTCTTCCAACCTTCCCTGCTTTAGGTTTTTCTCCATAGCATTTGTCACCATCTGATTTTCTCTATATTGCATTTATGTGTTTGTACATCCTATCACCAACCTCTATCTGTTAGGTAGACAGTGAGGGATTCCTGTCCTGGGGACAAAGGCGGGTGCCCCAAGCAATTGCCACATCTGAGGGAGGAGGGAACACACCCTACCAATCCACCAATCAGAACTTAGCATGCCAACTGCAAAAGAATACAGAGGATTCCCTAGCTTGTGGGCCAAGCAGCACAGGTACAATAGGGTCTGGAAGGTGACCTAGAACAACCTAAGGCTAATAATCATGTCATTAGCTTAAATCTATATTGTGGTTCACCCCCAAATGGGTTTTCAGAGAGGCTCATGGGAGATTCACATGCACAGTAAGACTCAGGTCATATAACTCCCAATTGTCCATCAAAGTGGTTCAATGGTGATGTCTGAACCACCAGGAGGGCCCAATCCTGACACTGTAAAACAAGACCCCAGGCCATAACTAAGCCCTTTTGTTACAGCAGGGGTTCTGTTTGTTGTCTGTGGCAAATGTTTCTTGCTCTGTGAACCTATATCTTGCTTTTTTTTGAATCAAAATTTTAGTTTATTATATCTCAAACAAGAAGCAGTACAATTAATCAAAGTATGTGCCTAAACTATTGATACAGTTTTGCCATCTTAATGGTAGCTTACTTAAGCCAGCAGCGAAGAAGCTTGGAGAGCAAGTGGGAATGAAATCATGAAAGGACTTTTCTACAGCTTGTTGAGAGTTGAATATTTGTCCTTGCAAGAAGTGGTCCAAAGCCTGGAAGAAGTGGGAGTCAGTTGGTGCAAGGTCTGCTGAATACTGTGTATGACAGAAAGTTTCCAAGTCTGGCTTCTGTAGTTTGAGCAGCATTGTTTTTTGCGACATGTGGTCTTGCAAGAGGATTGGCCTGTCTCTATTGACCAATCTCGGCTGCTTATTCACAAGCATCCTCATCATTTCATCCAATTGGTTGCAGTGGACATCTGCTGTAATTGATTGACCAGGTTTCATGAAGCTGTAGTGGATAATACCAGCGCTGGACCACCAAACAGACACCATTCGCTTGTTTTGATGAATATTCGGTTTTGGACTGTGTTCTAACACTTCATCTTTATCCAGCCATTGTGCTGAATGCTTGCGATTGTCAAAAATAATCCATTTTTCATCACACATAACAATGCAGTGTAGAAATGGTTTGCCTTTATGTCGTGACAGCAAAGAAAGGCAAGCTTCCAGATTATTTCTCTTCTGATGCTCGTTTAACTCATGCAGTATCCATCTATCCAGCTGCTCACCTTGCTGATTTGTTTCAAATGGTCCAATATTGTTGGAATAATAATGTCGAACCTTGCTGCTAATTCATGCATAGGTTGAGATGGATTCGCTTCCACTACAGCTTTCAGCTCATCATTATCTACCTTGGTCTCAGGTCATCCATATGGCTCATTTTCAAGATTAAAATCACCAGAATGGAACTTCTCACACCATCAATATACTGTGCATTCATTAGCCACATCCTTCTTAAACTTTGTTGATATTTCGAGCTGTCGGTGCTGTATTGGTTCCACGACAGAACTTGTATTAAAAAATAACATGAATTTTTGACTTATCCATGGTTTCACAAAAATTGTTCTAAAAAAAATTTGAAAGATAATCACAAGCCAAAACGTGCATTTGTAAGAATGAGGATGTACCTTCACAATTAGAAAAAAAAAAAAAGAAGTGAAATGTCAGAGATATCAACTGCCAAACTTAGTATTTAAGGAAATCAGACATTCCATGCTTAATAACTTAATATTTCCTTGACGAAGTGTCCGTTTTTTTTTTTTTTTTTGAGAGGCTTTAGCTCTGTTGCCCAGGCTCTTGTAGAGTGGCCCAATCACAACTCACTGTAATTTTGAACTCTTGGACCCATAATATTCTGAAATTAAGAAAAAAGAAAAAGAAAATATTTATACCTTGGAAAAGATTTCTTCAATATGACACCAAAAACACAATCCGTACAAGGAAAACAAAAATCAATAAGTTGTTCTTCAAATGGACACCATTACCAAAATGAAAAGATAAACCAGACTAGGAGAATATATTTGCAAATCATGTATCTGATAAAGGACTTATATCCAGAATATAATGAATTCTTACAAGTGTAAGACAATCCAATTAACAAAAAAAGATATGACCAGCTTGGGCAACATAGCAAGACCTCAGCTTTAAAAAAAAACCAAAAATATTAGTGCATGCCTATAATGTTTCAGGTCCTGAAATAGAATCTTCACTGTATATGCAAAAACAGCTTCCCTAGCTACTTGGGAGGCTGAGGCAGGAAGATCACCTATATCTTGCTCTTGCTCTGTAAACCTATCTTGTCCTTCCTCAATAAACTTCGTTTCACGCATGCCTTGCTTGTGGTGTGTCTGGTCATTCTTTGGGCAAGAGCACACCAAGAACCGAGAACAGACTACAACCCGACATATCCTCTAACCAATTCCAAACCCACTTCTGTATTTTTATTTGTGATATATAACTACTTCTGGTACCAAAATATGCATTGTTTTTCTACTTATGCCATAATAAATTACCACAAACAGCTTAAAAAAACACACATTTATTATCTCAGTTCTGTGGATCAGAAGCCTGGACACAACATGGCTCAGCTGGGTCTTTTGCTCAAGGACTCACAAAGCCTAAATCAAGGTGCCAGCAGAGCCACATTTGTTCCTTAGTGGAGGATGTGGGGAAAAATCTGCTTCCTAGCTTATTCAGGTTGTTGGCCAAACATATTTCCTTGTATCTGGAGCACTGAGGTCTCCCTTCCATTGCTTACTATAAGCTGGGGCCAGTCTTTGCTTGTAGAGGCTGCCCACACTCCTTTTCGAGCTTTCCATGTGCCCTCTTTCAACAATGGCTCATCGAGTACCTCTCATACTTTGAATCTAACTTCTTTTTCTTCTGACTCTATCTGACTCCAGCCATAACCTTAATTACATCTGCCCTGTCCCTTTTGTCATGTAATATAACATATTCCGAGGTTCTTAGGATTAGTGCATGGACATCTTTGGGGACCATCCTACCTACCACAATATTTTAAAGAAGTTAACAGGAGAAAAAAAGTCCTTCTGGTAGTTGATTCTTATAATTTTCCAAAGGCTTTAGTTGTAATCAGTGGAAGAGATAGGCTATAGCTGACTTACTCTATCTTGGTTGGTACTAGAAGTCCCAATCTTTGATTTTTAATTAATTAATTTAAAAATGCTTATTGAGTGACTTATATGCACTTGACACTGTGATATACAAGGCAAAAAAATATATAGGATGTTGTAAATGACCTTCAAGAACTTATAGCCTTTTTGGTAAAGAATAGAAGCTCATTAAATTCTGAGTTTGAGGAAACCTGGGCTATATTGCTTTTTTAAAGAACAGATTTTCTAAAAGTTATTTGACTCTGTCCTCCTATAGCTGTAATTCACTAACAGAAGTTCATCAGAATGAGAACAATGCAGCTCTTGAAATATCAGCATATTCAGGAATAGCTAATTTAATTTTCTGATTGACCTTAAAAGTCTGTAACAATTAGAAAAAAAATCAAAGTTATTTGAAAACTGCTGCTAGAAACAGCCTTATTTCAGCATTTCCAAAAGGTTATTTGTATGAGTTTGAGGGTGAATGTTGGAGGAGAGAATGAGAGCCAAAAAGGAAGACAGCGCACATACCAAAAGGAATTTACAAATGTATATACGAGAAAAGAAATATGACAGAAAGAATGAGATGGAAAGAAAATAATGAGAAATTGAACGAACATTTGAGGAACTCTTCCAAGGCTGAGGTTAGTGCCTTTAGTTGCAGAGTAAATGGTGTAAAGGAGAAAGTACTAGTTATTTGGTTAGCAGTTCACAGAAGTAATTAGTCAATCTAATCAATATTGTAAGAAAAACTGCCACTGTTTTTCACAAGTGCTTCAGGAAAATTTCTCTGCTACTGAGTTCTCAGGTAATGATGTTCCTTGACATGGCAAAGAAACACTACTACACTGGTTGAGAGCACAATTTCTGGAGATAGATGATCTAGATTTGACACCTGATTCCAAACCATCTGTGAACACTTGGGCAGTTGCTTACCTCTCTATGCCTCACTTTCCTGATTTTTAGAACAGAAAGGTTAATTATAGTGTCTGCCCCATTGGGTTATTGTGAGAATTAAATGAGTTTTTATATATAAAAAACTGAGAATAGTATCTGACACATAGAAAGCACCATGTTAGTTATTACTATTACTGCAGCCAGAAACAATAACCAGTGGGAAGTTAAAACTAATTGTGTGTCTTTAGGGCACAGGCTGTTGCAGAAATCTGGAAGTCTAGTATTAGGAGACAATATAAGGCCAGCAGGACCTATCCTCCACTTTAATCATGATTTTGGGGGGCTTTAGATGTAACCAAGATAGAAACTCTTGGTAAACCTAATGTTAAAATATTTTCTTGATTTCATACTGTCTTCAAGGCTAGAGGTTATGAGTCAAGGTCCTAGATCAAGTCTGACAGATAGTGAAAAATAAAGAGAGAGAGAGAAAGACGTGTTTTCACCAAGGTTCACTGGAAGATGATAAACTTTATGAAGGTAGGGATTCATTTTGTTTTGTTCATTGGTGTAACACAAGCTTCTAGAACAGTCCCTGGCACATGGAAGATACCCACTAAATATTTGTTCAAAGAATGACTGTTATACGCAGTTCCTAGTACTCCTCCAATTCCATTTCTCCTCCAGCATAATGCTAAATCATTCACATGACTTTGGGGCAGGGAGACAGTAGGGGGAACTCACAATCAAGTGAACGTAATCAATTAGTTACTTCCCCCATCAACCTAAGAGATGTCAAATCCCATTTGATCCAGGTATTCCAGAGAGGCCATGACCATACCTCCTAATATGTAGCCTTTTCTTGTAGGTGAACGTGAATAGTGTTCTAACTTAATTGATGGTGAATTAAAGAAAAATAGGAAAGTCATTATGCAGATGTCTGCCCATTCAAGGCAATCAGACCTTAAATGTATTAATTCTTTCATTTTTCTACCAGCGTTTTTCAAACTTTGGCAAGGATTAGAATCTCCTGGAGGACATGTTAGAATACAGATTATTGGTCTGCACTCAGCATTTCTGTGTCAGTTGGTCTGGAGAGGGGCCTGTAATTTGCATTTTTTTACACCTGTTAATCATTTGGTATGTAATTTGCATTTTTAACAAGTTCTAGGGTGATGCTACTGCTGCTGCTGCTGCTACAGAGATACACCAGGCACTGCTCTGGGTGTTGGATATACATGGTAAACAAAAATAATGTACATGTGCTCATGGAGATTATAGTATATTGGGGGAAATAGACAAACAGAAATATAATATCATTTATGAAAATTGTCATGAAGAAGAAAAAGTAAGGTAAGGAAAGAGAAAGTGATGGGTGATATTATAGACAAGGTAGTCAGGGAAGACCTCTGTGTTGAGTGACATCTAAGTAGATACCTCAATGAATATAAGCCAATGGAGAAGGAACAAAATTTCTTAAACCACTCTAGAATTAATAGGTTTTTAAAAATAATTTTTAATATATTTTATAAGTTTGTTTCCATTTCAAAAATAGGGTTTTCGTGACATCCCTTTTAAGTCTTCTGAGATAATTAGCAGTTGGATAAAATACTTCACATTTTTTTCTGTGCAAAACAAAGAGAAAGCACATTTCCTCTCTATCTTTAAGGCAGAAGTTAAATCAATTAGTTGTTCTCTGCTTCTCTATGAGTGGTAATAATGGTCTCCGTTGTGTACAAAGTAATGGATTCTAACAGGGTCAATCATGACTTTCATGACAAAAGAAAACTAAGATATGTTAGGCATATATTTAATATTTTGAAGAGCCTCAAAAACAGCAGGCTTCCTCAAATGCTTCCTTAGCGTCCTTGACAAAGACAGACTCCTGGACCTCTCCTAAGGGGAGAATGGATGCTAGTACAGTATACCATGTTGAAATGTAGTTTTCCTCTAGCCTCAGTGTAGATCTCTAAGCATCAGTTTTTCCTCTTTGTGCCTCAGTTTCATCCCTTCTTTGAGTCAAACCCCAGTTATGGTTTCTCCATCGTGTGGTATAAAATCCACTGCCTCAATTCTTCTTTCTTAAAAGTATACATAGGCAAGCATATGCAATTTATTAAGTATGCCATTGAGAAACATTTCTGTACTTTCTAAGGGGCAATGATGTAAAGTGGGCTGAGTACCAAGCTCTGAGTCAGACCTGGTGGCATCCCAGTTATGCCACTTTATTGTCCTTTACAAATTATTTATTCTATCTAAGCCTATTTCTTAACTTCGGGAAAGGATAAAGAGCTAGAAGATGTTCTTTAAAATTATACTTTCTTTAGGTAAGAGGTCCCACGTGTTCATCCTCTCACTCTCTTTATTGTGATTTGCTTCTAAATTTAACATTCTCTATATAGGAGTAACCCACATCTATATACCTGGACAAGGCGAGAGGGGACATTCTGAACATTTTTTTCTTCCATAGCCCTTTGCTCAAATGTCACCTTTTATGTTGATAACAATATGGGACCTTAATGGGTTATCCAAGCTCTGTTCCCTGAGTCTCCCTACCTGACATGCTTCTCTTTAGACCATTTTCTGTTATCATCAAGCTATGGGCTTTTCTTTAGCTTTTCTTCTTTTCTTACCCTTGCCAATATTCACATACCCACCCCCCCACACATATGCATGCATATGTGCCTTTTGCTCTGTTGAACTCCAGCTCTTTCTAGGTTTGTTTTATATACATTGTCACTGAGATATTTATTCTTTTGCTCACTATGCCATACAAATATAAAAAAAAATACTCGCCTTAGATATTTATCAGTTTCCTGCTTAGCTTACTATTTATTTCCTTATTATTATGACTGATACTTTAAAATGCAACCACCTGGAGCTTTGAGATCCATACTAAGCAGGGTTTCTTAACCATGTTCATACCAAAACTGAATCTTGCTTTAAAATATAATCATTTGAAAGATGAAATCAGTTCTGCTTCTTACATAACTATGTTAACAAAGAAAAATGTGTTTTAAAAACAACAAGTTATGAAATGGACTTCTTAGAACTAGGTGCTAGCTGTAATTGACTGAGGCTTAGAGTTAATAATTTTTCTTTCTGGCCATTTATTACATCAGTTCCCTGATGCATGAAAGTAACACAGTCTTATAATTTTTAAAGAAAAAATAGTTTTCTCAATTTTCCCCTTAATCATCTGAATTTCAGGATTTTGTTTGTATGTTTTGTTTTGCTTTTGTAATAACACATTTATCTAAATTGTCTCAGCTCCAAAATTCTGTGCAGTTTGACAATCATTAAGGCTAGGATGACACTATGTAGGAAAGAAATTTCTGCCTAACTGAGAGAAGCAGTTCTCCAGCACAGTTCACATAGTTAGACAATGACTATTGTTGTGTGTCAAATATGCAGATATAAGAAGATGTAGGAAGAGACTAAATATTTGCATTCGTGCTTCCTTCATGTTCCTCCATGTTAAGCTGCTGACTAAGTTGCCGGGATGTTATACACACAGATAAAATCGATTTAGAGGCACAAAGTGGGTGACAAGTGCATCCTAAAATAGCACCTGGGTATGCATGAATATGGAGGAAGGAAAGACCTTAGTCAAGGAAGAGTTTCTGGATCCTCAAATGGTGCCTGATGCCAGGTTTAGGCATTGGGACATTAGTGAAGTACTCCACAGATACTTAAAATACTAAGCCATATATTGGAGGAAGTAGGGTAGGATGTGGAGGCAGTATTACTCCTTGGCAAGAAGGTAACTGCCATCTTACACAAAGAGTATCTTGACATATGAACTGCCTGAAATTTATGTATTAGCCACATCTTTGCAAGATATTGAAGAATGCTATTAAAATATATGAGTCAGTAGAAATCATTAATTCATTAATCAAATATTTATTGAATACCTACTATGCACTGGGTGTTATGCCTGGTGTGGTTTGTTCAACAAGGAACAGAACTTGGTCTCTGACTTCAAGGAATTTCTAGCCTGGTGGGGGAAATGGACAAGTAAATGTGCCATTATAATATATGGTGAACAGTGTAGGTAGAGGTGATGGGCTAAGTATAGGTGGCTATAGAATTTCAGAGGAGGGCCACCTAACTCAAAATGGTTAAGTCAAGAATGGCTTCCAAGGGGAAGTAATGTGTGAGCTGAGACCAACAGCACAGATAAGGTTTAAATAATGCTAGCTAAATAAAGGAATTGGAAATAGAGGGGAACTTTCAATAGCATACTTATTATATGAGTAAAGGAAGTATCAGACAAGTAAACACAGAGTAACACATGAGGTTGTGTGTATACACATGTGCAAACAAGCAAAAATCATTTCATATTTTGGTTCCTTGGCATAGCATTTAAGGTCAAGCACCATTTTTGGCCCTAACCTTCCTTTCCACCCTCATCTTCTATAATTCCCCCAATTCTATTCTTTCTCAATGTAGGCAATACTTTCACCAGAAAACAGAATTCTTAGGTAGTTTTTATTTTATTTTATTTTATTTTTGTTATTATGGCTTTGTTTTAATTTATTGGGACTGAGGTTTGTGAATTGTTTAAGCTTTTAAGAGCTTACAACCCTCAAATATTTAAAACAATCACATTCTGAAATAACAATTTAAGGCATTAATTGTACACCTGCAAAATGTTTAAGAAATAATATTGCAGTGTTCAAAAAACAGATGTATTGAACTTCAGTGTATCTTTAGGGCTTCAGAGCCATTGCATCATAAGGAGAAAGAGATTTGGAAGGATGTTTTAGCAGCATACTTTGTCATCTGGCTAACCTTTATACTGGGATGAGTGCTTTCAATGATTTAAATATGAAAGTTGCAATACATATGTTTAATTATTATTTATTTCTCAAACAATATTATAAAAAATACAAAAATCCTAATGAGATACCACTGTGCATGACTAGAATGGCTAAAATTAAAAAGACTGGAAATGCCATGTTTTGACAAAGATAAGGACCAATTGGAACCTTCATGCATTGCCAGTGAGAATGAAAATCAATTCACCCACTGTGATAAACAGTTTGACAGTTTCTTAAATTGATAAGTATACCCCTACCATATGATTCAGCCATTGAACTCCTAGGTAGCTACACACACACAAAAAGGAAATATATGTCCCTACTAAGACCTTATGTGAATGTTCATAGCAACACTATTCATAACAGCCACAAACTGGAAAGAGCTCGGCTGTCTATCAATAGGACATGGATATGAATTTTAAAAACTGAGTTATATTCATAAAATGTACTACCTGTCAGCAATAATGTGCAACAACATAAATGAATCTTAAAAGTATTATGTTATTTCAATAGGGATTGCCTTGAATTTGTAGAACACTTTGCGTAGTATAGACATTTTAACAGTGTTGATTCTGCTGATCCATGAGCATGGTATGTTCTCCCATCTGTTTACATCCTCTGCCATTTCCTTCCTAGTGTTTCATAGTTCTCCTTGTAGAGGCCTTTCACTTCTTTAGTTAAATACATTCCTAAGTATTTTATTTTCTTTGTTGCTATTGTGAAAGGTATCAATGTCATTTTTTGCAGACCTAGAAAAAATAATTCTATGCTTCATATGGAACCAGAGAAGTCCCCATATAGCCAAAGCAAATTTAAGCAAAAAGAACAAATTTGGAGGCATCAGTTTACCAGACTTCAAGCTATACTACAAGGCTATAGTAACCAAAACAGCATGGTACTGGCACAAGAACAGACACATGGACCAATGCATCAGAACAGAGAACCCAGATATAAAACCATCCTCATATTGCTATCTGATCTTTGACAAAGCAGACAAAAATGTACATGGGGGAAAGAATCCTTATTCAATAAATGGTGCTGGGAAAATTGGATAGCCACATGTAGAAGACTGAAACATGATCCGCACTTCTCACCACTCACAAAAATCAACACACGATGGATAACACACTTAAACCTAAGGCATGAAACCATAAGAATTCTAGAAGAAAATGTTGGAAAAACTCTCATAAACTTCAGCCTAGGCAAAGAATTTATGAAGAAGACCCTAAAAGCAATCACAGCAACAACACAAATAAGTAAATGGGAATTTATCAAATTAAAAAGCTTCTGCACAGCCAAGGAAACAATCATTAGAGTGAATAGACAACCTACAGAATGGGAGAAAATATTTGCAAGCTATACATCTGATAAAGGGCTGATAACTAGAATCTATAAAGAATTCAAGCAAATCAGCTAAAATAATCAAACAACTCCATTACAAAGTGGGCAAAAGACATGAACACAAACATTTCAAATGAAGATAGACTAATGGCCAACAAACATATGAAAAAATGCTCAACATCTCTAATCATCAGGGAAATGAAAATCAAAACCACAATGAGACATCACTTAACTCCACTGAGGACGGCTTTTATCAAAAAATCCCAAAATAAGAAATGCTGGTGTGGATGTGGGGAGATAAACACACTCACACACTGTTGGTAGGACTGCAAACTAGTACAACCTCTATGGAAAGAGTATGGAGATACCTCAGAGAACTAAAAGTAGAACTACCATTTGATCCAGCAATCCCACTGCTGGGTACTTACCCAAAGGGAAAAAAAGACATTCTATAATCAAGACATCTGCACTTGAATGTTTATAGCAGCACAATTCTTAATTGCAAAAATGTGGAAACAACCTATGTGCCCATCAATATATGAGTGGATTAATAAAAGGTGCTATATGTATACCATGGAGAACTACCCAGCCATAAAAAATGGTGAACTAATACCTCTTATATTAACCTGGATGTAACTGGAGACCATTCTTCTAAGTGAAGTATCACAAGAATGGATAAACAAACACCACAAGTACTCATCATTAAATTGGAATCAATCAATCAACACTTATGTGCACTTATGGAAATAACATTCATAGGAAATCAAGCAGGAGGGAGGCAGGAGGACGGGATGGGTAAATTCACACCTAATGGGTGCAATGCACACTATCTGGGGTATGGGCACACTTATAACTTTGACTTAAATGTTGCAAAAGCAATCTACGTAACCAAAACATTTGTACCCTTGTAATATTCTGAAATTAAAAAAAAAATAAAAAATGAAAAAATAAAAAAAACAGAAAAAAAGTATTATGTTAATGAAAGAAGCCATACACAAAAGACCACATACTGTATGATTCTATTTATATAAAATTCTATAAAATGCAACAGTATAGGGATAGAAAACAGATCAGTAGTTTCCAGAGTCTGGAGGTTAGTAGAACAAGTTTACTACAAAGAAGCACTAGGATACTTTCTGGGGTGATGGAAATAGTTTATTTCTTAATTATGATGTTGACTACATAGTTGTATACATTTGTCAAAACTCATCAAACTGTGCATTCAAAAAGGGCAATTTTTAATTTATGGGAATTATACCTCAAGAGTTGCTTTTTTTTTTTTAAACGACTACAGCTCTGAAGTGTGTGTTTTCTGACTATCTAAAATAATCTGTAAAAAATTAGAGTCTTGGTCCCTAATAATGTCACAGAAAGTTAGGTGGAGTAAACTTGTGACAATTAGCTTTGTAATTAACAACCTGACTTTTGTTCTTCTCATTTCCTAGTAATAAGTCAGACAGTTAAGGAGGTGCCTCCAGTTTCTAGTCAGGATGTTTGGTAGACAATGGTCAGACCTGCTGTAGCCCTCATGACTCAGTAAGAAAGAGAGCAAGAATACATATAGCTATGGTATGGCACAGAATTACCTTTCATCAGTAATATCAGCGCTTTTACAAATATGGGTTGAGGTTATTTGTAAGTTGTGAAATCAGCTTAGTAAGTCATCATGTTTCATTTTTATTTTAAAATAGTAAAGGAAAATTAAAAATATAAGAACGTCTCAAGGGATAAGGGACAGTATTGCTTTGTGGAACTTTTGGTTCATATATGTGTGTGTATATATGTGTATACACATATATAATGGAAATGAGTACATATGTGTGTTGCATGTGTGTTTAGTTAACAAGTCAAGATATAAAATACATTTCTTACTACAGATTTCGGTCAAAATTTTAAAAGTTTGAATGTCAGTGCTGTATATGGCAATAGATCTTTGAGCATTGATTTGGCCCCTCCCAAACCTAATGGAATAAAAGGAAGATAGACATCTCTGACTTAGCCAGCTCCTTATACTGTATGACCATCCAATATAGGGTGTGCTTCTGTGAGGAACTAGTAAGGCAAGAAGGACTTGCATATACCAGCTCATTTGTATTCTAGTTGGTTCTAGCTCACTAGCAAATAGTAAGGGCTTTGTAACCCAGCACCCGAGAGTTTTTCTTCTTAAATAACTGTTAGAAGCCAGAGCTAACAAGGTTACAAGGACTAACCTAAGGACAAATGGCCAGTTGAGTATGTAGTATGAAAGGCACCAAGTTAAACACTATCCCCCCTCGATAGTCTTCTTTTAAAATGCAATATTTCTAGGAGGAGACTACTAAGAGTACTTGATATATAATATAGAACTTCTTGATTGGTCATTATTATTATATATGATGTTTTGTTTTTCTGGAATGGAATAGACCTAGTGTAGGAGGAAGATACTTGATATCTAAGAGATAAGAGAAATGGAAAGTCTGGCAAAAATTTTTAAAAAGTGATAAGATGGGCTGCATCAAAGGTCATTTTCACATAATTTATATTTTTATCCAAAGCTAGTTCTAGAGGCTATTCAATTTATTTTCCTAAAGAACTGGTGACCTTTGCTGTGGCTTATAGTCACACCAGCTAGCTAGCTTTAAAAAACATCTGCTGTTGATTACAAGGGGTATTGGACAAAAGAGTAGAATATCCATACACCTCCATTCAACTCCTTATCCAACTGCAAATCACTCCAAACATGGCCATTAATATCATCTTTATATATGAAAGAGAACACATTCCCAGTATAGGGGAATAGCGAGCTTCCTAATGATTAAACATCAAATTGGGTTAAAATTTTCTGATGGACACCATAATATGTCTCTCTCTTTTATTCTTTTCCTTGAGATAAGTGGAAATAACCATTACAATGGCATGGAATAATAATTGTTTGAAATTATAGTCAAAACAAACAAAAACTTTATTTCTGGCTTATGTTACTGTGATGATACTGATTCAATTTATGAAAAGTTTACGTTGTTATTGGATTGGGATGATGCTTATCACCTGAACTAAAAGTAGAGTGTTCTAATAATGTGCTCTTCTAAGGGTGCCTGTTTCTATAAGACCTTAAGATGACTGATTTCACTGATCCTGTGGGATTAAGCTACCTAAAAGAGGGCAACCTGTTTTCCTGAAGTGTAAGTTCCTTCAGGGCAGGGAGTGGGTCTGATCCCTCTCTGAAAGTCCAGAGCCCAGCGTTTGTCTTGCACAGTGGAGAGGAGCAAAAACTGTTTTTGAATTAACTGTTTTGACTGCTTTATGAGTCTACTGAGGGAGAAAGAGAGAAAAGTGAATGATGATACCTAAACAGATGAATTATGGTCAAGAATGGAATTTTTAGTGAAATGGAGACTAATCTAGGAAGACTGTCAAGAAAAGAGGAATATTTAAATTCTTAAACCATAAAAAAGGGAAGGGGGAGTGTACATGGTTAATTTTTTTTCATCAGTACAAATTGAAGTGCATTGTTTTTCAGGAAGCTCTTGGACAAGACTTCAAAAAAGAACATGCACTTATGTTGAGGTAAGAAGTGGAGAAAAGCAAATGCTTGGGTCATTCAGCTGTGCTTCCACCTCAGCAGGTGGCAGGCAGAGGAGGGCACTGGTGTCCAGGGCTGCTGGCAGTGACAGAAGGGATACCGACTACTGCTGTTTCTTTATTGTGTAGGCAGTCGTGATGTTGGATGATTCACTCATGCTGTATGGACAGAGAGTGGGCTAGGAGAAAGAAAGGCAGTGTGTGTGTGTGTGTGTGTGTGTATGCACGTACGTCTATTTGCCATAAAGCCAATGCTACCCCACACATCGATTTAATATTGATGTGTTACATTTTCTCCAAACACTCCTAAAGGCAGTTTGGTTCCTCCCTTACCTTCCCTCTAAAGAAAAACAAATAGACAAACAAAAACTATAGCACCTCCCTTCCCACATTGCTACAAAATGAATAACTATATCTGGACTTGTGCTTTTCAAGTTGTCTTGCAAAGTGATTGCTCAAAAAGATGAGTTCTCACTGTGAGGCTGCAGGCAAATGTGGTCTTGAATTCCTAATGAGAACATGCTGCAGTCCCTTTTCAAGGAAAATCTGCCCTGTATGCAGAATGAGGATCGGCACCATTTCTTCTTCCAGTTTCCTACAGAAAAGCAATTGAGGGTCAGAGGAAAGTAGCAATCAATGTAGAGGCTTTAGAAAACAATTAACTCTTTCAAGTCCCACAAAGCCTTAAAGCCTAGTGTCTAATAATAGTAGCTAACATTTTTGGGGTACTTACTAAATGTGAGGCACTTTTATAAGTGTTCAACATAGACAGTTTCTTTTAATCATCATAACTGTTAGTAAGTTTCCAAAACTGAGAACCAAACCTAGGTAGTCAGACTCCAAGCTCCAGATCTAAAGCTTATGTATCTGTGCATTCTGCCAGACACATAAACTTTGGGTCAAGACAATCCTTTGTGGATTAAAATATGGCCTCTGCTAAGTACCAGCTTTGCACCTGTAGGCAGATAACTTATTTACTGCATTTCCTCATCTGTAAAACAGGAAAAATAATACCTAGATCACAGAATTGTAATAATGTTTAGGTGAGATAAACCTCCCACTTGGCATTCAGCAGTGTCTAACACCTAAAAATTCCTCAATAGATGGTAACAATTATTATAAGCAATGGAATGCAATCAATATTTATTACATAAATCCTTACTGAACATCTGCATAGAGAATGGTGATGAGGTTATGTTGATAGCCAAATCAGAAGGGGCCTCGTCCACCTTGCTCCTAAAGAAGAATATTATGAACATATTTGCCTTTTTAAAAGATGATTCTGGCAGCATAGTAAATGGAGACTGCTCTTTGAGTCAAAGAAAATCAGTTAGGATACTACAGCAGTAGTCCAGGGGAGAAACAGGACTTGACGTAAGGTAGTAGCAGTGGGAAGGAGATGAGAGAATAGAGATAAGCAGTATTTTAATTAGGTAGTGACGAAAAGACCTGAAGATTGTTTGGATATGTGGTATAAAGGAGATGGAACTGATAAGAATATCATCCAAATTTCTGGTTTGGACAGATTGGGGGATAATTATTTCTATTGACTGAAACAGGGAACACAGCAAGAGGAGTAGGTTTGTAAAGGAATAGTTTTACTTGGGTAAAGATGACAAGTTTTACTTTGGACACATTGAAACAGAGTTGTTTGTGGGATATCTGGAAAAAGATGTCCAGTGGGCAATTGAAAATATAAGTTGTTGCTCTGGAAATAAGAATATGGGCTGGAGGGATACATTTGGGATTTGTCAGCATATAGTTTGAAATATTGGATGTGACTGGGATCAAACTAAGTACCACATTGAGACAAGTAGGTTGAGGGAAAAACCCTGTGACACATCCATATGTAAGAGGTAAGCAGGGAGAGAGAGAGAGAGAGAGAGACGTGATGAAGGAAATCAAGAAAGAGCAATCAGGGAGGTCAGAGGAGAAATATTAAGGGAAAAAATGCATAAATTATTGTAGGTAAGAATTTTAAGGTGGTCAAAGGGAACAACAATGTCAAATGTTGCAGATATCAAATGAGTTAAGAATTGAAAGGTGGCCATTGAGTCTGGGCACATGGATGTGCAGAATGTCTTCTTTAGGTGTCTCCAGGTCTACTCTTCACCATTCTGCACTCCATTCTGATCTGTGCCTGGGCAGCTGATGTGTATGGACCTAATCAATGGGCTTTGACTTAGGTTCAAATATTGGGGAGCCCTTACAGGAGATCTGAGGGAAAGAGGAGAGTGAGATTTGAATATTTATTCCCCTTGTTCCCTCCCTGTGGTCAGCACATGCTAGATTTTTTCTGTGACAGAAAGTCACAGGTCCTGTCAAATGTCAATCTCTAGATAGCTTTCTCTATTTCTGGGTTCTAGTAACTGATTCCTTCTTTAGTATCTTCAAGTTTAAGGGTAGTAAAGCAACCTCACTGCTATTAGCACTGGGATTCTGTGGTTGTTTCCCTACATTCTGTCCATATCTTTGTAAGTAATCCCTTTATTAAGTTATCATCAAATTACTGAATTTTAGGGTGCTGTCTATTTCCTCCTGACTAATACAATGGAGATGGTTTTGCTGTAGCAGTGTGGGCAAAGTCTAGACTAGATGGAAATGGAAGGCAAATGGGAGGCAAGGAAATGGAAATAGTGTATGTAGGGAGCTATTTTAAGGTTAACAGTTAAGGAAAGTGGAGAGAGGGGCTAGCAGCTGGAAGAGGACGTGGAAGGGTTAAGGGTTTACTATCTTTAATGTGGGAGAGACTTTAAATATTTATAGGCCAAAGTGAACCAGCCAGAAAATAGACAAGGATACATTGAGGACATAGTAAAAGAGTAAAACTACCATTAGAGCAAGATTTCAGAGGCAACAGGAAGAGATGTAACCCAGAGCACAGGCAGAAACATTTATCTTGGAAAGAAAGAGACTGAACCAAAAGAAATAAGGCTATATATAGATAGAGAGAAGTTTGCAGGTTAGCAGCAGGGAAATGCAGTAGTTTTTGCTAGAAGACATCTATTCTCCTCTGAGATGAGTAGAGAATTGTGAAGATTTGGAACAGACGATATGGAAAATGGAAGAAGGATTTTCCCAGGGCCACTTGAACAAATTTCCCTGCTCTTCTTAGAGGTCAGCTGTGGTTGGAATCCATAAGTTTGTGGCTGTATCAGTACTCGTATTTATGGGGAGATAGCCAATTTCTGTGAGCTAGGGTGGTAGTGAGAGAATTTTAGTAGGTTGGATTGATTCAGGTTTTGGAATTTTCAGGTCAACATCAGTGTAAATACACAGAGATAAGGTAGTGGAAGATGCTAACATGAGAGTAGCTGAAGAGATAGAATATAGGGTCAGAGGTGAATAGGGAGAAAAGTGAGATTAAAAAGAGGCTGATGACTTCGGGCAAAAGGAGAGGATGAAGGGACTAGAGAGCTGGATGATCTCAAAGAACAAGGATAGAAAGGAATAATGATATAAGTATATAAGGGTATATATAAAGTATGTAAGGGAATAAGGGAATAAGAACACTGAAATGGAGGTTGGCAGGTTGATTTTCAGCAAAGCAGCCCTGAACAATGATATGGTTCAATGTATGGCAACCAATAGGTAAATGAACTAGATCTACAAAATATACAATTTAGTATTATCTTACCTTACGTTTTTCTTTTTTTCTCTACATTGTTTTGAGATTCTTATTTACTAGTTCATATATTTTTACCATTTCCTAGTTGGATACACATTTATACAAACGCTATTAATAGGAAAATATTTTTTTCTTGAATTTAGAACTATTTATTAAAACTTAGAAACGTGTTGTAGGAATGTTAACAATATCAAGTGCCACTTTTAATAGTCCCTAAGTGCAAAGATTTTACTAATAGATCTTCCTTTCTGAAACTTAAAATTGAGTAGATTATTTTATTATATGTAGTATTAGATGGATTTCTTTACCTGCTGGCATTTTGCACCCTGCTAAGTAATAGTGATCTCTTTTGATTGTTCATGATTAATGAATGGCTGACTAATTTGTAGCAGAAAGGAAAGTAGCAAAAGCTAATTGGGGATTCTCAAATATTTAACAAGACGGATGTACAATATATGCTATTTGTGTAATTCTTAGCTAGAGATTAAAGGCAGAATCTTACTGCTGGGGGAGGGGGACAACATTTATTCTCAACCTCTTTTGTTTTGTCCATTTACAGGGAGCTCCATTTGTGACTTATCTGAAGAGTGAGTTTTGAGAGAAGGAAGCAAGCTTGTATGCAGCTCAGCGATTACTTCACCTACCCTCTTTGGGTTCTGTTTGCATGTGCTTTGTAGTAAAGGCCATGCCTCTGAATGCAAGACCTCCTTGTTCCATGGCTGCCCAACGTTAAGTCTGCCTAATTCAGGTGCCCATTGTTAAGAACCACACTTTTACTCCCACATTAGCCATACTATCCAAAATCAGTTTTAGAAGTTTTAAAGGGGATATATATATTTTTAATTTCAGAATATTATGGGGGTACAACACTTTGGCTATATATATTGCCCATGCACTGCCCGTGTCAGAGCTACAATCGTGGTTATCCCCCAAACTGTGGTCCCCGCATCCATTCAGTGAGAGTTTTTCCCATCCCCTCCACCCCCTGCTGCCTGCCCGCCCCCTGATGAATATAATTGCCCTGTGTGATGTAAGTGTTGATCAGTTAGTACCAATTTGACGGTGATAACAGGTGCTTGTTTCTCCATTCCTGTGACACTTCGCTTCGAAGAATGGGTTCTAGCTCCAACCAGGATGATACCAGATGTGTTAATTCACTATTGTTTTTTATTGCTGAGTAATACTCCATGGTATACATATACCACATTTTATTAATCCACTCATGTATTGATGGGCACCTGGGTTGTTCCCACATCTTTGCAGTTGTGAATTGTGCTGCTATAAACATTCGTGAACAGATGTCCTTATTATAAAATGTCTTTTTTTCCTTTGGGTAAATACCCAGTAGTGGGATTGCTGGGTCAAATGGTAATTCTACTTTTAATTCCTTGAGGTATCTCCATATTACTTTCCATAGAGGTTGTACTAATTTGCAGTACCACCAGCGGTGTATGAGTGTTCCTATCTGTCCACATCCCTGCCAACATTTGTTGTTTGGGGATTTTTTGATATAAGCCAATCTCACTGGAGTTAAGTGATATCTCATTGTGGTTTTGATTTGCATTTCCCTGATGATTAGAGAAGTTGAGCAATTTTTTATACGTTTGCTGGCCATTATTCTGTCTTCTTTTGAAAAGTTTCTGTTCATGTCCTTTGCCCATTTTTTAATAGGGTTGTTTGATTTTTTCTTGTTGATTTTCCTAAGTTCTGTATAGATTCTGGTTATCAGCCCTTTATCAGAGGTGTAGCATGCAAATATCTTCTCCCATTCTGTAGGTTGTCTGTTCACTCTAGTGATAGTTTCCTTGGCTGTGCAGAAGCTTTTTAATTTGATCAGGTCCTATGTATTTATTTTGGTTGCTGCTGTGATTGCTTTGGGGTCTTCTTCATAAATTCTTTTCCTAGGCCAATGTCCACAAGAGTTTTTCCAACATTTTCTTCGAGGATTCTTATGGTTTCATGTCTTAGGTTTAGATCTGTTATCCATTGTGAGTTGACTTTTGTGAGAGGTGAGAGGTGTGGGTCCACTTTCAGTCTTCTACATATGGCCATCCAGTTTTCCCAGCACCATTTGTTGAATAGGGAATCTTTTTCCCCAGTGTACGTTTTTCTGGAATTTGTCAAAGATCAGGTGACTGTATGAGGTTGGTTTTATATTTCGGTTCTCAGTCCTGTTCCATTGGTCTACGTCTCTGTTCTTGTGCCAATACCATGCAGTTTTGGTTACTATAGCCTTGTAGTATAGTTTGAAGTCTGGTGGATAGATGCCTCCCAATGTGTTATTTTTGCTTAAGATTGCTTTGGCTAGACGGGGTCTTCTCTGGTTCCACACGAAGCGTAGAATTATTTTTTTCTAGATCGGCAAAAAATGATGTTGGTATTTTGATAGGGACTGCATTGATTCTGTAAATCACTTTAGGTAGTATGGATATTTTAACAATGTTGATTCTACTGACCCAAGATTATGGTTGAGTTTTCCATCTGTTTACATCATCTGCAATTTCTTTTCTTAGTGTTTCAAAGTTCTCTCTGCATAGGTCTCTCACAGCCTTAGATAAATATGTTCCTAAATATTTAATTTTCTTGGGTGTTATTGTGAAAGATATTGCATCTTTGATTTGTTTCTCAGCTCAACTGTTACTGGAGTATATGAAGGCTACTGATTTGTGTGCATTGATTTTGTGTCCTGAGACTTTGCTGAATTCATTTATCAATTCCAGTGTTCTCTTGGTTGAATCTTTGGGATTTTCTAGATGTAATATCATATCGTTAGCAAAGAGTGAAAGTTTGATCTCTTCTGCCCCCATTTGGACACCCCTGATTCCTCTCTCTTGTCTGATTTCTCTGGCAAGGACTTCCAGCACTTCTGATGCTAATAGCAGCCCTGCAAGGGCAACATGATGTAGTGGTTAAGAGTGGACTGTAGAGTTTAAATGCCTGATTTTTGAATAGCACTCATACCACATATTAGCTTTGTGATTTTGAGCATTTTTCTTCACTTCTGAGTCCTTTAATTTCCTAATATATACAATGGAGATGATAATAATATCTATCTCATAGAATCATGAAGATGAAATGAGATAAAGTGCTTAGATCTGTGCCTGGAACCTAGCAGCACTCAGTGAGTGCCAAGAAGTGAGCTATTATTATCTCCATTTTGGAGACAATAATCAGAGCTTCAGGAAAAGTATGTGATTTGCCCAATGCCACCTGGCTGGTAAGCAGACCCAAGATTCTAACCCAGCTCCTTTGGATATCAGAACCCCCAAACATTTTGCCATACCTGTGTATCCTCTTCACAAGGCCTGGTTCATCCATCTTGATTTGGAGATAGCATTTCATTACTCTCTTAGGGAAAAGGCATGAAATCAAAACATCCAAACCTCCTGGAAGCAAGTTCACTTCTGTGTTGTCTACGATGCAAAATCCAGTAAGAATATGGAGATTGTCTTACCTTCTTCCAGATGCTTGTGTGAAGGCCGAAATTTGCCTTCATAGCAGTTAATATAATGGTACCCTATAGTCCCTTGCCACTCCAAGGATGGTCAGGATCATCAGCATTTGCATCACCTGGGAACTTGTTAGAAATGCAGAATCCCAAGCCCCATACCAGACCTACTGAAACAGAATTTGCAATTTAACAAGATTCATAAATACATTAACATATGAGAAGTAGTATCATAGTGACTCAGTGGAAATTAATTAAATGGGTTTTTGACATATTACATTTTCTGTGTATTTACAGTCAAATTTCTACAAGTCTATCTATCACATTTTTATTCTTATGGATTTGGCAAGATTTTATATTGCCCAAGCATTTGGACATCTCAATTCTAAACTAGATACTTATTTTTAAGAGAAAGGTAAAGCCAAAGAATCAGAATTTCTGTATGGGAACTCAATCTCAAATTACCACACTTATTAATTTCTCTTGAACATTTGTGGAACATAATTATAATTATCTAGGCTTTGAATGTTACTTGTGTATGTGTCATTAAAGTTTTAGGACAAAGAATATATATTGATTAATAATATATATTCTTATTTTAAGGGCTCTTCCAAATGTTTCAATCATTTCTTTTAGAGTTTTCAATGAAGAAAATCATTACTAATAATTGAGTGTCTCTTGCTTTCTCCAGCAAGCAAGCAAATAATTCCATCATACATGTTGAAATAGAAAAGTAGAAATTCTGGCTGGGGGTGAGTAGTACTATGTGCCAGTTATTTTCTACAGTAAAATAATTGTATAGGTCCTCCATATATTTCTTAAAATCTCTCTGAAATTCAAATTGTAATAATAGATCTTTGTAGAATTGTTTACCATGAGATTTTTATTCACTGTATTAGAAAGATGCAGCAACATTTTTATAACTAGTTTGCTGAAAATGAAAGATTGCAAACCAGTATTTCAGATTCCAGTTTTTTATTCAAAGACAGCTTGACAGTAATGCTCACTGATTTACGAATACAGCTTAGCAAAGCAATTTACAAAATGGCATCAAAAATTCCCCAGAAACACCCACAATTTAAATGAAGAAAATTGCCACAATAGCACAAATATGGACTCACTAAACTAAATCAAGTGAGGTTGATTTTTGAACTTAACCTCTTAGAATTTTGTTTTTATCTGTTCTTTGAAGTTTTTTATTTTTTAAATATTTGACAAATTTTGAACAAATTGCATCATGAAACACTGTAAGTTCAAAGTTTTTGTCTAAAACAAAACGACAATAAATATATTTTCAAATGAAATATATTTCTAAATACATATATCTTATACATATTTGCTTCTTGAAATGCATTTTTTAATAAGCAAATGGCTTATTATTGTACCTTGAAATGCAGTATCTATATTTTATGAGAGAGAAAATTCCCTGAAACATTTTGTTTAATTCAGCCTATTGATATACTAATAAACATATTCATATTTGAATATATTGTAATAAACATTATACATATATTAATTATAATGTTTTAAAATTTTTATGTAATAGAACAAGCAAATGCTACCTGCTGCAGAACAATTAGTTGATTACTTGTGGTACTTCCAGGCAGCCAGGCTGCATGATATGATGAGCTTATGTATTCAAAATTTAAATCCCTTCCATCAAGAAGGAAAGTCTTTAACAAAGATTAAGAGTAGACAGTGACAGTGACAGTGACAAGTGACATTGACAAGAGCCAAAGAAACATTATATGCAAAGAAACATTAGTAAGGGAAATATAGCATAAATTCACTGAACAGAGATATATTCAGGTTGTTAATGACTTCTGCCTATAGAGCATGATGATGATTTCACATATATTATCTCATATGATTTGATCAAATACCTTGTTAGAGAAGCTAGCTAGACAGATGATACAATCTCCATTTTGCAGAGGAGGAAACTGAAGCTGAGAGGTTAACAGATTTGTCCAGTCATATGGCCAGTAAACAGCAGACTAAAATCAAATTAGAATCATCTAAATCCCAATGTAGTACACTTTTATACTATAATGTACTGCCTTTCCAAAGGCTAAGTGATTTTGAAGATGAAAAGAATAATATTGGCAAGGCTTTATTTTATTTGTTGAGGACCTGAACCAATATTTTTATGGTTCCAAAAGGGGGAGTAAGTATGTATTTACCCTCTCCTCCTCCTCCAAATTTACATATAAACACAAAGGTTTATTTTTATGGATGACAACAGCTTGATAGGTGATAAACAGGTCACAAACCTTGCTGAGTTGTTGCAAATGTGAATTAAATACTAACATATTTACAGTTCTGTGCCAAGTACTAATAATACCTTGCATAGGAAGGAAAGGTAGACGGAAGGATAAGGGAAGAGGATTTTAAGTGTCTATTATGTGTCAGACTCTATGCTAGCTAGCCATATATATATGCTATCTCATGTTTTCATTGATTTCTACAGGTATCATACAAAGTTGATAGAAAAACTTTTGTTCTACTCATTTTACAAATGAGCAAACTAAGGCACAGAGGTAAAATGACTTGCCTAAAGTCACGCAGTGAGTGAAATCATAACTGAAATCATGATCTGTGGACTCCCAGTCCAGAATTCTTTTCAATATCTTCAAGATGAGTCTTTTATCAGAGCTTCCCATATTAAAAGGACAATGACAAGTCACAAAGACAAATCTAAGATGTCCATGTATTTTGAAACACTATGGTATGCAGGCTGATGATAGAATAATTAAATATTGGCATTTAGTACATGTGGGTGAAATATTGTATTTTAGAAGGTAAGACATTCCTAGTGTGTTGGCATAAAAGAATTAATTCCTTCAACAAATAGGAATTAAGCTCTTACTGTTGCTAGGCACTATTCTAGGCTCAGTGGGTACATTAGTGAGCACAACAAAGACCCTGTTCTCAAGGAGGCTAAGTTGGAAATGTGGAGGGTGTTTGCAAACAGATACTAATCAAACAAATAAAAAATAAACTTGATAATTAGTTTTATATTTGCAGATGGTGATAA
The DNA here is from genome assembly GCA_023783475.1 of Daubentonia madagascariensis. NCBI lineage: Eukaryota > Metazoa > Chordata > Mammalia > Primates > Daubentoniidae > Daubentonia > Daubentonia madagascariensis. The sequence goes on from JAKFHU010000166.1 coordinate 1,604,980, forward strand.
AACTATTTAAAACTAGGTATACTAAGAGATTTCTGAATAGTCAAATCAATTTCAACTAGGGCAATTCTCACATGACGGGATTTTTAAAAGCAAGTATCATTACAGAATTGTAAAGGAACACAATTGTACCATAAATACTATATTTTGATGTTCCTTTAACAGATGTTTTTTAAAAGTAATCAAAAGGGAGCACTGAAATCAGATTTTGGGATAGTAGATATTCAAGTCTTGCCTAGGTGCCACTTTTATTACTCACGGGGTGACTGGATTTCTAATTCTGTATGTTGAACTCACTTTTCTTGCAATTTATTATAGATTTATTTGTTGTTGTTCATGAACTGTTGGCACAAAACCTGTTGTGTGAATTATTCCTTTACCATCTTATTACTAAATTATTTTGATTAAAATTCAAGTACATGGCAGGATTTCTCATGTCCATAAGATGTATTCTCCTAAACCAGTTCATGAAGCAAGCAGAGAAAACAGAATGAAGCTAATTACAGATTATTTCTTTTAAGAGAAAATTTATAAACAATCTCAGTTTCCCATATGAGAAATTTATGCACTTGAGTGAATACTTCATTAGGAGATAGATTCTGAAATGTTTCAAATAAGTGAATAAAATGATTGTTACCAAATGGAAGTGAAAAAATAGGAACTTTGGGTTCACGTGCTATTGAATCATGTGAATGGGGTGAAATTTTGTGTAGCTGCAATAAGTTACTGAGGCATAGTAATTACCAGGTTATATAAATTAGCTCTAGCCCAACTTCTTTTCATTCTCATATTTCATCTATGGCATATGTACAAGTATCTATAAAATATATGTACATACTAAATGCTCAGTTAATATTTATTAAACAAAATAGTTATAAACTACCCTACCCCTGTAGCACTGACAAATATCTGAGAAAACAAATGGGCTTCATTCTCCCAACATGTATTCAGTAGCAATAAGCATAGTAATAATAATAATAAGTCATTGTATATTAAATACTAATTATGTCCCAGCACTTATTATATGGATCAGATCACCCCATCCTCACAACAACTCTGTGGGGTAGATACAATAATAATCTTATCTCCATTCTGAAGGTAAGGAAACTGAGACACATAAGTTAATTAACAGTTCTAACCTTACAGAGCTAACCTGTGAAAAGACTAGGACTGGGTAGAGACAACATGGATTTATTCTATGATCTGGGTTTGAATGTTCCCTCTACCATTTATGCATGATGAGATTTGAGTAAATTTTACTTAATTTTTCAGAGCCTTAAGTTTCTCATCTATAAAATGTAGTGGCTATCTATTTTATAGGGTTGGTGTCAGGATTAAAGTAGGTAAAATATGTAAATTTCCTAAGATAGTAGTGCCTGGTATATAGTAGATGCCCAACAAATATTAGTTTTATTTTCCCTCTCTTCCTTCTACAATACTTCTCATTCCCCACGATTAAAGAAATTGGAGATGGAAAGAATATTTTTTTTAAAGTATTACTGTGTTATTGAGGACCATACACCAAAAGATATGAGAGTTAAATTGATGGTGTGACTCCACAAAGCACAGTAGAAATATTTAAGCAACATAGTCTGGGAACAATTGACATTTTCTAATTTCAAAATTCCCATTCAGGAACAAGGTATTTTCACCCATTAATGACTGTCAATTTGTTATGCTGTTTCTTCATATAAAACCTGTATATTCTTTAAGTTCTGGTATTTTGTGAAGGAAATCCTCTCCCCCCCTTTATAATTTGTATAACAGCATATAGGAAAGCTATTCTTTTGTTTGTTTGATTATTTTGCATTTTATGTGCAGCCACCTTGTTAAACTCTTATTAGGTCTGATTGTTTTTCAGCTGATGTTCTTAGATTTTCTAGGTATACAATAATATCATCTGCAAACAATTTTGTATTTTCATTTTCAATAGGGCCACCTCTCCATTTCCACTCTTATCCAAAGTTTAATTGAATCTGCTAGAATTTGGCAAAACGGACCCTGCAGTATAAAATGATATAAATATATCTCTCTGGGTGATATGATTGCCTGTGATTTTTATTTTCATAAGTACACTTTTCAATGTTTTCCACCATGAGTAAGCATTTCCTTGATAACTAGAAAAACTACTATAAATATTTGTAAAATTCTCTGTTCTGTTTTTAATCTGGTGGTGCTAGTTGCCATTCATACTCCTTAGCCAAACTGCTTGGGTCTACTGAGCTTTACTTAATATGCCTTTGTTCCAGCTGCCTGGTTCTCTCTTCAGGCGGAGGTCGGCTTTTTTTGCTGCTGCTTCATTTTTTTTTTTTTTTTCTCCTCCTGCAGATTTGAAGCAGTGTGTGGTTTATTCCTTACCAGAATGAGCACACGGAAAACTACAACTCCCAGGGTGCAAAGCTCCCAAATCATTTTTTTCTACTTCTTCCTGCTATTGAATTTATGACTTCACAGTCCAGAATGCAATGTGAAAAATGTAAACTTCCACCAGGAGCCAGGTTGCATTACTGGGAAGTGTAGTCCCAGAATGAATATGGAGAGTTAGCTACTGATTGCTGGAGAGGCCCTGGTTAGATAGAGGTGGAGGTAGAAGCAGAGATGGGGGTGGAAGTAAAATTACTGTTACGGAGATCTGTACCTGCACAGTAGAGGAGGTGGCTACAGCATTTTGAGTCAGGAAGGATAATTCAGTAGTTCTCACACTTCTTACGTGCTTCCTGAAAGAACTGGGAAAAACTATATACCCCTTTGTACATTTTGAAGGTGACCTCTTAATTGTTTTTAATCATAAGATTAAATAGTTGCAAAGGATGTGATTTCCAGAGTTCTATCAATGCACTATTGCCTTTTAATTTTTTCTTTGAGGTATAAATGCAATGAAGTCCAGAGATCTTAAATGTGGAGCTGAATGAATTTTTGCATATGTATACCACCATGCAGTCCTGCAGATACCACCTCTACAGGGTATTTCCATACTATAAAAGGCTCTCTCATGCGCCTCCTAGTCAAAACACTCCAGAGTTAATCACTATTTTGACTTTTATCACAAAGGATTCATTTTGCCTGTTCTTGAAGTTCATGTACAATAGTGTATAAACAAACATACTATATCACTATTATAAATGTGATAATAGTGATCATATTATAAATGTATCAAATGGAAGCTAAATACCAGAGTGGAACCCATTATTATCCATTAAAATTTATGCAAAGTCTCTTTTTTAACAGTTGGAAATTCCACATAGCTTGTTTTTCTCTTTGAACTTGTACTTCCATACTCTTCCCCCCACAGAATTTTATTCAACTGTTATGACATTATATGTTTGTGCTAGAAAGGCTTTTGTTGATCACCCTATCATACTTCTGTGCGACAAAAATATGTACATGTATTTATATTTGATTTTTTATATATCCTCTCATAAAGTTCTGGGTTAAGTCATTTTTTCTAGATTCAGCTATCATCATTATTGTTGATGCAATATTGATAAACAATCTAGAATATATAATTTTTTACTAATAATTATTAAATATTAAAATAAATATGCAATTTAAAATGTATTTCTAAATGTAATGGATTTTGTAATTAATTTATATATATGTATTAATCTTATATATTGGTATAATGAAACAGTTCATCATCAAACTTATCTCTTTTGTTGTTTTTATAAATGTAAGGAGGAAATTTACTCAGTAGATGAGACTGCAAGGAATTTTATTTGGGCAATGTCACTCAATTCTTTGACTTCCTTCAGCATTATATGTCAAAAATCACATAATGATCTATCACCAAGAATTTTTTTAATGACCAACCAGCTGATAATTGGATTGAGTACTCTTTCAATTTTGTTGAAAGCAAAGAATTGGAAATCACCTGGACTGCAAATGGATTTGTTCGAAACATTACCGTCCAATTAGACACCAATATTTCTTAGTGTCTTTTTGTTAGGCTTCTTGGTTTTTTTTTTTCTCAACAGCTTTATTGAGGCACAATTCACATATCAAAAATTTACCTATTGTGAGTGTATGATCCAATAATTTTTTAGTAAATTTATAGAGTTGTACCACCATCACTACAATCTAGTTTTAGAACATTTCCATCACCTCAAAATTTTTTGCTCATGCCCATTTGTCATCAGTCATTTCTCCTAACCCCAGGTCCAGGCAACCACAGTTCTGCTTTCTGCCTGTATTGATTTACTTTTTTCTGGGAATTTCATGTAAATGTAATCATACAATTTTATTGTATTTATACAATAATTTATTGTGATTCTACACTAATACTACACAAATGTGGTATTTTGTGTCAGGCTTCTTTAACTAAGCAAAGTGTTTTTTGAAGTTCATGCATATTGTAGCATTCCTTAGAGATTGTACATCGTGAGAAAATCATCAAAAATCAGGTTCTAAATTGGTAAGAGGTATGCTTTTCTTCTGTAAAATGGGAGAAGGGTGATGGTAGAAGGGAACTTGGAAAATGATCAGTACTGGGAAAGAAAAAAAACACTTATGGAATTTAAGGTTTTGAAAATGATTTTTTAAAAACAACCCCTACCTGTGCACCCTTGGAAAGTCTTCATATATTATGAGAGGTGTATATACTTCAGTTTGAAAAAACTGGGCTAACTTATGTAGGAGTGCTCAACAGAGTGGACTAGACTATAAGTTTCAAAAGGTGTTTTGGTCACTTGGTCTTTGTGATTCAATTTCTTGATCTGTAAAATGAGCACAATAATGTCTACCTTACACTTTTGTTGTGGGAATTGGAGAGCCCTAGGATTGTGAGGAGGGGGTTGCAATTATTGTCAGGATCTATCGGTTAGATCCCAGTCAGCAATTGATAATACAGAGCTTCTGGCCAAGGTATTTCATTTTGTCTCAGGTTTACTCTTCCACATTGTAAAGGATTTGCCTGGGATCTTGCCTGGCATCAGTCTTAGGACCAAAGATCTACTTCCACAGTAATTGATCTCTGTCCTAAGCTAAATGCTGGTATAATAAAGATACACTTGTAGCTTGGAGTTCTTATATACTGAGCCCAAAGTTTACAATCTACAGTGCCTTTGAGAAAGAAGGAGATTTCACAATCAAAAGACTACAAAGCCAATATTGTTAATTTGATTTCAAATGTGAATTCAGTTTGATTGAAAAACACATATGGTATACTTACATTGCTATAGAAAACCCCAACCTCCTCAACCCCCACCCACCCACTCCTAGGCTCCCAAAGCAGCTGGATAGGGTAAATTCTGTCACAATGATGTTGCTCAATTCAGTTTATGAGTCGGTTCTTTTAGGTTTCTAATTTGGATGTGACCTGATTATCAAGAATAGGGAGTCCTGACCAGACAGAAGAATTGAGCACCCTTTTTTAAAAATGGTAATATTTATACCTTCTCAATATGTCTGAAGTATTCAGGAAAATGAGGTGGGGAAAGGGATAAAATCTTCCAGTTTTCTGTAGGCAAACTTATTTTAATTGAATGAATTTTCTTATCACAACTGGAAGATGAACTGAAGCCTCAGTAATGACGATAGCATTGTTGCCTAGCAAAAGTGGGGCTTAATGTGCTGCTGCAGCTGGATAGAATAGCAGCATACCTAGCCACCAATCATCTCTGTAGAAGCTGCTGCTGCTTCTTTCCAGCAATAGCAACAGAGGCAGACCGATAAGATAGATGAATAGTAATTACTGTTGACAATTCCTAGGAGGAAAACAGAGCTAAATAAGTGACTGACGCACATTTTCAGGCTTCTGCCTATGAAGTGGTAGACATACAGTATTTGTCACTAAAACAAATACTTCTCTGTAATAATGCCAAGGTGATGCCAGCAAAATGGATTCCTTTTGCTGGTACTTAGCTTGTCCCTTAAAGTGATACCAGAAAATCTCTTTCCTACTCCTTCATCCATTTTGTCCAACCCTTGAAGATTGTCCATTTAGAGTTCTTCACTCCCTAATCAAGCATTCTGGTTGTATACAGTGTCTGGAATACTGTCTGCTAAGAATACGTGTTTTGGGCATTGAAAAGGCTTGGTACCCAAACCTAGGAAGACCACATAATTCTTAAGAATGCTGTATCAGTACATTCTCCAAGGTCATTTTTATCTGCCGCTGCTTCCAAACTCTCCATCCTAGATAACAGATTACAATGGGAGTAGAGGAAACTATGGGATCACTATGGTGCATGATTTTTTTCTGCAGATAAGTGAATCAATTGTACTTAAATTATAGTTCATTTATTGGGCAGTTTCTCTTATGAAAGAATACCTCAGCCTGAGCAACATAGCGAGACCCTATCTTTAAAAAAAATAGAAAAATTAGCTGGATGTGGTGGCATGCACCTGTAGTCCCAGCACTCGGGAGGCTGAGGCAGAAAGATCGCTTAAGCCCAGGAGTTTGAGGTTGCAGTGAGCTATGATGATGCCAGTGCAAAATAATACCAGTGTGCACATATAAGAGTATGAGAGAAAATGACTTACTTTATACCTAGACATTTTTTAAAACCTTCTATTATGGAATATTTAAACCATGTCCAAAAATAGAGGGAACAGTATAATGAACCTCTATGTGCATATCACTCAGTCTCAATAATTATTATTTCATGGCCAAAACTGTTCTTTGAATACACTTAATTCCCTACCTCACCCCAAGAATGATTTGAAGCAAATCTCAGACATCATTTAATTTTATTCATAAATATTTCAGTATCTCTAAAGGATTCTTAACTCAATATCGTTATTACACCTAAAAATATTAACAGTATTTTCTTAATATTATCAAACAATCAGAGTTCAAATTTCCCTGATTATATCATAGATCAGTACTTCTTAACTGTTAATGTGCATGAAATCATCAGGGGATCTTCTTAAAAAGATGATTCTGATTCAGCAGATGTAAGGTGGAGCCCAAGAGTTTCTATTTCTGACAAGTTCCCCAATGATGACAATGCTCTGGTCTTCAGATCAAATCTTGACTAGCAAGGTCATTTTTTAAAAAATTTTGTGTCTAAATTATCAATATGTTAGAAATTTCTATTTAGAGATAATGCGCCTAAAGATGTCAAAGAAATGCATAACACTATTTCTGATCATTCCTTTACTCCAAAAAAAAATACATTCTGGTGTATACCTGGCACTGTCCTGAGCATTGGGAGTCAGGGAAGTTGGTGGCACATTGAATATCAGCCGACAGCCTTCCTAAAGGGTAGAAAGAAAAGGTATATATACACATTGAATTTCTGCCCATCAAACTCTTTCTTATGCACACACATTCATAATATGGTAATCATATTTTCCCTTTTATGAGAGGGTTGGTGTAAGTTTTCTGTGACTGCAATAACAAATTACCATAAATTTGGTGGCTTTAAACAACATAAATTTATTCTCTTGAATTTCTAGAGTCCAGAAATCCAAAATCAATTTCACCAGGCTGAAATCAAGGTATTGTGTTGGCAGGGCCACACTACCTATGGAAACTCTAGTGAGAATCTCTTCCTTGACTCTTTCAGCATTTGGTGACCTCCTGCATTCCTTGGCATTCTTTGCCTTTTGGCCACATCTCTTTAATCTCTACTTCTGTTTTCACATGGCCTTCTTATCTGTATCTGTGTGTAATCTCCCTCTGCCTATCTCATAAAGACACTTGTGATTGGATTTCAGGTCCATCTGAATAATTCAGAATAATTCCACCATATAAAAATTCTTAATTTAACACATCTACAAAGCCTCAATTTTATTATAAGGTAACATTTAGAGGTTTTCAGGCATTAGGATCTGACATCTTTGAGTGACCATTATTCAGTTACCACATTGGGCTCTTAATTTAGTTGAAAACTTATTACCACAAAAGCTTTTCCAAGAGACTGCATCCCCTCAAAGTTAAGTAGAAGACATCTGGCATGATTCCCTCATTTACCCTATGAATAATGAGGAAATTCCTGCCCATGCCCTAGATTGGGTAAGCTGAGGTGGGGTGCACAGTGTGGCCTGAGGAATGAAAATGAGAGGTGGGGAGTCCAACGATTGGATACTCATTGTCTTAGTCCATTTTGTGTTGCTATAAGAGAATACCTGAGACTGGGTAATTTATAAAGAAAAGAGGTTTATTTAGCTCATGGTTCTATAGGCTGGGAAGTTCAAGAAGCATAGTGCCAGCATCTTATTGTCTGCTGGTCAGGGCCTCATACTGCTCCCCCTCATGGTGGAAAGCAGAAGGGAATCAGGCCTGTGGAAAGAGATCACATGGCAAGAGAGGAAGGAAGAGAGAGGAAGTGAGAAAGCCAGACTCTTTTTAACAACCCCTGTGCTGAGAACTAATCCATTTCCAAGAGAGTGAGAATCTGCTCATCTTCAAGGGAGAGCATTAATCTATTCAGGAGAGATCCACCCTTATGACCCAAACACCTCCCACTAGGACCCAACATTGAGGATCAAATTTCAATATAAGTTTTGGTTGGGACAAACCACATCCAAACCATAGCACTCATATTCCAAAGAATGTGAGATGATTGTTCCAACAAGGTTAATATCATCAACATTAATGCTTCCATGAGTGAATACAATGAATAAATGTACAAAATATAAAATTGTATTCATAAGGAAAATGCCCAATATGTCATTTACAACACCTGACATGTCAGCTGTCACCTTGCTGTATTAGTTTCATTATTGCAAATTACACACATCATCAGAGGTCCCTTAACATTTTATTACTTTTTAATTATGATTCTGGATTTGAAAACATCATCATCTTAGATTCCTAAGGGAGAGGGAAATGCAAATTCATGCAATATTTGTAATTGCTCTGATCATTTCTTCTCTTAATTGTTAAAGGTCTGCAAGAAGAATGTCAATTCTATTTCCAATTGACAGACATTCCACTCCACTTTAAAATAGGAAGACTCAGGAATGATTCCTAGGTTGATTTACCAGCACTCTGATCAGATTACAGAATATTACCAGCAACCTAGTGGCCACCCATGTACTTCCTTTCAGTCATTTTTCTCTCCTTCAGAGTAACTTCTACCCTGACATCTAATGACACAAAACAATTTTGCCAATTTTATATTTTATTTAAATTGAATCATATAATATTTTGTGTGTGTTTGCATTTTTCCATTCAGCATTATATTTGTGAGAATCCATATTTTTGGATTTAGTTGTAGATCACTCATTGTCATCACTCTATAGTGTAGTGTAGTAGTATAGTATGATTTATTTATCTGTTCTACTGCTGATGGACATTCAGACTTTCAGTTTTGTAGCTATCACATATAGCATTGCTAGGAACATTCTAGTAGATATCCTATATCTACTAAATACATATGTCCACGTTTCTATTGAGTATATAACTAGGAGGGCAGTAGCAGGATCGTAAAATATGTGTATGTTCAGCTTTAATAGATACTGCTAAGAGTGTGTACAAATTTACATTCCCACCAGAAGTAATATAAAAGTTACAATTTCTCCTAACCTTGTCAAAACTTGATTTTTTAGCCATTGTCATGGATGTGTAGTGGTATTACATTGTGGTTTTAATTTATATTGCCCTGGTGACTAATGAAGTTTAGTGATGTTTTTGTAGGCTTATTGGGCATTTGGATAGCCTCTTTGGGAGGTATCTGTTCAAGTCTTTTGCTCATGTTTCTATTGGGTTGTTTGTTCTTTTCTCTATATATCCTAGACAAGTCCTATGACAGATACATTGCTGCAGATACCTTCTCGCACTCAGTCATTTGCCCTCTTACTTTCTTCATGATATGTTTTGACAAACATAAGATCATGGTACATTTTCAATGTATGTTAATTGCTTTATGGATTGCACTTACATGGAAATATCATGTCTTCATCCGTAACAATTACTGAACCACAGCCTTTGGACATGCTGTTCCCTTTGCCTCCGACATAGTCCTGCCTTTTCCCTTAATAAACTGCTTCTCATTTATCCTTTCTTTCTCAGTTTAAGCCTTTCCAACAACTAACCTGAAGGCCCCTTGCTATTTCTTCTATGTTTCTCCCCAGCAACTACTTGCTTTAGCATAGCTTTATCCACCTTTGTTTTTTCTTTTTTCCTTCTTCTCTGGATGCTCTCTGAGAAAAAGGACTCTTTCATTCCTGGTCCTCATTGTTTCTCCAATGCTTAGCACATAATAATAATGGCTAACATTCATTGATTGCCAAGAAATGTTCTAAATTATTTAAATACATTGTTTCCCTTTAATTCTTATGATGACTCCATGAGGTAGGTGCTATTATTGTCCCCATTTTATAGATGAGGATCCTGAAACACAGAGAAGTTAAAATATTTTGTCCATTGGCACACACAGCTAGTACAGGGTGGATAGAAGATTCAAACCTAGGTAGTATGATTTCAGAAACATGCTCTTAGCTACTATGTTGTACCCTTATAATAGGCAATTAATACATATGTGTTGAATGAATAAACTAGAACTGGAAAGTACCATACAAATAATCTAATTCAAATGGCTTATTTTAAGAATGTGTTAACTGGGGTCAAGAGGTAAAGTGAATTGGCTATGATCATACAGCCAGTAAATGCCAGAATTACAAAAAAAAAATTCTAAGTGTCTAGACTGCCATTTCAGTGTTCTTTCTCCTGCTCCATGTTCTGGATCTCTATTTTCAAAAAGATACCATTGACTTCTTTGTAAAACGCTGCTAAGCTCCACGGCTTTCAAAAGATTATCATGGGTACAAGCAATTTCTAGTGATAAAAACTGTCACTTAGATACACGGCATGACAGTTAAACAAATTGCATGAAATCATAGACTCGTGGACTCATCTATAGGATCATATTGTTATAGCTGAGTAAACCTAATATCCTCTTGCAAAGTGAAAATTGCAAAGAATTTGAAATATCTGAATGTTTTTCATTGTAAGCCCAATCTGAAATTTTCATTTTTCATGTGCTTATTTGGCACTGTGGCTAGATTTAAGGCAGCCTTAGCGTATACTGCCCTCATCTGCTCTAGTGTTCTTCTTTCCTCCCCTCCCCAGGCCAAATACTGTCTGCTATTCTTGTCTAGAATAGTACATCCAGGCTGCTAACTAAGCCTGATTTAAGATAGCTTAGACACTGATTTCCTGTTTTTTATTTTGTAGTTTCATCAAATACAAACTTGCATCAGGGAGAACAAATGGAAACAGCTTTGGAGAGGGTTGACTCTGGTAAGTGGGCTAAGATTTAACTAATATTTTCCCATTGATTTTAGTTTTCTAACACATTGTTTCTCATGCTCTGTTCTGAGGCAATAGTCTACATAATTCTACAATACATCTCAGGACTGTAATGAAATATCAGGAAAAAAAAAGCATTAATTAATACAAAAAAGAGAAATAAGCAATATAGCAAGAAGACATACATTTAGCTCACAACAACTCAATTTTCATTGATTTCCAATTTATTACAGAGTTACAAAAGATCAGAAGCTTTCCTTCTGTTTTTATCATAGACTTTGCTAGATGAAATAATGCTATTTGCAATTCCTGCACCTTAGAAGTATTCTTCATGGACTTTCAGAACTGAATTGCTTAAAGTGATGATTTATACATAGGTAAACCTGTATTTATCATCAAAACCTCGCTGTGTTAAAGTTTAACCTCTTATAGACTACGCATCACATAATTGTTTAAAATAAACTAATCTAGCTACTAAAGCCATTGTGCTTGAATTTCTTATTATTCTACCATTTACAAGTGAGGTAATTTTCCATAGGTACACTAGGCTTCCTGCTGCTCTTTCCTTTACACTCATTGCCCTCTGAAGCCTGTGATCTACTGCTGAAACTAAACAGGGTAATTTTTTTCTTAGTTATGGAAAATTTCAAACATGTGCAACAGTAGAGAGTTTAATATAATGAATCTCCATGTATACCTCACCCAGCCAGCTTTAACCATTATTAATTAAGAACCAATCTTGTTTCACTTGTAATTCTACCCTTCCCCTCTTTGGATTATTTTGAAGCAAATCCCAATCATCATATCAATTTATTCATAAAAATTTCAGTAAATACTTCTAAACAAAGAAATATTTTTTGTAAAAAAAAAAAGCCAATGCCATTATCTCAGCTAAATCAAAAAGCAATAAATTACTTTATGTCAAATGTCCAATTTATGTTCAAATTTCCACAAATGTTTTACACTTTTTTTTAATAATTGTTGGTTTGAGTCTGGATCCAAACAAATCCACCTGATTGCATTTGTTTTACACGTCTCTTAAATCTCTTTTAGTCTATAAATTTCCCTTCCGCTTCTTTCCTTTCAGCTTATTAAAGAAACAAGGGTTTTTTGTCTCATAGAGTTCCTGACATTCTGGATCTTACTGATTGTATCCCTGTGGTATTTAGAAAAACATGTTCCTCCACCACCTGCAATGTCTATAAACTGGCAGTTTGATCTAGAGTCTTCATCAGATTCAGATTTACTTGGCTTTGTTTGTTCGTTAAGAATATTTAATAAGTGGCATTTAAACCTCTCTTTTACTCATGTTAGGATCAATCATTGAGATCAGGTGTTATCAGCTGATTCCTGCATTAAAAATTTTCCATCCGCTTATTTTCTTAGGGGATTTAAACTGGCAATATTCTGATATTAACTGGTGGTATTAATTGGTGATATTTCTTTATTTATTAACTGGCATCGTAAAAATTTTAGGAAGTTCTTTTATTTTTTAATTTGTTATTTTTAATTATTATGGGTACATAATAGTTCTATATGTTTATAGGGTACATGTGATATTTTGACTCAGGCACACAATGTGAATTAATCAAATCAGGGTAATTGGGGTATCCCATCACATCAGGCATTTATCATTTCTTTGTGTTAGGAACATTCCAGTTCCACTCTTTTAGTTATTTTAAAGCAGCGTCCCCAAACTTTTTGGCACCAGGGACTGTTTTCATGGAAGACAATTTTTCCAGCGGAGGCAGGGAGGAGAAGCTGGGGGAGAGGCGGAGCTCAGGCGGTAATGCCAGCGATGGGGAGTGGCTGTAAATACAGATGAAGCTTCCTTCACTTGTACACTGCTCACCTCCTGATGTGCGGCCCTAGTTCCTAAGTTTCATGGAAGACAACTTTTCCATGGGGGATGGGGGTGCGGGGGTGGGGCTCAGTCAGTGATTTGTGGCCCAGTTCCTAACAGGCCACGGACCAGTACTGGGCTGTGGCCTGGGGGCTGGAGACCGCAGTTTTAAAGTATACCCTAACTTATTGTTGATTATGGTCACTTTGTTATGCTATCAAATATTGTTCATTCTAATTATCTAACTATATTTTTGCACCCACTAACCATGCCCACTTTATTGCCCCCTCCCTGATAGCCTTCCCAGCCTCTGGTAACCATCATTCTATTCTCTGTCCCTGTGAGATCAATTGCTTTTAATATTTAGCACACCCAGATATGAGTGAACATGTGAGGTTTGTCTTTCTGTGCTTGGTTTATTTCACTTAACATAATGTTCTCCAATTTCATCCCTGTTGTTGCACACGGCAGGATTTCATTCTTTTTTGTGGCTATATAATATTCCATTGTGTATATGTACCACAATTTCTTTATCCATTCATCTGTTGATGGACACTTAGGTTGATTCCATATCTTGGCTATTGTGAATAGTGCTGCAACAAACATGGCAATGCAGGTATCTTTTCGATATACTGAATTCCCATCCTTTGGATATATACCCATAAGTTCCACTGGGTATATATCCAAAGTAGTTCTATTTTTAGTTTTTTAAGGAACCTCCATACTGTTTTCCATAGTGCTTGCACTAATTTACATTCCCACCAACAGTGTATGAGGGTTCCCCAAGAAGTTCTTTTATAGTGAATTTTCTTATTAACAGTTTGGTTACCTGATGTACAGTTCATCAAAGAAAGTCAGGATTAATACTCGATTCCTTTTTTTTCATCATCTTTAAAATGATAAATTCATTGTCTTGTATCATTCAATGATGATCATGAAGTTTCTTGAAATTTGTAATAAAAAATCCTATATATTTATCCACTTAGTTATCATTTCCAGTTCTCTCCATTTCTTTGTGTAGACGCAAGTTTTCCTCTGGTATCGTTCCCCTTCTACCCAAAGAACTTCCTTTATCATTTCTTGTAGCACAGATCAGCTGTTGATGAATTTTTTCAGCTTTTGTGTGTCTGAAAAGGTCTTTATTTTGCCTTCACTTTTGAGAGATATCTTCACTGGGTACAGCATTCTAGATTGACCTTTTTTTTTCTTTCAGTACTTCAAAGATATTGCTCCACTATCTTTTCACTTGTATCCAATGAAAAATCTGCTATTGCCGTTATCTTTGTTCTTCTGCACATAAGTGTGTCTTTCCCCTCTGGCTGTCTTAAGGATTTTTCTCATTATCCCTGATTTGAACAATTTGATTATGATGTAGTTTTATTCCTGTTTCTTGTGCTTTTAGTTCATTGAGATTCTGAATCAACTGATTAGTTTTCATCTAATTTGGAAAATCTTCAGTCATTATTTCTTCAAATATTTTTTTCTGTCCCCCAGCGCAATCCTTCAGAAATTCCAGTTAACTGAAGTTGTTCCACAGCTCATTGGTGGTGCTTTATTTATTAATTATTTTTCTTTCTGTGTTTTATTTTGGATAGTTTTTATTGCTGTGCCTTCAAGTTCTCTAATATTTTATCTGCAATATCTAATCTGCTATTAATCCCATCCAGTGTATTTTTCTTCAAAGACATTGTAGTCTTCATCTTTAGAAGCTTGATTTGGGTCTTTTTTATACCTTCAATGTCTTTACTAACTTAGCTATATAGAATATAGTTATAATACCCATTTCCATACCTGATTCTAAGATCTGTGTCAGTTCTAGGTCAGTTTCAATTGATTAATTTTTCTCATTGTATATTCTTGCTTCTTTGCATACTGATATTCTTTGATTTTTTTTTTTTTTTTTTTTTTTGGTATTCCTACAAGTGTTCTTGAGCTTTGTTCTGGAACACAGTTAATTTACTTAGAAATACTTTGGTCCTTTTATATTTTGCTTTTTAAGGTTTTTAAGGTCAGGCCAGAGTAGTGCTCAGTCTAGGCTAATTATTTTCCACTACTATGGCAAGACCCTTCTGATATGCTACTCGTCACTCCCAAATCTGAGGTTTTTGCAATATACCTGGTTAAAACAGGAACCATACGCAGCCATGTTTGAATATTGGGCACTGTTGCCTCTAAGTAGGTACACATCTGAATACTCAAGGGGAATTTCTACATATGTCAGGAGCTCTCTTTATGTACAGCTGTTTGTTGTCCAATACTTTACTCTGTGGAATTTAGCCAGTTTGATGAAAATTAGGTGTCTTGGTCTCCTTGGTATGTAAATTCTGTTGACTCAACTCCGGAAATCTTGCAGGCTCTACCCGGGTTCTACTTCCCTGCATCATGGCCTAAAAACTCATTGAAGGCAGTATCTTGGGCATTTGTATAGATCACCTGGTTTGTTTTCTGTCTCTCAGTGATCACTCTTTATCATTACCTGATGTTCTGTGTCTTGAAAACCATTGTTTCATATATTTTTGTTGTGTTTTGGTTATTTCAAGCAGGAAGGTAAATCCAGTCCTTGTCATTTGATCTTGGTTAAAAGTTAAAGTCAGTTTTAAAATAAATAAATATATATATATAAAATTATAAAATTATAGACTTCTAACATATTGGATATATTTCAGTTATAGATATTGGAGTTAATGCTCAAATTGTCCCATTTTGGTCAGGGAAAACCCCTTCTAGTTGACATCTGAAAGATCCCAGGAGTCCTTGCTTTCTTGTCAACAAGATATTTCAGATTCATTTTGTACATTTCCTGCCCTAAATCAGTCATTTCTACAAGGATGTCGGAGAGCTATTTTGAAGAAGAAAGAGAAAAGAATGACCCAGGCCTGGGATACTGAGAATAACCCAAGTACAATATCAGGAGATGTTCTAGACTAATTGGAATGTATCTGGAGAATCCAAAAGCTCAAAAATTAAACCCCAAGCCTATTATTCCTCTCGGCATACCTCTCACTGTCCACCACTCTGAACACATACACACACACACAAACGCACACTCACATGCAAACTCACACACTCGTTTACATCAAACAACAAAGTAAATCTTTAATATTGATTGCTCTGGATATTGGGAGCAATGTAAATTGATATCAAATATGGACAATTATGAGTATTAAATACCCATTCAACTTTCATTTTAGAGAATGGACTTCTAATTACTACTTTCATTATCAGTCTTCTAATATAAGTGGGGAAAATTTCATAAAAGATAGAAAAACAAAAACAGATTTAAATTCTGGGGCTCTAAATTAATTGCTCAACTTTTAATATTTTGGAAGAAAAGAACATGGAAGAATGAAATCCATGAATAATCGATTCAAACTCTTGGTTTTAAACAATATTTTTGGCTTGTATCTTCAACGAAAAATTACCACAGTTAGTAAAAGAAAACAGACCTGACTGCCTCATTTTTCTTTTTTTCCCCTTCTCCCAGGCTCATAATTTCAGAACAGTTTAAAAGCCAAAAAAGCAAGTGAGGCATGAAATAGCACTGATTAGTATGCAAAAGAGGAGATCCTTGATAATCAACATATCATGTAGCCCATTGGATAATGCAGTTTCACAAGAATGTTTGAACAAGTTTCTTCATGTGAGTTTCTGGTCCCTGTGCCTCATCTTATATTTGGAAGATTATTTGTACCATAACTAGAAAAAATTTCTTGAAAAGGGAAAAAAGCAGTTTAATACATGTGACTGTTGAACACTGAGACACAACTAGTTTCCAACTGTAGTATACCAGGTTATAAGCCATAAACCATTAGTCAACCTTAATCACATTTCATGTTCAAATTTTCAATTAGTATATTACCTATGTCATCTATGATCTCTTCCATTTAAAACCCTTAGGAATCAGAGATCATAGATGACATGGGTAATACAGGTGATTAAGGTCAAATGTTTTCCACCTTTCTCCCCTCTATCTACTAGATGTAAAGGTATGGCCAATCAGGGATAATCTCTCTCTCTCCAGAAACCTCTGTCATGACCAGATCATTGTTATGTTCATCTTTATTCAGGTAATTCTGATACAAGTTATATTAATTCAGTATTACGTTTATGGATTTAAATCAAAAAGAGATTTCTTTGAGCATAACTCAATGATCATATGGATAAAATTACAACCGTAATTTACTAAATTATTTTACACAAGTCATATATATTCAATATAAAATATAGGAAATAGAAATAGGCAATAAGGAAATATTAAATTAAAATCACAAATAAAGTCTTTACCACAAGATAACTACTGGTAATATACTGGAGAATGTCCTTCCAAACCTTTTCTTATGGAAATGTAATCATCTTTCTTTTTTTTTAATGGTATCATTTAAAAAATATTCATATTGTTCTGAAACCGTTTTTGTTCTTTTAATTAAAAAAAGTCATATATACACATGATTAAAATTCAAATAGTATAATAAGACATAAGTGAAAATTGGAAGTTGACCTATGCTTACTCTGCAGATACAGCCATTAACATTTTTTGAACACATTAACAATATGGTATGCATATACCAGAATATATACCAACATGCACACATATATTGTTCATAAAAATGGGATAATAGTAAACCTACTATTCCATACCTTTGATTTTTTTTTCAGACCCTCTCAAAGTGGAGATATACATTTGCTTTTTAAAATTAATACTAATATTAGTCATCATCATCATCATCTTGGAGATACTTCCTTATCAGTACATTTATGTTTTCTTTAGTCTTTCTCCACTTCTACAAGCACCAATATTCATTCTCCGGTATTACATAGGAGCAAAAAAAGGACATAACTCATGGAAAAGTAACTTAAACTCTAAGTGACAAAAAAAAACCTCTGGCGAGTAAGATAGACTGCCAGAAATATAACATAATGAGTGGCGTTTCCAACAAGCTTATTAATGAAAAATACATAGGAAAAATTATAATAATAATTATAGAGTATTAAACTGTTTAATATATATAAAAGCAGAATGCCAAATGATTATGGATCTTCACACATTTCCTTAATGAGTGGGATTTACATTACTTTCAGTTATTTCATTTATTCTTTATCCTGCTATGCTATTAGTCTTTAAGCATGCGTATTCTTATGAAATATCCTAACTCATGAAGTTTCTATTTTACCCTTCTCTATCTATCTATCATCTATCTATCTATTTATCTAATCCCACATCTACACATACCCAAACCCATACAGTCCCAGAATAATACAAAGTGCCACTCTGGTTAAGTGGGGAGAAAGGAGATCATTAGCTACACGTGTGAGCCCAAAATAAGGTTGCCTGTGATTGTACTTTTATTTTTTTGCTTGACATGATCTGATGATTATTCTTACCTGATACCTGAATATCAGGTAAAATTCAGAGTTCTTCTCAAGTGGAGGAAGTGTGTATGAGGGGTAGGAGGAGATAAGAGAGACATGTCAGTGCATACAAAAACCCAGGGTTTTATTCATCACAAGCTCTAATGATTAGACCTACCCACTTCTCTGTTAAGTGATGAATAATTGTATTTCCAGCACTGCCTCAAATATCTTTTTATGCGTGTAAATGAAGTTGTAACCACTGTAATCTCAATCACTCTGCATTGAGCCTGCATTGAGCCCTCTTGAATTTTAGATACTTCTGGATCATTGTAATTGAACCATGTCTGTTTCTAAATGTTATAGCCATCACTAATGTAATAACCTGAAGAGGAAGAATCAAGAGCTGACAACACTGAGAAGCCAATAGGAATAAGGAAAGTATCAAGCTTTCGACTTTTATTTCTGTTCCTCAGTTTCAGTCTTTGTGAACTCTATATCTAAAATAAATATCCAGAGCTCTCATCAAAACTCAAAGCACTCATAAAAAGAGTTGTTGAAAGTTTTCAGGCATATTCTGTAGCAATTGTGATGCCATCATCCTCTTTCTTACTTCTGAGGGTTTTGAGCCAATTGCTCACTGAAGTGTTGACCCTATTTTCTCTTGCTCTAAGACTTTCTTCTGGTGTCAGTCAACCTCTACCTAATGCTCTTTTTAAACTTTGTTATTATCAAAATTTTTATCTCATTTAAACTGTCAGGAACTGCCTCAGTGACTGCTTGAGACCCACAATTCCATAGGTTCTGGGTTTTCAGGCATTACTTGAAAATAAGCCTCTGCACATCCTGTATCATCATCTTCACAGCCCACACGGTGAGGCCTCCCTCTTTATTATCTCTAAAACAGCTGCTACATGTTCATCCTTCCTAATTTCCTTCAATCCCATGTTTTCCAATTTGAATTAGTCAGACTCTATTGTCCATATTCTTTCCAGGTTTTTCTGCTGCTGCTTATATTTCACATAAACTGGCTAAGGGCCATGTGGGTTTTAGTAAACTCATCCTTACTGTCTGGATCAATCCATAAAGGCATACAACTCTGGGATTTGAAGTCAGATTTCCTTAACCATGTGAAAGGGTAATAGTGAAGATATTCACCATGTGAGAGGCTTTCAGTGATCAAGAACCTGAGATATGTGCCCTCCCAAAGGTAGAAAGCAGCTTTGTATTTTCAATACAATGAAATGTTAGGGTCAGATATCTTGAAATTATGACTTTCTGGCAAGACTCTGCAAAGTGAGCCACATTTAAGCTTTAGGGTTTTAGATAAAGACTAAGAACTCTGCATAGTCAGTTAAATTTACACATGAAAAAAGCTCTTCTCACTCCACTTTTAATAGGAATATTCCAGTTCTTTTACCCCAAAGAAAAGATTAAGAGAGTCTAAAATTCACCAAGGAAGCAGTGCTTTTTTTTTTTTTCTTTTTTCTTTGAATGTCAGGGGAGAGCTCACTACATTGTTTTATTTGGGGAATGATGCGTCCACTTGCTTTACATATGATGTAGTACTGAATCTCAAATTCCAGATAAATGATATAGGTTTAATCTTTCAGTTTATTTATTTTTGTTATACCTTCTTTAAATTGTTCTAAGAACTAAATAAAAACAAAACTCATGAGTGTCCAAGCATTTATGGATAAAAGACACAATATCTAGAATTTGCTTTAAATAATTCAAGTGAAAAAGGGAGTGTAGATGAAATAACATTGAACAAAATTAATAAATGTTCAAGGTGGGTGTTGGGTGTGTGGTGGTTTGTTGTAATCTTGTCTCTACTTCTGTGTATGTTTGAAAATTTCCATAATAAAAGCTTAAAAATTTTGAGCATTATTCTACATATAACCAGAGAATCTCTGACAGTAGCCAAAATAGTATGTTTATCCTTCTTGAGTAAACATTTCTTAGTCTCAGGGTTACGGACATCCTGCTTAATAAGCAAGATTGTAGAAGTCTGATAAGGGCATTGAGTGGATTTTTTTTCCATGAATCATCTTACTTGTATAAATCATTAGCACATGACCAAAATGAAAACAGAGATTGTAAAATAGCATTCATATAGCTGGTGTTTCTCAAACTGGCCTTGCAATTGTTGCTGTAAGTGAGTGGAAAGGGTTTTTTCCATATAGTGTGATCCTGTTCACACTTTTGTTTTGTTTTGTTTTGTTTTGTTTTAAATAGGAAGTGGCTGGCTGAGAACGAAAACCTAAACATTTTTAGGGGAAGTGAGGGCGGGGGCATCTGGCTTGAAATACTAGTTGTGCCTAGGTTAAAGTTTTCAGAAAAGGGTTCCTTGGTTATAGTTCTACTACCATTAAAGAATGAAAGCCACTAAAGCAAAGGCCCTGAAGTCTTTTCTCTTCAGTGTGTTTCAGACTCTGCTGTTTGTCTCTGTTGCTGTTTACATGCTTTCCAGGGAAATCTGTCTTATCTCTAAGGTTTGATGATCCATCATTCTCTTTTGAATAATCTTTATTTAACTCTGAAACAACTCTAATTTCTAATAATCCTCAGAGGTGTTAATGCAGTGAATATCAAAGAATAGATTGTCCCAGGCATTGCTATTGCAGCCTTTGGGGATACTCTAATTAGATTACCAAGAACCTTTCAAAATAGAAGTTCATCTTTAGTCTCCAAACTTGCTGCTTTTGAAAGAACTTGTTTTTCTACTTTTAGGTTTCTTTCTGTGGTGTCTTGCTACCTGGAACAGTCCCAATGCTGAAACGTACTATTGATAATATTTCATAGATGTCTGACGATTATTAAGATGGACTGCATCTAGAAATAACCCTGTTTCATCTGCATCCCTGCATGATACTTTATTAATAGTCAGGAAGCTCTTATCTTGTAGAGTTAACATCAAGTGACTGGGTTGCTCTATTGGGTCAAATAACCAAAATTTTAATCTTATGATTTAGATGAAATAATTTTCGAATTTCTCCAGTTTTCTTGGGAACCACCAGGCTGACTTATTCTCTTTTTGACAAATTCAAAAAATCTTTTTATTTTCTTTTCCTTTTTGTAAAACAAGTCTGCATGCTACAAATTCAGAGAGGACCATGCATTCAGAGGAATGATCCTTGTTAAAAATTGCTTTTAACCAAATAATAAATACAGTTTCACTGAAAGGTTTGGAAGTTAGGGGGAAAGAAGGACTAGAGGACTGTGGGCATCCTTTGCATCCTAATTATGAGAAGCGAGGATTGATTCAGGGACATCCACCTGTGCTCCCTTAACCCTTGCTAGGGGCAAGAGGATGAGAAGCTACCTCTTTTTTTTTTTTTAAGTGCACAGTTTGATGGATTTTGGTAATTGTATGGAACTGTATAACTACTATGATGATCAGGCTATAAAATCTTTCCTTCAGTCTAAGAAGTTTCCAGTGCCCCTTTTCACTACATCTCCCTGCCTCCACTAACCATTGATCTGTTTTCTGGCCCTATAGTTTTGCCTTTTATAGGATTTCATATAAATGGAGTCATAGTATTTTGTGTTTGACTTCTTTCACTTTGCATAATGATTTTGAGATTCATTGCTGTTATTGCTACTATTAGTATTTCATTTCTTTTTGTTGCTGAGTAATATGACATAGTATTTTGAATATATAATATGAATATACCACAATTTATTTATCTTTTCACCAGTTGAGGTTCATTTAGCTTCCACTTTTTGATTATTATGAATAACGCTACTATGAACTTTCACATACAAGTCTTGTGCAGAAATTTTTTCATTTCTCTTGGTTATTACCAAGGAGGGAAATTGCTAGATAACATACCTAACTTTATAAGGTGTTGCCATACTGTTTTCCATAGTGGTTGCACCACTTTTCATTTCCAACAGTAGTGAATGACAGTTGCAGTTTCTCCACATCTTTGCCAAAACTTAGGATTTTCATTCTTTTTAATTTAAGGCATTCTAGTAGGTGTATAAATGTATCTCATTGGGGTTTCAATTTGCATTTTATGATGACTTATTGATGTTAAACATCTTTCCATGTGTTTATTGGTCGTTTATATATTTTCTTTTTTGAAGCATATGTTTAAATATTTTGCCTCTTTTTTTTAGGTTGTTTGCTGACTTTTAAATAACTGTATTAGTATTCCATTGGATAGAGTCAGTCTCCTATGGATGGACATTAAAGCTGTTTCCAGTCCTTTTACTGTTATAAGCAAGATTTCAATTACTGAATTACCTTCAATTACCTTTATATTTTGGTAGACACTGCCAAATTGCTCTAAAAAATTTAGCTAAAACGCTTTACTAATTTGCTTGTTTTTCTTTCACAGGGGCTATACTAACTTTCCAACAATCATGCTTCTTTTCCCTAATGATACATCATTAACATCTTTTCATATTAATAAGTATATTCTAGATAATAAATTGTGATGAATGCACAGCCTTTCATTGTATGGATGTGGCATAATTTATTTAACCAGTTTACTTTTGATAGATATTTAGATTGTTTCTACTTTTTCACAATTACAAACAATGCCAGAATGAGCATCCTTGTTCATACATATTTTCCCACTTGTCTGAATATTTTCTTAGGATAAATTCCTTTTGACACATATCCTTTATTTTATATAAGGTGTTTTATACTTTTTTAATTATTACCTTGGCTCATAATCATACATATGTATTACTACAGCTTCTGTAAAAATCTAAGTCAAAAAGGAAACAATAATGACGGTTTATGGCAGAAAATATTTGAAATATGGGTAAGTAATAAGCAAAATATAGTCACCCAGGAAAGCTCCAGAGTGCAGGACCAGCTTCTTTGTATCAGATGCTAAGCAAAACCTTTGCACTTTGTAATATTCTTTCTAGAAAATCATGAAATGTGGGGGAATTATGCCCTCATTAGACACTCAAGATTTATTTTTTAATAAAAAGTAGGTCATCTTGAAGTTAGTTTATGCAGAAAAAAATGTTCTTTTAAAAGATAGACAAAATGATCAATAAGATTGTTTTCAATAAAACAACAACTGGGATGAAATTAGAGTCAGATTATTTATAAAAGAATCACATTTTGTTCATTTCTCTAATGGTTAAAGGGTATTGGATCAATTGGATTTCTGCTGTAATTTTTCTTTTTTATTAAGTCAGAATTGTACAGAATTTGTGGAAATAGATATTATCAAGAATACTTTCTCTAGCAAAAGACAAAGATATAGTCGTAATTATCAAGGACAAGTGGGGACAATTATTTTGTTTCTTTTGGCGAAGA
Organism: Daubentonia madagascariensis; assembly: GCA_023783475.1. Lineage (NCBI taxonomy): Eukaryota > Metazoa > Chordata > Mammalia > Primates > Daubentoniidae > Daubentonia > Daubentonia madagascariensis. The sequence goes on from JAKFHU010000166.1 coordinate 1,628,653, forward strand.
TCTAGTTAAAGATAATAAAAAAGTACTCCATGTGTAAATAAGACCAAAGCTTGATAAAGCAAAAGATTCTTAAGAACCTTTTTAGTTTTAATTAACTTCTGGTTGAATTAAGTGCAGGTACATGGTAGGTTGGGTAGAGTGGGAACTACTTTTGAATTTCTGCCTGCAATTTGCATGGTCATAATGATTTTGGTGTCCTCTTCAGATACCCTCGTTGCTGTCTCTTGGCTGCTTGGGGGCCATTTTAAAAGCTCATCTATTCAAATCAGAACACCATGCTCCTGCCTCTTTTGCCCCAGTGAAATTTATGTAATCCTGTTTCTGGCTTCCTCAGAGATTCCATTGGAATTTTTCACTAAGTCGCAGTAGGTAGGAGTGGGTTAATCAGAAAAATTAATCTCCTCTACAATATTAATGAGCTAGTGGGTTGTTTCACCCAAAGAAGATAAAGATTGCCTCAACCAAATTAAAATATACTAATATAGGTGAAAAGTGCTTCTTCTAATGATGAAATTTAAAGCAATTTAAGTCTGGTGAAGGTATTTTTAGAACCTTCCTTGCTTCCCCAATCACACCACATAGCCCCTGTTATAAAACTGGCTCTGTTCAATTATTGATATCCTTCATTGCTAGTCCTGTCTCTTAGCCCTGTGAATCCATCATAATACTAGCAAGCAAGTTTATGGTCCGTTATACACAAGGGAAGCAGTTCCAATTTGTTCTTACTATTGCAAAATAACTCTTTTATATGTCTATATAGATCTGGAGAGGGTATTAAAGAAAGATATGACAGGATGGAATCTTGACTGGGTTTGAATATTAATAGCCAGCCAAGACACTTATTTTCTAGAAGTACTTGAATATTGTGCAAAAATATTCTGGTTCTCCTTTTGAGAACAAAAATACAACACTTTTGTAAAAACTACACTTTGCATTTTCATGGGGCTTGACAGCATAATGTACTTTCATAAACATTATTTAATTTGAAGTTCATGATAGGCCTGCGAGTTAGACAAGACAGAAACACTCATTCCCACATAAGAGATAAAAACACTGAATTGATTTGTCCAAGTTTGCTGAGCCATTTAGTGATAGGACCTATGTCCTCTATCCATTAAGTGTAATTCAATGTGTAAGGGCCAAGCAGATATGAGATCCTTACATTCTGATAGGTATAAGGCATTTCTCAATGGAGGATGCTTGATTTCATTTCCTCTCCCTTTCCTACTCCCAAAGGAAGACAGTTCTTGGTAATAATTATGATAAACCAAGTTTTTACAATCATATCTATTGGGTGAAAGTAAAAAAAAACAACTAGTGATCCTGATTTTTTCTTATATTACATATTCAGAGATTTGGGAATATACAAATTATTGACTTGCTTTCATCCTTCTTATCCTAATGCAGATTCTGCCTTAGTCTGAGACCTCCACACAGTCACTTGGAAGTAGAAACATCCAAAAATTACTCTTTGAGGTGCTCCTTTATTCCAAAAATATTTATTGAGCATCTTCTGGTAGGAACAAAATAAAACAATGTAATGGGACAAGGAATGTTAGGGCTGGGGCAGGATTGGGCATTATTTTAGATAGGATAGTTTGGGATGGCCTCTTGGAAGAGGGTATATTTGACCCGAGCTCTGAGTGATGAAAAGTGGAGAGAGTATTCCAGGCAGATGGAACAGCAAGCACAAAGGGTCTGAGGCAGAGACCAGTTTGATGTATTCATAAAACATAAAAGCAGTATGACTGGAGCATAGAGTTCAAGGAGAGAGTGGTAGGATGTGAAGTCGGAGAAGGAGGTAGTGGACAGATTACATAGGGACGTGTTTGGACCTTATTTTAAGTGCAAGAAGAAGCCATCACATGATTTTAAAGGAGTGATTTTGAGGGGGGGAAGTGTTATTTGGAAATTATTTGCTCCCAGCACCGCTTTGTCTTAAATAAAAATATCCTTCCAAATTTTTGTGGAGTTAGGGCTTCGGATGTAGAATGTGGTGCCATCAGAAACTTGCCTTACTTGACCCTAGGTATCTACTTCTCTACCACCACCCATATTGGTGAACCTAATGTAATTTTCCCTGTGAGTGGGACATTTCTTTCTGTAGGCTTCTGAAATATCTAAGTTCACTCTGGAAAATTTTTTACTGTTATGATTATCTCCTGGAAACATAATGAACCCATATATTTGGAGGAGAGGAGGGTGTACTCAGTGAGCTGTAGGAAAGGTGTATTAGAAGCTACTTTATTCTTTGGTTCTAGAATTTAAAATATCAGTGATGCCATATCATTTTGGAGAATAGTAGAAAAAAATTTATGTGTATATACGTGTGTGTGTGTGCGTGCACACACGTGTGTATGTATATATATATATATATACAACTTTGTGAAAGAACTCTGTGGACACATTTTTTTCTAGGCTGTCAGACATAACTGCATGCTAATATAATATCAACTCTTAACCACGTCACTCAAAGAGTTTCCATTAAACCTGTACCTTAACTTTAACTTTAAATTTCATTAGTTCAAAATCTCTTTTGCCAAAAGGATGAAGGTATCTAAATATCAATTATAAAGGACAAAGTGTTTCTTTGACTATCTTGAGATAAAAAGGTAACCTTCTCTATCATAAAAGCAACACTTCTCCTTTCACATTCTTTAAAGATTTGCTTTGTAGAACATGAAATCTTTTTTCCCCCTAGAACCTAATGTCTAAGATGTACTGAAATTTAACACACACACACACACACACACACACTTCTTTCCAGTGTGCTTTCAAATTGCTTTCTTCTTTTGATTCAGATCATTAGCAATGGCCATGGAAAAAGTCTCGGATAGCTAGGGCAAAATGCAGTACTTTAGAAGAAAGGTTTCCCTTTGGGTTTCACTTTAAAGTTTGGTCTAATTTTATTTGACATTTTTGTCCATCATAGTATGAGAGTCTTTTTTTTTTTTTATTCATAGAGTGAAAGAAGAGTTTGTTTCTTTTAGGCGGCTGCCCTGTTCTTTGTTGTTCAAAAGGAAACAAAGTTTTTCTCTTTATCCTTCTTTTTTCTTAGCCTCCAAGTGGAAGGCTTACCAAGGGTGGTAGGAGATTAAGAAATGTCTTTAATTTACAAACAGCTCTGTACTTGTAGTTGTTCAACCCTAGTGATGAGTTAGAATTAATGCTTTTTTTACTTCTTATGTGGGTAAAGAAATTACTCACTGACTTGCCAGTTTCTACTTCAAGGATATTTTTAAGTTCAGTGGGATAGGATATATTGGTGAGGAAAGAAGAAGAGAAGGCATGCCTCTTACAGTATCAATAATCCTTGCTTCTAACAGGCTGGAGAGAAACATCTCTGTAGTTAGACTGTAGTGATCTGTGAAATGATGAAAAGAGATCGAACAGTTCCTGAGCACTGCTAGGTGCTGAGCACTGTGTCAGATATTTTACATATGCTCTATAATTCTCACAGCAATTTTGTGAAATAGATATTACTATCTTTTAACTTAGGCTTAAATAATTTAAGTGATTTGATCAGCACCATACTGTTAGTGAGTTTCAGACCTTGGATTTTAATATGAGTCTGCTCATGCTATTTTCCATTGAATTGATGCTTTATTTTCAGGGGATGGTTAAGAATGCAGCAACTAGCATGTCCGTACATATTCCCATTCCTAATCACCAATGTCTGCATTTGGTGCTGACATCTTCCTGAAAGTCTCATTCATGATGGCTCTTTGAGAACTTTAGTGGTATATCTTTCATGATGGGTTAGGAAAGGTAGGACATCTGTGTCACCCTTGTGAATGTGCATACAAATTGCCCCTGACCATACAGAATAGAAAATATAGTAGCTGACATTTATTGAGCACTTACGATGCACAAGGAACTCTGTTAAGAATTTCAAAATACCATCTCATTTCACGTTCACAACAATCCCAGGAATGAGAATATAACATCACTACTAGCATTTCAGGAAATGGAAACAGAAATAGATTAAGTGGCATTTTCAAGGTCACAGAGTTGTTAAGTATAAGAGCCAGAATTATTTGAAGTTGGATGGGGTGGGGAACCTGCCACCTTGGGGCCACATGTGGCCTTCTGGATCCTTGAGTGTGGACTTTTGACTGAAGTTTGGATTCGTTGAGGGGCTGCACTTGGGGATCTGGAGGGCCACATGTGGCCTTGAGACTGCAGGTTCCTTACTCCAGTGTGTTGTCTTAGAAGCATGCCAATATTTTCAACCTTTTTAGCCAACTGTGCTTTCCAATTCAGTGTTACCATTTTAAAAAGATGCAGCATAAAGTATTGTGATCAAATATCCCAAATCTCATATTGCCAACAAATATCTGCTGAGCCACTGTTATATTCTTGATAGCTCAGTCAGAGTTTTGATAATGAAAAACCAGCTCAATCACCACCCTCACAAAGTTGCCTAGATTCTGCTTTTAGGGCCAGTGTGATAAACCTATACCTGTGGATGTTTCAATGATGATGGATCAACTCTCCAGGACATTTCTTACCTTAGTTCAGACATGCTTCCACTATGGTCCAGTTCCTGATCATTTCTAGCCTTCTGGCTGTGGCATCACTCCTTCCTTTAGTGCCTTAAGCTTTGCCACTTACTGTTCCCTAGAGGATTTGGCTCGGGCTTAAATTTCTGGCTCTCTGTTCAATATATTCACATCGGATAGGATTCCCCATCCTAGTTTTGGTTTATTTAAAAATAAAAAACCTCATCCAATGCGGTGGAACATGTTGAAGTTTGTTTCAGATATTTGCATAAGAGGGCTTTAGTTTTATCTACTCTTCATACTAAATAGGATAATACATTGACCACGGGTGGGTGTGTTAATGGATTTCACAGGGAGGGACATGGGGAGATCCAATCTCTCCTCCATCAGGCCATTCTTTGGCTTAAGCACAAAGGGAAAATTCTACAGCCTCTGAGCTATCTAGGGCAAAAAACTCTTCAGGAGGGAGCCACAGTAAAGAGTGGGGTGCAGAAAGGTTGCATTTCATCTGAAAAGCCAGGGTGCAGTGAAATGGAATTGTGTGCCTGAGAGAGCTTTCCAAAAAAGAAAAGAAAGACCACTTTTGTCTATTTCATCTTCTTTCCTTGGGCTGGCTCTTACTCTCAAACTCTAAGGGGCCATAGGTAGCCGAAGGCTTTAGGCAAATTGTCCTCACATGTTAAAGACTGGGGAAAATTAAACTAATTAGGTAAAATTTAATATGTTGCCTAGTTAAAGCGACTGGCTTCTTGTAAACTAGAATTAGGTATTAGGAATTAGGGTGGGGTTAGAGCTCAGGAACAACCGTGATTGTGACATTCATTCATTCAGCTAGTCAACATATTCTTATGAATTGGCTCCATTCCACTCCACTATGTACCGGGATGCAGACATGAGGCAAACAGAAATGGCCCCTGATCTCATTTAGTTCAAGTCTCCTGAGGACAAGACAATAATAAAATAATCATACATTGTGATAAATGCTATGAAAGAGAGTTGCATGGTGTAATGAGAGCATAAAATAGAGGAAACAATTTTAGTTACGGAGGTCTAGAAATGTTTCCTTGAGGAAGTGACATTTGAGCCTGAGAAAAGTATAGGGAAGGGAAAGTGTTAGTACATGGAAGTAGACAGGATGTAGGGTTAATATTCTATGCAGAGAAAACAGCTTATGTGTAGAGATTTATATAATGAATGAAGAGAGATGACATAGATGGGGATAGAGGCCACACTATGGAACTATGGAGGGCTGCACAAGCCATACTAAAAATTTAGATTTTTATTCTTAGAACAATGGGAGATCTCTGGAGTCTATTAAGCAGGTAGAAAGGGACAGGAAAAAGGCTGCTGAAACAATGAAACATAGATCCTTCTGGGATTTCAAATGAACCTATGGATAATTCACAGGTGGAATGGCATGTTACCACCCAGGGTTACTTAAGGGGAGCATACTTTTTAATGTCCATACTAACAGGCATATTGAAAATAAAGGGATTTATTGTAGCATCTTTGAGGTAGTACATGATTTACTGAATCTGAAAAAGCATAGTTGGCAGTGGAGAAGTATGTGATCTATAGTCTCATTATATTTTCTAGTGAAGCCCACTGAATCTAGGTGACATGTAAGTGGGATATGAGTGGTATAACATTTCATTAGGAAGACGAGAATAAACTCAGCCAAATCACAGCATAGTGAACTCAGTGATGTGTTTTATGTAAACATCACATTTATAGCTAAACTGTAGTCATTGATGCTACAAGTTCCACTCTTGACTATTATCCATACAGAATCAAAAACTACCATATGCCATTGGAGTATTTTAAATTTCAGACTTAATTAAACAGTAGAAATAGAAAACATTTGTCAGCTAGTTTTTCTAGTGGGCAATCTAACATAATAGTCAAGTAGGAAGACTCTGGAACCAATTGTCTAGATTTGAATTATGGTTCTCTGGCTATGTGACCTTGGTAAGTTACTTTGCCTCTTGGTGCATCAATTTCCTCACTTGCAAAATAGTATTTACCTCATAGGGTTGTTGTAAGGATTAAATTAATTAACACATATAAAACATTTGGAACAATGCTTGGCACATAGTAAACACTAAATAATTACAATTATTATTGTTATTTTAACATAATACAACAGTCTTTCTGAGATTAGTCTAAAACATGAAATAACTGAGCTACTGAACTGTATGACTTTTTTTCATTTTGAGAGGCTCTGTGTGTATATGAGCTGTGCTTCTTATTCTTTATTTTATATAACATGAAGATGTTCAGAAGCAGTAAAATATTTTTGTCTCATTGTGTTGTCAGTAACATCACTATGACCTTAGAAAATACTTTTATGTTGACAGTTTTTGAGAGTTTGGTACTTTCCTGTTTGTCACAATAAATTGAACTTTTCAATTTGGTATTCTTTTAGAAGACTGTGGTGTTGATTTTCTTTTTTAATTTTACTCTGCCTTTGGAAATAAAAGGGCCTGAATGCATAATATATTTTGGTTATGCTTAGCTAGACAAACTGCCTGAATGAGTTCATGAATATTAATGCTCATATTCAGTAGGTTTTTCTTCTCCTTAAATAGGGAAACTATGACTTTGTTACATTTAACTGCAAATGAGGATCATTTGATGTTTATCTCAGAGATGAAACATTTTAACATTGAGAGCAGAAGGGCTAGTGAATTTGATATAAGGGAATAATATCAATAAAACCAGCAAAGAATGACCACATGAAGGGTCAGAAAACTATAATTTGGTAAAGAGGGAACATGTTGCTGCCGAGAAACAGTCTGGTCAATTAAAAGCACACTAGCCATTGATTATTTCTTTAATACCTTTTGATTAACTGCTGTACAAAAGTGAACTTTATAATTCTCAGCCTAGAGGAACAGATTAGCACGGCAGTTAATGTCCTATTATATAAGCATGTGTAGTTTACTGGTCCTGAGGGTTGTACTTCTACCTTTGAGCCAGCTGTCCCTTGTCATGAGAACTGGAAGCACTAGAAATAAACCACCTAAACCTGAATTCTTTGGCTTGGCTTGGTGAATGGATTTTAAAGTTTTAAATGTCTACTCCACATGTGGTCAAATCCTCACAAGTGTTCTCAGAAATACTGCCATAATTAACACTCACACTCGGTATTCCTTGGTTTTGCAGAGGCTGATTACAGAATCTATACCTTTGAACATTTAGTCCTACTAAATTGGTGTGCTTCGAAATGAGTGTTTCTATTTTGCTTAGATATATAATCTCTTAGATTCATAACTAATCAGTTGCCTCCCTGGTAGTGGAGCCATGCCTATGGATCATTCATGTGCTTTGCTGCAGTCAGTTTCATTACTGAACATTAAGAAATAAGAAATACATTCTCAGTGGTGATTTTGCAGGATGAGCTTCAGGTAGTTAAAAAGTACTCAGGGAGGACTGAATGGTCCCTTGCTAGTACTAGCAATATATATATTAGGCAGGTTAAAATCCAGGTGTCATTAAAAGAGCAGAGATTGTTTGACTTTATAAAGCATCTGCTCTTCTTTCTGTCCATCATTGCTCTAATAATCATAATGCTACTTGAAATTTACAGCTATTCCTAGTTCACAAAATGTTTTGACTTTTATATAGTAGCTTTATTGAGATACAATTCACATACCATACAATTCACCCTTTTAAGGTGTATGATTCAATAGTTTTTAGTATATTCAAAGAGTTGTACAACCATTCTTACTTCCAGAACATTTTCATTATCCCCAAAACAAGCCTTATGCCTCCCAGTTCCCCCTCCCACCATCCCTTGGCAACCACTAATTTGCTTTTTGTCTCCAAGGATTTGCCTATTCTGGACATTTTATATAAATGGAATCATACAGTATGTAGCTTTTTGTGATTGGCTTCTTTCACTTAACATGCATTAATACATTATTCTTTTTATTGCTGAATAGTATTCCATTTTAGAGATGTGTCACATTTTGTTTATCCATTCATTAATTGTGTTGTTTTCACTTTTTGGCTATTATGAATAATGCTGCTATGAATATCCATGTACACATTTTTGTGTGGACATATGTTTTCATTTCCCTTAGGGGTAGTCCTAGAAGTAGGAATTGCTGGGTTATATGATCTCTATGTTTAACCTTTACTGGAACTTACAAACAGTTATCTGAATGTTTTCATTTTTCTAATATTATCATTACGACAACTTATTTAAAAATATGTGGCAATTAGTTATTATCCCTATTAATTATAAACATGGTCCAAATAATCTGGAGCCATGGCATTACTTTCTCAACCTAGTAGAGCTAATAACCTGGGCAAGTTGGGACTGTGAACCAAGGTTTCTGATCATCGAGTGTAAACTTTAAGATAAGTGTCCACATTATACCTAGAATCTCTTATTTTCCTTAATGAAATTTAGTTCTGTTACCATCTAGAATAATGTGTACAGACTTTAAAATTCTAAGGTCAGTTTTGCTGTTAACAAGTTACTTCCCAGGCCCTTTCCAGCTTTGACAGTATCCAAATCTCTGCCTAAACTTGATGACTCTCTGAGTAGCATGAGGTAGTTAAAAATGACAGATCTGGGCTTAGATACTAGATCCACCATTTACCAGCCACCTTGAGTACACCTGTTTTCTAATCTCAACTCTACAAATAACTATCTTTGCACCCTAAACTTAATTAAACTCTCTGAGACTCATAACCCAGTCTTTCGTATTTAAAAATAGTCATCATTTTTATCTCACCAGGTTCTTTTGAGGATTTAATGAGGTAAAGCTTGTTACTAACTATATTATACCTAACATAGTGCTAGACACAAAAAGTATATAAGTACAAACTTTTTATCTACGCTCAGGAAGAGAGAGAGATATACAGAGTCACACTTTTCATTCCTAGGAGGATCACTAGTTGGTTTTGCTTTCATCCTTCTCTTCCTCCAAACCTGGACACTGTCTACCATGCCAATATATACTTAAAACAGTATACCATGCCAATATACACTTAAATATTGAAACTGGTGGATTTGGTGATTAGCAACTCAAAATGTTTTCATTAAAGATGAAATGCTCTTCTCTGTAAAGAAAGACAAACCATTTGAGTGCTTGTTTTCTGAGTTACATTCCTCTTTGTTCTGTACCAAGTACTTTATCATCTCTCTTAGGTCTACTTAAATCTCTGCAATGTAAAGCTCAGAAATAACCACTAAATCAAATACCTTCAGTATCTTGAAATGTCTACTTTTTAAAAAGTTCGTTTCCTTTGAACATGTGCAGCAGCAGCAAAGGTGGCTGTTAATAGTGGTTTTAGGCCAAGTGATTAAATCAGGATCTCCATGCAGACACCAACTGAGGCACTGAATTTATTATGACTTCACCTATACCTTTCAGAGGCATCTTACTTACTGCAATGATTTTCAGTGCATTTGGATGTATGGATATCCATTTAGAGACACAGTAACTTATGTTTACACAAAACTGAGAATAATTAAAATACAAAGTTACTATAATAAATACAAATAATCTGAATAGGAGCAAGTACCATTTACTGAATGCCTACTTTTGTCAGCAAGTGTTCCTAGTGCTATGTATACGATACTATATATAGTACCTCCCTCATCTACATTTTCAATTTCCGCAGTTTCAGTTACCAGTGGTCAACTGTGGTCTGAAAATAGGTGAGTACAGTATAAGGAGATATTTTGAGAAAGAGAGAGAAAGAGAGCACATTCATATAACTTTTATTACCGTATATTGTTATAAAGGTTCTATTTATTATTAGTTATTGTTAATCTCTTACTGTGTCTAATTTACAAATTAAACTTTACCATATGTATGTATGTATAGGAAAAACATAGTATATATAGGGTTAAATACTATCTGTGGTTTCAGGCATCCACTGGGTGTCTTGGGATATATCCCCCATGGATAAGGGGGACTACTGTACATATATTTAAACCACTGCACTGATATTTTGAAATAAGTATTTTCTGGTTGCATTTTCTATACAGTTTCAAACTGCTGTGTGTTACTGCTAAGGCATCACACTGGAATCATGAAACATTCAGAATTTGAGACCAAATTTAGACATACTCACTTTTTAAAAATGAGGTCTGTTTGCCTATCTTTATGTTTTGGCTTAGCTATTCATCTCTGAATATCAAAAGTGAAGGCATTTAAGTGCTTCCAACTTCTATCAGAAATAAATTATTGCACAGACTCAAAAAGCAGCTCCCTATTTCCAAAATGGGCAGAATATTTTATGAAGTAAGGCTATCAAAATGCTTTATGACAATTCTTTGGTTCTGCTGGGTTTATCATATTGAAACTAGAATGTGTCAGGGAAGAGTGCTTTTTTTCTCTTTATTCTGATAGGTGTAAAATTTTATCAACATAGGACTGCCTGAAGCAGTGGTGATGTAGCACCTGCCAGTCACTACATTTTAGTGTACACCACATTCTTGTCTCCATAACCCTGTAGGCTTGATCACACACACTCTTCAAATGTGGGAAGAATCAAACTCCACAGTTATCATTAGAGCAAATGATACAATATACTAATCCTCAACAAAGGGAGCTTTGAAAATGTCCTTACCCTGTAAGAGTCTGGTCACTTTTTAGTTCTCATTTAACTTATTCAGAATGAAAATCATCTATATTTTTATCGTAAAATATATTCAGCTCTATAAAAAAGCAACAATTCCTGTACGTGTGATATATCATCAAAAGTGCTGAAATCTAATTTCAGAATATTTATTACACTAGAGTCTAATGTGTAAATGAGATAAAATACAGAAATAATTTAGGCTGATTCTCAAACTCTTTTAACACTATTAAGTAGAAGAAAATTTATGCTACTAAATATAAGAAAAAACAATATTTGGAATGATATCAAATTAATGAAAGAAAATCAGTGCAGAATGAGGGCCATTTTAATATTATTATCTGATTCTAACTGCACTTTAGCATTCATTAACATAGTCTCTAATTTACACATCTTCGCTTCTACTTTCAGTCTATTTCCCCCAATGTTTTCCTCCTAGCTTCTGTATAACAAAAGTGTTACACTTCGAATTTTCTCATTAAATGTGTGACTTGAATCGCTGACTCAAGTTATAGTCCCAGAAGTAAATTACCTGGAGAAATTTTCAGGTTAAATACTGTTGAGGACTATGAACTGCATGCATGTATAATTTCCTGAGGACTCAAGTATTAATTCATTTTATTAGTATTAGTCCTTTGTTCAACAGGAAACTAAATTTCACTCCAAATATGCATTAGGCTCTGATTTCTCAATTGTTTTCCTAATTTTAATCAAAATTCAATAGTTTTCACTTTTTCTTAATGCTCACATGACTTTGTAACCATTTGTAATCTCAAAAGGAACGACATTCTCTAAAACATTTCATGCCATTGCCATTTCTGTTTTGCTTCAGCCCCTGAACAAATGAAATTTAACTTAATTTCATAAAATGTCACATGACCTTGTATGTCCTGCTGATAATGTATAGAGTAATTCTGTACCTCTTCTTGAGGACAAACTATTTTTTTTTTTACTTAAACAACTAATACCACTGCAGAGTCAAGAAATTACTCCTTAGATTAAATTTAGCATCTTTTATTCTTGATGGATTTGAAATGAGTTTATCTGTGATAATAAATATTCCCCTTAAAGCAAAACTTGGCCTGGATTTTATGTAAAAATAAAACTAAAATGCCAATGGGTAGTGTGTTCTAACAAAAAAACTGAGGATAAGGAGATCTGGATGACTTTAAACAAATCATTTTACATTTTTAGATTTCTGTTTCCTAATCTGCAAAATCAAAGAGCTATATTAGATAATGTATTTCTAAGGTTCTACTAGCCATGACATTCTAAACAGTGTAATAAAAGTATAATATGGCTGTCTGATAGCACAATTGGCTGGTTCCAAAACATTTGACTATTTTCATTGTAAAAATTATGATTTTAATGATTTGTCAATTTTAATATTGTGAAGTATGTTAAGAGAAATTAGATTTTTTGTTACTGAGGGTTAAATAAAGTTTGTCACGATAGTAATATATTAATATAATAATGTTCCATTTACGTTCAGCATTTTCAAATCTTGAATAGAATTTTAAGTAATTAGAAAGTGGCCTCCATACACTTTACTCATTAAAGGACATACTGTGCTCTCATGAACGTACTTATTTTTTTTACTATTTCATCTGTTTATACATTTCCCCAGCTTTTTAATTTGAAAAAAACCGAAACCTACAGAAAAGTTGAAAGAATAGGACAATGAGTACCTATATAATCTCTCTGACCTAGATTCAACAATTATTAACATTTTTCTATATTTGCTTTTTTCTTTTTCTCTCTTTAAATATAGACACACACACACAGAGGCATGCGTAAACACACAAGTTGCCTCCATCATGACATGTCACTTCTAAATACTTCGGCATCATGTATTCCCTAAGAATAAGAACTTTCTCCTACATAATCACAAAATCATTACCACACTTAATAAATTTAAATGTGCATAAAATATTATCTACTACCCCAAACATATATAAATGTCCCCAATTATTCTAATAATGGTCTTTATAGTTATTGCTTTTAATTGATTCAAAATCTAATGAAAAATTAACATCTTTAAGAGTTCAGGCCAATTCTTTTATAAAAGTACTACAAACTGGATTTGTCTGATTGTTTTCTCATTATTAAATTCACGTTAAACATTTTTAGTAAGATGACTACATAGGTCATATTGTGTATTTGTATAACATTGGAAAACATATAATGACGCTTTGACCCATTATTGGTGATGCTGAATTTGATTGATCACCTAGATAATATCTACCTCCAAAGGTACTTCTCCCTTATAAAGGTACCTTTCCCTCAGAAATTAACAAGGAAACTGTGGGGTGATATTTTGAGGCCGTGTGAATATCTCGTTCCCCAACACCCTTCACCCTTTCACACAATGACTTTAGTGTGCATTAATGATCCTTGTCTGAATTAATCATTACATTGTAGTTGCAAAATGGTGATTATCTAATTCCATTATTCCTTCGATATTTGTTAGCTAGCATTTTTCTTTAAAGAAATCTTCCTTTTAAAAAAATCTCTTATTAAAGAAAATTTCAAAGATACATAAAATAGAATAATATAATTAATTCTATGTATTCATCACCCAGCTTCAACAGTTATTAACATTTTGCCGGTTTTGTTTCATTTTGTGTGTGTGTGTGTTTGTGTGTGTGTTGGCATATTTGGTTTGCTGGAGTATTATAAAGCAATTTCCAGATATCCTATCATTCACCATTATATACTTTAGCCTACATTAAAAAACAAACCACAATTTAAGTAAACTCTGTTATCTGTTTTTCTACTAGATTAAAAGTAACCAATTTAGAATACAGGAAGATGTTTGTGACAATATGAGAGCAGTGAGTTTTAACAGCTTGTAGTGAAGTAGTACAAACAATGAAAAAGTAGATATAGAATATGGTTGTGTGTTATAGTGGAGTACATTAGTGCATATTTATAATGTTAACCCTGATTTATCCATAAGAAAGTTGTGTATAACTGTTGTATAAGCAGACAAGGGCATGTATAATGTATTTTATAAAGTTATATAGACAGGTAAGTATGGAAATCCTTAATAAATGATTTTTAAATGAATTTAGGGTTTTGTACTTGAATGGATCATTTTTAGTACTTAAGAAATTTACCCATAAGTTCAGATAAATGAGACAGTATTGTGCAATGAGACAGTATTATGCATTAAAAAGTAATGAATATAACATACTTTTGCTTTAGGCCCTGGTACCTAAAGTGGAAATAAAATATAAAACAGGGCTATAAAACATGTTAAGATGTGAATCACAAAAATTATCATTTAATTGTAAATGCTCCCCAGATATCAGCAGTCACAGTTAATACTAGATGGGTTTAGGGATAACTGAATCCGTTGGTAGGTCTGTGTCATGTAGTAGTGCGAATCTCAGAAGCTAATTGTAAAAACACCCAGGTGTCAACACAGGCCAGGTGAGGAGGGCAGGCCTCAACTGAATGGAAGAGCCATAAATGGGAGTTAAGCTCAGTGAGACCAAATATATGCTTTTTCCTGATCTTCACGAAAAGGGCTTTATGACTCAACTCTTAAAGTAAAATTTTAGTGACAGTAATTAAGAGGAGCAAAAACTCATCATCCTACGCTTTGCAACAAAATGGGAATTATTCCACTGAACCTTTTGTCTGAACTGATTCTTATTTCTAGATATGAAGACATGCTGACTTTTTGAAAGTGCTATATGTGGCTTCAAAATTCCATTTTATAACTGACACAGAAATACTGGAACCTGGCTCCATTTTATTAATTGCAGAAAAACACAAAGGTGGCCAAGGATTTAGTATTTGGAATATTAGACAAAGATGAAAAGTTAGAAGGAGCTGGGGAAATCTTATACTGTAGTTTACTTCCTAATGAAAAAAAGTTAATGAAGATTTTGGCCCAAGGTGTTTAGATTATTTCCCCTTTTTAAAAACAAGCTACTTTCAGGAAATTTATACCTGTCGGCAGCATACTTAGAAGCAGAAGGTAGTTTCATTTGTCCCAAGTCATCACAACCATTTACTGGTGAATTGGAGTGATTGGCTGGGGAAATTGGGAGGAGCCAATTAACTGTAGGTTACTGTGAAGATGGAAACCAAGTTGATTTGCTCTTGAGAATGGAATGAATTTTGAAAGCAGAACAGTACTCAGTTATAAGGAGAGAGATTATATGGCAACATTATTGAATGGCTGATTAAAATGGATGAGATCATGAAAGTTGAGGATACAAGGTACCATTATACCTGTGGAAATCTGTGACAGCATAGGTAAGGAGGAGGAGAGGTTGTTGTGAGGACTATGAGATGCTAAGGTCAATGAAGATGATGGAAGAGCATCCTAGAGTCTGATAGATGAATGTGATGTAAAATAGGGGAAATTATTTTAAAATATGGCTAAAACTTCAAAAGGGAATAATTTTAAAGTGAATCTTGCAGACCTGTGGTGAGGGAATGGTGAAAAACAAGGTTTATGGTAAGTCATATTGGTCAGAAATGACAGCCTGTCTTGAAGGAAGTGTGGAATGCATAGGTCTGGGTAAATGATTTTCTCTTGGTCAATGAATGCAAAATTGGAATATTTCCATGGTGACATCATTATTACCTGTAATATACACAGGTGTGTCTTGCTTTGTGTTCCATGCTGCTCTTTTAAAATTCTGTTTCATTTACTTAGATTTATATACTATAGGGAAGAAATACAATAAAAACTTAAATGGGCAGAAATATCTGCGTTCATTAAAATATGTTGTGCATTTTACCCTGCTTTTTACTTAGTTTTTCCTAATGATAACTTTAATCTACAGGGTCAGTGTAGAAAATTTGTTAAGCATAACAAAGTATATAGAAATAGAAGAGAAAAAGAAAAGCATACCCCACCCCTCAGAGATATAACAGGTTTTGTGTATTTCCTTCTGTTTTTTTTTCTTTAATTTTGGAAGAAACATATTCCAAACATAGGAAAATAAAGAGAATAATAGATTGCTCTATACTGAACCACTGAGTTATAACAAATGTTAATAATTTTCCATGTTAACATCAGATTTTTACAAAAAGAAGTGACATTTCACCAAGATTAATAGCACTTCTCAAACTATTCCCCTCCCTTCCTCTGCACAGTAATTACCATTTTGAAGTTGATTTGCATCCTTTCTGTGTTTCTATACTTTTACTATATATGTATATATTTATAATTGACACAAAGTATTGTTTTGTGTGTTTTTAAAATTTACATAAATGGTTTCATACTGTGCATATCCTTTGAAACTCACTTTGTTCATTCAATGTTATGTTTTAAAATTTTTTCCATGTTGATAAAGGTAGGTATAGTTGATTAATTGTAACTAGTAAATAATATTCCATTACATCCTGGCATGGATATATCATAATTTATTTATCCATCTTCCTATTAACAAACCATTCAATTATTTCCATTAAAATTTTAAAAAGTGTTTTAGTGAAAACCCTTATCCATATTTGCTTGTGCAGATGGATGAAATTTCTCTAGAATATAGAGCTAGAAGCAGACTTGCAAGGTCATAAGCTATTACATTTTTATCTTTGATAATATAGCCAAATAGTCCTCCAAAGTGGTCATAACAGTTCATAATACCATCAAGAATGTACAAGAGTTACACTTTTTCTACATAGTCATGAACACTTGGTGTTGTTATTCTTTTATAATTTTGCCAGTCTTATAATTGTAAACTGACACATGGCTCCATTTCATTTTCCTGATTTCTAGTAAGGTTGTGCATCCTTTTTAGGCATGTATTCGACAATCTGGTCTCCTATTTTGTGAATTTTTTTATTCATTTTTTATGAGTGGTTTGTCTTTTGTGCTTAGTTTTTCACTTATGGTTGATACTATTGCATTTGTCAGTTATATGTGTTGCAGATATCTTCTCCTAGTCTATCTCTTCCCATTTAGCTTAATGTATTCTGCTGTACAGAGGCTTTTAGTTTCAATTTAGTTGTAGAAGATATGATGGGAAGAAAAATAACTTTGAAATTTTGATAGCTCATTTATTTAGTTGCTCATTTATCAGATATTTATTGAGCATCTACTATGGCCCAGGCACAGTTCTAAGTTCTACGCAAAGAACCAATCAGTCAAAGCCCTGGAACTCATGGAAATTAATATTAGTGGGCGAAATGGGCAATAAAAAGAAAATACACATTTATATTAAAAAATGTCAAAGTGGTAAATGTTGTAAAAAGAAATAAACAGGGTAAGGGAGTATAGAATGAAAGGGAGTGGTGGGCTCTTTTAGATAGGATGGTTACAGATGGCCCTTTTAAGAGGTAACATTTGAACAAAGAGTTGAAGGAAGAGATGGAGTGAATGACATCTGTAAGTAAACCCTTCCAAGACAATTCCACATTGAGAGGCACACGCAGATGTTTTGAAATTATAGTGTTCTTGTGATATTTGAGCAAAAGCAAGGGAGCCAGTGTGGCTGGAGTGAAGTGAATGAGGAGGAGACAGGTCAGAGAGGTAAATGCTGGTGGGATGGAAACTAAAGATTGAGGGATATTGATCTCTTTCAGACCTTTTTTGTTGTAGTTTTTTCTGGTTGCATTTTTTATGGATGAGCTGGATCCATTTAAATCGTCCAGACTAAAATGGACATCAGCCATCCTGAAAACTGTGTGGTATTATTATCATCATTTTTTTTTAGATAAGAAAACAGGAAAGTGAAGCAATTCACCCAAGATAACAGAACAAGAGGACTTCTTTCCAGGCCTTTTCAGTATATATCCTTGTTCTGCTAAGCCATGGAGCACATAGGTAGTGGTTCTTCAACATTAGTGTGCATAATAGTTACCTCTGGTGTTTGTTTAAAATGCAAATTACTATGCTTCATCTCAAGAGATTCAGATTCAGTAGATCTGTGGTGGGCTTCAGGAGTCTGCATTTTAGCAAGAACTACCATCCCACCTCATGATACCTGATGCAGGTATTCCAGGGACCACATATTGAGAAAAATTGTCTATGCCAATAAGTCAGGTTTGAGTCCAGAAGTTTTATACAGAAGGTATAGAGCCAGTGGTAAAGCAAGATCCAAATTAATGTTGAGATGGCAAAGCAGTACAAGTTAGGTAGATTGGAAAAGGTAAATGGGCAGAAATTGCTCTGAAAGTGTCAGACGCCCAGCTAAAGATAGCTGAGCTACCTAGGGATACCTAAGGACAGTTTCCAAAACCTTTATGCAAATCATAATCACTTGGGAAGTTTTAAACATATGTAGATTCCCAGGGTCCACCCTAAACATTATTTAACAATCCCAGAGAGAAAAAAGGGTGTGGTAGAAAGGACCCCAAATATTCTGAAGATCAGCCAGGACTAGAATTCACTGGGATTAGCAGACAGCTTTTGAGAGGCTAGGCTATAGCAGATAAAAATCCAGCCCTGAGATACAGATGCAGCCCTAAAAAGGCAGAGGTAAGAACGACAGAAAGTCAAGCTCACTAACAGTAGAATAAGGCAGCAGCAAGAGTGACCTGAAGCTGAGTCAGAGATCTTTTGAAATAGGAGCTCAAGTGCTGAGGTAGGATTGAGCCTTTATGAGAAGAAAAATAAACCCACCTGCTGGGAATAAAAGAGGGTAGGATGGGGAACAGGCAAGCTAAGCAAAATGATTCATTTAATTTCTCCTTATGCTTTAGGATGAGCTGAAAGCATGTTTTTGACTTTTTATTACTTTGCTGAAAGGAGAAAACATAAATATTTTCTCTTGATTCAAATTTATATTTGGTTTCATGCAAGCAATTATATTAACATGCTAGGAGCTCTTTCAACAATTCTCTTTGCTCCCTTTGTTTTTATTCACTGGTTTTGGGGGATTAAATGAATCACAGCGTTACTGTGAGAGCTTTTATTTTGATATAGCCTGCACTGCACCATTCATCATCCTAAGGATGTGGACTATTTTTTTTTTCATCCGTATGATGTTGCAGCCTCCTCCTCGCCCTTGTCTGTACCCTTCTCTGTATTATTCTCTATTTATATGATTATTTTTATTTCATGGTAATTATCCCATTCCCTCCAGTTTATTTAAAGCTTTTCAATGTATAAAATAATGTAGGTATGTTTGGCATACAGTATGAAAATGAAAAAAAATGAGTGTGCAGGAAATGAAATAAGGTAACACTTGTAATGTAACTATATGTTTATGAAATCTAAGAACTAAAAGCTAGAGCAACAAAGGTTATTGGAAGATGGTTTGGGAGTCTTTGTTTTGTTGTTTTTGGGTTTGCTGTTGTTATTGCTTCTTTGAATTGTCAGCTGCGGACTCAGTCCCCTTGAAACAGATCCAGCGTATCGTAACCATGCAACACTCACATGAGAATAAGAACCAAATCACCCTTTCCTTGAATTCCTCTATTCTAGCCTGTTTCCACTCGGGTCACATTTTAATATTCACAAGCTAAACGTCTCTTTGGGACCTTATTTTCAATATAAGTACAAGGGATATTAACATCTATCGGATTTTTCAAATGATGCCCATGAGGAAATTCTAATGTTGAGAACTGTTTTTCATTAAGTTTTAATGAGAAAATCATGCAGCAATGTCTTGTATAATGAAATATTACCAAAATTAGGATTGTAGGATCCTGTGCCTAACCAGAGTGAAAATCTAAATGTAAAAATCCATAGCCTTGTGCTTTCTGCACGGAGAATGACTCAGCAGTCCCTTGGTGCACATGCTGCCAACACTGCAGTTTCCCTGTTGAACTGTGGGATTATTAAATGGGCATGTGGCCAGGTCAATGCAGGATCCCCATTGGCAAAGGGCAGCAGGGAGACTTCTTCTTGCTAATAGGTTGCTTTTTCCTTTGCTTCTCCCTTCCCAGAGGTAGCTACTGCAGCCATGAATTTTTTGACCCATTTACTTTAGTACCAAAGGACTGTATTCTTATCTAAATCCACCATCTTTCCCTCTGAAATGTTTCTTCCTATGTTTCTAATTTTAATGTCTGTTACCATACAGTAATTAGGAGTTCCTGGGCAGCTGTTTCTATCCACTAGAAACAACAAATTGAATAATAATCCTGTCTCCCTAGATTTCATAATTAGATTTTATAATTCCAAGAGAAGATATAGGATATTTACATCTATTGATCCAGCAATCCCACTACTGGGTATTTACCCAAAGGAAAAAAAGACATTCTACAACAAAGACATCTGCACTTGAATGTTTATAGCAGCACAACTCACAATTGCAAAGATGTGGAAACAACCCAAGTGCTCATCAATACATGAGTGGATTAATAAAATGTGGTATATGTATACCATGGCCTACTACTCAGCCATAAAAAACAATGGTGAATTAATTCCTCTGGTATTATCCTGGATGGAGCTAGAGTCCATTCTTCGAAGCGAAGTATCACAAGAATGGAAAAACAAGCACCACTGGTACTCACCATCAAATTGGTACTAACTGATCAAAACTTATGTGCACACATGGAAATAATATTCATGGGGGGTCGGGCAGGTAGGAGGGGGGTGGAGGGGATGGGTAAACCCACAGCGTGAGGGGCGTGCTGTCTGGGGGATGGGCACGCTTGTATCTCTGACTTGGGCAGTGCATAGGCAATATATGTAACCAAAGTGTTTGTATCCCCATAATATTCTGAAATTTAAAAAAAAAATCAATTTTTGGAAGTATACTTTACACACAAGAAAACGCACACATTTTAAAGATACAATTTGATGTGTTTTGACAAATGTATTTACCCATATAAATACCATCTTTTTCATGAATTAGAACATTTTCATCAACCCTAAAACTTCCTTCAAGATCCTTTGCAATCAGTCCCCCATCTCCTACCCGAGGCAACAACTGATATGCTTTCTATCATTCTAGATTAGTTTTACCTCTTCTAGACTATAATATAAATGAAAATTATACCTGTGTGTAATCTGGCATCTGTCATCTTTCATTCAGCATGATGTTTTTAAGTATCATTCATGCTGTTGCATGTGTTAGTAATTCATTCTTTTTTATTGCTGAGTAGTACACCATTACATGGTTATGTCACAAACTATTTTTATATTTCTTTGTTCATGAACATTTGATTTTTTCCAGATTTTGGCTATTATGAATAAAGTTGTCATGAACATTCACTTACAAGTCATTCTGTGGACATACGTTTACATTTCTCTTGGGTAAATATGTAAGAGTGCAATTGTCGGGTCATAGGGTAAGTGCATGCTTAACTTTATAACAAATGTCAAAATTTTTTCCAAAGTGGTTGTACCATTTCATACTCCTATGACCAAATGAATGAGCTTTCCAGTTGTGTCACATCCTTACCAACACTTACTAATGCTAGTTTTTTCATTTTATTCATTCTAGTGGTTTTTGGTGGTATCTCATTGTAGTTTCAAGTTGACATTTCCCTGATGAATAGATTCTCAACGTATTTTCATGTACTAATTGCTCATCCATATATTTTCTTAGATGAAGTGGCTGTTAGTTTGTAATTTGGTTCCTTGTCTACTTTTTATTAAGTTGTATAATTTCTTTATATATACTGATACAAGTCTTTTGTCAGATATATATTATACATATTTATCCCACATCCACAGCTTGTCTTTTTCATTTTCTTGACAATGTCTTTCAAATAACATGTTTTTATATTTTGATTAAGTCCAATTTACCATTTTTTCTTTTATTTTATGGATAGGACTTTATACATCCTTAATATGCCTAAGAAACCTTTGCCTAATCCAAAGTCATGAAATTTTTTCTATATTATCTTCTAGCTAGCTTTTATAGTCTGTGATCCATTTTGAGTTTATATTTTACATATGGTGTGATGTAGGGGTTTATATATTTTTTTCCAAACTGCCTTTGATATATTTTTATAAACACTTAAAAATTTTTTTCAAATGTAAAATATGTTCAGTGAAGATAATTTGGAAAACACAGAAAAACACAAAAGCAAAATAAATGCCCACAATCTCAATGCCCTAAAAGAACAACTGTTCACAATTATGTTTGTATTTAATAATTTTTCCTTTGCTCATACATACAAACATTTTTTCAGACTATGTATACTATTCTGAGGCCTAAATTTTGCACCTGACAATATGTTTTTTCCCTATATTAATAATGGTCCTTCTATGGTGTGGTTTTAAATGGTTGCCTTGTAGTCTATCATATGGATATCCTAGCATTTATTCTACCACTTCTTGATTCTTATACATTTGGCTTACTCCTTTTGTTTATCTATTTATTTATTTTTGCCATTACAAATAATGATGTGATTAATTTTTAAATAAACTTTATTTTTGGAATAGTTTTAAATTTATAGAAAAATTGCAAGGATAGTATATATACCCCACATTTCCCCCTATTATTATCATCTTACATTAGAATGCTACATTTGTTATATTTAATGAACCAATAGTGATACATTTTTATTAACTAAAGTTCCTAGTTTATTCAGTTTTACTCAGTTTTTCCCTAATGTCCTTTTTCTGTCCAGGATCCCATTCGGAATACCATATTACATTTACTCATAAGATTCTCCTTATGCTGCTCTAGGGTGTGATAGGTTCTCAGACTTTCCTTAGTTTTGATGACCTTGACAGTTTGAGGAGTACTGGTCAGATATTTTGTGGAATGTCCCTCTATTGGTATGTCTGATGTCTTTCTCATGGTTAAACTGGGGTTGTATTCTTGAAAGAAAGATTACAGAGGTAAGTAAAGTGCCATTCTTATCATATCATACCAAGGATACATATTATCATCATGATTTATGACTGTTACTCTTGACTTTGATCACCTGGCTGAAGTAGTACTGTTAGGTTTCTCTACTGTAAAATTCCTCTTTTCGCTGCCATTCCATACCATACTCAATGGAAGAAAGCTATCCTGTGCAGCTCACACTTAAGAAGTGAAGAGTATGATTAATTTTTGTATATGCACCTTTGCCTGTACTTCTTTTCTTAAAATCAGTTCCTATAAATGGAATTGCTTGGTTTAAGATTTTTGACATCTTTAAAGATATTATTAATTATTTTATTACAAAATAATATAAGGTCAGAGAAAAAAAAGGAACACCACAAAAATGTGGAAAGTAAAAGATTGATTTCCTCTCCTGTCATCCACAACACTTTGGTGTATATCTTGCCAGATTCTATATGCTCATGCCATTTGTACATACACACACACATACACAAACACAGATAGCCTCACACACCATGCACACTTCACACATACCCTCCACATTCTGCAAAGCCTCTACACACTACACACAGACACACATGCTCACATGGTTTTTAAAAATATGTTGTTTTGCAATTACTTTTTCGTTTGTTATTCAAACAGTAGACTGTAGTACTTAAAAGTATAGGTTGTGGAGCCAGACTGCCTGAGTTTTAACCCAGGCTTTGCTATTTGCTACCTTGTGACCTTGGGCAATTTACTTGGCCTTTCTGTGTCTGAGTTTTCTCTTAGAGCTGTTGGGAGTTGATTAAATGAAAACAGACATAGAGAACTTAAAACAGTGCTTGAAATAAAGAATGTTCTCGATAAATGTGTTAGCTATTTTCATTATTTTATTGTTATCTTTTCATATAATTAAATAGGATCCTACCTCATTCTTTCCAGTGACAGCATAATATTCCATTGTATAGCTATAAAATTTATATAATAAATCCTCTGTTGACATGGATGCTTTTCCTTTAGTTTTAAACTAGAATTTTAAATTAAAACAATACCTGCATGCTATTAAAACTAAACACAAAATCAAATCATACTAAATAACCTAAAATTAAAAGTAAACTTATCACACTTTCCTACTCCCCAGAGGTAAACACGTTTAAACAATTTCTTTATATTAGTCCTACTAATGCTAACCATTATAAATTTAAATAATATACCTTCATTTCATTTCTCAATATATCAGTTTTAAAGACTCTATGTTAACTTAGCACTGTGAAAGGTGATAATTTACTGCCCTTACACAGTCACTCTCCTCCTAAGATGAGACCATCAAGGCACTCTGCCTTGAAACCTGTCTCTCACACAGTGATGTCCCATGCATGCACAAGGGCCATAGGTATTTTTCATTTATTTATTTTCACATTTCTTTGCTTATTCTAGGTCATACTGAGCTGTTTCCTATATTTTCTTTATTTATAATATATGTCATCAAACCACACTGGAGAAAGGTTGCACCAGTTAATCTTCCAACCAGCAGTTTTAATGTAATCACAGCTATTGCATTTCCTTTATGGGTCCTGCCTTTGATGTTATGCCTAGAATTGCCATTCTCATTCTAAGATTTTATATATATGTGTATATATATATATATCTATATATATCTTTATTTTTTAGTTTAATTTTTTAACATATAAATATTTGTTTCATCTGGAATTCATGAATTAGGTTAATGGCATTTCCTTTTCAATGAATAGCTAGTTTTCCTAATACTATTGATTGAATAATTGATTCATATCCCACTGATTTAAAATGCTAATTTTATTATATATGAATTTATAACCAATATGTAGGTATTTTCTTGATTTGTTATCTGTTAAATTTCTCTGTCTGCTCCTTGCCAAATCCATTCTATTTTAAATTAGTATATCTCTTGTAAAACAAGTGCACCCTCACTTCCATTCTTTCTATTATTTACCTGGTTAATATGACATGTTTATTTTTTCCATACAATTTTTAAGATTTTAACATTATAATGTATCTTTTTTATTTCAAAATATTAAGAGGGTACAAAATATTTTATGTTACATGGATCACTTTTGTAATGCTTGAGTCCTGGCTAAAGGTGTGCCCATCACCCAAATAGTGTTCATACTACATGTTAGGTAGGTTTTTGCCCCTCCCCTCTTCCCCCTCCCTCCTGGTTGATTTCCACTGAGTACTTCCCTCTGTGCACATGTGTGCTCATCAGTTAGTTCCAATTTAATAGTGAGTACGTGTGGTGTATGTTTTTCCATTCTTGAGACACTTCACTTAGGAGAATGGTCTCCAGTTCCACCCAGATTGTTGCAAAAGGTATTAATTCATCTTTTTCATGGCTGAGTAATACTCCATGGAATACATGTACCACATTTGGTTAATCAACTCATGAATTGACGGGCACTTGGGTTGATTCCACATCTTTGCAATTGTGAATTATGCTGCAATAAACATTCAAGTGAGGTGTATTTTTGATTAAAAGTCTTTTTTTCCTTTGGCTAAACACTTAATAGTGGGATTGCTGGATCGAATGGTAGGTCTAATTTTAGTTCTTTGAGAAATATGCACCTGTTTTCCATAAGGGTTGTACTAATTTGCAGTCCAACCAACAGTGTATAAGCATTCCTTTCTCTCTGCATCCATGACAGCATCTATTGGTTTTGTACTTTTCAATAAATGCCATTCTAATGGGGGTAAAACAAAGTGATTTACAAATTCAATGTGATCCCCATCAAATTACCAAAGTCATACTTCACAGATCTAGAAAAAATAATTCTACACTTCATTTGGAACCAGAAAAGAGCCTGAGTAGCCAAAGCAATCTTAAGCAAAAAGAACAAAACTGGAGGCATCATGTTACCAGACTTCAAACTATACTGCAAGGCTATAGTAACCAAAACAACATGGTATTGGTACAAAAACAGAGACATAGACCAATGGAACAGAACACAGAACCCAGACATAAAACCATCTACCTACAATCAACTGATCTTTGACAAAGCAGACAACAATGTACACTGGGGAAAAGAAGCCCTATTCCACAAATGGTGCTGGGAAAATTGTATAACCACATGCAAAAGAATGAAACAGGACCTCTACCTCTCACCACTCACAAAAATTAATTCAAGATGTATAAAAGACTTAGACCTAAGGAATTAAACCATAGGAATTCCAGAGGAAAATGTATATAAAACTCTTCTAGGTGTCAGCCCAGGTGAAGAATTTATGAAAAAAAACCCAATGGCAATCATGGCAACAACAAAAATTAATAAAGGGATTTGATTAAACTAAAAAGCTTCTGCACAGCTAAGGAAACAATCAACAGAGCAAATGGACAACCTACAGAATGGGAGAAAATATTCACAAGCTACACACCCGATAGAGGGATAATAACCAGAATTTACAAAGAACTCAAGCAAATCAGCAAGAAAAAAACAAACAACCCCATTAAAAATTGGGCAAAAAAATATGGCCATCCATGAACAGAAGCTTCTCAAAAGGAGAAAGACAAATTGCCAATAAACATATGAAAAAATGCTCAACGTCACTAATCATCATGGAAATGCAAATTAAATCCATATACCTTTTAAAGTCATTTGTTAAATTCCAGAAAATATCTCGTAAGATTTTTTCCTTTGAATTGCATTAAGTGTGTACATAAATCTAGGAAGAATTTTAATCCTTACAAAATTGAGTCTTCTCATCCAGGGGCACTGTGTTTCTTTCTCTTTGTTCAAGTCTACTTATCTCTTCATCTGAATCTAAATAAAAAGTTATACTCTCCACACCAGTTGTCAAACCCTTCCAGACCCATTTCAAGTACCATTTTCTTAATGCAGATTTCACCAACTTCTCTTATTAAATGAGATAGTGAATTTCATGAGATACTGAATTTGTTCAGAATTAGAGACCATGTTGTTTATTTAGTAGGTGGCTGGTAAGTTTTAGTTGCATCTAAACTACAATGCATTCTGTACTATAATAATTGCCCTAAATAAAATGCTTTCTTTTGGAAACTTGTATAAAGGATATCTTGTACATATTCAAGAGAAAAATAGAATCCAGAAAATGTGTATTCAAGTTGCAGCACTGCCTTCTGACTATGTGATCTTGACAAACTATTTAACTTTCTGACCTTCATATACTCATCTACGGAAAATGAGAGGAAATATTTAAAAAATACTTACCTTATCTGGCTTCTTAAAACTATGATGACTTCTTGAAATATAAGTTTTATCTTTATTGTTCTTCATTTATTAAGACCAACTCTTGATCTCTAAGCATATTGTAAAATTTGTGAAGAACAGTGGCCATATCTTTATTTCTCTTATATAGTACTTGTAACAGCAGATCCTTGAATAATGTTGTTTTGTTATAACATTGGTGAGGAAAAAAAAGATTCCTGTAGGGGCTGATGTCTGTGTGGATTTTGCATGCTTTCCTCATATCTGTGCAGGTTTTCTCTGGGTACTCTTGTTTCCTCTCACATTCCGAAAATGTGTACATTAGGTTAGTTGGCATGCCTAAATGGTCCTAGGGGGAGTGAGCATGTGTATGTGCATGCACGTGTGCATGAATGCCCTGCGATTAGATGACATCCTGTCCAGAGAAGATTCCTGCCTGGCACCTTGAGCTGCTGGGATAAGCTCCAGCCACCCGCAACCCTGAGCTGGAATAAGCTGATTGGACAATGAGCGAGTGAATGAATGAATACAAATTATAGTAAAAAAATTTGTAAAGTATACAATGATCATAAACATACACACCAATAAGGGATGTGGTACAAAAGCACTCAATGAGCCAGCCATATTGATTATTACTTGTTTTTGAACTACATGGTGGTAGGAGATGCACTTTACAATTTTTGCTTTTCAAACATTTATTCCTTGATTTAAACCACCAAGATATGACCACCATCATTCACTGACTCACCAAAAATTGGGTAAATAATTATGTTATTTCTTTTATGAATCTTTCTTATATGTAATTATAGCTTGTATTTATTTCAATGTTTAATATTAGAAGTGTTTGAGGTCTTTTCTGTTTTAATTTTAATTTTTTTACTTCAGAATATTACCAGGGTACACAGGTTTTGGCTACATAATTTGCTTTTGTACAGTTTGAGTAAAAGTTATAAGTGTGCCCATCACCCAGATATTGTGCATTACACCTGTTAGGTGTGAATTTACCCATCCCCTACTCCCCCATCACACCTACTTGATTTCCATTGAGTTTTACTTCCATATGTGCACATAAATGTTGAGCAATTAGTTCCAATTTAGTATTGAGTACAGTGGTGTTTGTTTTTCCATTCTTGTGATACTTCACTTAGAAGAATAGTCTCCAGTTCCATCCAGGTTGTTACAAAAGATAATAGATCACCATTTTTTTATGGCTGAGTAGTACTCCATGGTATACGTATGCCACATTTTATTAATCCACTCACATACTGATGGGCACTTGGGTGGTTTCCACATCTTTGCAATTGTGAATTGTGTTGCTATAAATATTCAAGTGTGTCTTTTTGATAAAATGACTTTGTTTCCTTTGCATAAATACCTAGTAGTGGGATTGCTGGATCAAATGGTAGGTCTACTTTTAGTTTTTTGAGGTATCCCCATACTCCTTTCCATAAAGGTTGTACTAGTTTGCAGTCCCACCAACAGTTTATAAGTGTTCCTTTCTCTTTGCATCCACACCAGCATCTGTTGTTTTGGGACATTTTGATAAGAGCCATTCACACTGGAGTTAGGTGATATCTCACTGTGGCTTTGATTTGCATTTCTCTGATGATTAGAGACGTTGAGCATATTTTCATGTGTTTGTTGGCCATTAGTCTAACTTCATTCAAAAGGTTTCTGTTCATGTCTTTTGCCCACTTTTTAATGGTGTTGTTTGATTTTTTCTCGCTTATTTGCTTGAGTTCTTTGTAGATTCTGGTTATCAGCCCTTTATTGAATGTATGGCATGAAAATGGTTGTCTATTTGCTCTATTAATTGTGTCCTTGGCTGTGTATAAACTTGTTAATTTGATCAGGTCCCATTTATTTATTTTTGTTATTGCTGCGATTGCTTTTGGGATCTTCTTCATAAATTCTTTGCCTAGGCCAATATCTATAAGAGTTTTTCCAACATTTTATTCTAGAATTCTTATGGTGTCATGACTTAGGTTTAATTCTGTTATCTATCATGAATTAATTTTGTGAGTGGTGAGAGATGCAGATCCTGTTTCAGTCTTCTACATTTGGCTATCCAATTTTCCAAGCACCATTTGTTGAATAGAGGTTCTTTTCCCCAGTGTATGTTTTTGTCTGCTTTGTCAAAGATCAGATGGCAAAATGTAGATGGTTTCATATCTGGGTTCTCTGTTCTGATCCCTTGGTCTATGTCTCTGTTCTTTTGCCAATACCATGCTGTCTTGGTTACTATAGCCTTGTAGTGTAGCTTGAAGTCTGGTAAAGTGATGCCTCCCAATTTTGTCTTATTACATAATGTTGCATTGGCTATTTGGGGTATTTTCTGTTTCCATACAAAGTGTAGAACTATTTTATCTAGATCTGTGAAAAATGACATTGTTATTTTAATAGGGGTTGCACTGAATCTGTAAATCACTTTGGGTAGTATAGACATTTTAACAGTGTTGATTCTGCCGATCCATAACCATGATACGTTTTTTCATCTGTTTACATCCTCTGCAATTTCTTTCCTCAGTGTTTCATAGTTCTCCCTATAGAGGTCCTTCACCTCCTTAGTTAAATATATTCTTAGGTATTTTATTTTCTTCATTGCTATTGTGAAAGGTATTGTGTCTTTGATTTGATTCTTGGCTCGACTGTTGTTGGCGTATATGAAGGCTACCAATTTGTGTACATTGATTTTTTAACCTGAAACTTTGCTGAACTTATTTACAAATTCTAGGAGTCTCTTGGTTGAATCTTGGGGTTTTGTAGATATAAGATCATATCATCAGCAAAGAGTGATAGTTTGACCTCTTCTTCCCCCATTTGGATACCCTTGATTTCCTTCTCTTGTCTGATTGCTCTAGCTAGGACTTCTAGCACTATGTTGAATAGAATTGATGATAGTGGTCTACCTTGTCTGGTTCCAGTTCTAAGTGAGAATGCTTTCAATTTTTCCCCATTCAGTATGATGTTGGCTGTGGGTTTGTCATATATGGCTTTTATAATTTTGAGGTATGTCCCATCTATGCCTATTTTGTTAAGCCTTCTTATCATAATAGGTGCTGAATTTTGTCAAATGCTTTTTATGCATCTATTGAGATGATCATATGGTCTTTGTACCTTTATTTGTGTGGTGAATTACATTTATGGATTTGCATACGTTTAGAAATTTGTTGATGTTTTTGTGACCAGGAATATGCCATAGGTACTTTTAAGCTTTTTTATATATCAATTAGCCTATGGTAAAATTGGGCCTGTATAAGTCATGTTACCAAGAACCTACTGACAATGTTAAGTGAGGGCTTACTGTTGTAGGCACCAAGGCCCTTGACTCCCTAAAGGTTTACTGAAAAATCACTGACATGAGGCAGATTGATTAACAGGAGGAAATACATACAAATTTATTTAATATTTATACATGGAATCCTTCATAATGAAGACCCAAATATACAGGGAAAATTTTCCATTTTTATGCTTAGGTATAACAAATTATGGGCAGCTTGTAGAAATATGATTGGACAAAAAGGGTATGATATTAATATATTGATAATAGACTGAGTGGGGAAACCAAGAAAAGCCTATCTATCTTGATTCTCCTTGGCCTCTCTGAGTATGCATTCCTTCCTTCTGGGTATGGGTGATGGCCCTCTCTGGCATGAGTGTCTTATAACCTACAGTCAAACAAAGTAGGTCAGATAATTTCTTTATGGCCAGTTTTTAACCATAATAATTTTAGGTTTTATGGCTGGACTTTGGGAAAAGAAGTTCTGGTTTTTATGATCCACCTTGGGGAAAAAAAATTCCAGTTTCTATAGCTAGCCTCAGGGGGAGAGTGGGACTGACAGACCGGAGGACAGGATAAGGTCAGAAAAAAACTTTTGCTTCTGTGGATACTTCTGTGGGCTTCATTTTGGGGTATTATTATCTGACTCCCAACAATGAACTGGTAAATTCTAGTAGATTGAGTTTAGGTAATACAGATGTTATAAAACAATTAAATATATTCTTTTATGATATACTAAACATTTAAGAGTATAATTATGGGTTGTATAACAGAGTAAAAACATTTTCTAAATAAAACACTCATTACAATATATATATAAATTTCAGGTTTGTTCTCTTTAGGCTCAAAAAGTGATTTTCAAAGTAAATATTTGTTGGCTTTGGGGAGCAAATGGGTTTTCATTGTAGCAAAAGCCATGTGCTTTGTGGAACAGTTATGATGGTGAAATACATTTAAAGTGAACCTCTGGTCTAATTAAAACCACAATGAAATGTCATTTTAAACCAGTCAGAATGGCTATTAAAAAGATTTTAAAAATGTTGGCAAGGATGTAAAGAAAAGGGAATTCTTATGCACTATTGGTGGGAATGTAAATTTGGGCAACCTCTATGGAAAACAGTATGGAGATCTCTCAAAGAACCAAAAATAGAACTAAAATATGATGCAGAAATCCCACTACTGTGTATCTACCCAAAGGAAAAGAAGTCATTGTATAAAAAAAGATACCTGCACTTGTATGTTTATTGTAGTACAATTCACAATTGCAAAAATATGGAATCAACCTCAGTGTCCATCAATGGATGACTGGATAAAGAAAATGTTGTATATATACATTATTCAGCCATAAAAAAGAATGAAATCATGTCTTTTACAGCAACATGGATGGAATTGGAGGCCATCATCTTAAGTGAAACAACTCAGAAACAGAAATACAAATACCAAAATTTTCTCACCTATAAGTGAGAGCTAAATAATGTGTACACAATTGCATAGAGTGTGGAATGATAGACAATGGAAACTTGGAAGGGTAAAGGGGTAGGAGGGGGTGAATGATAAGAAATTACTTAATGGGTTCAATGTATGTTATTTGGGTGATGGATATACTATAAGCCCTGACTTTCCCACTGTGCAATATATCCCTGTAACAAAATTATATTTATACCCCTTTAATTTATACAAGTATAAATAAATAAAGTAAACTGCTGGTCATTAATTTTTCCCCCATCCTATAAAATTTCCAGTTACTTAACAATTCTCCTAAAACTTCAAGGAGTAAAGTGACTATGTACTAGTCAAGATGATATTATTCAAACATTTGAGATGTATGTTATCATATTATTTATAAATGGAATCTAACCACTTTACAGACCATAAAAAATTGTATAATTTTACCATTGTAATACAATTATCACTTTCCTATACTAATTACTCATTTTCATGCTTATTAAAGCCAAAAGTTAAGGATATGGCAAATGTAATATTTATTTGTTAATTTTGTTTTTAATGTGAGTATTTGAAGCCTTCAAATATTTTGACTTAATATGTGATCTTAGGTAGAGTCGCTTTGGGAAAAAGTTACAGTCAAAAGGAAAAGTTGGTGATGGACTTTTTGTCTGGCATCACTATAATAACTCCAAAAAAAAACTCTGTGTTATTTTGATTGTGTAGAACTAGCTTGTGAAGCTCGTATGCTAAATCTATATCCATATGACAACGGGTAAATTGTATTGGACTTTTAAATGCTGAACCAGTTTGCCAAGGTTTGTCATAAAGCTCTGTGCTCCAAGATTATCCTGCAGAGCAAGCTACAGAAAATTGGACCAACTAGACTTTTCAGCTTGATTTTCTGTCTTTACTGCTTTTGCATTAAATGAAGGAGTAGGGAGTATAAACACAGGTGGAGGAGGTGCAGGTGCAGCTATAAATCAGGAAATAAACAGAAGGGACCAAATTATGTAGGAGATTGAAAAATGAGGAAAACTAAAAGAAAGCTCAAAAGAGACTTGCAGTAAAAAGAGAGGAAGCCAGTAAGAGCAAAACATAAACAAAAGAAAACAAAAGAGTAGGAAAAGGAAGACATAAAACAAATGATAACATTATTATTTAGGTAGCTGATTATTGCCAAATTATATTGAAAGCAATTTTTCTTAAACAGTTCATTTTCAGAACAAAATTCCATTTGGTGTGTGATGAGTCACGATAGCTAATCTCATACAAGTTGTTGCTCAGAAGCAATGTAATTTGGGTCTTTGAAAGACTACTACAAACTATTTTCTGCCTACTCATTCATTTTATTCATGAAGCTACATTTTAATTAATATTTTTTCACTAATGACTTTATACTATGTACATGTGTTCACTAAAATGAAAAGAGCTCTTCTCTTAAGTATTTTTTACAAGAAAACAATATTTTTAATGTATTTCAGAATTTCTTTTTTCCCTAAAAAATAAGCTGTCTTATGTCAAGCTGTTTTATATTTTATACTTAGTGAGTTAGTTTATTATTCATGAGAACGCTTTGGTACTTTTAAGTATAATTTGAAGGCTCTCTTTAATTAGCTAGGCTTGCATTCATCATTTCTATAGATTTAGCCAACTGACATTGTACTGGACCAAAAAGTAAAGCAACTCATAATAGGGAAATATCTGGCTAAAGGAAAGAAAAAATAGGATACGTCTTCCATCAATTCCTGCTACTAAGATTGTGCAATTAAAGGATTACATTATTATTTATTACTACATCCATTGTAGTCCTCTGAGTTCCTGCACTCCCACCTCCAAGTGGGAAGCAGCAGACCTTTGTGAACTCCCCGAACTCCCGGTTCATTTTTATTTTGCTTTGTTTGTTTTTCCTTTGCTAAAAAGAAGCCAAAGACTCCTCCAGGCCAATTTGCCTCTGTGAGTTTACCTTTTACTCTCTAATGCCAGAAGACTTCTGTTCCCTTCTCTCTCTGTTGCCTCCTCTCCATTAACCCCGTTTCTCACAATGATATTAATCTTTTCATCTGGGATCAAGGGTATGTCCTTGATTGTTCAATAATTACACTACTCTTCTATTTTTATTTTTGTTGTATTTCCATAGTTCTTTTAGGTTAGTATATTTACTTAACCCTTAGTGCACTGATAGCGTGCATACTCTGTCGGGCTCTATTTTTAGCGCTTTACAAATATCAACTCTTAGGCCTTACTTTGAAGGCCTCTGCTTGCATTTGCATCTCATTCTCATTCTGGTATTGATACTGCTTTGTTCCAGCAACAGCTTCCATGATAAGAACTGGATCCCTGACTGCTTTACCAAGGAAATCATCAAGCAGAAGAAGAAGAGAGAATCTGAAACAGAAGATAATAGGGTTGTTTTCCATTTTATTGACGAATAGTATCTACTTTTATTTTGCCTGTGGTGTAGATATGGTACTGAGGAAGGCAGTATTGATAATATTGATGGTTACCATTTATATAGTGCTTTGTGTTTTAAGCACTTTATATACATTATCTTTGATCGTGACAACAACCACCCAATGCAATTGAACTATTATCATCTCCAGTTATAAATGAGACAAGTGAGGCTCAAGGTTAAGCAACTAGACCTGGGATTTTAATCCAGTTGGCAAGACTCCAAAGCCATGTTCCTTCTATTTATACTAAGATGCATTTCACAGATGTGAAAACTGAGGTACAGAGAGAAACCAACATTTATTGAGTGCCAACCCCAAACATATATTTTCTCAATTAACACTCTCAACAGCTTTAGGTGGTAGGCATTGAGTAGTTTCCAAGAGCACAGAATGAGACAGAACCAGTTTTCTAAATCAGACTTGTCTGATTTCAAATCTTGGTAGTGTTTTGATCATGCAAGAGTCTCACAAAGGGAGGCAGTGCATGAAATGAATTTAGGTAGTCTATGGAAATCTTTTTTACTTTAAAATTATATATTTATTTTAAAGTATGTTGCAAAGATACAGCTAGCACATCACGTATGGTATTTTATTGATATCACTTCCTAAGACAAGTGTGAGGTTTTTAAAGTTAGTATTTTTATTTTTGGGAGGTGGCCTGCAGGTTTAGGGTTTTTTTTCCACAAAATATTATAATTTTATTTGAATATTATAATATCAACATCATAGTATAATATTTCAAAGATTTTTTTATTTCAAAGTATTATGGGGGTACAAATATTTTTGTTACATGGATCACTTTTAATGCTTGAGTCATGGTTATAAGTGTGCCTGTCACCCAGATAGTTCATTGTACCTGTTAGGTGGGTTTTTGCCCATTCTCTCCTTCTCCTGTCACCCTGTTTGATTTCCGTTAAGTCTTACTTCCTTCTGTGCACATATGTGCTCGTCAGTTAGTTCCAATTTAATAGTGAGTACATGTGGTGTTTGTTTTTCCATTCTTTAGATACTTCACTTAGGAGAATGGTCTCCCATTCCATCCAAATTGTTGCAAAAGGCATTAAGTCATCCTTCTTCAAGGCTAAGTAATAGTCCATGGTATATATATACCACATTTTGTTAATCCAATCATGAACTGATGGGCACTTGGGTTGATTCCACATCTTTGTAATTGTGAATTGTGCTGCAATAAACATTCAAGTGCACGTGTCTTTTTGAAAAAAATAAACATTCAAGTGCACGTGTCTTTTTGAAAAAAATAAACATTCAAGTGCACGTGTCTTTTTGAAAAAATTACTTCCTTTCCTTTGGGCAAATACCTAGTAGAGGGATTGCTGGATCAAATGGTGGGTCTACTTTTAGTTCTTTGGTAGGTATCTCCATACTGTTTTCGTTAGAGGTTGTACTAATTTGCAGTCCTACCAACAGTGTATAAGCATTCCTCTCTCTCTGTGTCCATGCCAACATCTGTTATTTTTGGACTTTTTAATAAAAGCCAGTCTAACAGGGGTAGGGTGATATCTCATTGTGGTTTTAATTTGCATTTCCCTGATGATTAGTGATGTTGAGCATTTTTTGGTATGTTTATTGGCCATTTGTCTATCTTCTTTTGAAAAGCTTCTGTTCATGTCTTTTGCCCACTTTTTGAACAAGGTTGTTTGATTTTTTTCTTACTTATTTGCTTGAGTTCTTTGTAGGTTCTGGTTATTAGCCCTTTATTGGATGTATAGTTTGTGAATATTTTCTCCCATTCTATAGGTTGCCCATTTGCTCTGATGATTATTTCCTTGGCTGTGCAGAAGCTTTTAAATTTAGTATTTTTAAAGAAAAACTATTAAGAAAATAAGAATTCACATAGTGTGGAGATGTGACAGTAATTGTGAAGATGCTATTCGTATGATTAAAGTCTGGGAAACACTGGATTATGTTAGGCCGCATTCTATGGATAAATAAATGGAAATAAGGTTAATTACTTGCCCAAGGTTATGAAACTGACTTACAAAGAGACTAAGGAAGTGTTTACAGTTAGGTAGATACTGAAATGAATGGAAACAGAGGCAAAGGAGTGGCATGACTATGCCCAGGGCTATTCCCAAAATACAGAAAATGGAGTCATTTCTCTCTAGGGCCCGAATTGAATGTGGTAGTGTGGCAGGTAAACCTATATTGCTACAGAGACTGGCAGCACAGTAAGGTTTTTTTCTTGCAGAGGGAGGTAATGGCAGGTAAGAAAGTCATAATTCCCCCCATCCCCCCTTTCTCCTCTTTCCCCTTTCTGCTCTTCTTGCAAGACTGACATCCTTGTCTCCTTTAGGATGTTCTTGACATTCAGGATGACCTGATTTCATCTGTCTAAAAATGTTGGTCAGGATCAGGAAGGAGGATAAGGCACAAAGTGTCACTTGTCCTGGGGCTTTATATGTTCCCTTTCTCCTTCTCCTTGGCCTTCTCTGACGATGCCTTTTCAGAAGATAATGTCTATACCGTGGAAGAAAGCTATTGCAGTTTTAGCGTGCTTGTGCTGAGGAAAGAACAAAGTAACCTCACTTAAAGAGGGAAAGATTATATGTCCAAAAAACATCCAAAGCAAATGGGTTTGTGAAGAGATTTATTGCAATTAAAGAGCAAATAATTCAGAGTTAAAGCTGGAAACGGCTATGCAAGTTAATGATGCCTCTGAGCACTCTCTTGGCAGATAACAAATTGTCTGGGTGATTTTTGGCAACACAGGAAAGTTAATCTTTATTTAAGGATGAACCATTCCTAACAATATTCTTAATCAGTTTTGCTCAAACTTTCCAGCAGCATCAAGTATGGGTTTGCAAATCTATTTTTTCTTCTTCAGTGCATCCAGATAAAACAATCCAGGAAACTCCATTTTTTCAGGGGCATTTTTTTTTCATATGAAAAAGTAACAGCATGTGTCAGGGCCAGTCAGCCCATGGCAAAATTGTGAAGCAGAAAAGTTTGTCTTGAGAGAGTGACCTCCCACTAGCTATACAGAAGCCCAATTCAGCAAGACCTTTCCCAATCTGAGAGAACAAAATCTGACACCTTCAGTCACATTAAAGTGTGAATCACTTAATGTGTTAATTCTCCTTGGGGAATTTGCATTTTAATAGAAAATCTACTAAAAAGAATAGTGCCTAACCCAAAAGATTGAATTTGTGATCATTTATTTGATCAGAGCCACTATAGGGTACATTGTGTGTGTGTGTTTGGGTGTGTATGTGTTTAGTAGAGGGGTGGCAGTGGTGATGGAGAGGTATTTTTGAGTGAGAAGACCCTACAGTTACCTTATAACACATAATTATAAGACTGGCCCCGACAATTGTTACTGTAGAAGTGGTTTACTCTCCACTGGTTATTGAGGATAAACACAGTGTTGAATGATTGTGGTTAATTTACAGAATGCCGACTCTATTCAAGACTCACTTCAAAAATATGCCAGATAGAAACAATGCTACAGGCTTTAAAGTATGAAAATACTAAAAGTTGACATTTATTGAGGACTTACTGTGCCAGGTATTGTTCTAATAAATTTAAATCTATTAACTCATTTAATCTTCACAGTAGTCATAGGAAGTAGGAGCTATTATTTTCAAACATGAAAATTGAGGCCCTGAGAGGCTAAGTACCTTAACCAAGGTCATACAGTTAGTAATTGGTGGAGCTAGTAAATGTCGTGTCTATACTCTTAGAAGCATACAGTACCTTAGAAATCACTTAAGTACAAGGGAGCTGATGTGTTCCAGATAGAGCAAGTGAGTTGTTTAGGAGCCCTATATACATTGTTGGAAAAGCTAGAATTAGAACTGAGGTCTCCTGATTTTCAGTACTTCCCACATTCTCTGTTGCTTGTGGATCTGGTGTTTTTTCCTCTCTGTTTCTCTTGTTTCTACATTTCTCTTGTTTCATACTGCAAAACTGGAGTTTGTAAAGGTGGAAAATAATGAGGTCAAATGGTACAATGCTGCAAGTACAAGAGTGACTCTAATTACAAGAGTAACTGACCAGAAAGTAGTAGGAAGTGCCATGAGAAAAGTGTAATTTGCACAGAATGGTTTTGAAGGCTAGAGAGTTTATATGAAAATGGAAGATCCAGAAGGCTTTCATGAAGTAGACCATATTTGAACTGAAGAACTACATAACCAGGTCTCTCTTCACTTTAGGAATCCTAAGCTTAAAGTAGTGTGTAGGATACCATAGAGCTACTAGAGAAGCAGAAAGTGGAGAAACCAGTTCTGAAGAACAGAGGAGGTAGCACAGGTATGAGCTGGTAC
The DNA here is from genome assembly GCA_023783475.1 of Daubentonia madagascariensis. Classification (NCBI taxonomy): domain Eukaryota; kingdom Metazoa; phylum Chordata; class Mammalia; order Primates; family Daubentoniidae; genus Daubentonia; species Daubentonia madagascariensis. Next base: position 1,667,112 of record JAKFHU010000166.1, read on the forward strand.
CAAGGAGAAAAGCTGGAGTTAGCCATAAAGATTTTGGAGACCTCTGCATGGGAGTAGATGAGATTTCCAAGGTAAGGGTTGAGGCTGAACTTAAATGGAGGATGAGAGAGAGAGTATTAGAGCAAGAATAAGAGCGAACATAACTGAACCTTGGAAAACAGGATAATGTGTTTTTTAAATAATAAACCTAACAGGTTTCTAATGGTTACACTTTGCAAATCTTTCATATGCATGATCCACATACTCCCAGAACTTTCTTCTGGTACAGGAGTGCCTGAAGTTTTACAGGTGCAGCTAATAAGGGACTCTGTGACTCTGAAACCTTAATTTACTCAGTTCACTAATCAACACTACCAACTAGCTGCTTTTTATATCCCAGCAACTACTTTAAAACATTCTCCTTAAATCTGAGTCTCAGAGGCGGATACGGTTTAGCACAGGAACACTTCCGTATGGCTCTTCAACGGAGGGCATTAACCCAAGACAGAAGGCTTACGTATTATTCTCAGCCTAGTCGCATACAGTCATTTATATTTCTCGAGAATTATTTATTGAGAACAAGTATGGGACAAAGCTTGGATTCAAACAAAAGAATATAGGCTTTTTGTTCTTCTTGCTTTTAATGTAATGCAGAATTATTATTTCAGAGCTAAGCATTTGGAGTTGGGGTAGTCACATCTCCTCTATTTCAGCAAGAGAAGTGGGCCCTGTGCCTGTGGTAGTGCTGCAAAGCAGCAGTCACTGTGCACTTTGCATACTGGAGACAGAGCCAGCTTTCCACGAAAGATGTAAAATATTAGTGGCTGCACAGCCCCCTCCCCCTTTTGGAGTAGACTTCCTTTTATTCTCTATTCTTAGTCTTTGTCTGCTCAGCACCTCATATTGCAATCCTTGCAAGTGTTTCCTTACCCTGAACTGTGAGGGAAATGGTGATGGAACTGTGACAGAAATATATGTGGGAAACTATTTCTCCCCATATATTCTCTACTGCATAAATTAGATACAGAATAGGGTATTTCAAGGTTATCTGCCCTATGTGATTTAAAGGACATTTTGTTTAGTGTTTAGTTAAACTTGAGTTTTTGAAAGAATACTAATTATCACTGGAGGTTATATTGTATCTAATAGGAGAGGAGGAAAGTTTAACATGGTAAGCAATTCCTACTTGATGTGGAAGAAACAGATCAATAAAAAAGATAGAGGAAGGCAAAGAAATTAGTTTTAAAATGTTAGTACCCTAATTAAAATAAAAGCCATTAAACAGCCATGTATAGAGTAAAATAACCTATTTATTTGAGGATTATGTTGTCCATCCTTTTTGTAATATAAATTGTCACTGATATGTGGCCTCAATATATATTGACTATGTAGTTTGTGATAGATGTCTATCTGACAAATTTAGCATTTTGGCAACTAGTGAAACCGTTTCTTTAATTGTATGCAAGGCAGGAATTTTCTCTGTTAGAGAAACTAAGGGAAATATATGCTAGTTGAATCCTGGGATTAATGAATTCTACATTTGATATGCCATTTAACATAATATTTGAGATAAAGTACCTGCAATGTCATGTGAAATGTGAAATAAAAAATATGAAATGTTTATTTTCTATTTTAAGATAAAATGGTCTCATGTCCAGATTAGAAAAATATTTATTTTGTATAGAAAGAGGTATATAAAATATTAATTGTGAGTATAAATAGCAACATAAGATTAGGGGTGAATAAAAGGAATAATTTGCATTTCAATTTTTGAAATACATCCATTTTGATTTTGAATTCACTATAATTTTATGACCTTACTAGTAATTTACCAAAAGTATGAATTATTTTCATTTTTTCTACAATTATTCACAAACTAAATATGAAATACTAAGGACATCATTATGAAATACTCAATGTTCCATAATAGATAGGATAAAATCGTATAGTTCAGTCAAAGAATATGTTATATAATCATTCATTTTCATCAGCTCATGAAATCTGACTTCACTTTTTGGGGGTGGAGGTAGGAGAATATGGCAAAAAGGAGAAATCTACTAATTTAAGAGAGTAGTGGACATTTTACTTCTACATTTCTTTGTTTTTTACTTTTTGTTTAAAAACTGTGACACCCTATTCAATAAATGTTGGTTGAATGAACGAAAAAAATGGCAGTCCTAAGTCATTGGTTCTCAACATTTTCCCCACCCCAGTACCTTGGAAGGATATGCCAAACTCTTATCAGTAATCTCTCCCATCTCAAAAGTGATTCTCAGCTAAACAGTGAAGTATGTCCTAAGAGAGGGTGTTCAAAATTTAGTTTGAGACATAGAGATGGTCGGCAGTGTGTAATTTGAGAAAGTCCCACAGGGACATGGAGCCCACTGTATAGAAAATTCCTGGTTTAGACAGTTTTCTATAACAAATTAAAAGGAGGCTAATGTTTCCTGTACTTCCATATTCTTTTAACACAAGGAAATAGAAACCGATAATCGTAATGGATTTGAATTACTCTGGGTTTATAATCTGATATCCATTCAGAATGGATGTCAGAAGAGGGCTGGCAACATGTGCAGTGAGTTTAGATATCCTAGACAACTAATCCAATAACTTGTCTAAAATCTATTTGTTCTCAAACTTTTGGATAATTCATACAAAGTACATGTAAGTTTTAGTTTTTACTTCTCTCTATATGTGTATGTGTGTATATATCCACATTCTAGAGATATTCTCAGAAGTTTGCAATTCATCCTCAGGGATGTGATTTAGGACTTAATAAATATGACAAAAACAGTAAAAATGTATGGGAAAGTAACCAGTTGGGGGGGTGGGGTGCAACCAGAAGTGAAAGCTAGGAGGCACTTACTGAGTTATCAAAGCTGAAGCCTACCATATAGTCTAGGCGACAGGGAGTAAAGTAAGCTCAGAGTCAGTTCAACACAGCTGAAAACCAGAAGATAGATTACTATTTATTTTTTGAAAACTTGAGGGACTGGCCAATATACAGGTGATGAAAAAGTAGTCAGGAGGCTGGGGATATATGATGTTTAATTGGAGAAACTTTACAAGTTCATGCTGATTTTGTGGATATAGTTTTAATTGTTCAACAAAATTAAAAGCTTTTTTCTTTGTTGTTTAATTTTCAATCATAAGGCATTATCCAAGTATGAATCAGAGATTGGTTTCTCTACCTTAATAGTGGAGGTAGAAGGATGTTGTAAAGGATGCACTAAAAACATCCATACACCTTAATTCAAAGGGAGATCGCAGTCTGCCACAATTTTGAGTGAACAGCTATGCACCACCCTGGGCTATTGCTGCTCCTTGGTGCTAGGTTTACGCAATTCAATCACCTGAAAATGTTTTCTCTATTCCCCCCCAGTTTCATTTTGTTTTGTATTTTCAAAAAATGACAGCAACTTAAGCAAACATGCATTTTTCACATATTCATAGAAGGCAGGTCTTTTTCTATAGACCACTCTAATAATTCAGAAGGTTTTTGACCTTTCTCACTGAGTTGCTGACAGATGCATCAATTGACTAACCTTTGAATAAGAGGATGAAAGGCCAAGGAGTCAAACTGTCCAATTTCTATGAGCAGTAGCCTTCTTATTTGGTGTAAGAAATGACCAGAATCACCTCCCCAGTGATTCAGAAAATGGCTGAGGTGTGTAAATGTGGTTTGGGCATTGTATAATAGTTTTGAGCTGATGGGGATTGTGATCTATGAGGAGCCATGGATCATAACGCCTAATGTGTTTGACCAAAACTGCCGCTGAATGATAGCTAGTATTTTTTAGCACTTGTATTATTTTATTTAATCCTTGCAATATAAATTACTACTTTCATTTTACAGATTAAAAAAGCAAATCCCAGTGTAATTAAATAATATGCTCCCAAATACAGAGATATCTGGAAACAAGCCAAATTTTTCAACTCAGGTTTGTTTGACTCCAAATACAGCATTATTACCCATCACACTGGAATTGTTTTTATGCCCTACAAGAAGAGTAAGGCCAAGGTCACCTTGATGTATTAAAGATGAGTCAGCTGTCCTTCCATGGCCTTCTGGTATTCAATGGTGGTTGGATGAGTCATGGGGGACAAAAGGAAGGTGGCAAAGAGTTTCAAACCAAGAACAAAAGTGATATACTGTCAGTGAGATGATTTTATTCTGCATTTATTGCACGTCGATCTATTTACTAAGCTCTTGCCTCTGTCCTGAACAACAGTGACTACAAGGAAAACTTTTACATTCTTCCAGTATGTGACTGTGGTGATGAATCAGTGTTGTTGATGGATTTCTAAAACCTTCTGTGATAGATTTATACAACTTTTTTTCTACACAGCCAGTATCTAATCAATCAGTGAGTCCATGATGAATCACGAAACACACTTGTTGACGAATAAAACCTGTGTTCTGTGCCAATCAATCCAACTGTGCCACACTGTTCCAATAGCCAGCCATGAAATATTACTCTGAAACATGGAATTTATGGTTGGAAAGAGCCAGTATCAATCTAGTTATCCTGCTGCCTTTTAGCAGGTGCGTCTTGCTATTCAGCAAGCGTATCCAACTGCATTGATTCCAAATGTATATCCATCTTAGCCTTAAGCTCATTTATATTGCTTACCCTGAATATATTATGTACTCTGCTGTTCCCAATTCCAATGTCTTTCTTGGCGATGGGACATTTTCTAAACTTAAATATAGGCTACACTTTTCCTTGCATGACACCCAGACTCGCCCTTTCCATATTGTTTTTAAAAAAGAATACACACAGCTTTAGGTACTAGATATTTGTGTTAATTTAATATTTGTAAAGGGAGGGATTTTAGCTCAATGAAAGAAAGCAGCAAATGCTTCCCCAAAAAGCTACACATGAAAAAGCATTTGAATACAGGGCTTTGATGACAAAGATTAAATTTAAGAAGAACTAATCACTTTCATATTTTCAATGCGACCAAATGAATGTTTTCTAGAAATAGCTAATTGCTTATGAAAGCATAAATGTTTTCCCTGTATATGACAAGAATCATTGTGGGTTTTGACTCCTTTATAAACTATTAGTTCAATTAAATCTTATTTATGTGTCAAGGAAGAGGATGAGTGGTTTATACTCTATCACCAAGAATATTTGGGTGCAATTTTAAGTGATAAGATGGTATCACATATGACATTCATGGATTTAACTTTTAAAAATGGGTCTGCAAAGAAATGTACAGAAGCAAAATAATGCTAATCACAATTTCATCTCTTTTCAGAGGCTGCAGAAGGCATGCAACATCTTACAGTGACTCTGGAGCATCATTTTGCACTCCAATGATTATAGTGGCAGGTAATTGAGAGCTTTCTTATAAATCGTTTTTACTTCTGCTATGCAGTTAATTTCACTAATTTTTGCTGACATCATATTTACCAAACCAATTTAGCATCAAACTAATGTGAAATACTTGATGGGTTAGTTTTATTGAGACTCAAAAATTACAAGGACAATAATTTCCGTGTTATCTGCCTCTCTTAGAGTTTTAGTAGACTGGTCACAAAAACAGATTTGCCCCATAGACTTAGCCATTGACAAGGGATATTATTTTCCATTACAAAATTTGCTTTGAGTGTTTTACATCTGGAGATTATACTGAAAGTTGCAACTTAAGGGCCCCGTTGATATGGTACCTAGAAGCCAAGAATTCAACAAGTGAAATGATTTGGTGAATTGAAATATCTGATCTGGCACACAAAGAGACATGATGAGTTATTCCTATGTGACTGTATTCACATAAATTACAAATTCAGCCCGGATTGTTCACCTGTGCTTCTTTCCTGTATTTTCACTTTCTAGCAATATTTTTTTCGTGTGGATAATCTGCCATTGCTTCAAATAAGGAGCACTCTAAAAGGAGTGATTATTGTTTTCCCAAACCAGCACCTATCAAAAATGTGCCCATCCTCTTTATTGTACAAATTTCTTGGTTTTCTAGATTGAAAATCTTGTAATCATCATTTAAAATAAGATTTTATTATCCATTTTTATTCTCTTAACCCACCCTCCATACCTCGATATGTATCCTTTTCTATCCTTATTTGCCAGCTGAATCCCTATTCAATTCTTCTCAGTTCAAAGTTTACCTCTTTTGAGAGTCTTTTCAGATCTTTTCAATGCCCATTCTCAGTTAGATGTCTCTTCGTTCTCTCCCATAGTACCTTGAGTATATCTGGGTCATAATATTTTGGTCACCGTGATATCCCAGCAGTGGTTCTGGTACTGAGTGTTACTCAGTAAATGCTTCTTAAATGATGAAATGTGTTAGCCTTTTCTCTTTAACTATATTATAAGGCCAAAATAAGCCTTACTCTCTTTAGTATTTCCCATAGCACTGGGTACATAATAAATACTTACTAAATATTTAACAGTTTTTAAGGCCATAATTATAATGCTGCCCTTGTCTAGAATCAAGACTCCTGTATACACAATGATGTGTGTTAAAAATATAACTTAGTGGAAATACTAGCCTTAGTGGAAGAATAGATGTTTAGCTGCCAGTGTTTCTTTTTATTTTGTCATGAGTATAGATTGGGTAGGTTTTAGTAGAAAATTGAAACCAGTGTTGAAGGAATTTTGATTATTGTAAGAGAAAAGTCATATCCCCTGCATTCCATGGAGAAGAGCCTTAATGTTGAATGGCTACATCTACAAAAATAGTTGTGTTGAAATTCATAGCAGATAACGCACAAAATGCCAGAAAGTCAATTCATCCTGAATACTTTCAGAACATCTGGCATTGTGTATACCACTGAATCACTATTAAAAATACTGAGTATGAAAAACTTCAAAGTTCATTATTAGCATAATTGCTTTTGGGCAGCATATATATACATATTTTCATCTTTCAGTCAAAGCCAGTGAGCATCTCTGACATTTTCAGTCTCAGAACAATTTTCATTGTTGTTGTCGAATACAGGATCTATATGACATTTTGTTTCAATTGTTCATGAAGAAACTGACTCTTCATGCTATGATAATTGAATTGACATCAGTAGTATCCAGTTTTCTTTTTTTTATCCTTTTATTTCAGAATATTATGGCAGTACAACACTTTCTTTATATATATTGCCCATGCACTGCTCATGTCAGAGCTACAATTGTGGACATCCCCCAAACAGTGCGCCCCTCACCCACTCAGTGAGAATTTTCCCATCCTCTCCACCCCCCTCCCGCCTACCCACCCCCTGATGAATATTATTTCTATGTGTGACATAAGTATTGATCAGTTAGTACCAATTTGATGGTGAGTACCAGTGGTGCTTGTTTTTCCATTCTTGTGATACTTTGCTTTGAAGAATGAGCTCTAGCTCCATCCAGGATAATACCAGATGTGTTAATTCACTGTTGTTTTTTATTGCTGAGTAATACTCCATGGTATACATATATCACATTTTATTAATCCACTCGTGTATTGATGGGCACCTGGGTTGTTTCCACATCTTTGCAATTGTGAATTGCACTGCTGTAAACATTTGAGTGCAGATATCTTTATTATAGAATTTCTTTTTTTTCTTTGGGTAAATACCCAGTAGTGGGATTGCTGGATCAAATGGTAGTCCTACTTTTAATTCTTTGAGGTATCTCCATATTACTTTCCATAGAGGTTGTATTAATTTGCAGTCCCACCAGCAGTGTACGAGTGTTCCTATCTGTCCACATCCCCACCAACATTTGTTGTTTTGGGACTTTCTGATATGAGCCAATCTCACTGGAACTAAGTGATATCTCATTGTGGTTTTGATTTGCATTTCCCTGATGATTAGAGAAGTTGAGCAATTTTTTATATGTTTGCTAGCTATTATTCTGTCTTCTTATGGAAAGTTTCTGTTCATGTCCTTTGCCCATTTTTTCATGGAGTATTTGTTTGACTTTTTCTTGTTGATTTTCCTAAGTTCTGCATAGATTCTGGTTATCAGCCCTTTATCAGATGTGTAGAATGCAAATATTTTCTCTCATTCTGTAGATTGTCTGTCCACTCTAGTGATAGTTTCCTTTGCTGTGCAGAAGCCTTTTAATTTAATCAGGTCCCATTTATTTATTTTTGTTGCTGCTGTGATTGCTTTGGGGGTCTTCTTCATAAATTCTTTGCCTAGGCCAATGTCCATAAAAGTTTTTCCAACATTTTCTTCTAAAATTCTTATGGTTTCATGTCTTAGATTTAAATCTGTTATCCATTTTGAGTTGATTTCTGTGAGAGGTGAGAGGTGAGAGGTGTGGATCTAGTTTCAGTCTTCTACATGTGGACATCCTGTTTTCCCAGCACCATTTATTGAATAGGGAATGTTTTCCCCAGTGTATGTTTTTGTGGAATTTTTCAAAGATAAGATGACACTATGAGGATGATTTTATATCTGGGTTCTCAGTCCTGCTCCATTGCTCTATGTCTTTGTTATTGTGCCAGTACCATGCTCTTTTGGTTAGTATAGCCTTGTGTATAGTTTGAAGTCTGGTAGATTGATGCCTCCCAGTTTGTTCTTTTTTGCTTAAATTGCTTTGGCTAGACGGGGTCTTCTCTGGTTCCACACGAACCATAGAATTATATTTTCTTGATCAGCAAAAAATGATGTTGGTATTTTGATAGGGACTGCATTGATTCTGTAAATCACTTGAAGTAGCAAAGACATTTTTACAGTGTTAATTCTACCTATCCAAGAGCATGGTAGGGTTTTCCATCCGTTTACATCCTCTGCAATTTCTTTTCTCAGTGTTTCATAATTCTCTCTATATAGGTCTTTCATGTCCTTATTTAGATATGTTCCTAAATATTTAATTTTCTTTGGTGCTATTGTGAAAGGCATTAAAAGTCTTTATTTTGTTTCTCGGCTCGACTGTTATTGGCATATATGAAGGCTATTGATTTGTGTGCATTGATTTTGTATCCTGAGACTTAGTCAAATTCATTTATCAATTCCAGCAATCTCTTAGTTGAATCTTTGGGGTTTTCTAGATATAATATCATATCGCCTGCGAATAGTGAAAGTTTGACCTCTTCTGCCCCCATTTGGACACACCTGATTCCTCTTCCTTTTCTGATTGCTCTGGCCAGGACTTCTAGCACTATGTTGAATAGAAGTGGAGATAGTGGGCAACCTTGTCTGTTTCCAGTTTTAAGGGGAAATGCTTTCAATTTTTCCCCATTCAGTATGATATTGGCTATGGGTTTATTGCATATGGCTTTAATAATTTTGATGTAAGAGCCATCTATGCCTATATTGTTAAGAGTTCTTATCATAAAAGGGTGCTGGATTTTGTGAAAAGCCTTTTCTGCATCTATGAAAGGATCACATAATCTTTGTTCTTGCTTTTATTTATGTGGCGAATTACATTTACAGATTTGCGTATGTTGAAACATCACAGCATCTCAGGGATGAAGCCCACCTGATCGTGGTGAATTATTTTTTTGGTGTACATTTGAATTCGGTTTGCTAGGATTTTATTGATAATTTTTGCATTTATATTCATAAGGGACATTGGTCTGTAGTTTTCTTTTCTTGTTGTGTCCTTTCCTGGCTTTGGTATCAAGGTGATATTGGCTTCATAGAATGGGTTTGGGGGAATTCCACCCTTCAATGTTTTCGAATAATTTCTGCAGTATGGGCACCAGTTCTTCTTTGTAGGTTTGATAGAATTCAGGTGTGAAACCATCTGGTCCAGGACATTTTTTGTTGGAATATTTATTACTGCTTCAATTTTGGTGCTTGATATTGGTCTTTTTAGGAATTCAATTTCTTCCTGGTTGAGCCTAGGGAGGTAGTATGATTCTAAGAATTTGTCCATTTCCTCCATGTTTTCATGTTTTCGGGCATAGAGATTTTTATAGTATTCGAAGATGATGTTTTGTATTTCCACGATATCAGTTGTGACCTCTCCTTTTTCATTTCTAGTTGAGCTTATTAGAGTCCTTTCCTTTCTGCTTCCGGTCAACCTGGCAGTTGGCCTATTTTGTTTATCTTTTCAAAGAACCAACTTTTCGTTTTATTAATCTTCTGTATTGTTCTTTTGTTGTCAGTTTCATTTAATTCTGCTCTGATCTTGGTTATTTCTTTTCTTCTGCTGGCTTTAGGATTGGTTTGCTCTTCCTTTTCCGTTTAATTAAGATGATTCATTAGTTTACTGATTTGTGACCTTTGTGTCTTTTGGATGTGAGCATTTAAGGCGATATGTTTTCCTCTCAGGACTGCTTTTGCTGTATCCCACAGGTTTTGGTAACTTGTGTCCCCATTATAATTTAGTTCAAAGAATCTCTTGATTTCCATCTGAATCTCCTCCTTGACCCAATAGTCATTCAGGAATAGCTAGATTAATTTCCATGTTTTTGGATAAAGATGTGAGTTTCTGTTGGAATTGATTTCTAATTTTATTCTGCTGTCGTCTGAAAAGATACATGATATGATTTCTATTTTTTAAAATTTCTTGAGATTTGTTTTGTGGCCCAGGATGTGATCAATTTTAGAGAAAGTTCCATGTGCTGATGAGAAAAACATAATTCAGTGTTATTTGGATGGAGTGTTCTTTAGATGTCTGTTAGGCCCACATGTTCTAGAGTCCTATTTAGGTCAATTGTTTCTTTCCTTATTTTCTGTTTGGAGGATCTGTCCAGTTCCGTCAGTGGGGTGTTGATGTCCCCAGGTATTATGGCATTGCTATTTATTGTGTTGTCTAGATCAAGCAGTATTTACTTTACGTTTCTGGGTGCTCCTGTGTTGGGTGCATAAATATTTAGGATTGCTAAATCTTCTTGTAAGATTTTTCCCTTCACCATTGTATAGTGTCCATCTTGGTCCTTCTTTACTTTGTTGCTTTAAAGTTTATGTCAACTGAAATAAGGATGGCTACTGCAGATTTCTTTTGGTTTCCTTTAGCCTGGAAAATTATATGCCATCCTTTCACCTTGAGTCTGAATGAGTCCTTGGATGTAAGATGTGTTTCGTGGAGACGGCATATACTTGGCTTGTATTTTTTAATCCATTCAGCCAGCCTATGTCTCTTCAATGGGCAATTCAAGTCATTCACATTCATTGAGAGAATTGATATTTGGGGTAGATTTCTGTTTATTTTGTTGGGTAGTCTCTTGTTCTCTTTTACCTCTTGAGTCATTTTGAAATCTGGGTTCTGGAGTTTTAGTGTTGGGTAGTTTTACATTGGTGTGTGTCTGTTGTGCTGGTTAGTGTACAATGCAGGTCTAAGCACTTCTTCCAGTGCCGGTCTGGTCTTCACAAATTCTGTCAGTGATTCCTTGTCTGGAAAATCTTTATTTCTACCTCATATAAGATGGTTAGTTTGGCGGGATACAGAATTCTGGGTTGGGCATTATTTTGTTTTAGAAGACTGTGGATGGGTCCCCATTCCCTTCTGGCTTGTAAGGTTTTAGCTGAGAAACTTGCAGTTGTCTTGTAGGTATCCCTTTGTAGGTTACCTGCTCTTTTCACCTCACAGCTCTGAGGAGTGCCTCTTTTGTGTTTACTTTGGTCAGTCTAATAATTATGTGGCGTGGTGAATGCCCTTTCAGGTTGAGTCTCCCAGGAGTCCTGTGTGCTTCTTGTACTTGGATATTGAGATTTCTGACTAGGCCATGGAAATTTTCCTCTATTATTCCTTCAAATGGGTTTTCCAGCCCATGCAAATTTTCTTCCTCTCCCTCAGGGATGCCTATGATCCTTATGTTTGGCATCTTTATATAATCCCACATTTCTTTTATGCTTTGTTCATGCTTTTTGTTTTTGTGTTCTTTCTCTTTGACTGATTTATTTCGTGCATAGGAGTAATCTTCCATCTCTGAGATGCTTTCCTCTGCATGATCCAGCCTATTCTTATGGCTTTCCACTGTTTTGTAGATCCTTGAATGCCTCTTTTATTTCTAGAACTTCTATTTGATTTTTCTGTGCTACTTCTATTTCTTTAGAGAATTTTTCATTCATTTCTTGCATTTTTCTTGTTTCTTTGTGCTGTAATTCAATTTTCTCTTGGATTTTGTTGAACTTTCTTATAATCCATAAACAAAATTCCTCTTCTGTTGTTCTACCCATTTCATTTTAGTTGGTATCCATTACTAAGGAACTAAAGATTTCTTTTGGGGGTAACTTTTCTCTCTGATTTTTCATGTTTTCTGAGTTCTTTTGCTGATTTTTTCTATCTGTCCTCTTAGTTGAGAGCTGGGGGTGTTCGGGTTAGTTTACAGCCCTGTCTCCAAGCCCCCGAGGTTCGTTCCTTGGCACAGCCAAGGGAGAGGAGTAGTGGTCTGTATTGTCTTAGGTGTATTTTAGCAGGTTTGGTGGATCTTTTGGGTTACCTCTGACCTGTTGTCTTCTCCTCTTCCCGGTGGAGTGTAGTGAGATTTTCCTCCCAGCTTGAGCTCCAAGCTGGTGGATTGTACTTGAAGGTATGAATCCACAGTTCCCTAATAGCTAGATATTCTGTTGTGTCCGAGGCAGACTCTGATACCCCAGGTGGGGTATGCAAAAGTCCCAAGCTTTGGGAGGGGCATTGTAGCTCCTAGGGGTTACTTTGACCCTGTTCTTCCTGAGGTGCGGGTAGAAACACAATTGCTTTGGGCTGCAGTGCGAGAGCTGATTTGGGAAAATTCTACACAGCTCAGAGATTGCTTATCCAGCCACGTGTGTCTGGCCCTCTGACTTGCGTCTCAACGTGACACTGGCTGATAGGGTGATCTCCAATTTTGTCCCCCTTTTCCACCACTAGACTCCTAGGTGAGGCGGGTGGGCATCTCTATCCCCAGAAGTCTTTGCCAGGGTATGGTCTTACCAGGGGGAATAGTGGCCACTGGAGGCACTCTTGGATTGAGCGAAATTCCCTAATGAAGTGGGCAGGGTTACAGGGAGCTGCTGTGGTTCAGCCTGTGGCTCTTGAGGCATTTTGTTGCCATGAGAATCAGTACTTATACAAAATGAGTCACTACAACCAGAGACCTTCAAAATGACTGATCTCTGGGGTACAGGAGGGCTGGGACGTGAGGAGTGGGCACTAGGACCAGCACATAGCGGACTCGTAGGAGGCCAGAGGTGGGGTAGCAGGACTAGATGGATGGGCTACAAACTGTTTCCAATACACAAAGGTTCTGCCTTTACAGTTCCAGGATCTCATCCCACCTGGAACCCATGGATGCAGCTGTCCCTGGCTACTAAGGGCATAGCCTGTCACGCCCAGGCCAAAGAGCACCTGGCCCAGCGGTAGGGTGGAGCTACAGACCTAGCTAACAGCTCCAGGTGGGAAACTTTAAAGATGGCTTCTGGCCACCAACCTTGCATACAGCAAGGCTCAGATCGCACCAGTGAACGCAGCTTTTCTCAACCAGCCTGGGTCCTGTGGAGGCAATTGCTGGCAGCACCTAAAGGCATGTCCCACTCTCCGTTCAACTCTTGTGCCCAGATCCTGCTGACTTCCAGTGGCGAGGTGCCGGTCTGCAGATTCCCGCATACTCTCCTGGGAAGTTATAGCTCCTCCCAGTCCCTACCCGGGCCTGTGCCGTCCCTGTGTATTGCAGCTGAGAGTTCTGTATGGCTCTCACAATTGCTTCCTCTCCACAGAGCCTGCTGCTGTCTTTATCCACAGCTTTGCCCCAACTCTGGGCTTGTCCCAGACTGAGTGGATGGGAAGTCTGTGGGGAAGGTGCTTAACCGCTTGTAGGTCAGTTCGCGCTGCGCTGACCTGGCGAGCACGTCCTTCCTGTGTTCTGTGCTCTATTGTAGTCCCTGGGCTCTCCGATCGTTGTGAATGAATCTCCCTGTCACCTGTTTTCTTGGGCTTAGTGTCCCACGATGTTTCTCTGTAAATTCACAATACTGTTTTCAGAGTGAGCGATCCACGTGCAGGAAACTGATGGCGTTTTTCACCTCCTTCCCTTCCCAGTGGAGAGGTTCATTTGTTTGATGGGCTAAGTTGGTAGACACAGCCACGTTGGTTATAGCAAGGGTGTTTTATTACTTGGTACAAGTAGGGAGCACACTGGAGTAGTTCCCAAAGCAGTGTGTCCGGTATCCTGTCTTCTAAGCATTGAACCATGATAAAGGTAGTGTTAGGTTTATTAAGGTAGTTTGAAATGGCAGCCCTGAGGCTCACTGTTGAATAAATATCATAAAACCAGGTCAATCCAATGGTGTATGCTGTTTTATTTCATTTGAAAAGGAAGTCTCAGAATAAGAGGTTGAAAAGAAGTTCTATTTAGTGTACTTCTGGGGAAAATTAGTGAACTTCATAAACAATAGATCAGCAATTGACCATGAAGTGAAATATTTCCCTACCTGTTATACTGACAGGGAAATATTCCTTTTTGTCAATAGGCAAATAAAGGCAATGTAGGAATTAGCTCCCTCTGGCTCCCAGTGGGATCAGAGTCCTACCATTTATTTTTGTGACTTGAAATTAACATGTTATGTTCACACATTCTCTGATGGGCAGAGTACATCAGTAAGCTGTAAATATTTCTTGAACTTCAATACACAAGGACAAGGTAACAGTATAGCCCTAATCATAGCACCACTTATCAGAGTAATTACATAGCTATATTGGGCACATTTTTCTAGTTTCTGATATGAACATTTTTCTGTCCTTGGTTATATGATTTTTGCTTTTAAGAACACACACACATGTGCACGTGTGTGTATGTGGGCATTTACATGTACGTCCACATCCTGTGTGTTCAAAAGGGGGAAATATCTGGAAACTAACTTTTGAAGATCTTCTGCCCTGTACAGGGACTTCAGGGTGTCATGTATATACACACAAACACAACTGTACTATATGAAAAGGCATAAGATGAATATAATCACATATTTTGTAATGAAAATAAAAGATATATAGGCCTCTTCAATGAAGTATGAATAAATATTCAGGGCAATTGGTTCAATGACAAATGGTGCTACTTTCGTATTTTCCTCCAAATAATACTCCAATAAAGTATAGTTTAAAAATACTTTTGAGGTAAATGAAACTTGATATCGGTATACCTTGTCTGGGTCTCTGAAAGTAAAGGCTGTCTATACCTTTAATTCTATTCTTGTTCTAAATTATTATAGCTTTAATATACAGAATGATAACTATGTCCCAGGCCCTGTGCTAAGCACTTAATATGTGATCTCATTAGGTTCCTACCACAATCCTGATATTAGCAATGATTACCTCATTTAACAGAATAGAAAACTGAGTCAAAGTCCATGATCTTAACTATTATGCTATATTGTCCCCTCAGTTGGAAAATCTACTTGAATAATTTCCATTTATATGTTTTGATGTGTTCTAATCTTAAATAACAGTTTCAAAAATAATTGAGAGACATTTTTGGGACTTTATTTTTCTTCAGTCTATTTTAGCCCTATTTCTACAGCAATATTTTTTAGAGCTTACGTTCTCATGTACCTCATAATAGGCTAGTGCCGGTGCCACTGTAGATAAATTGGTTGACCTTTCTGATGTTCCTGCTTGTCACAGGGAATTGAAAGCCCAGCAGAGAGCAATTACAAGCAATATTACTACCTCGGCAGGAGCTGTCAAGACTCACATTGCTGGTCAGGTGCTGGATATGTGTATACTGAATGACAGTCATAGAAACAAGACATTTGCAATCATCTGTAGAGAACGGAGAAAGTCACGAAGTTCTAAAAGCCGTTGTTTCCATGACATCTACAAACAGTTCAAATAAAGCATATTTTATATATGCATATATATATATTTATAAAAACAATCATGTGCCACATAAAGACGTTATGGTCAATGATAGACTCATATACGAGGGTGGTTCCATAGATTACCACAGAAGTGAAACATTGCTATCACTTAGTGACGTAGCAGCTCTGATCATGACATAGTGCAACACATTACTCACTTATTTGTGGTGATGCTGGTGTAAAAAGATCTGCTGCATTTTCAGTCATGTAAAAGTATATTTCATACAATTATGTATAGTAACTAATATTTCATAATGATGATAAAAAACTATGCTACTTGTTTATGAATTTACTGGACCATAAATTTTATTTTTATTATTTTATTTATTTATTTATTTATTTCATAATATTATGGGGGCACAAACATTTTGGTTACATAAACTGATTTTGTACCATTTACGTCAAAATTATAAATGTTCCCATGCCAGATAGTGTGCATTGTACCCGTTAGGTGTGAATTTACATATCCTCTAATCCTCCCTCTCTTCTGCTTGATTCTGATGAATGTTATTTCCATACGTGCTTGTAAGTGTTGGTCAATTAGTTACAATTTAATGGTATGTACATGTGGTGTTTCTTTTCCATTCTTGTGATACTTCACTTAGAAGAATGGTCTCCAGTTACATCCAGGTTAATATAAGAGTTATTAGTTCACCATTTTGTTATGGCTTAGTAGTACTCCATGGTATACATATTCCACATTTTATTAATCCACTTATGTATTGATGGGCACTTGGGTTGATTCCACATCTTTGCAATTGTGAATTGTCCTGCTATAAACATTTGAGTGCAGGTGTCTTTTTTTATAGAATATCTTTTTTTGTTTGGGTAAATACACAGTAGTGGGATTGCTGGATCAAATGATAGTTCTACTTTTAGTTCTTTGTGGAATCTCCATACTCCTTTCCATAAAGGTTGTACTAGTTTGCAGTCCCACCAGCAGTGTATGAGTGTTCCTATCCCTCCACATCCATACCAGCATTTGTTGTTTTGGGACTTTTTGATAAAAGCCATTCTCACTGGAGTTAACTGATGTCTCACTGTGGTTTTGATTTTCATTTCCCTGATGATTAGAGATGTTGAGCATTTTTTCATATGTTTGTTGGCCATTAATATATCTTCACTTGAAATGTTTGTGTTCATGTCCTTTGCCCACTTTTTAATGGGGTTGTTTGATTTTTTTAGCTGATTTGCTTGAGTTCTTTGTAGATTCTGATTATCAGCCCTTTATCAGATGTATAGCATGCAAATATTTTCTCCCATTCTGTATGTTGTCTGTTCACTCTAATAATTGTTTCCTTGACTGTGCAGAAGTTTTTTAATTTGATCAGGTCCCATTTACTTATTTTTATTGTTGCTGTGATTGCTTTTAGGGTCTTCTTCATAAATTCTTTGCCTAGGGTGATGTCTATAAGAGTTGTTCCAACATTTTCTTCTTGAATTCTTATAGTTTCATGCCTTAGGTTTAAGTGTGTTATCCATCGTGAATTGATTTTTGTGAGTGATGAGAATTCTGGATCCTGTTTTAGTCTTCCACATGTGGCTATCGAATTTTCCCAGCACCATTTATTGAATAAGGATTCTTTTCCCCATTGTATGTTTTTGTCTGCTTTGTCAAAGATCAGATGACTGTATGAGGATGGTTTTATATCTGAGTTCTCTGTTCTGATGCATTGGTCTATGTGTCTGTTCTTGTGCCAGTACCATGCTGTTTTGGTTAGTATAGCTTTGTAGTATAGCTTGAAGTCTGGTAAACTGATGACTCCCAATTTTTTTTTTTTTTTTTTTTGCTTAAGGTTGCTTTGGCTGTACGGGGTCTTCTCTGTTCCATACAAAGCATAGAATTATTTTTCCTAGATCTGCTAAAAATGACGTTGGTATTTTAATACAATTGCATTGAATCTGTAAATCACTTTGGGTAGTATAGACATTTTAACAATGTTGATTCTGCTGATCCATGAGCATGGTATGTTTTTCCATCTGTTTAAGTCTTCTGCTATTTCCTTTCTCAGTATTTCATTGTTCTCCCTGTAGAGGTATTTCACCTCCTTAGTTAAATATAGTCCTACTTACTTTATTTTCTTTGTTGCTATTTTGAAAGGTATTGAGTCTTTGATTTGGTTCTCAGCTTGACTGTTGTTGACATATATGAATGCTACTGATATACGTACATTGATTTTGTAACCTAAGACTTTGTTGAACCTACTTATCAATTCCAGTAATCTCTTGGCAGATTCTTTGGGGTTTTCTAGATATAAGTTCATATCATCAGCAAAGAGTGATAGTTTTTCATCTTCTTTCCCCATTTGGATACCCTTTATTCTCTTCTGTTGTCTTATTGTTCTGGATAGGACTTCCAGCACTACGTTGAATAGAAGTGGTGACAGAGGGCAACCTTGTCTAGTTCCCGTTCTAAGGGGGAATGCTTTCAGTTTTTCACCATTCAGTATGAGGTTAGCTGTGGATTTGTCGTATATGGCTTTTATCATTTTGAGGTAAGTGCCATCAATGCCTATTTTGTTAAGCATTCCTATGGCAAAAGAGTGCTGAATTTTGTCAAATGCTTTTTCTGCGTCTATTGAGAAGATCATATGGTCTTTGTTTTTACTTCTATTTATGTGGTGAATCACATTTATGGATTTGCGTATGTTGAACCATGCTTGTGTCTCTGGGATGAAGCCCACTTGGTCATGATGGATTATTTTTTTGACAAGCAGCTGGATTTGGTTTGCTAAGATTTTATTGAGAATTTTTGCATCTATAATCATAAGGTAAATTGGTCTGTAGTTTTCTTTTTTTTTGTTAAGTCCTTTCCTGCCTTTGGTATCAAGGTGATGTTGGCTTTGTAAAACGTTTTGGGGAGGATTCCTTCCTCTTCAATGTTTTGGAATAATTTCTGCAGTATAGATACCAGTCCTTTATAGGTGTGGGAAAAATTGGGTGTCAAACCAACTGATCAGGGACTTTTTTTGTTGGAAGATTTTTTTATTGTTGCCTCAATTTTTTAAAATTTATA
Source organism: Daubentonia madagascariensis (assembly GCA_023783475.1). Taxonomy (NCBI): domain Eukaryota; kingdom Metazoa; phylum Chordata; class Mammalia; order Primates; family Daubentoniidae; genus Daubentonia; species Daubentonia madagascariensis. The sequence goes on from JAKFHU010000166.1 coordinate 1,685,834, forward strand.
TTGCTCTGTTCAGGAATTCTATTTCTTCCTCATTGAGCCTAGGGAGGCTGTGCGTTTCTAAGATTTTCCATTTCTTCCACATTTTCAAGTTTATGTCCATGGAGATTTTTATAGTTCTCAGAGGTGATATTTTGTATTTCTGTGGTATCAGTTGTAATTTCTCCTTTTTCATTCCTAATTGAGCTTATTTGAGTACTTTCTTTTCTGCTTCTTATTAACGTAGCAAGTCACCTGTCAATTTTGTTTATCTTTTCAAAGAACCAACTTTTTGTTTCATTAATCTTCTGCATAGTTCTTTTGTTATCAATTTCATTTAGTTGTGCTCTGATCTTGGTTGCCCTTATAGATTTCTGCACTCTGTGAAAACAGTTGTCTGTGAAACCACCCACACTATTAATACCCACAGTATTAATATAATAATATAATATTGTGCTAAGTGTTTTATAGATATTATTTTCTTTAATTCTAGCAAGAGCCTTTAGAAGTATAGTTGATTCTGATTACTCACACTAGTTGTGTTCTATGAAGTGACTGCAAACAGTAAATTACTGAATAATGAACTATTGTTTCTGAACAGAATATAGGGTTAGATTCCTGCAAGCCTCTGGTCACAATATTTTTATTAACTGGTCAATACATAACCTTGTTTATGTGTCTTGCAGCCTTCTTGTGCTTAGGAACACTAGACATCACTTCAGCACTATGCTTGGGGGCCATTTTAAGTAGTGAAATCACTTACAAAAAGAACATAAATGTGAAAAATGTGGCAGTAAATGAACTACAAAAAGGACACATTTACATGATGAAAGCTAAAACAAGATGACAGAGTGTTGCCTTGTTGGACCAGAACTAAGAACATGCATGCCAGTCCAGTCAAATTTCCCACTGCTCTGCATATGTCTGCAAGTGACTGAAATCACCATGAGTGTTGACTTTAGGTTACAAATAATTTTAATAAATATTAGCGAGATGAATTTGAAAATATAGAATCTGTGAATAATGAGTATCAATTGTAGATACAAATGCTTTCCATGGAGAAGTAAAGACTCAGAGAGAATGAATAACCCAGTTCTACAGAGCAAGATATGGATTTAGCATTCTAGATATTCATAAGACAAGGAAGAGGTCAACTTAAAGTGTTTGACAGTGCCATGGAACTATGAATACTGTTATCTATAAATTACACAAACTCCTAAGCCACCTCTGAGTTTCTTTTGAATAGTTGTCAGTGTTTAAATAATTTATTCTCTGGGCATGACCTTGTGTTGTAAAAAAAAGAATGATTAATCTTTTCTTTTCTCAAAGGGTAGTGCAATTTTAATTCACTGATGTGAGATTAAAAACTAAGGACTTGAACATTTTTGCATTTCAAATTGGTAAAAGACATGTTACTTTTGATACATTATTATAATATTTGATAATTTCACAGTTCTTGTGCACCACAATATTACATTTATACTATTTTCCTAATTAATTGTCTATATTACACTCAATGAAAGAGTTACTTCATCTTAATCTAATATTATACATAGCTGTTAAAGACACCATTCTATGAGCTTTGACCCTTAGCAAATTTGATATTACTAATATGATACCTATATATTTGTATTTTTATAAATAATTTTTTTTTACTTCATTTGCTTATCTTAATTAAACCAAGTATATGTAAGGTTTTTAAATATCCATGATAAAGGAGAATATGTAAAAATCCTCAGTCATTGCTCTGGTTATTGTCTTGAGTTAGCCTTTTGAAAAGAGCTGTTAATAAGTAGTAAAATGGATGAAATTACCTTTTCGTGCCCCTTCTTGACCTATGGTGAGGTGTTAATAAGGAGGGAAATACCCAGAAGTGGGGAACCAGGAGGAAGATTATTAAGGCTTCATAATTATTAATCTGAATAAACTTATCCTAAATTATTAGGAATGTACTGAGCTTGGATTGAGCTGCTTTTTATACTTAGAGTGCAATTATCAGTGATCATTTATATTAGAGCGTGCACTCCAGTGCTTTTAAAATCATTTTCAATCTGCCCAATTGTTGTCATTTCCCTGAATTAACCATGAATGCTGTTGAAGTCAATTTGAAAACATTTCTTAAAAGCCTGGCTGTTTGCTGTTGTGTTATGTATAATTTGCATTCGGCAACCATTACCTGCTCATCATTAATATACTATGTCCTGAAAAGAAAAAGAATGAAATGACTGTGCCTTACCCCACTTTTTTCTCTGTGTTTCGAATCTCATTTTTTCTATGAGACACTGTGATATGATGATCAGAAACTATGGGGAGGGGAATTTTTACATAGATTAATCATCTTGAGCCAAGTCCACAGCTACATCAGTGTAGGACTTCTTTAAGAGGGGCTGGCTCATTAATAAACCATCCAAATGGCTGACACATAACTTTCTTGTTTAATTTTGAGCAAATAGAAGAAGGCTATGACAATACTACTTGGAGAATGGCCCTTAGTAAAATAAATAATTCAGTAATGTCTTTGATATTGAAATTGCACTGCAGAATTTTTTTTAGCACTTCTATGAGTTTTTCTTGGTGTCTTATTATTTACCTTACCTTTGGGAATTTATGTTAGTCAATTCTATAAACTTATATTAAGCAAAGATTGAAAAGTTCTATGTGATTACAAACAATCAGCCAAATTAATTCAATATAGTGGTGCAGAGAAAGATGTGGAGGAAGATATATTATGGGAAAATTATTCACCCAAGACCTTATGTTTTGGGGATCTCCTCATTCCACTCCTTTTTCTCACTCCTCACACACCTCAGTGCAATCATAAACATAAGCATACTAAATGAAACTACCAAATTTCACTGTCTAATACAAAAAGGATTACTCACATAGATGTGATCAGGTTCTTATTCCTTGCACCCTAAACAGAATTTTTCACCTTATAGTGCAGTGTTTCTCCAACTTTTTTTCACTATGTCCCTCCCATATTTATTTTGTTATTCTTCCTCCCCTACCCTGAAATTTTAATACCACAGATCTACTGTATATCTTTTTTACGTACTTTGGCTCTTTAGAGGGTCACAAACAATTGTAATATCAAAAAATTTGCCCCCCAAGAATCAATTATTGCCCCCTTGGGCAATTCTAGGATTCTTTTTCTTGAGTCTTTAGGGTTTTCTAGATGCAAGATCCTATCATTGGCAAAGAGGGATAGTTTGACCTTCTCTGTCCCAACTTTGATACACTTTGTTTCTTTCTTTTGCCTGATTTCTCTGGCTAGGACTTCCAGTACTATGTTGAATAGAAATAGTGACAGTGGGCACCCTTGTCTTGTTCCAGTTCCTAGGGGAATTGCTTTCAACTTTTCCCCATTCAGTATGATGTTGGCTGTGGGTCTGTCATATATGACTTTTATAATTTTAAGGTATGTTCCTTCTATACTTATTTTGTTGAGGGTTTTTATCATGAAGGGGTGCTGGATGTTATTGAATGGTTTTTCTACATCTATTGAGATGATCATATGGTCTTTGTTTTTACTTCTCTTTATGTGGTGTATCACATTTATTGATTTACATATATTGAGCCACCCTTGCCTCTCTGGAATGAAACCCACTTGATCATGATGGATTATCTTTTTGATGTGCTGTTGAATTTGATTTGCCAGGATTTTATTGATGATTTTTGTATCTATATTCATAAGGGATATTGGTCAGCAGTTTTCTTTTTTGTTGTTTCCTTTCCTGGCTTTGGAATCAAGGTGATACTGGGTTCGTAGAATGAGTTATTGAGGATTCCCTCCTTCTCGATATTATGAAATAGCTTCAGTAACATAAGTACCAGTTTTAAAATTTCTTTAGGAACCTCTATACTGTGTTCCACGATGTCTGTACCAGTCTACATTCCCACCAATAGTGTACAAGGGTTCCCTTTCCTCCACACCCTCTCCAACACTTGTAATCTCTTGTCTTTTTAATAATAGGCATTCTAAAATGTGTGAGGTGATATCTCATTCTTTATCTATTATAATGTTCTTTGTTTTTTAAATTTAAATAGAAAATGGCAAGCTGGAAATGCAAATAACCTGGATTAGAAACAACTTTGCAGAAGAGAACAAAATTGGAAGAGTAACATTACCTGATTTCAAGAGTAGTTATAAAGCTAAAGTTATCAAATCTGCTTTGTTATCAATATGGCCACCCCAGTTTTCTTTTGATTAGTGCTTTCATGGTGCATCTATTCCCCTCCTTTCACTTTAAAAAAATTTGTGTCTTTTTATTTAAAGTGAGTGTGTTGTAAATAGCACCTATTTGGGTGCTCTTTTTTTATCCAAATTGACCACCTCTGTTTTTTATTTGGGGTGAATAAATATTTATTTATTTATGTATATTCTTGCCAAAACTTTATTTGAATTTCATTTCAGCATATATTTTTTATAAAAAAAGTTTAAGACAAACAATTATGATGACTTTTTATTAGTAAAAAACTCTACTTTAAAAAAAACTGTAGGGCAACTCTTTTTCAGTTTGAGCATCCAGGTGAAATTCAATGAAATTCAATGAAAATGTGTTAGAGTACTTTCCTGTCTCTTTTCTCATTTTATATCACATGATTCTATGCTATTTTAAAGAAACATAATATGCCAACTGGAAAATGCTTTTATGTGCTATAAAAGATAAAGAGATTTCCCCCCTGGGGTGTTTTAGACATTAACCTGTTTTGCTTTGCTTTTTGATTATTAATCACATGTGCCTTGCTAGTATCTTTTGACCTGTTTTGCTCTGATAAAGGGAAAACCATGTTTGTGGGGAACATCAAAGTCATTGAAATTCTCTAAACACCGAGTCCTATGATCAACCCATGCCCAATACCAGTTCTTTTCAAATCAGTCCTCAGTCATCAGGGTTCTTGACAATCTTCTGCAAAGCAGACAATAGGCTTGTCTCGGTAACAGCTGCTGACTGTCATCCCCTTTGTTTGTAACTCAAGGTCCTGCCTTGGTGTGGAGGCAGAGCTTTTCTGGGCAGGTGAAAGATTGTTAGGTGGACGAAACAGCGTTAAATGGAATATGTCAAAGCCATCTGAGGACATTGTCACTCTGACCCTAAATGAATACCACAAAAGCCCACTGGAGACATTGTTCTTCAGATCTCAACTTCAGCAAAAAGAGAGGGAAAGTGTACCACAATAACCAAAGTCGTTCTCATCCTTTAGGTTGCAGTTTGGAAAATAGAATCAAATGCTCTCCTCATTTTATCCTGACCAGAACTTTTTATTTAATATGTTCATTTATATGGTTGGGCTTAAAACTTTCTTCTTGCTATTTGTTTTCTACCTTCTTGCTGGTTTTTATTCACATTTTCCTTTTTTCCTGTTTCCTGTCTAGATTATTTTTTATGATTCTGTTTTATCCCTTTATTTTGGCTTATTAGATATAATTATTAGGGTTTTTTAATTTTAGCAGTTTCTGTAAAGTGTATGTATTTAACTTATCACAGTCTAATTTCAAGTGGTATCATACCACTTCAGCGACATTATTGCTTTCTAACGGTATACTTGCATACCTCCTCCTGACTTCTATACTATTTTTGTCATATGTTTTATTTGTTATTATTTGTATAAATTTCTGGGGTACAAATGCATTTTTGTTACATAGATGTATTTCATAGTGGTTAAGCCTGGACTTTTCGTGTAACTATCACCTGAACAGTATACATTGTTTTATTTTTGCCTATGTTATAAACCTCACACTATATTGCTATTATATTTGTTTAAACAGTATCTTATCTTTTGAAGAAAGTTAAATAAGAAAAAAGTAATATATTCACCCATATAATTACCATTTCCAGCACTCTTCATTTTTGTGTGTAGATATGTATTTTCCTGTGATATTTTTTTCCTTCTGCACAAAGACCTGCCTTTCACTTTTCTAGTAGTATAGATATGTAAGTGATGAATTTTTTCACTCTTTTAATGCCTGAAAAGGTGTTTATTTCACATTCATTTTTGAGAAATATTTTCTCTGGATACAGAACTCTATACTGACAGTGCCTTTGTTTCAGTGCTTTAATGATCTTGTTCTAATACCTTTTTGTTTCCATCTTTTCCAACAAGAAATTTGCCATCATCCTTATCTTTTTTCCCCTATAGATGTAATATTTTTCTTGTTGCTCACTACTTTGAAGATTTTCTCTTTACCACTACTTTCGAGCAATATAATTATTATTTGCCTTGGTGTAGTTTTCTTTATGTTTCATGTGTTTGGGGTTCATTAAAATTCGTAGACCTGTGGTTCCATAGTTGTGTTGAATTGTGTACTCTCAAAATCATATCTTGTGGCCCAAATGCCCAGTACCTCAGAATGTGACTTTATTTGTTTATAGGGCCTTTAAAGAGGCTATAATTTTAAAATGAGGCTGTTAGAATAACCCTTAATCCAATCTGACTGATGTCTTTATAAGAAAAGGAAACTTGGACATGCAAAGTGACACCAGGCGTGTGGGCACAGAGGAAAGACCATGTGAGAATACAGTGAGAAGGTGGTCGTCTGCAAGCCAAGGTTTACTTCAGGAAAAACCAAGCTTGCCAACACGTTCATCTTTGACTTCTATCTTCTGGAATTGTGAGACAATAAATTTCTGTTGTTGAAGCAACTTACCTGGTCCGTGTTGTTTTGTTATGGCAGCTTTAGCAAACTAATACAATAATTATCATCAAATTTGAAGAATTTTCAGTTATGATTTCAAATATTTTTTCTGCCCCTTATTTCTACCCTTTCTTTCAGGCCCTCCAATTAGATGTATGTAAGTCTGCTTGATGTTGTACTACAGCTCACAGATACTGTTTTTTTTTTTAAATGGTATTTTATTTTTGTGTTTGATTTTAGACAGTTTTCACTGCTATATTTTCAAGCTCACTAGTCTTTCTTCTGCATTGTCTAATCTGTCATTAATCCCATCAGTGTATTTTTCATCTCACACATTGTAATTTCTTTTTTAATCATCCTTGTCTCTATTTAACTTTTTGAACTGATGAAAAATAGACATAATAACTATTTTTATTTACTTTTCACCAAATTGAAGCATCTGTGTTAGGTTGGGGTCAGTTTCAATTGATTAATTTGTCTATTCATTATGGGTTATATTTTCCTGCTCTTAACTTGTCTTGTAATTTTTATTGGATGCCAGACATTTTGAGTAATACCTTTTTGAGTGCTGAATATTTTTGTATTCCTATAAATCTATTTGACCTTTGTTCTTGGTGGCAATTAAGTTACTTGGAAGCAGTTTAATTCTTTGGAGTCTTGCTTTTAAGATTTATTGGTATAACAATAATAGTGTTTAACCTAGGTCTGAATATTTTTCCCTACTGAGACAAGATAATTCTTGGTACTTTACTCAATGCTCCATGAGTGAAGAGGTTTTCTAGTCTGGCTGGTGGGAATAGTCAATATTGTCAGTCCTATGTCAGTAGCTGGCATCATTACCTCTAATACTTTGTGATGATACTTTCCCTGGGCAGGTATTTTCTTTATGTGCATGTGCTAATCATCATATTCATATATACTGAATTCCAGAGGGTGACCCTATGAATGTCTCTGGAATTCTCTCTGTGTACCAATCTCTCCTCTCTGGTATGTCCTATAAACTATAGCCATTTTGATCTTCCTTGCTGTCAGCAATGTACCCTCAAATCAGGAAATCCACTGGACTCTTACTAGGTTCCTGCTCTCTGTACCATGGCCTGTTTAATATGTCTCAATAATCATTGTCCTTTGTTACCTCATGTCCAGTGTCTTGAAAACTGTTGTCTCATATATTTAATCTACCTTTTTGTTTGTTTGGTGGGTGGGTAAATCTGGTCCTTGTTACTCCATCTTGGGTAAAGTAGAGGTTCTGATTTATATTTAATTTCCTTCTTGGTTAAAAATAGAATGCTCAAGTCCATTTAGAAAACAGCTTTGCAGAGAAAGTTAAAATAGCAATAAGACAATTTCAGCATATTAAATCTAATTTAATAATGGTTTAAATATTTTCTTTTTTATAATCAAGAACATTTTCTTACACACATAATTATCTATATAGATTACACATGCATGCTCACCTAAATTAAATATATTAGAATGGCAATATTTATTTAAATAATTTAAATTACTTTTCATATTACTAACTTTAGTAAATACCTTATAAATTAAAGATAATTCATTAAGAAATACAGCCTGCTTTTTAGATATAGTTGTGATGTCAACCATAATACTAAGAAGAAGGTATATAAATTATTAAAGATTTTATTGCTTATGAAACTTCACTATGTGGCCAGTGATGTAATTATGACTGAATTGAATGTGGTTGAGTAATTTTGCCTATCTTCATTGTTGTACTGGATTATGATTGAACACTGAGCAAAAGAACTAGAACTTTTGCATTTTTGCCATTTTTTGGCCTGTGTAAAAACTGAGTTTTGTAAAAAGCCAGTCATATCAAAATGATTTAATTTCTGTACACAAGAGACAACCACATAGACAAATGAGAATGAATGTTTCCATCTGCTTAAATTCCATTTAGCACAATATTTGTATTCAACACCTAGAAAAGTATGGTCATAGTATATTGCTGTTTAGGAGATAGGATATAGGCCCAATAGGATAGAACAATGGGATAGCATCATTCTTGGGAATAAGATATGGGCTTTCGAATGTATCAAGTAAGAACATTGGAGAACTGAAGGCAAGATGGCTGACTAGAGACATCAGTTGCCAGATTGTCTCAGAAAGAAGGACAAGTTGTAGGTGGAAAAAAAAAAACATAGCTCAAGTGTAATTCTGAGGGAAAAGTGCCAAAACCTACTAGAGATTCCATGGGAAGAAATTACAGAGCAAAACAAGAAGGAGCAAGATTTTGGCAGAAATCAAACCCCAAGAAACTTGCAGTCCCATGGAAAGGGTAGGTGGGAGTTTTGTTTCTCCTCTCCTCATACCTCTGGGAGTCAGCAGGCTCCCGAGCTGCTGGAGAGCTTCTCTACCCTCAGGAGCCCAAAAGTTGATTTCACCAGTGAACTGAGAGCTTCTTGAAAACAAAGCACTGGGCTGCCAGCACCCTCAGGGCTGTTCTCCACCACCATAGACCCATACTGTTTTTCCACCTATTGTGTGCCTTGTCCTCCCCAGGGAGCTGCAGCCCCTCAGTTTTAGCGGCACTAGTCCCCACACAAACATTTCCCAACTTCTGCCTAGACTGCAGTGGCTACAAGGAGGCCAGTGAGTCCCAGGGGAACTGTGTGATTCCACTTGAACATTCTGGGTGGGCTGCCTTCTGGGGAAAGGGACAAAGGGGACCAGAGTCCCAGCTCTCCTCCATTCAGACTCTTTTCCTCCCCCACTCCTCCCTTGCCCACTGCTGTCCAGTGGCACTTGTGCCCCAAGGGATGATTGAGCCAGGGCTCTCAGGAGTGGCTGCTTCCTGTCATTTGGCACACCTGCTACACTGAGGTTTCCACAGAGAGTGAGGCTCACACCTTTCCTCTTAAAGATCTGCAGTGGACCAAGGGGTGCTCATACTGTGAGCTCCCTGCCTGCTGGCACATCCTGGTGCTGTTAACCTGGCTGCTCCTGCAAAGCAGGGCATACCCTGAAGCAAAGAGACATTAAGCCTGCTTGAAGACTCCATGCACAACTCAAGACCAATATGCTTCTCTCTGGAATGGTCAGGGACTGAACTTGGAGGATGAAGACAGGCCTGTGGGCTGGATCCTGTACTCCCAGGACTTGATCATGTTGCTCAGGGGCATGGAGGGGAGATTTGTGAAGTAATCTTGGGAGGCAAGAGAGCCCACGTAGGCAGAATTGAAAGGAGAGTGTGGTGTGGGTCCAAGCCACAGTATACTCACAGAGCGCTCCTCCCCCCACAGGAAAGCCACACTTGAAGTCCAGGGTGGGATCCTGGACAGGGAAGCTCTCAGCCCATAGCACCATTGCTGGTGAGTTCAGCTAGTTTGGGCTGCTGCTTTCAGCCAGATGACAGAAGGAAATCCATGGGGCAAAGGAGGAGGGAATAGAGTGAAACTCACTCCCAATAGCCAGTCTGTGAATCTTATATGGCCCATCCCCAATGAGCAGACTTACTGGATTTGTGAGGCTGCTTCAGCCTCTCCCTGGTGGCTTTCTCCAGTGGCCTGGGAGCTGATCCTTGGCCTCTGCTGAGAGAGCTCCTGTGCCCACCTTTGTGGAGCATTAATGCAAGCTTATCTGACCCAGCCCTGCCTACTCTCACTCCTCCAGCCACCTTTGTTGTGGTGGAGTGTAAGGAGACCCTGGGAGCTCCAGGGCCTCACCCAATACCTGAGGCATCCAAGTGCTTCTGCTGATGGAATAGAGCTGATTACAGGTCATAAGAAACACCATTGCAGATGGCTCTTTTCTGAAAGTCCCCCTATTGGAAGGAAGGACAATTTCATAGACCATTACAGCAATTACTGACTCAGTCATAGAGGGCATGGGTGATTCTTACCCACAAGCACCACCTAGTGTCTCAGAAATTAAACTGGACATCCAAATATAATTCATATTGTTAAGAAGACAACAGAGCTGAGGAAAGAGGAAGAATTTCAAAGACCTTCATCTCTCCTTGTCAACAAGAGACACGGAATCTGCCAACACACATAGTACACCACCACTACAGCTTAAAAATAACTAGCAATTGAAAAAAACACCACAAAAAGAATATCTCTATCCATCCAGAGCCTAGACTCCCATCAAAGTACTCACAAGCAAAGCCAAAGGTCCTTACCTAACAAATGCTACAGACATACAGAAATATCTTTAAGGGTGAGGGTGGGGGCAAACTGCATCCAATCAAAAGAAAATACAAACACACAAAACAACAGCTGCTCCAGATGAGAAGGAATCAGTGCAAGAACTCTGGAGATATGAAAAATCAGAATGAAAGGACACCCCCAAAGGGGCACACCAGCTCTCTAGCAATGGATCTCAACCAAAATGTAAATACTGAAATAACAGATAAAGAATTGCAAATATGGATTGTAAGGAACTCAATGAGATCCAAGAGAAAATGGAAAACCAACTCAAAGAAATGAGAAAAACAATTCATGAAATGAATGAAAAATTTACAAAAGAGATAGATATAGTTAAAAAAACAAACAGAACTACTATAAATGAAAAATTCATTTAGGGAAATACAAAACACAGTGGAAAGATTTAAGAATAGACTATACCAAGCAGAAGAAATAATTTCAGAGCTTGAGGACAACTCTTTCTAATCAACCCAGTCAGTCAAAAATAAAGAAAAAAGAATCAAGAGGAATGAGCAAAGTTTATGAGAAATATAGAATTATGTAAAATGCCCAAATATAAGAATCATAGGCATCCCTGTGAGTGAAAAAGAAACAGCACAAGGCCTGGAAAACCTATTTGAGGGAATAATTGTGGAAAACTTCCCTATGCTTGCTAGAGATTTAGACATCCAGATACAAGAAGCTTAATGAAAACCTGGGAGATTCATTGCAAAAAGTGAATCACCAAGGAATATAATCATCAGACTGGACAAAGTCTACATGAAGGAGGAAATCCTATGAGCTGTGAGGTGAAAACATCAAGTAACTTACAAAGAAAACCCATAAGACTAACAGCAGACTTATCAAGAGAAGACTTACAACCAGAAAGGAATGTGGTCCTATCTTCATTTTTTTTAAACTGAACAACTGCCAGCCAAGAATTTTGTATCCTGATGAACTAAATTTCATGATTGAAGGAGAAATAAAGTCTTTCCCAGACAAGGAAACACTAAATGAATTTGTCACTGCTAGACCTGCCCTACAGTAAATGCTAAAAAATGCATTATACATGCAACAGCACAATAGATACCAACCAGTGTACAAACACCCAGAAGTTATAGCTCAGGGCTCTTATAAAACAATAGCACAAGAGGGAAAACAAAACAATAAGGTATCATTCAACATGTTGAACAAAACAGCAACTGACATATCAATACTAACACTCAATGTGAATGGTCTGATGCCCCACTTAAAAGAACTAGACTGTCTAAATGGAAGAAAAAACCCCCCAATTATCTGCTGTCTCCAGGAAACACATCTCACCAACAAGGATTCACACGGACTCAAGGTGAAGGGATGGAAAAATATTCCATACAAATGGAAACCCAAAGTGAGCAGGTGTAGCAATTCTCATATCAGATAAAATAGACTTTAAATCAACAATGGTAAAAAACACAAAGACGATCATTATATAATAGTAAGGGAAATAATTCAACAAAAAGACATAACAGTCCTAAATATACATGAATCTAACACAGGAGCTCCCAGTTTCATAATGCAAATTCTTCCAAATTTAAGCAAAGAAATAAACAATAGGTTCTTAATAGTCAGAGACTTCAAGACTCCACTAATAGAAATGTATAGATAATGAAAGCAGAAAATGCATAAAGAAACTCTAGACTTAAACAGGACTCTAGAACAAAAGGACCTAATCTACATTTACAGAACATTCTATGCAAAAGCTACTAAATATACATATTTATCATCAGCTCATGGGACATTTTCCAAGATTAATCATATCGTAGGCAACAAAACAAATCTTAGAAAATTCAAAAAAATGAAAATCATACCATGTATCTTTTCAGACCATAGTGGAATAAAACTAGAAAATCAATTCCAAGAAAAAATTCAAATTCACACAAAGTTATGGAAATTATACAACCTGCTTCTGAATTATCCTTGGGTAAATGAAGAAATTAAGATGGAAAGCAAAAGATTCCTTGAGATGAATGACAATGGGGACACAAGTTTTCAAAATCTATGACTAAAGAAAAAGCAGTCCTAAGGGGATAGTTCATAGCCCTGAATGCCTATATCAAAAAGACAGAAAGATCACAAATTAACAACCTAATGTCACATCTTAAGGAACTATAACAAGAAGAACAAACCAAATGCACAGCCAGCAGAAGAAAACAAATAACAAAGCTCACAGCACAACTAAACAAAATGGAATAAAAATAAATAAATAAATACAGGTGATCAATGAAGCAAAAAGTTGGTTCCTTGAGCAGATACACAGAATTGATAGACCACTAGCCAGATTAACCAGAAGTAGAAGAGTGAGGATTCAAATAAGCTCAATCAGAAAGGAAAAAGGATACATCACAACTGATACTGCAGAAGTACAAAATATCATCTGTGAATACTATGAAAACCTCTACTCAAACAAACTAGAAAACCTAGAGGAAATGAATTAATTCTTGGAAACACATAACCTCTCAAGTGTGGCTCAGGAAGATATTAGAAATCATGAACAAACACACAAAGAGTAGTGAGATTGAAATAGTAACAAAAAATCTCCCAAAAACAACAAAAAAAATGCCCAGAACAAATGGATTCACAGCAGAATTCTACCAGACCTACAAAAAAGAACTGGTATCAATCTTACAGAAACTATTCCATAACATTGAAAGAATTGAATCTCCTTAACTCATTCTATGAAGCCAGTATCATTCTGATGCCCAAGCCAGGAAAGGACATAACAGAAAAAGAAAACTATAACCCAATATCCCTCATGAACATAGGTGCAAAAAATTCTCAACAAAATACTAGAAAACTGAATTCCACAGCACTTCAAAAAGATAATCCGCAATGATCAACTGGGTTTTACCCCAGAATGCAAAGATGTTTTAACATATACAAATCAATAAATGTGATTCACCATATAAACAGAAATAGAAACAAAAGTACATGCTCATCTCAATAGATTTGGAAAAAATCATTCAATAAAATCCAGCACACTTTCATGATAAAAACTCTCAACAAACTGTGCACAGAAGGATATGCCTCATAATTATAAAAGCCATATGTGACAAATCCCCAGCCAATATCATACTGAATGGGGAAATGTTGAAAGCATTGCCCCTAAGAACTAGAAGAGGAGAAGCATGCCTACTGTCACCACTTCTATTCAACATAGTATTGGAAGTCCTAGCCAGAGTAATCAGCCAAGTGAAAGAATTAAAAAGCATCCAAATCAGGAAAGAGGATGTCAAACTATCCCTGTTTGCTGACCGTATGATCCATTATCTAGAAAAACTATAAAGACTCCAACAAAGACTACTGGAATTAAGAAATAAATTCAGCAAAGTCTTAGGTTACAAAATCAATGTACACAAATCAGTAACATTTCTATACACTAAAAACAGTTAAGTGGAAAGTCAAATCAAGGACTCAATACCATTGAAAATTGCTACAAAGAAAATAAAATACCTAAAAATATACTTAACAAAAGAGATGAAAGATCTCTACAAGGAGACCTACAAAACACTGATGAAAGAAATCACACATGACACAAACAAATGGAAAAACATCCCCTGTTCATGGATTGCTAGAATCAACATCCTCAAAATGTCCATACTGCTCAAAGTGATTTACAGATTCAATGCAATCCCCAACAAAATACCAGCATCATATTTCACAGATCTAGAAAAAATAATCCTAAGCTTCATTTAGAACCAGAAAAGAGCCCGAATAGACAAAGCAATCATAAGTACAAAGAACAAATTTGGAGGCATCACATTACCTGACTTCAAACTATACTACAATGTTATAGTAACCAAAACAGCATGGTACAGCATGGTGTAAAAGTAGAGACATAAATCAGTGGAACAGAATAGAAAGCCCAAGAATAAAACCATCTACCTGCAACCAACTGATCTTTGACAAAGCATACAAAAAACACTTGGGAAAAGATACCCTATTTGATAAATGCTTCTGGAAAAATTGGATAGGCACATGCCGAAGAATGGAGCAAGACCCTATCTCTCACCATATACAAAAATAAATTCAAGATGGATTAAAGACTTAAGAGTAAGGCATGAAATCCTAAAAATTCTTGAAGAAAACGTAGGGAAAATCCTTGTAGACATCAGCCTAGGCATAGAATTTACAACTAAGACTCCAAAGGCAAATATAGAAACAACAAAAATAAATGGATGTGACCATCCAATTTTCCCAGCACAATTTATTGAATAGGGCTTCTTTTCCCCAGTGTATGTTGTTGTCTGCTTTGTTGAAGATCAGTTGGTTGTAGGTAGATGGTTTTATATCTGGGTTCTCTGTTCTGTTGTTCTATGTCTCTATTTTTTACCAAAACCACACTGTTTTGGTTAATATACCCTTGTAGTATAGTTTGAATTCTGGTAATATGATGCCTCCAGATTTGTTCTTTTTGCTTAATATTGCTTTGGCTATTTGGGCTCTTTTCTGGTTCCAAACAAAGCATTGAATTATTTTTTCAAGAACTGTGAAGTATGACGTTGGTAATTTGATGGAGATTATATTAAATTTGTAAATCACTTTGGGTAGTATGGACATTTTAACAATTTTCATTCTACCTATCCATGAGTGTGACAGGTTCTTCCATTTGTTGTAACCTCTACGATTTCTTTCCTTGGAGTTTTGTAGTTCTCCTTGTAGAGATCTTTCACCTCCTTGGTTAAGTATATTCCTAGGTATTTTACTTTCTTTGAAGCTACTGTGAATGGTATTGAGTCTTTGATTTGACTCTCAGCTTGACTGTTATTGGTATATGTAAATGCTACTAATTTATGTACATTGATTTTATATCCTGAGACCTTGCTGAATTTATTTGCAAATTCCAGGAGACTCTTTATGGAATCATTGGGGTTTTCTAGATAAAAGATCACATCGTCAGCAAAGAGCAATAGTTTGGTCTCCACTTTCCAAATTTAGATACCCTTTATTTCTTTCTCTTTCCTGATTGCTCTGGCTAGAACTTCCAGCACTATGTTGAATAGAAGTGGTGATAGTTGGCATCCTTGTCTTGTTCCAGTTGTTAGAGGGAATGCTTTCAACTTTTCCCCATTCAGTATGATGTTGGCTGTGGGTTTGTCATATATGGCCTTTATAATTTTGAGGTATGTTCTTTCTATGCTTAGAGTGTTGAGGGTTTTTATCATGAAAGGGTGTGGGATTTTGTCAAATGCATTTTCTGCAGCTATTGAGATGATGATCATATGGTCTTTGTTTTTGCTTAAGTTTATGTGGTGAATCACATTTATTGATTTATGTATGTTGAACCATCCTTGCTTCTCTGGGATGAAACCCACTGGTCTTGGTGGATTATTTTTTTGATGTGCTATTGAATTCAGTTTGCTAGTATTTTATTGAGGATTTTTGCATCTATTAATATATTCATAAGGGATATTGGTCTGTAGTTTTCCTTCTTTTTTTCTTTTTTTTTTTTTTGCTGTGTCCTTTCCTGGCTTTGGTATCAAGGTGATAACAGCTTCATAGAATGAGTTGGGAAGGATTCCCTCCTTCTCAATATTATGGAATTATTTCTGTATTATGGGTACCAGGTCATCTTTGCAGGTCTTATAGAATTTGTCTGTGAATCATCTGGTCCAGGGCTTTTTTGGGGGGAGGTTTTTATTAGTGTTTCAATTTCACTATTCATCATTGGTCTGTTCAGGAGTTCTATTTCTTCCTGGTTGAGCGTTGGGAGGTTGAGTGTGTCCAAGAATTTGTCCATTTCCTCTACATTCTCTAGTTTATGCATGCAGAGATTTATGTAGTATTTAAGGATGATGTTTTGTATTTCTGTGGTACTGGTTGTAATATCAGCTTTTTCATTTATGATTGAGCTTGTTTGCTTTCTCTTTCGTTATTTGTTAATCTCACATGAGGTATATCAATTTTGTTTATCTTTTCAAAGAGCCAACGTTTTGTTTCATTAATCCTTTGTATTGTTTCTTTGTTTTCCAATTTATTTAGATCTGCCCTGACCTTTGTTATTTCTTTTCTTCCGCTTGCTTCGGGTTTGGTTTGTTCTTCCTTTTCTAGTTCCTTGAGGTGTGACATTAGGTTGTTAGTTTGTGATCTTTCTGTCATTTTGATATAGGCATTTAAGGCTATGAAATTTCCCCTCAGATATGCTTTTGCTGTGTCCCATAGATTTTCATAATCTGTGTCCCCTTTGTCTTTCAGTTCAAAGAATTGGATAGCCACATGCAGAAGAATGAAACAGGATCCCTACCTCTCACCATTCACAAAAATTAATTCAGGATGATAAAAGACTTAAATTTAAGGCATGAAACCATAAGAATTCTAGAGGAAAAGGTATTAAGAAACTTTTCTGGATATCAACCTAGGCAAAGAATTCATGGCTAAGACCCCAATGGAAATCATGGCAACAACAAAAATCAACAAATGGGATGTGATTAAACTAAAAAGCTTCTGCACAGCTGAGGAAATGATCAACAGAGAAAATAGACAACCTACAAAATGGGAGAAAATATTCACAAGCTACACATCCAATAAAGGGATAATATCCAGAATTTACAATGAACCGAAGGAAATTAGCAAGAAAAAAACTAACGACCCTATTAAACAGTGAGGAAAAGACATGAACAGAAGTTTCTCAGAAGAAAGACATATGGCTAATAAAAATATGAAAAAATATTCAACATCATTAATCATCAGGGAAATGAAAATTAAAACCACAATGAGACATCACCTTACCCAAGTTATAATTGCTTTTATTAAAAAGTCCAAATTCAATAGATGCTGGTGTTGATACAGAAAGGAATGGTTATACACTGTTGGTGGGACTGAAAATTAGTGCAACCCTTATGAAAAATAGTATGGAGAGTTCTCAAATAACAAAAAGTAAACCTACCATTTGATCCAGCAATGCCACTATTGTATGTCTACCCAACAAAAAAGAGGACACCTGCACTCACATGTTTATTGCAGCACAATTCATAATTACAAACATGTGGAATCAACCAAAGTGCCCATCAATTCATGAGTGGATTAATAAAATGTGGTATATATATATATACCATGGATCCACAAAAAATGATATATTAATACCTTTTGCAAAAATGTAGATGAAACTGGAGACCATTCTCCTAAATGAAGTATCTCACAAATGGAGAAACAAACAGCATATGTACTCACTATTAAATTGGAAGTAACTGATAAGCACACGTGTGCACAGAGGGAAGTAAAACTCAGTGGAAACTAACAAAGGGGGAAGAGGAAGGGGAGGGGCAAAAACCTACCTAATGGGTACAATGAACACTATTTGGGTGATGGGCATACCTATAGCCAGAACTCAAGAATGCCAAACATGATCCATGTAACCTAAAACATTTGTACCCCCTTAATATTTTGAAATAAAAATAAATAAATAAATGGGACTTAGTTAAATTAAAAAGCTTCTGCACAGCACAGGAAATAATCATCAGTGTGAATAGATAACCTACAGAATGGGAGAAAATATTCCAAACTACACATTCAACAAAGGACTGATATCTAGAATCTACAAAGAACTCAAACAAATCAATAAGAAAAAAACAAAGAATCCCAGAAAAAAGTGGACAAAGGATATGAACAGAAGTTTTTCAAAGGAAGGTAAACAAATGACCGACAAACATTTGAAGAAAACCTTAACATCACTAAACATCAGGGAAATGTACATTAAAACTACAATGAGATACCTCCTTACCCCTCTCAGAATGGCCATTATAAAAAAGTCAGAAAACAACAGACACTGGCATGGACTCAGAGAGAAAGGAATGCTAATACACTGTTGATGGGATTGCAAATTAGTACAACCTCTATGGAAAACAGTATGGAGAGTCCTCAATGAAATAATTGTAGACCTACCATTCGATCCAGCAATCCCATTGCTGGGTATCTATCCAGAGGAAAAGAAGTCATTTTATCAACAAGATACCTGCACTTGAATTTTTATCACAGCATAATTCACAATTGCAAAGACGTGGAATCAACTAAACTGACCATCACTTCATGAGTGGATAACAACAATGTGGTATATATACCAATGAGTACTACTCAGCCATAAAAAGGAATGAAATAATGTCTTTTGCAGCAATATGGATGGAACTGGAGACCATTATCCTAAGTGAAGTATCTCAGGAATGGAAAACCAAACATATGTTCTCACTAGTAAGTGGGAGCTAATAGATGGGTACACATGGGCACAAAGTGATATAAAGGACATGAGAAACCAAGAAGGAGTGAGGGTGGGAGGGTTAGTGTCAGATAAAAACCTATCTATTGGGCACAATGAACACTATTCTGGTGATGAGCACATCAAAATCACTGACTTAAGCATTATATGAGTTATCCATGTAACCAAAACACTTGTACTCCCTTAATCAATATTTTGAAGTAAAAAAATGTATGAAGTAGTATCACACAGGTCCCCTGTCTACATAAACTCACACCATGCAGATCCGGGAAATGGATTTTTAAATTTCTACCTTATTTTTTTTGTCTTTATTTTCTTCCCTAAATATATGTCTTGATTGGCCCTATCACCTGCAAGTAACTTGGCAGAAAGTATACAAATAGCTTCATCCTTACCATTGAATAAATCTCAGGATCTAGTATTCTAATCCTAAATTTGGGCCCCTTTATGTTTTCCCACTTTCCTTTGCCTACTTATCCCCTGACTATTTTAGCTACCAACTAGTACCTGGGATACAGAGTTCATGAGGATGGAACTTAAGTTATTTGTGCACCACTTTTATTCCACTTAATTTTACACAGTTTATAAAGCTAGATACTGTCATATTATATTATAATCTATAAATTCATATATTATATTCATATTATCATCTATAAATTATACCCAGTTACTTATAATTTTACTCCCCTCCTTGGTCTTAGGCACTTTCTCCAGCCTTGCAAAAGGCCCACTTAAACTACCCAATTCTTTTTAACTCTTCTGAAACTATATCCTGTCCACAGGCCATGGGCCTTTGTCTAAATTACAAATATCTTCCAAAGCTTAGACAGGGTTTCCCTTTTGGTATGATATCTTGCCCCCTGTAAACATAAGTTGCCTGTACAGGAATGAAAAAGAGGAGTTGTATATGAAAACAAGAAGATAGACTTTGTTTTGCCAACCCAATTCAGATAACAATAATAACACAATTATCCACTATTAATTATACTTATTAAATGTTACTTACCCAAAACCAATATTCCATTTAGGAACGGCTATAATATAACATATGTTAGTCAGCTTTATAAAACACCTTAACTATTTTGAATGAAAATATTGTACTGTTGCACTTTTGACAATTTTGACAATTTTGAGTACTTACTATGTGCCAGGAATATTGCTAAGTATTTTAAATGACCTGATGCATTTGGTCTTTGCAATAATTCTTTGTGATAAGTACAGTTATGCTAATGAATCCAAAGCATAGAAAAGGGTTACACAGCTACTAAATAATAGAGCCACTATTTTAATCCAGATAGGCTAGCTCTAGAGCACATGCTTTTAACCACTTAGCCATGTCATCTCTCTACCAACTGTATTACGAAGAAATAAAAATTTATGACATTCATTTAAAGAATAGTCTCTGAGTGTTTAGGTTGACATCCTAAAAACTTATTTTACTATAGTAACAACAATAATAAAGTGTAAAAAGCTTCACCTAGCATTTATGGAGCACTTACTATGTGCCAGACAATGTTAGGTGCCATTACATATGTACTTCATTTAATTAACACAATATTTCTACAAGATAACTATGTTATTATCTTTATTTTATATATGAGAATACAAAGACGCAAAATGACTAGCTCAAGATTATACCCCTAAATAGAGGCAGAGTTAATTGGGCTTCAAATCTAGATCGGTGTGTACCTTATGTTGACTAATTTTGTGTTCTTTTCATTTTGAATGGTTGACTACTAGCAATATAATAATACCTTATTCAGAATAGCTATAGTTTATCATTAAGCTGATTAACATAATTTTATGCTACATTAGTTCTTCAAGGGAATAATGTTTTTAGGTGAGTAGGTATTATTAATATTGTAAAATAGTATTATAACTCAAGGAATGAAGATTTAATGTTTGGGTTTATGTTGTTTTAAAAATGTATACAAGTAATGTGTATATATGGGTTGACATTGATAAGACCCTTTTGAGATAGTAAAAGACAATTCAGTGAAAAGTATTCTATTTAAAATATAACTGCCACTGTTAAATTACATTTTGATTCTAAATTTTAAATGCATATGATTTAAAAAAGGTTAAAATCCCTAAAAATTCTTTCAATGATCTCATAATTTCCTTGGCACTTTATAGGTGACATAGCTAGAAATAGATTTTTTTTTTTTAATGAGAGAAGCAAGAACCTACTGTCTTATCACCAATGATGTTTTCTCTTTTGATTTTTGTGAGGAGGAGAGCCTGGCCAAAGAGTCCCCAAATGATCTATTCTCCAGAGTATCTTCAGAAGTTGCCAAAAAATAAGTTACATACAACTTTCTTTACTACTTGCTAAGCAGAGACTCTTAACTCGCTATAGGCAAGTAGCAATTTCAAAGGTTGGAAAAAGATATGTTTTTCCAAGAATGTGGTCTGCTAATAAAAAGCAGCTACGTAGGACTTTCCACTCAAAAATGTGCTGAAAGCAGGAACTTTTGCCATCACGTAACACCTTTCAAATAGTTAAGATTCTCAGACACATTGGTCTAAAGGGGAAAATGAAACAAGCCTGGCGTGAAAGAAGTTGGATATCCCATTATATATAATCCCTTGAGCTATTCATTCCTAACACATGCCATTTAAAGAGATTTTGTTCAAGAGGAACAAAAAATAAACCTCATTTACTTTTGACATAGCAACTCATTTACATATTAAAACTAAGTTGTAAACATCATTTTTCACAAACTATAGTTTAGAAAGAAGTGCAGATGTTCTTAAAATGAGTTTGCTATTAACACCCAGAGCATGAACTGACAATATTTGCCAATTTTAAGTACATTTCGTAACAACTTCCCACTACTCTGTTATTGCACTTACAAAAGGTGCTATTTGCAATGACTGTTCTTTCTTTTTTTTAAATTTCAGAATGTTATGGAGGTACAAACACTTTGGATACGTATACTGCTTATGCACTACCCAACTCAGAGCTACAATCGTGAACATCCCCCAGTGTGCCCCACATCCATTAGGTGTGAGTTTTCCCATCCCCTCCACACCCCTCCCACCTGCCCGACCCCTGATGAATATTATTTCCATGTGTGCACATAAGTGTTGATCAGTTAGTACCAATTTGATGGTGAGTACCAGTAGTGCTTGTCTTTCCATTCTTGTGATACTTTGTTTCAAAGAATAGGCTCTAGCTCCATCCAGGATAATACCAGATGTGTTAATTCACCCTCGTTTTTTATTGCTGAGTAATACTCCATGTTATACATACATTATAGTATATTAATCCATTCATGTATTGATGGGCACTTGGGGTGTTTCCACATCTTTGCAATTGTGAATTGTGCTGCTATAAACATGCGAGTACAGATGTCTTTATTACAGAATGTCTTTTTTTCCTTTGGGTAAATACCCAGTAGTGGGATTGTTGGATGAAATTGTAGCTCTACTTTTAATTCTTTGAGGTATCTCCATATTAATTTCCATATAAGTTGTACTAGTTTGCAGTCCCAACAGCAGTGTATGAGTGTTCCTATATCTCTGCATCCCCACCAACATTTTTTGTTTTTGGACTTTTTTATATAAGATAATCTCACTGGAGTTAAGTGATACCTCATTGTGTTTTTGATTTGCATTTCCCTGATGATTAGAGAAGTTGAGCAATTTTTTACATGTTTGCTGGCTTTTATTCTGTCTTCTTTTGAAAAGTTTCTGTTCATGTCCTTTGCCCACTTTTTAATGGAGTTGTTTGATTTTTTTCTTGTTGAATTTCCTAAGTTCTGTATAGATTCTGGTTATCAGCCTTTTATTAGATGTGTAGCATGCAAATATTTTTCCCATTCTGTAGGTTGTCTGTCCACTCTAGTGATAGTTTCCTTGGCTGTACAGAAGGTTTCTTTTAATTCGATCAGGTCCCATTTATTTATTTTTGTTGCTGCTGTGATTGCTATGGGGTCTTCATAAATTCTTTCCCCAGGCCAATATCTATAAGAGTTTTTCCAGTGTTTTCTTCCAGAATTCTTACGGTTTCATGTCTTAGGTTTAAGTCTGTTATCCATTGTGAGTTGATTTTTGTGAGAGGTGAGAGGTGTGGATCTCTTTTCAGTCTTTTAAATGTGGCTATCCAATTTTCCCAGCACCATTTATAGGATAGGGATTCTTTTCCCCAGTGTATGTTTTTTTCTACTTTGTCAAAGATCAGATGACAGTATGAGGATGGTTTTATATCTGGGTTCTCAATCCTGTTCCATTGGTCTATGTCTCTGTTCTTGTTTGTGTTGGAATATTTTTTATTACTGCTTCAATTTCAGTGCTTGATATTGGTCTGTTTAGGAATCCTATTTCTTCCTGATTGAGGCTAGGGAGGTTGTGTGTTTCCAAGAATTTGTCCATTTCCTCCACGTTTATATGTTTTTGGGCATAGAGATTTTTATAGTATTTGAAGATGATGTTTTCTATTTCTGTGGTATCAGTTCTGACCTCTCATTTTCATTTCTAATTGAGCTTATTTGAATCCTTTCATTTTTGCTTCTGGTCAATCTAGCAAGTGACCTGTCTATTTTGTTTATCTTTTCAAAGGACCAACTATTTGTTTTATTAATCTTCTGTATAGTTCTTTTGTTCTAGATTTCATTTAGCTCTGCTCTGATCTTGGTTATTTCTTTTCTTCTGCTGGGTTTAGGGGTGGTTTGCTCTTCCTTTTCAAGTTCCTTGAGATGAATCATTAATTTACTGATTTGTGAACTTTCTGTCTTTTGGATGTGGGCATTTAAATTGATTAGTTTTCCTCTCAGGACTGCTTTTGCTCTATGCCATAGATTTTGGTAACTTGTGTCCCAATTATCATTTAGTTCAAAGAATCTTTTGATTTCCATCTGAATCTCCTCCTTGACCCAATGGTCACTCAGGAATAGATGGTTTAATTTCTATGTTTTTGGATAGAGATTTGTGTTCCTGTTGGATTTTTTTCTAATTTTATTCCACTGTGGTGTAACAAGACACATGGTATGATCTCTATTTTTTTAAATTTGTTGAGATCTGTTTTGTGGCCTAGGATGTGATCAATTTTAGAGAAAGTTCCATAAGCTGATGAGAAGAACATATATTCAGTGTTATTTGTTTGGAGTGTTCTGTAGATATATGTTGGGCCCAAATGTTCTCAAGTCCTGTTTAGGTCCCTGTTTCTTTGCTTATTTTCTGCTTGGAGGATCAGTCCGCTTCTCTCAGTGGGGTGTTGAAGTCCCCAGCTGTTATGGCATTGCTATTTATTATGTTGTCTAGATCAAGCAGTATTTGCTTTATGTATCTGGGCGCTCCTGTATTGGGTGCATAAATATTAGAATTGTTAAGTCTCCTTGCAGGATTTTTCCCTTCACTACTATATAGTGACCACCTTTGTCTTTCTTGGCTTTTGTTGCTTTAACATTTATGATATCTGATATGAGAATGACTACCCCAGCCTTCTTTTGGTTTCCATTTGCCTGGAAGATTGTATGCCATCTTTCACCTTGGGTCTGAATGAGTCCTTGTGTGTAAGATGGGTTTCCTGGAGACAGAAGATACTCGGCTTGTATTTTTTTTATCCATTCAGCCAGCCTATGACTCTTCAATGGGCAATTCAAGCCATTCACATTTTTTGAGAAAATTGATATTTGGGGTGTATTTCTGTTCATCCTGTTGGGTAGACTCTTGGTTTGTTTTACCTCTTGAGCCATTGTGAAATCTGGGTTCTGGACGTTTAGCTTTTGGGTATTTTTACACTGGTGGCTATCTGTTGTGCTGGTTAGTGTGCAATGCAGGTCTAAATACTTTTTGCAGAGCAGGTCTGGTCTTCACAAATTCTATCAGTGATTGTATGTCTGGAAAAGTCTTTATTTCTCCCTCATATAAGAAGCTTAATTTTGCAGGATAAAGAATTCTGGGTTGGCCATTATTTTGTTTTAGAAGACTGAGGATGGGTCCCCAGTCCCTTCTGGCTTGTAAGGTTTCAGTTGAGAAATCTGCAGTTAACCTGATAGATTTCCCTTTGTAGGTTACCTGCTGTTTTCGCCTTACTGCTCAAAGGAGTGCTTCTTTTGTGTTTACTGTGGCTGGCCTAATAATTATGTGGTGTGGTGAATGCCTTTTCATGTTGAGTCTCGCGGGATTCCTGTGTGCTTCTTGTACCTGGATATCGAGATTTCTGGCTAGGCCATGGAAATTTTCCTCTATTAGTCCTTCATATAGATTTTCCAGTCCTTGTGAATTTTCTTCTTCTTCCTCAGGGATGCCTGTGATTCTTATGTTTGGCCTCATTGCACAATCCCACATTTCTTGTATGCTTTGTTCATTCCTCTTGCTTTTGTGTTCTTTCTCTTCTACTGATTTATTTAGCACATAGGAGTTATCTTCCAGCTCTGAGATTCTTTACTCTGCGTGATCCAACCTATTCTTAAGGCTTTCCACTGTCTTTTGTAGATCCTTGAATGCCTCTTTCATTTCCAGTATTTCTGCTTATTTTTCCTTAATACTTCAATTTCTTTAGAAAATGTTTCATTCATTTCTTCCATTGTTCTTTGTGCTTGGATTCAATTTTCTCTTGAATTTGATTGGGCTTTCTTATAATCCATAAATGAAATTCCTCTTTTGTCATCCTACCTGTTTCATTTAAGTTGGTATCTGTTGTTGAGGAACTAATGATTTCTTTTGGGGGTGACTTTTTGCTCTGATTTTTCATGGTTCCTGTGTTTTTTCTCTGATTCTTTCTTATCTGGTCTCTTGGTCGAGAGCTGGGGGTGTTAGGGCTAGTTTATAGCCCTGTCTCCAAGCCCCCGAGGATCTCTCCCTGGAAGAGCCAGGGAGAGGAGTATTGGTCTGTATTGCCTTAGGTGTATTTTTAGCACGTTTGGTGGCTCTCTTGCATTACCTCTGAACTGTTTGCTTCATTTCTTCCCAGTGGGTGGAGTGTGTTTGTTCTCCCAGCTTGAGCTCCAGGCTGGTGGATTGTACTTGAGGGTAGGAATCCACTTTTCCCTAATAGCTTGAGATGGAAAGCAATAATTTTAGCTATGGATTGTTCTTGCTGTTGTTGATTGTAGTTTGTGTGGAGCAGCCAGTTACCTAGGTATTCTGTTGTGCCCGTGGCAGGCTCTGGTCCCCCAGGTGGGGTATATGAAAGCCCCAAGCTTTGTGAGGGGTCTTGCAGCTCCCAGGGGTTACTTTGACCCTGATCCTCCTGAGATGGGGGGACAAGGAAGATAGCTTGCAGCTGCTGTGTGAGAGCTAGATTGAGTAAATTCTACATAGCTCAGAGGTTGCTTATTTGGCTGGCAGCAGGGGCCGCTGGTATGGCGTTCAGAGCTCTCCCTCTCCAGGCTGGGAGAACTGCTTCTGATGGGAGGGGCTAGCTGGTGTGATTGCTGAGGTCTGTAGCCAGGGTTTTTCTTCCCTGTCCACAAGCTCAGGCACTTTTCCCTCTGAAAGGACCACTTGTGTGCTCTCCAGCTTCCCTACAGTTTGTGTGTCTGGCACTCTGACGTGCATCTCTGCGTTTTATTGGCTGATAGGGGGTTCTCCAATTGTGCACCCCTTTTCTACCACTAGACCCCAAGGTGAGGTGGGTGGGCGTCTCTATCCCCAGAAGTCTTTGCCAGTGGGATGTTCCCACTGGGGGGAATAGTGGCAGCTAAAGGCAATCTTGGATCAAGCAAAACTCCCTGATAAAGTGGGCAGGGTTAGGGGGAGCTGCTGTGGTTCAGCCTGTGACACTTGAGGCATTCAGTTGCCACGAGAACCGGTACTTATACAAATTGAGTCACTGTGGCAAGCAAGCTTCAAAATGACCAATCTCTGGGGTAGGGGAGGGCTTGGACCTGAAGAGCAGGCACTCGGACCGGCATGTAGTGGGCACGTAGGAGAAGGCCAAAGCCGGGGAGGCAGGATTGCATAGACAGGCTTCAAACTGTTTCCAATACACAGCAGTCCCACTGATACAGATCAGGGACCTCATCCCACCTGGAACCCATGGAGGCAGCTGTCTGCAGCCACCAAGGGTATAGCCTGTTGTGCCCAGGCTGAAGAGCCCCCCGGCCACGGGTGGGATGAAGTTAGAGACCTATCTAACAGCTCCAGGAGGGAGACCTTAAAGATGGCTGCTGACTGCCAGTCTGGCATACAGCAGGGTTCAGATCATGCCATAGATGCAGCTCTCCTTAACCCATCTGGGTCCTGTGGAGGCAATTGCTGGCAGCCCCGAAGGGCATATCCTATTGCTCTCCATTCAACTCCTGTGACCTGGTCCCGCTGAATTCCAGTGACTAAATGCCCATCTCCAGATTCCCATATATTGTCCCAGGAAGCTGTATCTCAGCCCATTCCCTACCCGACCCTGTGCCGTCCCCGTACAGTGCACCCGAGAGTTCCATAGGGTTCTCACAATTGCTTCCTCTCCACAGAGCCTGCTGTTTTGAGCAACAACTTTGTGCCAACTCTGGGCCTGTCCCTGACTGAATGGATGGAAAGTCTGTGGGGATGGTGTGTGACCACCTGAAGGTCAGGTCGCACTGTCCTGACCTGGCAAACATGTCCTTCCTGCACTCTGGTCTCTATTATATTCCCTGTGCTCTCCAATCTTTGTGACTATATCTCCCTGTCACCTGTTTTCTTGGGCTGTATGTCCCACAATGCTTCTCTGTAATTTCACAATGCTGTTTTTGGAGTGAGCGATCTGCACACAGGCAGCCGTTGGCGTACTTCACCTCCTTCCCTGGGAAGGGTGAGGTGGGAGGTCTCTACCAGATTGCCATTTTTTCTCCAAGCCCATGATTGTTCTTTCAACTAAAAATGCTTCTATACCACTAACTTTTTACAGCCTGCCTTCCTCTATAACATAGGAGTACCCTGCCATAATTTCGTGGTATAGTAGCATTTCCCTTACTCTAGGATGTGCTGTTTCAGAACAGATAGAGGAGAAAAAGAGTGAAATAAGCACTTTTCTGAGTTTCAATGGACAAAATATTAGCTATAATATTAAAAGCTACAAGTTTCCAATGCCTTGTAAATCTACAAGAATATAAAAATGACAAGATAACGTGAATGAACCTAGCTCTTGACCAAGATCACATATAATTAGATGCATAAATTAAAGTGTCTTAAATATAAGAAAAATTAATAATTTTGTGCATAAGCTTTCAAGGCAAATGAGGTTTTTAATGAAGAGAATATTGGAGCCACATTAGAGCACGATTCATTATAGTTGAGGATTTAGTATAAAAAATATTTACCTTGGGCCCTGCCCAAGGGGAGTTTAAATTTGGTGGTGAATTGATAAATGTTTAACAACCAGCTCTTTCTCCAAAAAAATAGAAGCCCTGGTTTATATCATTTATTGATTTGCATGCCACCATGGTTGATTTTAGACTAACAACATATTGTCACAGAAAACAGAGTGGGGAAGACGTGTGCAGTTGCGCTCTCACAACCTAATGTGAGACACCTTCAGTGCCCTACTTACTCATTTTTTTAAGTGGAAGTATCAAAAGAATCTTGCCAGAACACAGTCTTGCCTCTGAAGACATGTATCCCTGAGGATATCACTGGAATGAGGCTTACTGCTGACGCTTTCATTCAAGCCCATCATTTCTGGCTTGGACTACTGCGGTAATCTTGTAACTGATCTCGTTTCCAGTCTCTCCCCTCTAATTTATCCTCCACTCTGCTGCTGCTGGAGTGACATTTCTGAAATACAGATTTCTTCACATCACTTACTCCTTTCAGTTCCTCAAAGAATTAAGTTCAAAGAATGTCTAGCAATCAGATCTCTTCATGAAAAGCAGAGAAAATGCTCTCTAAATGCTAGTCTGCAGACTAGCTTCATCAGAATCATCTATGAATATTTGTAAAAGGCAGATTCTAAGACCCTTCCACAGATCTACTGAATTACTGAACCCTATTCTTGGGAAATGCTTGGAAATCAGTGTTTTTAATATGCCATAGATTAATCTGTTGCTGTAAACAGATTTGGAAACCTATGGAAAGGTGAAGAATTTTGGTGGTGTTGTACAAGTGTTTAAATCTTGCTTTAGAAAACTTGCTACCTGGATGGCTGTGGGTAAGTTGTCTGATCACTGTGTGCCTCAGTTTTCTTATCTCTATGACGGAGATAATGATATCTACCTTATAATGCTATAAGAATGACTAAATTTTACAGCACCTGATAATAGTCATTCAATATATGCTAATCTATCTTTTCACCATATGTACCCCTTTATACTCTGAGTCAGTCATTCCTTTCTAGTCTTGTTTCCAACTATTCTTCTCTACCACTGTGATTAACTCACTTTCCCCCACTAGACCAGTGGCAACTAATTAAACTGCCTATAAAGGCCAGGAACCTAACAGGAATGACCAAATTGAAATGAAAAGCCCTAGCCAAGAATTGCTATATGGGAAAGTGAATTCACTGTTATAAATTCCATTCCATTTTTCAAGAGAAGACATTAATATTTTTTAAAGTTGAAATGTCTCATTTAAAAATATCATTAATAGTCCATTAATGGATGAATGGATAAAGAAAATGTGATATATATACACAAGGGAATACTATTCATTCATTAAAAAAGAATGAAATCCTGTCATTTTCAGCTACATGGATGGAACCGGAGAACATTAAGTTAAGTGAAATAAGCCAGGCACAGAAAGACAGATATCACATGTTCTCACTCATATGTGGGAGCTAAAAAAGTTGATCTCACGGAGGTGGAGTGTAGGATGATAGATACCACAGGCTGTGAAGGGGAGGGGATGAAGAGAGGTTGCTTAATGGGTACAAATATAGTTAGAAGGATTAAGTTCTGGTGTTTGATAGAATAGTAGGGTGACTATTGTTAACAATAATCTATTGCATATTTCAAAATAGCTAGAAGAGAAGATTTAAGATGTTCCCAACACATATAAATAAATGTTTGAGGTGAAGGATATCCTTATTAACCTGATTTGATCATTACATTGTATGCAGGTATCCAAATATCACATGTTCCCCATAAGTATGTACAATTAGTATGTATCAGAGAAAAATATTATGAATGAATTTAGAAAAAAAGAAAAAGAAAATCTTCTCTGGGCCAGGCAAAACACATCTCTGACCTGAGTAGAGCCCCCTGGGCTTCTAGTATGGGACTTTGAGTCCAGTATCACTGTGTACCAGTGTTTCCCAGATGATGTGTCAGGCCATATCATTTCATCACAAAGAATGGCCTGGCTAATGAGGGTTTCTTTGCAGCTCTGACTTTAGTC
This sequence comes from Daubentonia madagascariensis, assembly GCA_023783475.1. Taxonomy (NCBI): domain Eukaryota; kingdom Metazoa; phylum Chordata; class Mammalia; order Primates; family Daubentoniidae; genus Daubentonia; species Daubentonia madagascariensis. The sequence goes on from JAKFHU010000166.1 coordinate 1,716,093, forward strand.
TCCTTTTTTGAGGAATTGTGACCATAGCCAGTCTTGTCAGATTGCCTGGCATTTTTCTCCATTTTGCTTTCATATGCCTTCTCTTTCCAGTCAGAGGTTTGACTTGAATGTTAGTGGTCTGTGACTTCTTACTGTCTTTTGTGATTTCTGAGCAAAGACTGCCAGATTTTTTCACATTATTATCTCTATGGACATTCTTTTTAAATTGTCTCACTTCTTTTCATATTATCGTCTCTTGCACAATGATTTTCCTTCTAATGTTAAAACTATAATGTAGTATTGGTACAGCTGGCTAGGGACTTAGAAAAGAAAAATAAGGCTGGATCTTTACCTCAATTGCAATACCTAAATAAATGTTGAACCAAGAATTTAAACATTAAACAGAAAACTTTAAAAGTCAGAACAAGAGAACTTCTGCTTCAAATCAAAATGGAATATAAAGGATTAGATTCATCTTCTTTTTTTAAGTTACTACTGGTTTATTTGGAGTTTGAAAAATGTAAATTTTTAATTGTTTTTCAATTTTAAAAATCACAGCAAAATTGACCAAACAAAATGTACAAAATAGTTATTTTTCAGTGAGTATCAATATATACATATTGTTATTACACCCAGGTCAACTAACATCATCTTGCTTGCAAGCACTACAAAACCAGTTGATTTTATTCTACACAAGGTGATAATTTGTTTATCTAGCCAGTATTTCAATCATTGGCAGTTATTTTGTGTTGTATACCAGTGTTTTGCAATCTTTTTGGCACCTAGGACTGGTTTTATGGAAGATAATAAATCCACGGACGGGGGGGGGGGGTGGGAGGGGGCGGAGCTGAGGCAGTGATACCCCTGATGGGGAGCGGCTGTAGCGGCTGTAAGTACAGATGAAGCTTCACTTGCTTCCATCCTAAGTTTCATGGAAGACAATTTTTCCATGGACGGGGGCGGAGTGGGTGGGGAGGAGCTCTGCCGCCCGGTCCCTAACAGGCCGCAGACAGGTGGTTGGAGACCGCAGTTGTATACAACACTGAGATATGTAAATGTGTATCTAGAGTAGAAATGTTCATCCTAACAAAACAAAAGGACATAAAGTACCACCCCAATTATCAATTTATAGAAGGGTAAACACTAATAATTTCTATATGTTCACATAGTGGACTATTATTTTTATGTGAAAATAAATCAGATATAGCTCTAAATGTTAGTATGTACAAAAGTCACAAGGGTGTGTGCAAAGCAAGTCATATAAGAATACAATACAGTATTGATAATTTCACTGCATGTCAATGGGTACATTTACTACATTTATATATTTTGTATAGCTTTAGATATCTTAGTAATTTGCACATAGATTCACCTTCTTACCTAAAACAACGTAAAAAAGACCAAAATAAATGAAACAGAGACAATGCAAGACACTGGACATCAAGCAACAAAAGACAGTGATCCCTACAATATGGTCAACCCTGTGATTGCCCCAGTCCAGTTCTTTGAGAAAGTTTACAGTCTGCAGCGCAGGGAGGGGAAACACTGTCAGAATCTGACAGACACCCTGAGTTTAGGAGACAGAGTGTGAATCCGGGAAAGCCAACACAGCTAGAGCTTGTCATGCAGAGTACCGGAGAGGATAGAGATGAAAAGATTAGATGGAACAGTGCTCAGTCCTTGCAGAGTCAGATATTGTGCCTATTTCTACCAGACAGTGGAAAAGCTCATAACTCATGCCACATTGGTTACAATACTAAGAATTGACTTGCCTAGTATTTGGAAGAACATAACCCCAGACTCAATAAACACAGTTCTAGTCCTGCCCACTTAAACTTAAAAGCAAGAACCAAATGGATCAAAATGTGTCCAATTATAATTATACCCCAGACCAAAGCTCAAGAATATTTAGAGAAATACAAAAATATACACCCCCCTAAAAGGAAAAATTCACAATGTCAGGCATCTAATAAAAAATTACTAAGCATTCAAAGAAATATGAAAATACAGCACATAATTAGGAGAAAAATCAATCAATTCCACACCAGAAATGACTCAGGTGACAAAACTAGTAGATAAGAATATTCAATTAACATGGCTGTATTCTCTATGCTCAAGAAGCTGTAGGAAAGAATGGCACCATTTTTTTTCCTTTTATGGCAAAAATCTTTGTGACATTGGGTTAAGCAAAGATTTCTTAACTATAACACCATGTGCACATGATACATAAAAGAAAAGAATAATTGATCTTCATCAAAATTAAGAACTTCTGCTTTTTGAAAGACAAGGTAAGAGAATAAAAAGACAAGCTGTGGACTGGGAGAAAGTATTTGCAAATTATATACCTGATAAAGGATTTGTATCCAGAATATATATGAAGCACTCTCAAAACTTAATAATAAGAGAATGACCAAGTTTTTAAAAAATAGGAAAAATATTTGAACACATTTCATCGAAAAAAATATACAGATGGTAATATGTACGTAAAAAGGAGCTCCATATCATTATTTTTAGGAAAATGCAAATTAAATCCATAATGTGATATTACTATACAAACACCAGGATGGCTAAAATTAAAGAACTACTATGCTGAATGTTGATGAGGATGTGGAGCAACTGGAACTCTAATATACTGCTAGTTTGGATATAAAATGGTACAACTACTTCAGAAAAATTTTGGTAGTTTCTTATTTGTTAAGGATACATATACATTATGATTCCGCATTTCACTTTTAGGTATTTATCCCGAAGAAATGACAGCATATGTCCATAACCGCAAACTGGAAACAACCCAAATGTGCATCAACAGGTGAGTGGATAAACCAGTTGTTTTATAACCATACAATAGAATACAACTCAGCAATACAAAGAATGAACTGTTAATACACACAACATGGATGAATCTCACAATAATTGTACTGAGTGAAAGTATCCAGGCAAAAAAAGTGTATGTGGAATGTTTCCATTTACACAAAATTTTAGAAAATGCAAACTAATCTATAGTGACAGAAAACAGGTCAGTGGTTGCCTGAGGATGGGAGATAGAGAGGGGCGGGAAGAAGGAATTATAATGGGGCACCTGGAAACTTTTGCAGATGATAAATAAGCTCACTATCTTGATTGTGGGAATGATTTCACAAGTGTATACATATTTTGAAACTTATCAAAGTGTACATTTTAAAAATATGCAGTTTATTGTAGGTAATTTATATCCCAATAAAGGCATTGAGAACAAAACAAACAAAAATTACTGGAAACAAACACAGGCATTTTCTTTTTTAACTTAGTGTGAGGAAAGATGCCATAAGGTTCAGATGCCACAAATAAACATACTATAAAATTAAATAATAAAAACTAAAAACTTATATGATTGAAAAATATAATTAAAATGTCAAATGCCAAACTGAAAAATATTTGTGGGTTAAAATAAATATTCGTTAATAAGCAAAGTGCTCTTGTAAATAAAAAAATAACAATATGAATAATCCACTAGAGAAACAATGAGGCAAAGGGGATGTTCAGGCAGTTACAGAAAAATAAATACCAATAGATAATAAATATTTGAAAATTTGCTCAATGTCAGTTATTACTAAATAAAATCAAATTATAATCAATGATGAAATACCATTTAAACTGTCTAAAGGAGAGGTGAGGATGTATGTAAACAGGCATCATATACTATTATTTAATTATATAGTGATTTAACCTTCTTAGAGGTTAATTTGTCTGTATATTCCAACTTAAATTCACATTTCCTATTATTTCCACCATCCTAAAGTTTCTCTATAGATCTACTCACAAATGTACATTAGTATATATGTGCAAGGATTGTTTCGTTATTTCTAGTGGTAAAAGCTGTAAATAACTTTTCTGAAAATGGGCGATTGATCACACAAATTATAGTATACCCACACAGATGAGCCATTGGTTCTGAAAAAGATACATCTGCAGAGCTTTTCTGTTATAATGAGCTATACATGAATTCCAAATTAGGTTACAAATGAATCATTAAACATGGAAAACATTAAATGTATTGTGTATTCTCCACATACAGCTGCACGAAAATTTCAAAACATCCAAAGGCACCTAAGTTATATTACAATGATCAATATTCCACTGGGTAAACCTTTCTGAAAGAACTAGAATTTGGCTACAGAGCCACTTGATTATCATTGAAGCTATCTTGGTGAAACCATGGAATCATGGCCAGGTGGAATGTAATTTTGATGATATATAAAATAGAATACATTAAATGACATGAATCAAACTAGCTTCTGCCTAGCTGAAGAATTAGCCGGAAGAACTTGAAAGAGAACTTGAAAGTGTGGGAGGAAAATGGAATAGTTATCCAGATAATATTAGAATGATTCTTAGATACCTAACTCAGTTCTCTACTGCACCTATTTATTTAATAGACAGACTGCATGAAAAAAATGTCATAACATCAGAGACGTACATCTGTTTTATGCATCATAGGAAAAGAAAACGAAACAGAAGCCTCTGGTACAACATGGAAAGATAGAATAAGAGCAAGAAAAGAATAAGTACAGAGTTTTGACAGAACTAAAGATGCTTTTCTATTATTCTTAGTAATGAGTCAAATATTGGAAATTACATGAACCAAAAGAGATGCTTCAGGGAAAAGAAAATAAATAGGGATATTAAATATAGAGCTACACAAATGCTGGTCTTAAATTTTAATCATTACTTAGACAGTTAATTATTGACCTTAACCCTAGGGTTTGGAGGTACCAGAAAAATTTAGATTCATCTCTGTTTATGCTTTGTTTTTCTATTAGCCTTGCAAAACCGTGGTGTTGTTTACTTTAAAAATGCAATGCTATTGTGTGAACACATGTTGGTTTTAAGAATATAAGTTGTGAATAATATATTAAAGATCTCCATATGGTAGCAAAATGTATTTGAACAGTTAATAATACATTATACTTTTGCAATAATAGATGCTTGACTTTTCAGATTTTTTATATATATATACATATAGCAATATTGAAGTTCTATTTGATCTTGTTAATATTTACTCTAATTTTAATTTGAGTGATTTTTATAATAGCCAACTCAATAAAGGTGGCTAATTTTTATTAATGTGATTATCTTTAATAATTTAAGGTTTAGTTATTGAAAAAGGTAGCTGTCTAGCAAAAAAAATGAAAGTTGATATATTGAATAGAAATTTTTAAAAAAAGTTCTAACAAGAGATGTTGCATCAAAAAAATAAAAATAAAGCTTTTTCCAAAAAAGAAAGGAAAGTTATTTGTGATTTAATTTTGAAATGGCTCCAGTCACTTCTCTGTTGGATACAAAATGCTCACGGCAGTCATTGGAATCTGCTAAGCAACTAACTACTTATTTAAAAAGAAATGTGAAAGTTCACAGGTAACTATGGTCACACACTTGTGGGCTTTTCTTGCATATGTGTCATTTTCCTAAGGAATGGAAGAGGTTCCAGATATATATTTAAGAATAGAGTTTTCACAGATAATGCCTTCCAAATGATATTGCCCTCTAAATTTCTATGGAAGTATCAGAAATAATTTTTCTTTTTCTTTTCCATTCAAATTTTTCCTATGGCATTACAGAGAAAAGCAAAGCATTTTTGTTGATGAAGTTCACTAGGTGTGAAGGCTGACACTTTGTCACATCTCACCCTTTGATCCAGTAATTTCTGGAGTCTGATGCCATTGGGATCCACTATTTGTTATTTGCACATTACCAAAGTGTCTCTAATCAGTCAAGAAACAGTTATACAAAGGAGAAGTGGGAGAAGATCACTAATTGACTTATTAAAATGATGGTTTAATAGAAAATTATAAGGCAAACGTAGTTTCCTGAAGAATAAGCAGCATCTTTGCTACCTGTGGCAATACAGGTATTGTGTTAATTTCCAAGCCAATTTCTTTTAGTTTTGTTTATTTGCCTGATCTGGGTCATTAAAATGGACCATCTCCTATCTAATGGGCCATAGTTCTCATCTTTGATCCAGGTTTCTATTTTTATGTCATGTTCTGTAGAACTTGATTGAGACTCCCCTCAATTATACTGAGAACAGCCTTGAATGTAACCACTGGCCCCATATGGAGAAATGTTTGTATTTCTCCCTCTTTTCCCTTTTGTTTCATGTCTACCTCTTAAGTCGCCAGTTCCCGAGTTTTCCTTAACAAAGTTCTTCTTAACTTTCTTGTACTTTTCATTCCCACTACCAACTTTGTTGGTCAGACCCCTGTCACCTTTATTTAATAGACATTGCAATAACCTCTTAATTGGTCTCCTATTTTTATCTACCTTACCCACTGCTATATTGATTATGGGACTCCCTTGCTCAACAGTCTTCTGTAGCTCTCCCATTGCATCCCAAATTAAGTATAGATGCTTATCACTCAAATTCAAGTCACTGCATGATATGGCCATTCTAACTCCTCTGCCTTGTCTTTTGACTCTCATGACTAGCTAGAAATCCAACCAAAATGAAAAATTTATTACTTCTCACTTATATGTGTACATTTTCACATTGGAACCTCTGATCACTCTTGTTCTTCTATCTAGAAATGGCCATAAGCCTTATCATTACCACTTGCCAGCTTTATCTACATCCCTAAAGGTTTATATGGAATTGAACTATGAATTTCATATATGAAATATGAAAAAAACTTTTTTTATCAAATCCTACAACTGGGTACAACTATTTTACCTTCAAATCTCCTAGACTTTTGAACATTTTTGGCAAAACTTGTCACATTTTACCTTGTAATGTATTTGCTGTACCTCACTAAATAAAATAACAATAATAATAGGTAACATTTATTGAGCAATTAGTATGTGCCAGCCAGTGGATTGAGAACTTTACATGGCTTATTTTATTTAATCTTACCAAATTTCTCTTAGGTAGGTCCTATTATTATTACCACTTTACAAATTATGAAACTGAGGCTGAAAGAGGTTTTGTAAGTTACCTAAATTCAATCAGCTGTAAGTTGCTGTGTCAGGATTTGAACTTGGGCATTCTAATTCCAGAGTCTCCTGAAAAGGACTGTGTCTTTCTTCTCTTTGTGTAGAACAATGTATTGACTGAATAGAGCTCTCAGTAAGTTTTTTTGAAGTGAATATGGATGATTACTTCACTTGTCTGGCATACATGATAATTGGTATTATTCTATTTCCTATCAACATGCTTCTACCAGCATGAATAAGCTGATAGAAACATTACATATGTTGGTAAATATACTTGTATTTAATATTTTATCACAGGGAAAATTCTGAGGTGAAAATTCTCTTTGTGATTCTTAAGAATATTAAGAAATAAAATTGTAAGTTAGATCCCCTGTTAGGCTGTTTGTGTTTCTCTAGATGAGTGCTATATATTTGCCATATCTCTTGTAGCAAATGTGACTACATTAAATAGATGTATTCTTTTGTATATATTCATGTGTATTCTATTCAGTTGAATAGCAGCCACACATCTCTGAATGAAAAATCAGCCTGAAAGTTTTTTTTCAGTATGTACTTTGTATTTCATTTTTAATATTTCTTCTATAATCTGCCATTATATTGTTCTTGTTATTGATAAAGCAAAATGCCTGTTATTTATAAGTGAACACTTTTTTTAATGAGGATATATTCTGAAATTTTGATGATTGCTCCACAGATTATATAATTCACACTAAGTAGTATGAAATAACATCTTTCAGGGCAGTGCAGCTTAGGTAAGGCCAAATTAAGTAGGATACTTGGCCTCAGGTAGCGACAGGAAAAACAATATTCTTTTATGATTATAACTTTTGTGCCTATTTTGTCGAACACTCTGGATACTAAGTCATTGCATTCAAACAAAATAATAATGAAAATAAGTATAATAATGTGTATTGTCAGTGTTGAACATACCTCAATAGAAAAGTATCATCCTTAGTAATTTTGTCACCCTACTCAAAAATTGCCCATTAATACAAATTTACAGCCAACTAAAATGAGATGTTCATATTTTATTAGTATTTTTCTAGAATAATTGTCTTATTTTCCATATCAAAATTTTACATTTTCAATAGCATGAGAAATGTTAAGCTGATAGAATGTATTATGATTATCAAAAATGTTACAAGCTAGAAGTTGGAATGGAAAAATTGGTGTGCATGTTTTTCTTTAGTTATTCAGCTTGCTGAATACTTCTGAAAACCATGTTTTACACATGTGAGAATGGACACCTCCAGAGGTACAATGAGAGGTCTAGTATGGTGGGGTTGATCTGGGGGGTGTGCTTGGGAAGATCTTTTGTAAGTTTCAATTATTCACTGTTGATAGAGAGAAATTTCATGTCCATGACCGAAGCCAGCCTAATCTGTGTTCTGAGTCTGCATTTGACTTCTCTTCCTCTCTGCGTTTAAGATCACTTTGACAATTTCAGTTATTTTAGAGGCTTTCAAAACAATTGTTGAGCCATGGGAAGAGAAGTCTGGATTCATAGATATTCTCAATGCCCTTGCAACACACAGAAATTTAAGAAAGACATTTGTTTTAGTAAGTGAGTAAATTTACTTAATTTTAATAAGTCCTCCTCTAAGGACAAATTTCTTCTTATACTAATAACAAATGATCACTTCCATTTTCTCTGTGTCTCATCTCTCTGTGTTTGAGTCTCATTACTAGAATGGGATTCAAATTGTACCTACGTCACAGGATTATTCTGAGGACTAATCCAAGCAAAGCTTTATTGAAGTATTCACACAGCAAGTTCTCATTATTGTGCTTTTTATAATAATAATAATGGTTTGAGTAGATGGTTTACTTAGTGCCTCTTTGACAATGCAGAATTATTTACTTTTTTACTCTACAATCTGAAGTATGCTTTTACTCAAATCCCTAAATCCCTCAGACCTATGTCCTTCTACACTCATCTCCAAATGATAGAGCGTGCTCCAAGCCATTATATATCCCAGGGTATTAGCTTAAAACGCCTCTCTTTTTGTTTCCTTGGATTTTTCTGTTCCCCAAAAGCCTTCCATTTCTCAATTTTCTCTGCCTACGAGTATTTTGCTGAAGATATATGCAGTTATCTGGACTTGATACAGGATGAATTTTAGTCATTTCCTGACCATATTTCTAACCTCTTAGGCTCCTTTGAGAGGAGTCTGTCTTGGCTTTCTTCTCTTGGTTGATTTGGAACAACTTTGATTTAAGCTCATCTTTGGATTTCATACGTGGACAGCTGGTATTTTTCAAATTTAAAATGAATTTGTTCATTGAGACTGAACATTTTACAGAGCCTGGTTAGTTCACTTCGTTTGAGTTTTGTTTTAATGAAATAGAAGTTGAGGATTCATTCCCCAGGAGGGCTAGTTAGCTTCACTATGCTCCTAGCCAAAGCTTGAGTTTCCAGCCCCTGGAGGCAGACTGTGTCATAAACTTGGTAGTAGACTTTGCCCCAGACCTTGGCCATTGACAGAGCTCCTAAATATTTAGTTTTAAGGTTTCTGTTTCTTTCATTATATAGCCTATATACACTCCAGCCGTGAATAGGTGAAGGAGAAAAATAAGTATCATTCTGAACTTGGTGAGAACACCACCAACAACCAGAATTAAGAACACATGCACCTGTGTCAATATGGAAGAAGCAAACATTTGATGAGATATTTTATTCAGGTAATGGAAATCCCATGTTAAAATCTGGATGCAGGTATCCACATATACCTGTTAATTCCTTTTCAATACATGTTTTACTCTTGTGCAGATAGCACTTTAATCCTAAATGAGCATGTAAAGTGTGACAGATCCTATTTCAGCTTTAATAATTGATGGAGGTACTAAAATCTAGGCTGTTGACATTCTTTGACTCTTTAGTTTAGCTATTGCTTCAACCTTGTTCTAATTATACTTGGAACTTTGTGGTGTTTTATTTATATTATACGTTCTTCTTATAATGATGTGATAGTCTGGTTTCTAGAATCAGGTGAATAGTTATAAATTTTGATTGTTTTTAATGATATTTTTTATAAATTGAGAGTTTAAGCTTCTTGGGGGGATTATATATTCACAATATTGCATGTATTTTTGTATCCAATATATGTTAACTCATTTTTTTAAAATTTAGGATTAGGATGTTAGGGTTAGTGTTAGGGGTAGGGTTGGGTTATGGGTAGGGGTTGGGGAAGAGTGTTAGGGTTAGAGTTAGTATTATGGTTAGAGTTAGAGTAAAGGGGTTAGGGTTATGTTTAGGGTTAGGGTTAGTGTTAGGGTAAAGGTGAGGGTGAGGGTTAGTGTTAGGGTTTATATTAACTCATTTTTACAAGCCAGAATTTCTTTAGTGTGTCACAGGATCCCTATATCTGTTTATAATTTTCTTACTACAAATAGTGATATGACTTTTTGCTACTTAAATATAAAGTGAAAAATTATTCATGAAAACTTTGAAATAAATATCAACTGTTTAATATAATTTTATCTTTTCAATATTAATATCAAGTTTGTCCAATCAGAAGATTATATAGACTCTCCATATACGTAATGCTCTACTTTGTTACTGACTTCCTAAAATGTGTTCTCTTTTCAGAAGAAAGGCAATAGGAATGCATTCATTGTGTTTTACTTGCTATGCATGAAGGAAAATCTTTCCTGTCATACTTTCCTGGTGAGTTCCTCTCGAACAACCTAGAGGGAAACCTGAATGTCACAACTTATTTATTTCCACCATGCTGAAAGCCTAAAGAAAGTGATGACTAAGAAACTCCGTATTTTCTCTTTGTCTGGACATCACCCTATATCCTCCAGGACCTAGCATCTAGGTTATGAGAATTAAAGGTCCTTAATCTCCTATTTCTCTGAAGCAATCCACCAAACTACTTCTGTATTTTAGGACACTACTTTCCTTTTTCTGCCAAAAGTTTCAGCTCCACTCTACCACCCTCCAAACTTGTGATATGGAAACCTGGGGTGAGGTAGAGTTGATGGACCCTGGCAGTGAGGAAAGAGGTAAGTCTCAGATTGCTTATTTTTCCACAGAGAAAATCTTATTGAATTTTCCCCTACAAACTGCAGGTAGCCAAAACAATTAGCAATTTGGTGAGCATTTTCTGTAATATTCTATGGCTTAAACTAATTATTTCCCTAATTTGGATGTGTGCTTTGTTTTATTTTGACTTCATTTCCATAAGTTTTAGTGCACTCGGGGAAAACAAAAGAAAAGGACTGGGCTGCTCTAAGAAAAAAAGGGAATAAAATGTCTTTTTGTGATACCTGCTCATAATGATGGACACTCAAGGCAGATGGAGTGGTCACTTTCATTGCCCTCCCTGGGGAGTCCCTGCCATTCATACTATGAAAATGTGTAGATGTTTAGTGTGGGGAAACTTTGATGGCTTGGGTTTCTTAGATTGGGTTTGTAATGATTGATGCAAAATACTAACTATTCTCTTTACAACCAATGAAGATGAAAATGAAAAATGTGTAAATTGTGGAAGCAGTATTTAAAAGTATGGAGATAGGAAATTTAATCCTATATAGGACATAATTATAACATGTGCTAATTTCTTCCATATTGAAAAAAAAAGAAAACCATCTTTGGCCTTATGTCCATTTCTAGTTACCTTGCTTTCCCCTCAAAGCCAGTAAACTAGGAAGAGTAGCATACAACCTGCTTTCTATACTTTTTTTCTACTATCCATTTCTTAAATTACCACAGTCTAACTGTTGCTCCTCTAAAACTTCTTTCACTAATAAAGTCACCAATGACCACTTAATTGATAGCTGAAGCAGCATATGCATTTAATCTCTGCTTTATCACGCATTATTGTTATGATCTGTGGCAACTTAGCTGCTTTTTAGCTTAGTTGTCTTATCTATAAAATGGGAATAATAATAGTATCTACCTCACAGTGTTGATGTAAAGATTAAATGTGATAATGTATGTCTAGGACTTAACACAGTTCCTGGCTCAATTAATGTTAGCTATTATTGTTCCTCCTCCTTCTTGAATTCTCTATGATGTTCCACACCATTATCCCTTTCTTTTTTGAAACTTCTCTTGTTATTCTTCCTTGGTTTCCATTAAACTACTCTTTCCTGACCCCTTTTTGCTCTTCTGTTTCTTTAGCCATCTTTCTTGAAGGCTTCTGTTCCTCCAATCATTTTGACATTAATATCAAGACAAATCTGAGTTAATATCTTGGCTCTGCCACTTGAAAGTTTGATAAGCTTGGGCAAGTTACTTAACCTGGCTGAACCTTTGTCTCTTCATCTGCACAATGGGAATTTAATGATCTCCTCTTCCGAAACTTGCAATAAAGGTTATTAATCTATTAGTTAATTTAACAAGTATTTACTGAGTGCTTACAATGTGCCATGCATTCTCTGGGTACAGAGGATACAGTGGTTAGTTAGGTAAATATGACCTTTCTGTTCCTTTAAGGAAGTTATATTCTAGTGTGGGAAAACATATAATAACTAAACAAATGTATAAGAAAAATTCAGATTGAAATAAGTGCTAAAAAGAAAGGAAACTGGTAATAATATGTGAGATAGTTACTGGGGTGGGATTGAGTAATTTGTATTCAGGGTAGAAGTCAGAAAAGGTCTCATATGTAAACAAATGGAAAACCATATCATGCTCATGGATCAGCAGAATTAACATTGTTAAAATATCTATACTATCCCAAGTGATTTACAGATTAAATGCAATCCCCATTAAAATACCAATGTCATTTTTTGCAGATCCAGAAAAAATAATTCTATGCTTCATATGGAACCATAAAAGACCCCAAATAGCCAAAGCAACCTTAAGCAAAAAGAACAAATCGGCAGGCATCACTTTACCAGACTTCAAGCTATACTACAAGGCTGTAGTAACCAAAACAGCATCATACTGGCACAAGAACAGGACATAGACCAATGGATCAGAACAGAGAACACAGATATAAAACCATCCTCATTCCATCTGATCTTTGAAAAAGCAGACAAAAACATACACTGGGGAAAAGAATCTATATTCAATAAATGGTGCTGGGAAAATTGGATAGGCACATGCAGAAGACTGAAACAGAATCCACACCTCTCACCACTCACAAAAATTAATTCACAATGGATAACAGACTTAAAGCTAAGGCATGAAACTATAAGAATTCTAGAAGAAGAGGTTGGAAAAACTCTTGTAGATATTGGCATAGGCAAAGACTTTATGAAGAAGACCCCAAGGGCAATCACAGCAACACCAAAAATAAATAAATGGGATCTGATTAAATTTAAAAGCTCTGCACAGCCAAGGAAACAATCAATAGAGTGAATAGACAACCTACGGACTGGGAGAAAATATTTGCATGCTATACGTATGATACTGGGTTGATAACCAGAATCTACAAAGAACTCAAGCAAATCAGCAAGAAAACATAACAACCCCATTAAAAAGTGGGCAAAGGACATGAACAAAAACTTTTCAAAAGAAGACAGACTAATGGCCTATAAACATATGAAAAATGCTCAACATCTCTAATCATCAGGGAAATGCAAATCAAAACCACCATGGGCTGTCACCTAACTCTAGAGAGAATGGCTTTTATCAAAAAGTCCCAAAACGACAGATGCTGACATAGATGCAGAGAGAAAGGAACACTCATACACTGTTGGTGGGACTGCAAACTAGTTCAACCTCTATGGAAAGTAGTATGGAGATACCTGAAAGCATTAAAAGTAGTCCTACCATTTTATCCAGCAATCCCACTACTGAGTATTTACCCCAAGGAAAAAAAGACATTCTATTAAAAAGACTCTTGCACTCAAATGTTTGTAGCAGCACAATTCACAATTGCAAAGATGTGGAAACAACCCAAGTGCCCATCAATACATGAGTGGAATAATAAAATGTGTTATATGTATACCATGGAGTATTACTCAGCTATAAAAAATGATGAACTAGTACCTTTTATAACAACCTGGATGGAATTGGAGACCATTCTCCTTAGTGAAGTATCACGAAAATGTAAAAACAAACACCACTATACTCACATTAAATTGGAACTAAATGATCAACACTCATGTGTACATATGGTAGTAAAATTCAATGGAAATCAAGCAGGTAGGAGGGTGGAGGAGGGGATGGGTAAATTCACACCTAATTGGTACAATGCACACTATCTGGGTGATGGACACACTTATAACTTTGACTCAAAGTGTCCAAAAGTAGTACATGTAACCAAAACGTTTGTACCCCCATAATATTCTGAAATAAAAAAAGAAAATGCCTCATAAGGAAATAGCATTTGAACTGAGACCTTAATATGAAGAAGGAACCCTAATGTGATAAAATCATCAGGCACAGCATTCCAGGAAGAAGAAACAGCAACTGCAAAGGTGGAAACAAGCTGTCTAAGGAACAGGAAGAAGACCAATATTGTTGGAGCTGCATGAACTAAGGAGTGAATGGTAAAAGCTGACGCTGAAGAGGTAGGTTAAGGCCAGATCATGTGATATAATGGGAAGTTATTGGAAGAGTTTCATGTAAGAGAAGACATGATCTGCTTTGCATTTTAAAATATCACTCTGGCTACCATATGGAGAACAGATTAGAGGAGAGTAAAGAGTAGAATCAAGGAGACCAGTTGGGAGGTGCTGCAATAATCCAGGTGAGCAATGATGCCATCTAGTGATAGCAGTGGAAACAAGTGGGTGGATTCGTGGTATATTTTAGAAATCAAATTGATGGGATTGTTTGTGGATTGCATGCGGGATGGGGAAAGGTATAAGGAAAAAATGAGGAATCAAGGGAAATCTTCTAGCGTGGCTTGAATCAGGTGGATGGTGCTGCCATTTACTGAGATGCAAAAGACTAGGAGAGTTCTGTTTTTGAGGTTTAAGGTAAATACATGTAAAGCATTTAGTACATTGCTTGGTACAGAGTAGGTGCTCAATTATTTATGTATATATTTTTGTCCTTGGCTTTATTCTCTTATTCTTTTACTCATTGACTTGAGCAACGTCAATCTCTATCATGCTTTCAAATATCATCGTCCTACTGTATTATAAATGTCTATATACGTGTTTTTTACCTTTATAGACTGTGAGTTATAGGAGAGCAGAGAACTTTAAAGTTATTCTTTTCTGTGTTTCTAGTACCTTACACATTGCCTGGCACATAGCTGAGAAGGAAGGAAAGAAGGGAGGAAGAAAGTAAGGAAGTGAAAGGGGGAGGGAAAAAATGAGAGAAAGAAGGGAAATAAAATTTTGCATGCACATCAAATGTCTTTTTAAGTGTTTACCATAGCGCTAGGAACATAAAAGACAGTCATTTAATATCTGTTGAGTAAAAGCAGATCATGTTGAAAAAAGAGCATTCATCCAAAAGATCATAAAAGTCCTATAGAAATGTATTATTCTTCTTTAAAATAACCTTTCTACGATTGTAGAAATATTATGTGTACATTGTAAAAAGTTAAATGCAAATAAAAATATTAAGAAAATGAAAATAACTTATAATCCCACCATCCAGATATAACCAATATTAGCATTTTGTTGTACATTTATACACTCCTTTGCCTATATATTAAATCATTTTAATTACAAGATTGAGCTAGCACTATGTAGATTATAACCTGCCTTTTATAATATAATATATTATGGACTTTTTCTGATTTTTAAACATATTTCTAATTTTGTTGATATGCTAAGCAAAATAAACGTCTGTGTATATATCCCTGTGTATTAAGCTGTGTATATCTCTGATTCTTTTGAAAATTTGTTTTGGAAAAATTGCTAAAAGTGGAATTACTGGGTACTATTTTCCATTTTTAATTGTGACAAATGTTGCCGTAATGAATTCTTGTAAGTTGTATACTCTACCAGCAGTATAGGAATGTGCCTACCTCATTGTACCCTCACCAATCTTAGATGTCATAAATTACAATTTTTTTCTTTTTTATATAGTTGCTATTATAACAATTATATAATACAAAGAGTATATTGAAATAGCCTCATGACTATTATATTAAGTATTTTTGTAATCATACTGAGGGTTGAATATTTTTTATATGTTTATTGATCATTTTTATTTCTTCTCCAATGAAGGGCCTGTTATATCTAGCTTTTAAGAAAATAGATAACCATAATAATTTTAGTAATGTATAAGAGCTTTTTATTTACTAAGGGTATTTACCTATTTGTCTATTACATGCAATTCATCCTAGTGCATTGTTTGGGTTTTAACTCTTAATGTGTTAATATTTTGATATATACATTTTTATTTTAATGTAGTCATATATGCACACACAACTTTATGGCTTTGAAAACTTTTTTATAAGAGAGTTTCCTATTTTGAGGTCAGATTCAAATATCAAATTATATTTCCTTTTAGTTATTTTTATGGCTTAATGCTTTTTTACATTTACATTGTTATTCCATCTAGAAGCTGGTTCCCTCTCTCTGCCTTCAGAGAAGCTCTATACTCAATCTAAGGTAGAATTAAAAACTCTGGAAATAATTTCATATCTTTTCAATATTTGATACAGATTTCCCCCCATATACCTTCTCACTAAAATATCTGAGGCACATCACATTCACATACAGCCCAATAAATTTCTGGCTGATGCAACCGTACTAAATATGAAAAAGTATTAAAGAGCTGATAAAGACTGATTTAAGGAGACTACAGAGAGAGATAGATTGAGCTTTCTCTTTCCAGTGTTCATACTAATTGAACTACTGGATATGACATAAACTAAATATAAACATTGAATGATACTCCAAAGGAAGGCCAATTTGGCATTTTAATCCTGTTTTCACTCTAAAAGGAGACTTATATTTTAATATTAATACCGTCCATTTTTATAGCACTTTAAAACTCACAAAGCACTTTTACCACTATCTGATTATGAAATAGAGCAGACCATATCATCCTTGTTTTAGAAATGAGAAATCTGAAGTTCAGAGAAGCTAAGTGACCTTCCAAAGATCCCATAGTTAATTAGTGGTGGAGCTCAGATTGGAGCAAATGTCCATTTCATTTCTAATCCTAGACTTTTTTTTTCTACAAAGCCACATAATTTGTTACTCATTACTCTTTATTTCATTCAAAATGTTCGTAATGCTATTTTGTGATGATTCTATGGCCCAGGCTTTTGTGGCCTTTATGCCTGAAATTTATTGTTCACCCTTTTACCTTCTTAAGGATATTAATATTTCTTAGAGTGATATGGTTTCGTGGCATAAGGGGAGCTTAGACATCAGTCAGAAGGTCTCTTATTTTGGAGATAGGGAAACACAAGCTCATGGAGATCAGTACTTGCCCAGGGTCATATCACTTGTTAGTATGATTTGAACAGGGCTTCTTGATTTTAATTCTTGTGCTCTTTCTACTCTGCCTTTTTAAAAAATTGATGGACTATGTTTTTAAAGCAGTTATATGTTTACAGAGAAGTTGATTGTAATGTCCAGAGAGTTCCCGCATACACCTTCCCTCCCATAGTTTCCCCTATTATTTACATCTTGCATTAATGTGGAATAATTGTTGCAATACATGAACCAATATTGATACATTATTGACTACAGTCCACAGTTTACATTAAGATTCACTCTTTGTATTGTACATTCTATGTGTTTTGACAAACGAATAATGACATTTGTCCACCATTACTATGTCATACAGAATAGTTTCACTGCTGTAAAAATTCCCTGTGCCCTGTCTATTCACCCCTCCCTCCCTTCCTGGAAACCAC
This sequence comes from Daubentonia madagascariensis, assembly GCA_023783475.1. Lineage (NCBI taxonomy): Eukaryota > Metazoa > Chordata > Mammalia > Primates > Daubentoniidae > Daubentonia > Daubentonia madagascariensis. The sequence continues at coordinate 1,733,771 of JAKFHU010000166.1, forward strand.
TGATCTTCATGGTTTGCATTTTTCAGAATATAATATAATTGGAATCATATAGTATGTAGCCTTTTCAGATTGTCTTCTTTAAGCAATATGGTTTTAAGGTTAATCTATATATTTTCATGTCTTGATAGCTCATTTTGTTTTATCACTGAGTGATATTCCCTTGTATGGATGTACCACACTTTGTCCATTTATCTATCGAAGGACATCTTCATTGCTTCCAAGTTTTGGCAATTATGAATAAAGCTACTATAAACGTTTATATGCAAGTTTTTTTCTTTGTGGACATAACTCTTCAGCTCATTTGAGGAAATACCAAGGAATGTGACTGCTGGATCCAAACTGTCTTCCAAAGTAGCTACACCATTTTGTATTCCCACCAGCAATGAATGTACATTCTTGTTGCTCTACATCCTCGCCGGTACTTGGTGTTTTCAGTGGTTTGGATTTTAGCCATTCTAATAGGTCTGTAGTGGTAGCATATTGTTGCTTTAATGTTTTATTCCCTAATGGCATATGATGTTTAGCATCTTTTCATGTGCTTGTCTTCTGTATATCTTCTTTGGTAAGGTGTCCAGATCTTTCGCCTATTTCTTAATGGGGTTATTTTCTTATTATTAAGTTTTAAGAAATTTTTCTATATTTTGGATATAAGTTCATTGTGGTTTTGATATGCATTTCCTTAATGACTAAATTAGGTTTTGAATTTTAGCCATTTACCCCCTTCCTTTTTAGTACATACCCTCCATATATCTTACAAATGAAAAGTGGGCATCAGTCGTCAAAGAAATCATTGTTGAATATCACTATCCTCAAAAAACAACATCAATAAAACTAGTCATAAGTCAGATGCTGTACTAAAGGTTCTTATTTTTCCTCTGGTATTTGATATAGCCTTGAATATTTAAAGCTTTTCATATGTAAGTGTCTTTATTATTATTATTAATGTTATAAATGTCAATTGAAAATGCTTGGTGGACTAAAGGTCATGATATTGGACGGTTGATGTTTTTACTGGTGCAAGTCACTGAAATTGAATCATGCTGTATTATACTCTTAAAGACTGTAACTGAGGCCTCAAGCATGTCACCATGAAATAATTATAACAAAAAGAGTTTGACCACAAAGCAGCATTTAAGAACTAGCTACTTTGGTGTGTCTTTGGAATTAAACATCTGAAAAAATACATTTAAAAGGTTTTGAGTGAAAAAAAACACAGCCACTGACATTTGGAAACCTGCTATTTCATGCTCTTTATTCTTTATAGAATAAAGATGAGTTGAAAATATGTGTTTATCACCATAGCAATTCTACCATTAATAGCAATGGACTTACCAAGGACATCACAGTGATTGCATTTTCTTTGAACCCAAATGCACCTGTTTTCTGTGGCAGGCTGTTACATTGGTATTCAGGAAAAACACATCCAAAACAATAAAAGGAAACTTTTCCAGGAATAGCACTGTATTGGACTGTCCTTGATGGATCCACTTTATTACTGTACACTCAAATGGAGCACAGAACTACCTCAGATCATCCCAATGGAACTGGCCTGCATGACCATAGAGGAAGGCTCCAAAAGCACGAGGAGCCTCAGAAGAGGTTCACAGATGACAGGTTTTAGAGTGCTTATTTCTTTCTGCCTATCTCTCAAAGTTGCTTTTATTTGACTCTTTAAATCAGATATTATGGGTCTAGATTCAGATCACATTTATAAATATATATAATTTTATTTATATACACTTTACATATATTTATATATTACTTTAATTAACATTGAATTTCAAGAACACACCCCTACACACATGCACACACACACACGCACACACACACACACACCCGACTTGACTTAAATTATTTGAGATTTGAGTCATAAGACTATCATTCACCACCTGGTTTAAATTTAATTTCCTTTACTGAGGAAATTGTAGAAGTATTCCACATAGTTTCTGAAAGAGACCGCATTAAAAAGGTAGTTCAGGGCTAGGCGTGGTGTCTCATGCCTCTAATCCTAGCACTTCAGGAGGCTGAGGCAGGAGGATTGCTTGAGTCCAGGAGTTTGAGACTAGCCTAAGTAGGAGCAAGACCCCATCTCGACAAAAAATAAATAGAAAAATTAGCTGGGTGTGGTGGCATGCACCTGTAGTCCCAGCTGCCCTAGAGGCTGAGGCAGGAGGATTATTTGAGCCCAGGAATTTGAGGTTGCAGTGAGCTATGATGACGCCAGTGCATTCTAGCCCAGGCGACAGAGCAAGAGAGCCAGTCTCAAAAAAAAAAAAAAAAAAAAAAAAAAAAAACGAAAGAAAGAAAGAAAGAAAAAAAAAAAGAAGGTAGTTCAGGACATATTTTCATTATAAATCTTAAATCCTAACACTGTAAAGCCATTAAACTATCTTATGATATTACATTAAAATAAGAAGAGAAAAACACAAGAAAGTTGGCATAGGTGGCAAAATTTGAAGAAGTATATATAAACAAGATAAATACATACACATTTCAGAATATGGAGTGATGAATTTAAAAGACATCAGTAAGTTAAATTATTTTTCTTTTTCTAGCTTTTCTTTCCTGACTTTGATGATCTTATTCTGTACATATCAATATTTTATAATATGATTTCAGTGCTGAATATCACATTACAGTTTTTACTGTGTTATAACAGCTTTTATTCTTGCCTATTATGGTCAGTATTTTGAAGAAGCACATTTCAAGCTCTCTTTTCTTCAGTAATGTGTGCCCTGCTAGATTTGGAAAAGTTTAGAGGGTACCAATGCAATCTTTATTTTACCATCTGATATACTGTTAAAAAAAAAGTTTGGCATCTCAATGCTTGGCTCATAGTAAGTGATCATAGACTTTTTTGGAATGCATGAATAAATGAGTAACTAAATGCATGCATGAATAAATCACTGCAGGTAAGGTCATAAGAAAAACTGATGTTCTATTTTCAGAAATGATTCTTTGGAAAACTATTTAAGCATATGAGATGGGTTTGAAGTGAGCCAAAAGCAATATTTATATTTCAATACGTGTATGGAGTATACCAGTACAAGGTTAACGTCTGTATGAGTCACACAGACATTCCAAAAATTTCTTGATGACATTTGAGTCAAACAGCTACTTAAAGCAATGCTGTTTCTTTCTCTCATAATATATTCTGAATTTTTTCTTCTTCATCCCTTCCTTTAAGTGACATTGACCACCAGTTTGTAGTCTTTATAGTAAGAGAGAGCTGATTCTAAATCCTAGCTTTTACTAGTAGACGTGATCTTGAGCAAGTTATAGAACTTCTGTGTGACCCTGTTTCTCCATTTGTAAATTAAGGATAATATTACCCAACTCATAGGATTGTCATAAGGAATAAAATGCGATAATCCATGCGAATGTAGTAGGCACTCAATATATAGTAGCTGTGGTTAATTTGTGGTACTTGTTTATTGTCTTATAATTTTCCCACCTTCTTTCTCCTTATTCATAGCACCATTCTATCTCACATTCCAGTTTATCTCTATGTTTTTGGTGTTTTCCTTTTCATCACTACTTAGGCCTTGGCCCCATTCTCATCTGATAATCAAGTCCTAAATCTTTAAGCCATCAGTCCCATCTAATTCTCTGGAAACGTTTGAGAAATGAACTATTTGGGTATCTCTAATTTTGAGCTTCTTATAATGAATGACTTCCCGGGCTGGAGGGGAAGCAGTATGGGTGAAGATGAGTAATAAGCCTCTCTAAGTAACAAATAACCTATTGCAACTATTCTAAGATGGAGGTGCCAAGAAGGCTGCATTAAGATCAACTGAAGCTTGTTATAAATACATTCATGAGCTCTAAATTCAGATATTTTAATTCAGTGGGTCTATAATGGGACCAGGGAATCCTGTTTTAAAAGAAAGAAATAAAAATACCACCCCAGGTGATTTTGATGCATGGCAAGATTTGGGAACTGGTTGTCTATTCATTCAGCCCAGAAAAAATTGTGTCCAATAAATGCCCTGTAATACAGGTGCTCCCTGCACCTAATAATGCTTCCAAGCAATTGGATTTATGTATTTGTTGCTCTTACAGTGTTATGTATTACAAAGGCAACATAATAGAGAGAAACATTTGTGGGGTTTGGTGTCAGAGATACCTGGATCCAATTCCCAGCAGGAAATGGATGTAATATTGTCTACCTTGCAGGGTTCTTGCAGGAGTTAAATTAGCTCATTTGTGTAAAATGCTTGTCATATAATAGTTACTCCAGAACTGGTATCTATTATTTATTATTATTTGGTTTTAAGTCACCTTTTTTACTTGCCAGATATGAGATTCTGTGGTCAATTGAAAAATGCTGGGTCTAATTTTTCACCTGCCTCTGCACCTATGCCTTGGCCATCACTTTATTGTGTTTCCTTGACCCTTCACTTTGGGCTCAGCCTTGTGACTTGCTTTGGCCAGTAAGATATTATAATGCATGAAGCCAGCAAGAGCTTGGAATGTGCTTGCATGATTTGGCATATACTTTTATGTCTCTTTCAACACCATGAAGAGAGCATGCCTCACATAACCTACTGATCCAAGGAAGATGAGGGACACTTGTATCAGAGTTGCCCAATGGATCTGGTGACCTGGTAAACTACAGCTTGAAGAACTACCTAGCTAAGCCCAGCCAATCCCAGCCTGGATCAGCTAACTCCCAGCTGACCCCCAGCCATGTTATGAGCCTACATGAGATCAACAGAGCTGTCTCAGCCATCACAGCCTGAAGCAAAGCAACCAAAGATGACTTGCAGATCCATGGAAATAAAATATTTTTGTTCTAAAATACTGAGTTTGAAGCAGCCTGATTGTGGTGAATAGCCAACCTGTGCAGATGCTTTTGCCTCTTTCCAATGATAATCTGAGTTTATCAACCTGCTAAAAAGAAATCCAAAACCAAACCAAAACAACCCCCCACCGCACACATACAGAGAGAGAGAGAGAAATAAACAAAAACAAAGTCCTTACTTTTCAGCAAGAATGTCAGCCATTTCTATTGATTTAGTAGTAGTGATAATTGTACAATAGCACAAAGTTATGCTGCTGTAAAGGACTTTTAGAACACTGCTTAGGCATATTTCTATGCCTATGACTGGTTGCATTTTTCTTTCTTTTTTTATTTCAAAATATTATGGGGGTACCAACACTTTGGTTACATATATTGCCTATGCACTGCCCAAGTCAGAGCTACAACATCCCCCAAACAGTGCACCCCAAACCCATTAGGTGTGAGTTTTCCCATCCCCTCCACACCCCTCCCACCTGCCAGACCCCTTATGAATATTATTTCCATGTGTGTACATAAGTACTGATCAGTTAGTACCAATTTGATGGTGAGGACCACTGGTGCTTATTCTTCCATTCCTGTGAAACTTTGCTTCAAAGAATGGGCTCTAGCTCCATCCAGGATAATACCAGATGTGTTAATTCACCCTTGTTTTTTTATTGCTGAGTAATACTCCATGGTATACATATACCATAGTTTATTAATCCACTCATGTATCGATGGGCACTTGGGTTGTTTCCCCATCTTTGCAATTGCGAATTGTGCTGCTATAAACATTTGTGTGCAGATGTCTTTATTATAGAATGTCTTTTTTTCCTTTGCGTAAATACCCAGTAGTGGGATTGCTGGATCAAATGGTAGTCCTACTTTTAATTCTTTGAGGTATCTCCATATTACTTTTCATAGAGGTTGTACTAGTTTGCAGTCCCAACAGCAGTGTATGAGTGTTCCTATCTCTCCATGTCCCCACCAACATTTGTTGTTTGGGGATTTTTGATATAAGCCAATCTCACTGGAGTTAAGTGATATCTCATTGTGGTTTTGATATGCATTTCTCTGATGATTAGAGAAGTTGAGCAATTTTTTATATGTTTGCTGGCCTTTATTCTGTCTTCTTTTGAAAAGTTTCTGTTCATGTCCTTTGCCCACTTTTTAATGGGGTTGTTTGATTTTTCTTGTTGAATTTCCTAAGTTCTGTATAGATCCTGGTTATCATCCTCTTATCAGATGTGTGGCATGCAAATATTTTCTCCCATTCTGTAGGTTGTCTGTCCACTCTAGTGACAGTTTCCTTGGCTGTGCAGAAGCTTTTTAATTTGATCAGGTCCCATTTAATTTTAAAGTGTAAAGATCTTGCAGGAGATGCCTGGGCCATGTTTTCAGCCTGATATCCATTGTATATTTTTATCCAAGACATGGACACACAGTTGAGGGGTTTCACATGAAAGCAATGTACTGGAAGAAGAGGACCCAGAGGGTCAAGAGGATATTACTCTGGATTGTTTGTGAGAAGTGCTCGACAAAGAAAAACAAAAACATAATTGGAGGTTACAAATCAGTAGAAATTGAATCATGCATGTATTATATTTTATTGTCCATTGATAAACAATTCAGTTGTAGCTAATTCTTTGTTATTCAAACATTGCTATAACAAATATCCTCACTGATGCCTCTCTCTACATGCCTATATATGAAAGGTTCTCTTGGATATATACCCAGGAATAGTATGTGCATGCTGAATTTCCTTAAATGCCTACAAATTGCATTCAGAATGGCTGTATCGATTTATACTTCCACCATCAGTTCATAAAAATTCCCATCCCTCATATATGCACCAACACTTGATACTACCTGAATTTTTAATTTTTCTTATATTGTGAGTATAGACTGCTCTGTCATTGTTTTAGATTGCATTTCTTTGATTACTTCTGAAGTTGAGCAACTCCTCTTTTTTATTAAATGTTTGAGTTTCTGCTTTGTAGAATTGCCTATTCATATTATTTGCACATTTTTATTGGGGTTCTTATCTTGTTCTTATTGATTTGTTCCTTATGTATTCTAGGGATTATGGTTTTGTTTACTAAATATTGGAATAATATCTTTTCCCAGTCTTTTCACCTTCCTATTAATTTTGTTTTATGGTGTTTGGATTGAACACAAAATATTTAATTTTGATAAGGTTACATCCATCAACTATTCCCATAAAGGTCTGTCATTTTCTATCTTAAGAAATAATTTTCCATGATAATGTTGAAAAGGTATTTACTTGTTCTATTCAAATAGTTTCATAGTTTGCCTTTCACAGTGTAACAGTTAATCCATCTAGAGTTTATTTTATATATGATAACAGGTATAGAATTCAATCTATTTTTCTCTTTTATAAGGCAATTATACTAGCACCATTTATGAATTAATTTGCTCATTGATTTGAACCAATATATATATAAATTTCTTACTCAATATGAGAGCATGTTTCAGTACTCCCAAATCAGTTCCATTGAGCTATTTGTCAGTTTCTGGGTCAGTACCACACTCTTAATTATTATTGCTAAATGATAGCTTGTTCCTAAATTAGAAGCAATGCTTTTCAGTATAACATATACTAATAATAACCTTTGAAGATTAGCAACTGTTATTTTATTGTGTTAAGTTTAATATTTAAAAAAAAGTATCAAAGCTGCTAATGAGTGAACACCCACAGTGCTTACAACATAAAGAGTATGTGTTTAATCATCACGGAAATGAGCTATGGGATATTACCTAAATTTGGGTTATCAATGGAGTTGTAACCAAATATATTTGGTTGTCAATAGAGTCATAATGAGCCACCTGAGCTTAATACTCAAACTGTTCACTTTGTTAGTTAGGATTGAAATTGCCAAGAAAATATTCTTTCTGCTTTATTTATGTAGACCACCCAGATGCTGGTTATCTAAATCATAGTCACATATTCTCTTCAGAGATTTTAGGTCCTGTTTTCAGCTAAATGATACAGCAGGTGGTAATCAGAATTCAAATCAAACATCATCTGCTGGAAACATTTCCTATGCTTCTGTTTACCCATCCCAGTTTTGATCCTGTTTGTTGTCACAAGCCTAATATTCCTGCATAATTAGGATAATACCAACAGTATGATAAGTGCAACGCTTTGAAATCTTGTTGTTTTTATGCTAACATTGGAAGTTCAAATAAAAATAATTTAATGGTCTGAATAGTTGATCCAGTGACTCTATAAGTCTCAAGGCAGATTGCACATTTCCCACTCCTCGCTCCTCCTATGGCAGCTTATAACCATCTGCTGAATCTGGGGAAAGGATATACAATGCTGCCTCCAGTAAATGGGATGCAGTGCTACTGTCACATCCTCTCTGTGTGTTTTTTTTTTTACACACTAATAGATGCATGCATTTTATTCCCATGAAATAATACAAATACCTGAACAATGTAAAAATTTAAGGGAGATTCTTATTGCCCAGCAGTCATTCACACTATTGGGCAGCAATGTAAAATACATACACTTAAGGTACCAATTAATCAACAATTACCATATTTCCTTATTGCTAGCATTTTAATTTCAAAATTTCTGTAACCTGGACATAACCTAAAATAGATATACATATTAATGTGGTGCTTTATCCCCGTTTGTGACCCCAAAAAGGTGATATTAAATCGGATGGGGACATTTTAAAATCAAGGACATGGTAGAAATACAGTATATGTGAAGGGTCTCCTGTATTCAAAGCATACCGAAATATAAGCAACAAAAAGTATAAAATACCATGCATGCCCTCAAGGAACTTAAAATGTTGATGAAAAAACAAGTAATGAACACAAGAAAAATTAAATGGCATGATTGTAGCTCTGACTTGGGCAGTGCATAGGTTATATAATATATATAACCAAAGTGGTGTACCCCCATAATGTTCTGAAATTTAAAAAAAGAAAAAAAAAAGAAAAATTAAATGGCAGAATTTTGTTTTAAGTTACTAATGATTAATTACCAAGTAAATGATATGGATGATGATATTTTGTTTATTTATTTTAATCAATACACTCTCTACTTCTAAAAACTAGTTGGTAGGTTGTAACATCCTAACTTATTTCTTCAAAAATATTTTGGAGTACATACTGTGTGCTAGGTACTATTGTAGGTAGTGGGGTTATAGCAGTGAACGTGATATAAAATCTCTGGTGAACTTCATTGAACTTACCTTCTGGTACAGCACAAATGATAAACAAATATATAATATCAGATAGTGACAAGTTCTGTGAAAGAAAATGAAGTAGGGCAAGGAAATAGAGAAGGACAGGAATGCTAATTTAGATTGAGTAGTCAGGAAAAGCCTCTTTGAGGAGGCAATATTTGAGCATAGATCTACATGAGATTAGGGCGTTAGTCAAGAGTCTCTATGGGTAGAGTTTTCCAAACATAGAAAAGAGCAAGTATGAAGACTCTGAGGCAGGATCGTGCTAACATGCCCCAGGAATAGCAAAGAAGGGTAGTATGGCTGTGTGAGGTAGTGGTGGGGAAGAGTGGAAACAAGTGAGGTCAGAGAATTAGGTAGCTGGGGACTTTGAAGCCATGACAAGGACTTGGGGCTTTACTCTATATGTGATGATAAATCCCTGGAGATTTTAAAGCATGATATAACTGATATCATGATATAACTGAGGCCCTGGCTTCTGTGGCTACTCTGGCTACTGTGAAGAGAATAGATTACAAAAGACAAGAGTAGAAGCAGGGATATTACATAAATCCTGACAAGAGCTGACAGTGATTGAGACCAGGGCCATAAAAATGAAGATGGTAAAAAGTAATTAGATTCAGAATATATATTTAAGGTAGTGCTAACAGGATTTGCTAAGGAGTATAGGATGAGACAGAAATAAATCAAGGAAAACTTTTAAAGTTTTAGACCTGAGCAAGTGAGTGAATGGTGGTGCTATTTACTAAAATGGGGAATATTGGGAGTGTAGAAGGTTGAGGAAAATGGAGTGGAGGGCAGAAATAAAAAATTTAACTTTGGAGATTATGTTTCAAAGGACTATTAGAGATCCAAGTGGAGATATTGACTGACTAGTTGGTTATAAAAGTCTGTATTTTCGAACTTGAATCTGGGCTGAAAACATGTATCTGAGAGTCATCAGCAGATGCATAGTATTTAAAGGCACAGGCTTGGATGAGGTCATTCAGAAGTAGTGAAGTTAGAGAAAAAAAGAGGCCCAGGACTGAGCCTTGAGGCACTTCATTATTTTTAGGTTGGGAAGAAGAGAAGCCACCCAAGTTGCTTGAGAAGTAGTAGCTAGTGAAATGGCTAGTGAAGGAAAATTGGGATAGTACAGGAAGCCAAGTGAAGAAAATGTTACAGGAAAGAGGAAATGATAAATGGGAACAAGCTGCTGAGAGGTAGAGTAGAACAGGACTGAGAGCTGACAATCACATTTAAGAGTGTGGTATAGTGCTGTTTACTTCGTTGATAATTTCCCTGCCATGCTTATTTATTCATAATTATATATTACAACTATTTTATTCTATGACTTAGCCTAGTGAGCTATGTCCTGTCTTTACTGGAATGAAGGAGATTATGAATAAATAAACTTTGATGATAAAATTGTTTTCTGTTGACACCTAGAAATTGATTAAACAGGAATTTGATGAGTTATATGCCATTTGTTGGGTAGGGATTGGAAAGAACTATATGCTTCAGACAACACTGATAAAAGGCATGTAGCTATGTACCAGTCACACTCTGGATCTCAGTATAACTGATGGAAATAAATTATATTATCTTGACTGAAAACCTACCAAATTGTCCAATATGTTCTGGGGAATTACTTTTCTTGAGTACAGCAAATAGAATGTCCATTAACTCTTCAACCTATATTCACCAGCAGAGCTCAGCTTATTTTCCTGTGGTAATATCCTGGCCTAAAGGAAGGGAACATGTTTTCTCAAATTTCAGAATAATTATCAAATGGAATTAAAAGTTATATGATATCTATGATGGAAATCCTCCTTAAGTAGACTAGTCAGATGTTTATTAAAGAAACAAACTACCAAAAAACCTATCAACCAATCAACCAACCAACTAATTATTTCAAACTTTGTGCCTAATAGATGAGGGAGGTAACCCCTAAATAGTGTTTTATGGACTCAAAAAAATTGTAAAATGATATTGGCTTGAGTTTTCTAGCATGTTAAAAGGCATTAACAGTTTTCCTGTGTTTAATCATATATATTTTGAAACGAGTATATTTTACACAGGCTTGTTGAGACATAATTCATATACCATGTTCACTCATTTAAAACATAAAATTTAATGGCTTTTTGTTGATTCACAAATTTGTGCCACTATGACCACAATCAAATTTATATTATTTCTTTTTCTTTTTTTTATTTCAGAATATTATGGGGGTACAAATACTTTGGTTACAGATATTACCTATGCACTGCCCAAGTCAGAGCTACAATCATCCCCCAAACAGTGTGCCCCACAACCATTGGGTGTGAATTTTCCCATCCCCTCCACACCCCTCCCACCTGCCCGACCCCTGATGAATATTATTTCCATGTGTGTACATAAGTATCAATCAGTTAGTACCAATTTGATGGCAAGTACCAGTGCTGCTTGTTTTTCCATTCTTGTGATACTTCGCTTCAAAGAATGGGCTCTAGCTCCATCCAGGATAGTATAAGATGTATTAATTCGTTGTTGTTTATTATTGCTGAGTAATACTCCATGGTATACATATACCATAGTTTATTAATCCACTCATGTATTGATGGGCACTTGGGTTGTTTCCACATCTTTGCAATTGTGAATTGTGCTGCTATAAACATTCGAGTGCAGATGTTTTTATTATAGAATATCCTTTTTTCCTTTGGGTAAATAACCAGTAATGGGATTGCTGGATCAAATGGTAGGTATACTTTTAATTCTTTGAGGTATCTCCATATTACTTTCCATACAGGTTGTAATAATTTGCAGTCCCAACAGCAGTGTATGAGTGTTCCTATCTCTCTGCATCCCCTCCAACATTTGTTGTTTTGGGACTTTTTGAAATAAGATAATCTCACTGGAGTTAAGTGACACCTCATTGTGGTTTTGATTTGCATTTCCCTGATGATTAGAGAAGTTGAACAATTTTTTACATGTTTGCTGGCCTTTATTCTGTCTTCCTTTGAAAAGTTTCTGTTCATGTCCTTTGCCCACTTTTTAATGGAGTTGTTTGATTTTTTCCTTGTTGAATTTCCTAAGTTTTGTATAGATTCTGGTTATCAGCCCTTTATCAGACGTGTGGCATGCAAATATTTTCTCCCATTCTGTAGGTTGTCTGTCCATTCTAGTGATAGTTTCCTTGGCTGTGCAGAAGCTTTTTAATTTGATCAGGCCCCATTTATTTATTTTTGTTGCTTCTGTGATTGCTTTGGGGGGGTCTTCATAAATTCTTTGCCCTGGCCAATGTCTATAAGAGTTTTTCCAATGTTTTCTTTGAGAATTCTTATGGTTCCATGTCTTAGGTTTAAGTCTGTTATCCATCCTGAGTTGATTTTTGTGAGAGGTGAGAGATGTGGATCTTGTTTCAGTCTTCTACATGTGGCTATCCAATTTTCCCAGCACCATTTATTTAATAGGGATTCTTTTCCCCAGTGTATGTTTTTGTCTACTTTGTCAAAGATCAGATGACAGTATGAGGATGGTTTTATATTTGGGTTCTCAATCCTTCCATTGGTCTATGTCTCTGTTCTTTTGCCAGTACCATGCTGTTTTGCTTACTATAGCCTTGCAGTATAGTTTGAAGTCTGGTAGATTGATGCCTCCCAATTTGTCCTTTTTGCTAAAGATTTCTTTGGATAGATGGTGTCTTCTCTGGTTCCACATGAAGCGTAGAATTATTTTTTCTAGATCTGCAAAAACTGATGTTGGTATTTTGATGGGGACTGTATTGATTCTGTAAATCACTTTAGGTAGAATAGACATTTTAACAGTGTTGATTCTACTGATCCAAGGGCATGGTAGGGTTTTCCATCTGTTTACATCCTATGCAATTTCTTTTCTTAGTGTTTTGTAGTTCTCCCTATATTGGTCTCTCACTTCCTTAGTTAAATATGTTCCTAAATATTTAATTTTCTTTTGTGCTATTGCAAAAGGTATTGTGTCTTTGATTTGTTTCTTGGCTCGACTGTTATTGGCATATATGAAGGCTTCTGATTTGTGTGCATTGATTTTGTATCCTGAGACCTTGCTGAATTCATGTATCAACTCCAGTAGTCTCTTGGTTGAATCTTTGGGGTGTTCTAAATATAATATCATATTGTCAGCAAAGAGTGGAAGTTTGATCTCTTCTGCCCCCATTCCTAAACACATCAATATCAAGCACCATAATTGAAGCAATAATAAAAAATTTTCCAACAAAATAAAAGTCCTGGACCAGATGCATTCTCACCTGAATTCTACCAAACCTACAAAGTAGAACTGGTGCTTATACTGCAGAAATTATTCCATATTGATATTCCATATCCTTAAATATTTAGGAACATATTGAGATGGGTGGAATCCTCCCAAACTCATTCTATGAAGCCAATATCACCTTGTACCAAAGCCAGGAAAGGACACAACAAAAAAAGAAAACTACAGACCAACATCCTTTATGAATATAGATGCAAAAATTTTCAATAATATCCTAGCAAACCAAATTCAATTGTACATCAAAAAAGTAATTTATCATGATCCGGTGGGCTTCATCCCTGAGATGCAGGGATGGTTCAACCTATGCAAATCTATAAATGTAATTCACCATATAATTAAAAGCAAGAACAAAGACTGTCCTCTCAATAGATGCAGAAAAGGCTTTTGACAAAATTCATCACCCTTTTATGATAAGAACTCTTAATAATATAGGCATAGATGGCTCATACCTCAAAATTATTAAAGCCATATATGATAAACCCATAGCCAGTATCATACTGAATGGGAAAAAATTGAAAGCATTCCCCCTTAAAACTGGAACCAGACAAGGTTGCCCACTTCTATTCAACATAGTGCTGAAAGTCCTTGTGAGTTCATTTTTGTGAGAGGTGAAAGGTGTAGATCTAGTTTCAGTCTTCTACATGTGGCTATCCAATTTTCCCAGCACCATTTATTGAATAAGGCACAATTAATTTTAGAACATTTTCATCATCCCAGAAAGAAATCAAGTACCTCTCAGTCATCATCCCCTCAACCTCCCATCCTCCCATCCCCACAGGCCCTACATAACCACTAATACACTTCATTTCTCTACAGATTTCCCTATTTGGGATATTTCATATAAATGGAATTATACAATATGTGACCTTTTGTGTCTGACTTTTTTCATTTAGCATAGCTTTTTCAAGGATCATGCATGTTGTAACATAAATAAGTGTTTCTTTCCATTTTATTGCCTCATAACATCTCATTTTATGGGTATATTTTGTTTATGGACATATGGGTTATTTCCAAAATTGCCTGTTATGAGTAATGATGCTATGAATATTTGTGTACAAGTTGTTGTGTGGACATAAGTTCCATTTTTCTTGGATATATACACAGTAATGAATATACACACACACACATACATGTATGTATATATTTTCATTATAATTGTTGTATAAACTAGTTTGGTGTAACAGAGAAACAATTTAGTCTTGAGAAATGAAAAGAAAAAATACAATTTTAAATGATCTGGGAAAAGTATATAACCAAATTAGCATCTGTCTCCAGAGGTGGTGGTGACAGTGGTTGTGGTGGGTAGGACCTTGGTTAAAATGAAAAGTGGTAGTTAAGAAACTAAGAATGTAATGAGCTGGTAATTCCTATGATTGATATGAAAGCCTCTGTTATAGTACACCTTCCCCCCAAACCATGCTGAAAACTCTGAAAGGATTCTGTGCCCAAACTTTGGTCAGATCATTTATTTTATGTGAGCAGAGCTGGCAGCCTGGGTTTTTCATTTTCCATAGTTCACTCTCTCACAGCTTCCCACCTCCCACAAAAAATTTAAAATACAACAACCTGCTATCTTCAAAACACCCTAGCCAAAAGGATAGCTGTAAAAAAAGGTATGTTGTCTATTCTGCTAACAGAATATTAAAAATTATCCCATATCAATAGCTTTTTAAAAAAACTGTCCCTGACTACCCAGGATGAGCTGTCAAATTATATCTTTGTTTTTTGGTATTATACTTTTAATTAAAAAGAATTCCAAAATTCATAAGTAACATGAGGAATCATTAGTAACTAAGGGTCTTGATTATGACGTGAGAAAGTCTTTCATGCCAGCATTTTGTAGAAACTATATTTTGAAGCTAAAGGATGTGCTTTTTTTACTCTTACATGTTTGACTTACATTTACATACTCACTAGTCATGGTATAACCCTAAGGGGAGGGGAGACATTTCACTTTAAAACAGAAACACCAAAATTGCTCATTAGGTTCAATTCATAAACTTGGTGGTGGAGAGTGGGCTGGGGAGGGGCAGATGGCACATAACATCACTTTCAAGGGATGTCCCAATTTTTGAACGGATCATTTATAATCTGTGTTTGTATTTTTATGTGTAGGTGATATATACCTGACTGGTATGGTAAAATACATCTATTTTATTCTGGATCATCTGTAGTGTCCTAACATAATCTTAAGGAAAAAGATATGTAACTCATATATGTTTTTAAAGTCTTTTTTAAAATAAAAGTAGCTAATGGGAAATGTAATCAACCAACACATACGTCACCATCAAAGGCTATTTTTACAGAGCCTTGAGGCGTAAAGAGCCACTTAATAAAATGAAATAGATAGTTACTAACCCATGTTAATCCCCTCTATTTTGGTGGGAAGGAAAGCATTTCTTTCATTGCTGCCCAAATATCTGTGTTCTCTGTTCTTACCAACCCTGCCAGCTCCATTTAACCTTGTACAATTCCTTGAAACTAACACATTTTTGGCTGAACCCTTAATGTTGGTTACTTTTATGTAATCAACATCTTCTGTAATGGCTTTAGGTGAATCTGAAAGGAAGGAAAGAGGGAGAAAGGTGAGGAGGAAAAGAGATGCAAAATCATCAGTAAGAATAATCTATGTTCCTGAGAACATCCTCCTCTCTCAGTCCGTTCCAACTCCTCCATTTTAATCTTTACAATAAATTTTACTTTGGAATTTACTACCCAAAATGCAAAGGCTTGCCATCTTGCTTATTGAGTTTGTTTTACTCCCATCCTCCACCCATCTTCTTAGTTTAGAAAGCATTTAGGAAGTTCTGACTTAGATTTTTAGGAAGTTCTGACTTAGATTTTTACCCAATTTTACTATCAATTGTTCTGATTAAACAAACAGGCTTTTGAAAGAGATAGAGAATGCAGGGGATTTCAAACATTACAGTGTATCTAAATCACCAGGAAAGCTTGTTTAAAAAGTAGATTCCTGGGTTTATCCAAAGAGATTCTGTACCAGTAGTGGAGACCAGTAATCTACTTTTTGATGCAAATTGTTCTTGGACCACAGTTTGAGATACACTGACATAGAGCACATAGGGCAGGAGTGGGAGGTTGGCAGCTTTTCTTTGGGAAGATTATTGTAACAGAATTGTGAAATGAAAATCAGAAGAAAAGAGATAAGGCAGATAGATCTATTGTGGCATTGTCCCAATGGTCCAGAAAGGAGGTAACTAAATTAGGATTCTGGTTACTCTGGAGTTTGAAAGAAGGGAATTGATATAACAGCTATTGCATAGGTAGAATAGGTAAAACCTGATGATTTATGAAATGTGTATTACAAAAAGAGTGAGGAGTCATGTACTGCTCCAGGTAACATGGAGAATGATGGTCTCATGAATAGTAATCAGAAAAGATAAAAGAGGACTACGTGAGGGAAAGTGGCTTTTAAAAACAACAAAGGAAAAATGGAAATACAAAAGGGAGGAAAGTGGTACAGTGTTATTTGAAAGTGGGCTTGGATTAGTTGAAAATGTATATTGTAAACTCTAGGGCAACCAATAAAAAAGTTAAAAAAGAAGACATATACCTGATAAGCTAATAAAGGGGAGAAAAAGAAATCATATAAAATGCTCAATTAAAACTACAAAAGGCAGAAAAAGAGTGGAATACAAAAACTGGAACAAAGAACAAGGGCAACAATTAGAAAACAATAACAGATATGGTAGGTATTAACCTAACTATATTAATATTCACTTTGAACGTCAATGGTCTAAATGTACCAGTTAAAAGACAGACTATCAGAGTGAATCAAAAACAAGATCCAACCAAATGTTGTCTATGCAATACACTTTAAATATAAAGACACATGTAGATTAAAAGTAAATGGATGGAGAAAGGCATACCATGGTGACACTAACCAAAAGAAAGCAAGAGTAGCTATATTAATTTCAGACAGAACAGAATTCAAAACAAGGAAAGTTATCAAGGATAAAGAAGGGTGTGTTTTATAATGATAAAACAGTCAATTCTCTAAGAAGTCATAACAGTCTTTAATGTGTATATGCCTAACAAAAGAGCATCAAAATACATGAGGTAAAAACTGATAGAACTACAAGGAGAAACAGTTGAATCCACTATTATAGTTAGAGATTTCAGTACCCCTCTATCAGAAATGGACAGATTTAGCTGGCAGAAAATCAGTAATAACATAGTTGAACTCAACAACACCATTGATCAACTGGACATAATTGACATCTATAGACTATGTCATCCAACAACAGGAGAATGCATATTCTTCTCAAGCTCACATGGAACATTTACCAATATGGAACATATTCTGGGCCATAAAACACACCTTAAAAATTTAAAGCAATAAAAATCATGCAGTGTCTGCTATCAGAACAAAATTAATTGAAATTAATAGAAATGAATAGAAATCAATAACAGAAGGATAATTGGAAAATAAACTAAATAAGTGATATTCCATGTTCTTGGATAAGAAGACCCAATATTGTCAGGATGTGAGTTCTTCCCAACTTGATCTGTAGATTCTATGTGATCCCAATCAAAATTACAGCAAGTTATTTTGTACATATTAACAAACTGATTCTCAAGTTTATATGGAGAGGCAAAAGACACAGAATACCCAAACAACATTGAAGGAAAACACTACAAAGTTAGAGGACTGGCACTACCTGACTTCAAGACCTACTATGAAGCTACAGTAATCAAAACAGTGTGGTATTGGTGAAAGAATAGACATAAATCAATGGACCAGAATACAGAACTCAGAAACAGACCTACATAAATATAGCTAATTAATCTTTGACAAAGAAACAAAGGCAACAACAGAGAAAAGATAATCTTTTCAACAAAATGTGCTGGAACAACTGGCTATCTATGTGTAAAAAAGTGAATCTAGACACAGTCCTAATACCCTTCACAAAAATTGACTCAAAATGGATTACAGACCTAATGTAAAACAGAAAACCACAAACTCCTAGAAGATAACATAGAAAAATCTAGATGACCTTAGGTATGGTGATGACATTAGATATAACACCAAAGACACAATCCATGAAAGAAATAATTGATCAGCTGGACTTCATTAAAATTAAAATTTGGCTCTGTAAAAGACACTATTGACAAGAATGAAAAGACAAGACACAGACTGGGAGAAAAGATTTTCAAAAGACATAACTGATAAAGGGCTGTTATCCAAAATATACTAAGATCTCTTAAACCTCAAAAATAAGAACATAAACATCCTGATTAAAAAATGGGCCAAAATCTTAACAGACACTTCATCAAGAAGATGGTAAACAAGCATATTAAAGGATGTACCACATCATATGTCATCAGGGAAATGCAAATTAAAACAACAATGAGATACCACTACACAGCTATTAGAATGGCCAAAATACAGAACACTGACAACAACAAATGCTGACGAGGATGTGGAACACCATTGCTGGTGGTAATACAAAATGGTACAGCCACTTTTGAAATCAGTTTGGCAGTTTCTCACAAAACTAAACATACTCTTAACATACAGCAATCTAGCAATCATGGTCCTTGGTATTTACTCAAAGGGTTGGAAAATTTATACCCATTACAAAAACATGTACATGAATATTTATAGCAGATTTATTCATAATTACCAAAACATGAAAAAATCTGTCCTATATTCAGTAGGTGAATAGATAAATAAAGTATGGTACATACAAACAATGGAATGTTATTCAGTGCTAAAAGGAAATGAGCTAACAAGCAATGAAAAGACATAGTGGAAATTTAAATGCATATTACTAAATGAAAGAAGCCAATCTGAAAAGGCTATGTACTGTATGATTCCAACTATGTAACATTCTGATTAAGGCAAAACTATGGAGATAGTAAAAATATTATTGGGTGCCAAGGGTTGGGGGAAGGGAGGGATGAATAAACAAGGCATGGGATTTTTAGGGCAGTGAAAATGCTCTGTATGCTACTATAATGGTGGATACATGCCATTATTTGTCCAAACCCATAGAATGCAGTTTTGAATGAAACTCTTTGAGTTTCTCTATCGACTTAGCTGGTAGTTACTGTCTCCAGCAACCACTAGAGGCCCACACAGAAGAGCACTAGCAAGGGATCAACCAGCATGGGTCCCTTTAGGGCAGCCTCAATGTCGGGAGTCAGATTGTGGGCATGGCTTCAATGACACAGCTACAGTTTGAAAGTTTAAAAGTTTTGTTTTATTACTTACAGATCCTCAAGCTAGGCAAGGCGACCAAATTGGGGCAGACAGCATTCCTCTATCCCAGGTCTTGTGTAGCAACAGCAACCTCACACACATAGCAGAAGACTACTCCTATTTAAGGGTCATCTGGGGTGGAGTGTGCTAATTTTGTGGGGTTACTTTTTATCGGGTACTTCAAACAACTATGGTGAAAAGGGCAGTTAAACAGTTTGGTGTAAAACTGGAGTTAAAACAGGGCTTTGCAGAGGAACTTCTTATCTATCTTGGTCAACCTTGCCAAGGCCTAGGCAGCAATCAACTATGGTTTTCCCATTACTCCTAAGACAAATATACAACACCAAGAGTGAGCCCTAATGTAAACTATGAACTTTGGTTGATAATAATGTGTCAATGTAGGTTTATCGACTGTAATGAATGTATCACTCTGGTGGGGGATGTTGATAATTGGGGAGACTATTGACGTATGGCAGGCTGTATATGGCATATCTATCTATGTACCTACCTTTCAACTTTGCTATGAACCTAAACCTGCTCTAAAAATAAAATTTTTAGTTAAAAATAATAATAAAAATGAGTAAAGACCAGTGCCATGGGGGCCTAATGAAGGACTTTAAGGAGGAAGAGGTTGTTAAACATTGCCAAGTGTTGTAATAAAGTCAAGGAAAATAAAGTCTGAGATAGACCCAATGGGAAAATTTAGAGGTGTGAAAATAAAGAACACCTGGACTCAAAAATACCCATTTCCAAAGCATCTGTTGTGTAGTGTAAGCCTATGAGATATATACACTGCATCTTATAAGAAAGGTGGACTTCCTTCTTCACACTGCTTCTCTATGTTACTGTAAAAATGTGGCCTATGATACTGTTAGGGGTGACCACCTTATGTATTTTCTGCAGCTATAGAAATAAAGATTCTACTCTTTATTTCTTTTCATTGGTGGATGGAAATTGAATACACAGCTTCTCTCTCCCTTATAGAAGACATCACTGGTCTACAAGTTCCAACAGCCCAAATTGGAAACTCTAATCTTTGTGCATTTACCATCAATAAATTCCTTCTGTGGAGCATTTAAATAGTAAACATTGATTTACTTTCCTAAAGGATGTCTGATCTCTTTGGTTTTGTTCTAATTGGTTTAAATATTTTAATTATAATACTAGCTTGTTATCGAACAAACACTAAGTTGTTTGATTCTGAAGCTAGACTGTCTAATATGGTAGCCATTGGTCACACGTGGCTATTTAAATTTAAATTAATTAAATTTAAATACAATTTAAACATTTAGTTCCTGAGTAACATTACTCACATTTGAAATGCTGAATAGACACGTGTCTAGTGATTACCTAATTGAACAGCACATATATAAGTCACTTCCATCAATGCAAAAATTTGTATTGGACAGTGCTGCTTCAAATATTTGTTTGTGTCTTTGTTCTTTACAAGGATAGATGATGAATTCTATACTTAGTGCATAGGAGTCTAGCAAATTCCATATGTATGGGCATATCTAAATTGGGAATTATTTACAAAAGACATACAAAGATTACAAAGTTTTAGGCTTTTTTAAAGTTTGAGCCAAAACTTAAGCATCAGAATGTTCTCTTTTTATTGCAGGTACATTACCAGGAAACTGTAAGCAGGCCTTCATAATTTATAGAGGTTTTCATTAAAAATCTATTACTTAGTCAATTTCAATTCTTTTTTGTTAATTTTCAAATAAATTTTAAAAATATGTGGTATCTAAAATAATCTTAGTTGTGGGATTTTGATGATAATGTCCAATTTATTCATTATTTATTTTCAAGTGAATTAAAAATGTCCCACAAACACTTCTAGTTGTAGAGTGAGATAATTTCAAATGTCTAAGTGAAATATGAAAATTTTCAGTGATTAAGGACTGTCATGGGCAAGCAATTTGACAAGGTCTACAAATCTCAAGTGCCTCTGAGCTCTCGTATTTATAGCAAGTCCAGTCATAGTTGTATTTATTATGTGATCATGTGCATGTGTAAGACTTATGCAACTTTTCTTTCTCCTAAAAATATTGCAACACTGCTCTTTGGATCAGTTTTGTGGATATTTTATCAAATGATATTGTTCTGGAGAAACTAATTAAGTAATCAGTTTGGTTCAGCAGGCATTTGGTTCTTGGATATAATCTTTTTAATTTTAAACCTCAGAATTTATATTTTCTATTGGAAAAATTTAGTAGACATGGATATACAGTCATGTGCCATTTAACAAGGGGGATAC
Organism: Daubentonia madagascariensis; assembly: GCA_023783475.1. Taxonomy (NCBI): domain Eukaryota; kingdom Metazoa; phylum Chordata; class Mammalia; order Primates; family Daubentoniidae; genus Daubentonia; species Daubentonia madagascariensis. The sequence goes on from JAKFHU010000166.1 coordinate 1,755,526, forward strand.
ATTCTGCAAAATGCACTGTTAAGCAATTTTGTTTTTGTGCAACCATTATAGAGTGTGTTTACACAAACCTAGATGGTATAGCCTACTGCACACCTAAGCTATATGGTATGGGTGTTTCTTCTAGGCTCAAACCTGTATAGCACGTTACTGTACTGAATACCATAGGCAACTGCAAAACAATAGTTAAGTATTTGTGTATCTAAATATATCTAAACCTTGAACCTAGAAAAGGTGCAGTAGGGTTTTCCATCTGTTTACATCCTCTGCAATTTCTTTTCTCAGTGTTTCGTAGTTCTCCCTATATAGGTCTCTCACCTCCTCAGTTAAATATGTTCCCAAACACTTAATTTTCTTTGATGCTATTATGAAAGGTATTGCATCTTTGATTTGTTTCTTGGCTCAACTGTTATAGGCGTATATGAAGGCTACTTATTTGTGTGCATTGATTTTGTATCCTGAGACTTTGCCGAATTCGTTTATCGATTCCAGGAGTCTCTTGGTTGAATCATTGGGGTTTTCTAGATATAATATCATATCATCAGCAAAGAGTGAAAGTTTGATCTCTTCTCCTCCATTTGGATACCCCCTGATTCCTCTCTCTTGTCTGATTGCTCTGGCAAGGACTTCCAGCACTACGTTGAATAGAAGTGGAGATAGTGGGCAATCTTGTCTGGTTCCAGTTTTAAGGGAGAATGCTTTCAATTTTTCCCCATTCAGTATGATATTGGCTGTGAGTTTGTCATATATGGCTTTAATAATTTTGAGGTATGAGCCATCTATGCCTATATTATTAGTCTTTGTTCTTGCTTTTATTTATATGATGAATTACATTTATAGATTTGCATGTGTTGAAGCCTCCCTGCATCTGGGGGATGAAGCCCACCTGATCGTGATGAATTATTTTGTTGATATACATTTGAATTCGGTTTGCTAGGATTTTATTGAGAATTTTTGCATCTATATTCATAAGGGATATTGGTCTGCAGTTTTCTTTTTTTGTTGTGTCCTTTCCTGGCTTTGTTATCAAGGTGATATTGCCTTCATAGAATGAGTTTGGGAGGATTCCATCCTTCTCAATGTTGTGGAATAATTTCTGCAGTATAGGTAGCAGTTCTTCTTTGTAGGTTTGGTAGAATTCAGGTGTGAACCCATCTGGTCCAGGACTTTTTTTTCTGTTGGAAGATTTTTTATTGCTGCTTCAATTTCGGAGCTTGATAATGGTCTGTTTAGGAATTCTTTTTCTTTCTGATTGAGCCTAGAGAGGTTGTGTGTTTCTAAGAATTTGTCTATTTCCTCCACATTTTCATGTTTTTGGGCATAGATATTTTTATAGTATTCAAGGATGATGTTTTGTATTTCTGTGATATCAGTTGTGACCTCTCCTTTTGAATTTCTACTTGAGCTTATTAGAGTCCTTTCCTTTCTGCTTCTGGTCAGTCTAGCAAGTGGCCTGACTATGTTGTTTATCTTTTCAAAGAACCAACTTTTTTTTTATTAATCTTCTGTGTAGTTCTTTTGTTCTCGATTCCATTTAGTTCTGCTCTGACCTTGGTTATTTCTTTTCTTCTGCTGGGTTTGGGGTCGGTTTGCTCTTCCTTTTCCAGTTCCTTGAGATGATTCATTAGTTTGCTGATTTGTGATCTTTCTGTCTTTTGGATGTGGGCATTTAAGGCAAGGAGCTTTCCTCTCAGGACTGCTTTTTCTGTATCCCACAGATTTTGATAACTTGTGTCCCCATTATCATTTAGTTCGAAGAATCTTTTGATTTCCATATGAATCTCCTCCTTGGCCCAATAGTCATTCAGCAATGGATTGTTTAATTTCCATGTTTTTGGGTATAGATGAGTGTTTCTGTTGGAATTGATTTCTAATTTTATCCCACTGTGGTCTGAGAAGATACATGGTATGATTTCTATTTTTTTTAATTTGTTGAGATCTGTTTTGTGGCCTAGGGTGTGATCAGTTTTAGAGAAGGTTCCATGAGCTGATGAGAAGAATATATATTCAGTGTTATTTGGGTGGAGTGTTCTGTAGATATCTGTTAGGCCCAAATATTCTAGAGTCCTCTTTAGGTCAACTGTTTCTTTGCTTATTTTCTGCTTGGAGGATCTGTCCAGTTCTGTCAGTGGATTGTTGAAGTCCCTGGCTATTATGGCATTGCTATTTATTATGCTGTCTAGATCTAGCAGTATTTACTTTATGTATCTGGGCTCTCCTGTAAAGACATCTGCACTTGAATGTTTATAGCAGCACAATTCACAATTGCAAAGATGTGGAAAAACCCAAGTGCCCATCAATACATGAGTGGATTAATAAAATGTGGTATATGTATACCATGGAGTACTACTCAGCCATAAACAACAATGGTGAATTAATACCTCTGGTATTATTCTGGATGGAGCTAGAGCCCATTCTTAGAATGGAAAAACAAGCACCACTGGTACACAACATCAAATTGGTACTAACTGATCAATACTTATGTGCACATGTGGAAATAATATTCATCAGGGGTCTGGCATGTGGGAGGGGGGTAGAGGGGATGGGTAAACTCACACTTAATGGGTGTGGGGTGCACTGTTTGGGGGATGGACATGATTGTAGCTCTGACTTGGGCAATGCATAGGCAATATATGTAACCAAAGTGTATGTACCCCCACAATATTCTGAATTTTAAAAATAAATAAAATAAAGATAAATTAATACAAAAAAGGAAAGGTGCAGTAACAATACAGTATAAAAATTTAAAAATGGTACATCCATATAAGGCACTAGACATGAATGAATCTTGTAGAACTGGAAGTTGCTCTGGGTGAGTCAGTGAGTAGTGAGTGAATGTGAAGGCCTAGGATATTACCATACATTACTATAGGCTTTACAAATGCTGTATACTTAAGCTATATGAAATTTATAAAAGTTATTTTCCTCAGTAATAATTTAACCTTAGCTTACTATAACTTTTAAATTTTATATAAACTTTTTAATTTCTTAATTTCTTGACTCTTGTGATAACACTTAGTTTAAAACACAAATACACTGTACATCTGTAAAAAATATTTATTTCTTTATCTCCTTATTCTATAAGATTTTCTATTTTTAAAATTTTTAATTTATGTTTTACTTACTATTTAAACATTTTTGTTAAAAACTGAGAATCAAACACACACATTAGCCTAGGCCTACACAAAGTCAGGATCATCACTATCACTGTCTTCTGCCTCCACATCTTTTCCCACTGGAGGGTATTCAGGGGCAATAACACGCATGGAGATGTCACTTTCTATAATAGAAATACTTTCTTCTGGAATACCTCCTGAAGGACCTGCCTGAGGCTGTTTTACAGTTAACTATTTTTCATCAGTAGAAGAAGTACACTCTAAAATAACAACAAAAATTTTAGTATAGTAATCACATAAACCAGTAACATAGTCATTTATTATCATTATCAACTATTATGTGCTGGTACATAATCGTATGTGCTATTCTTTTATATGACTGGCAGTACAGTACGTTTATTTGCACAAACATCACCACAACATGTGAGTAACACGGGCTATGATGTTAAGATTGCTATGATGTCACTAGTTGATAGGAATGTTTCAGCTCCATTATAATCTTATGGGACCACCGTCATATATGTAGTCTGTCCTTGATTGAAGTGTCATCATATGGCACATGACTGTATCTGAAAGGCAAGTTATTTTAAATATTTACAAAAGATGTCCTAAGATTGTGTAGTTTTCTACTGATGATTTACTGGAAAACAGATCTGTTATTTTCCAGATTTCCATAGAAAATCATACATGTTAATGTTTCTTTATGTATAGTTTGTGGAATGGTAGTTTCTTTTCAATTAGTAGGTGACATATCTTTAGTTAGATTTAGAACAGTAAGGGGAATAGAGGTCTATGGTCAAACTTATTCGGGAGAAGGTGGATTAGATAGTTTTTTTTCCCCTGTAGGACTTTTGAGAGCTTTTCAAGTGCTCATGTGCATCGTGAATCTCCAAATAGTTTAGGGTAGCATTGCCCAGGAGCATCTCACAGGACTAATGTGTCACAAGATACATTTTGAGAAATTTGAGTACATGTGCTAAAATAATCTTGAAAGAAAGAGGCAAGCATAAGCATTCATCGTGTCTAAATTTCACAGTATATTTTGAAATGAAAATGTATTAAAAACAAAAAGAACAGAAAATCATGTGAGAAATTGCTAGCGCCTTTTCAAAGAAGGAAGGAAGGAAGGAAAGAAGGCAGGAAAGAAGGAAGGAAAGGAAGGGGCTCTATTGCCTACTGATTTACCAGATTATTTTCTACTTTTGCTTAGGAACATGTATGGCAACATATTGTTGTACATATTCTTGGAAAACATATTCTTTTTCAAAAATCAACAGCCATTTTATTAAAATTTCATAGTTTTGTAGGTCATGAATTTGGACAGGGCATGGCTTGGTGATTCTTCTATTGCACAATGTGTTAACAGAGGTTACACAGTGGTATTCAGCAGGTGGATGAGCTGACCAGGAGGGTATGAAACAACTTCACTCACATGTCTGTTGCTTATTGGGATGGCTGGAAGTTTCACTTCAGCTAAGACTGTTGACCAGAGCACCTACACGTGGCCTCTCTGGCAAGAATATATATTCTTATACATAAATATTCTTAGAAAATATATGGCAGCATATTTTTCACCTTGCAGTACTTTCATCTCAGCAGCGTTTATTAATGGCTCCCCATAGTCTAAATAAGAGAAGCTACTATGTAAGACCAAGAAATAATCACAGGCCCAGGAACCCGGAGCCAAAAAGAAATTAGGGCAAGCCTAGTGAGATTGAGAGTAGGTCTAGAATAAACTGTAATATTTATTTTTATTGTTTTTGTTTGAATTCCATCGCAATATGTGTTTGTGGAGAACTGTGAATCATATACTTGCCATAGCATCAAAAAGTATTCAAATATTCAAAGCCAAAATGGGCTTTTATAGCATCATGATATAAACACAGACTTTGCCATTCATTTTTTAAATTGCACAGCCATTGTATCTTTTTTCTATCTTACAATATTTGGTCTAACTGGAGATATAATTTTCTAAATAGGTTATGCTCATCTTCCTATCATAAACATGTTATCTATTGCTTCATGTTTGGATTATTATTCTTAATTTTCTTTGAATCATCAAAATGCTTTCTGGAAATGCTTTTAGTAGAAAGAAGTTACCTTCCTTTTTTGATTATTCATTTAAACCGTGACATATTTTAAACCAAAATGAAGGGATTGTTTGAAAAGGTACATCATATAGATGCAGTCAAGGTACATTTACTGTAGGTACGTACTTGAATGATTAGCCAAGTGCCATGTTTCTGAAAATATGTTCCATAGAAAAAAATTTTATGACTATTGAATTTTGGGGGGAATAAGGGGGATGGTACAGTGTTAAAAGTTTTGGGAAATGATGTTAGTATCAAGCAGGTTTCCTTACTGCAAGACTTCTGAGAACCTTTAATATGCAGTAGTTGGTAAACAATCATTTAGTGATATGGCAAAGGATTGGACACGACAGAAGTGAACTGTGGGTAGCACTGTCAGCGTGGGCACAAGACTAACCCATCGTATTATTTGCCAAATAGACTATATGAATCCCTTATGCATTCAGTCAAATATGTAAGTTTTTAAAAATTGAATGTGAGAAAAGAAGTTTCCTTAGGAAAGTATGCTTTGTTTCAGTGCAACATATTCTTTCATTGAGAGTGTGCTGTAGAGGGCTGAGGCCTTGATGGTGAATACCATGAGGATATGTTGGTATTTTCCCTACTTCAGTTGTTCAGTATTATCACATCACCCTCTTTTGATTAATAGCAGTAAAATAATTTTTTCTGAGAGAACTTATAGTATGTGTAAACTGAAATAATTCTTATGCTTATGTGTGTACTTTTGCAATATCTATTTATTGTATGATATTTGGAAAAGACAGTAAAATATTAAGCAGAAAAAGGGAAATTTTTTTCTTTCCTACCATTGATAACATAATAATGAGCACCTTTTTTCCTAAATGTTTTAGATAACCTCTGATTCCTTCTTTAAGTTTTCCAGAAATTGTGTCAAAGAATATAAATACTTTTAGGACAATATATTTTGACAAATTGCTTTTCAGGCAGATTGTCTAATTTTCCACTCTTACCAGCAATAAATGACAGTGACTTTCTTCTCACATCCTTATCCTTGTGATCATTAGGTAGTTTTTCTTTAAATAGTATATGGATTTGACAGGTATAGTATCTATATTTAGTTCAATGGGCATTTCTTTGGTTATATTGTAAGGTTGAGATGTTTTTGTTTCATGTCTTTAAATGATTTTTGAACAAGAAGAACATAGCTGTCCTGGAAGTAGATCATCAAAGGGTAAAACTTTGGCTTTCTGCATCTCGTCCAACCATTTCAGGGACACTAAAGCTAGAACAACCAGTAAAAACCAGGCAGCTAGCCACCTACTATTTAGGACTCTTTTCTGAGGTAGCAGAGTGGTAGTGAAACCAAACAGTGTTAAACCCTAGGTATGGTTAAAACTCATACCCAAATGGAAAAGTATTTCAGTTTTTCATTCATTAAAATATAGACACTCCATAAAGGATAGCCAAAGAATTTTCATTTAGGAGATTAGAATGTTTATACTCTTGGCAGGAAGTAAACCTCAGATAGTAGCCCAAATACTGCATTATCTACTGCTCCCATCACTTTGAGGGCTTATTTACTTCTCACCCTTTGACATCCTACTGAACTAATATGAGCCTATATTGGAAAACCAATCATTCATATACAAGAGTTCAGAATTCTAAATTCCTTGAGAGCCCAAAGAACACAATTAGATAGCATTATTAGTGACATAACATTGATAGTACATTTTCCTTCATCTGATGTGCTTAATTCTAACTCCCCAAATTATTAACCTCTTTTTTTCCACGGGTTATCATAAAAAGCTGAAGTTAGTCAATCTGTGAAAATAATTCTGATCCTAACCATTGCTGAAGAACAATTAATGAGAGCGAGTTATCACTGCCAATTTGCACCCAGCTTTTTTTCAATGATTCTGAAAAAGTGAAATGTTAAAATAGAGTATAAAACTCTGCTTATTTAATCTGTTAACTTCTACTGAACATTTGCATAAATATTTAGTGAACAAAACTGAGTGCCTGAGTGGAAAAAATTAATACAGTATTCAGCGTGATAGTTTTAGAATGTGGCAACACTGAGGTAACATTGATATTGCCAATTAATTTCCATTCAGAAATGCAGTATATTTAAGTTTAATTTTTCAGGTTAGTAAATAACATAGGGTGATGCTTCAAAAGCAGCCGTGCTACTTTTGTACTTTTCAACTGCTTAAAACTCATGCCAAAAGCTGGATCTGGGAATTAGATTTTATGTTTTAAATGCTAAAAACCAACTAGGCGTAAATGAGTACATCTGTTAGTGTCTTTCTACTTTTCCATTCCAAGTGAGTAGAAAAATTATTGGGAAAAGAATTTTGATCTACCTGGCCTCTGAAATTGTATAACATACAATCAAATGAATTTATTTTAAAGAATACATTAATAAAGCCCCTTTACTTTCAGCTGTTGTGAATTACTTTAGTTATAAACTGTTAGATTATTTCTATGTATTTTTGGTAATACATTGCCACAGAAAACCTTAATCTTAAACAATTGCATTTATAATTTTTAAAAAATATTTTTTGGAAAAGATAATGTTTAAGTTAAAAGATTCAAAAGGATATTCATTGAAAAGTTTCCCTCCCATCCCTAATGCCTAGTCATCTAGGTCCTTCCCCTAGGAGCAAGTGCTGTTATGGTTTCATCCAGAGAGGATCTGTAAATATTTTTGAGTTTTTTTTAAAGGAAAAGCAGAATTATACTGTGACTATATGTTGTACATGTCACAGAGTATGGTATTTTGTTTACTTTTCTGTGTCTTCAGTTATTTTCTAGCTCCTGAAGGCAAGAACTGTGTTTATTTATATTTTCAACAAATCTATATTGAATACCTACTGTGTCCCAAGTACCACTATAGGTACTGGGGAGGTATCAGGGGATAAAACAGACCAACACAACTGCCTCCATGGAATGTACGTTTTTATTCATCATCAGTACATCCCAATTATATAGTGCAGTACCTGGTGCATAGTCATGTTCAGTGAAGATTTTCTAAAACTCAAATTATAGTAAGATGCAGTATTAAGATTCATTCTCTCTCTCTCTCTCTCTCTCTCTCTCTCTCTCTCTCTCTCTCTCTCCCACACACACACACACTCTGTACGTAGAGAGATAAATATACATTTCTTTGTCTATCTATCTACCATCTACTGAGAGAGAGATTTTAAGGGTGGTTCCCATGATTGTGGGGGCTGGCAATTTTGAAATCTATAGGGCAAGCTGGAAGGCTGGAGATTCAGGTAAGAGTTGATATGGCAGTCTTAAGTCCCATGGCTGGAAACTCAGAGAGAATTTCTATGTTGCAGTCTGGAGGCAGAATTCCTTCTTCTTCAGGAAATCTTCACTCTTAAGGCCTTCACCTGATTGGATGAGCCCCATTGACATTATGGAGAGTAATCTGCTCTACTTAAAGTCAACTGATTATAAATGTTAATCACATCTACAAAATACCTTTATAACAACATCTAGACTAGTCTTTGACCAAACAACTGCTCATTGTAGCCTAACCAAACTGACACATAACATTAATCATCACAGATGCCTACCTATTACAATACTATTCCACAATGGGTGGATAATATGGATAATTCAGTAAGGCTGTACTGCAAAATTGATTTATTTCAAAACATTAATTGCACTGTTCATGGATCTGTTCTCTAAATGTGTGTGCTAATTTACCCACACCGCTATTTTCACTATCTCTGTGCATCCAGTAAGATATCTTATTTAGGTGTTACGGCTAAATTTTCAGCAGTATGGAAAAAACTAAAAACTGGTTTTATTTCTTATTTAAAATAGAAGGGTAAGTGGGTAATCTTCCTAATATTGCTTGTTTGCCCAGATTATGCCATTGAGATTTGATTATGATTTTATTTCCATTTGCTTTTTCTGGTAAGACCCAGATAATATTTTTATTTTTACCAGCTTACAGTTCTTTACCATTTTCTGAAATCTCACACATTTGAATTAGATGCAATTTCGAAAAAAGATAAAATGTAAAGTGGATTAAATTACTTAAATCAATGAAGATATATTTGAGAATCCTAAATGGGCTTGCAAATAATTGTACTCATAAAATATTCTTTCCTTTTAATTAGCTTCCTGTACTTCCAGGTTGTCATTATAGCAAGATACCAGTTGACTGATATGCCTCTCTCATACTCTCCAATAAAAGACTGAAGATGTGCAGAGACCAAAACATGAAACATTTAATAAAATAATGATAAGAGGGAAAAATATGGGAGGTATACGGTGAATGGGTTTGAACTGAGAAAAAAAAAGGCTCCTCTACTTTTAGAAACACAATGACCCATTAAGGCAGAAAAAAGATAAGAGAAGACTTTGTCTCTCTCTCATTGTCAGCCTAGACCAGGAATCCAGAGTTACTCCACTGGCCAGAAAACTAGGCAACCACTGTGGCATAGTGACCATTTCTGAGACGACCAGAGTCCTGCTCAACATTTCCACATCCCTAGCACCATTTTATATTCCTATCTGTCTATATTCATTGGGAAAGTAATTCCCATACCCGTATGATTTATCCAATATTATTGAGCACCTACTATAGTTAGACATTATTCTGGGTGTTGAGAATATGACAGTGAACATAAAAAGTACCTTCTTAGTGCTTATATACTAGTTGGAGGAAACAGAAAATAAACTAAAAACAATAAATGGATGAACTACATAGTATGCTAGAAAGTGATAAATGCTATGGAAAAAATGAAAAGAAGAAGAGGACAAGAGGTGTTGGGAGTGTGATGGGGTGAGCAATATAGTCAGGGTAGGCCTTATTAAGTCATCAGAATCTTACTTGGAGATAGATACGTATATGTGTTCCTGTGTGTGTGTGTGTGTGTATATATACATATAAATTTTGTGCCTATATTCAGAATTTCAAATTTAGTATCTCTAGCAGGACCTCAGAATCTGTACCCCTGTCCATTGACTTATTCACTCCAACTTATAAACGTGTTTATATCTCCCATCTTGAAACAAAATTTTAAAGATATAATTAAAAATAATTTGCGTAACTTCCCCTTCCCCCACACCTCAAAAACTCTGACTCTCTTCTTTCCTCCTTAGCTAGAATTCCAGAAATAATAATTTGTACTTAAGATCTCCATTATGTATATTTTTATTTATCAGACACATACATAGTGCTTATTAAGTGCCAGGGATTATTCTAAGCTCAACGTAGTTGCTATTATTGTAGTCTTTATTTTATCTCCATACTATATTGCCTCAGCCAGTTGAGTCATCTGGTTCTTCCCATTTTCAGTATCTATTAGGGTAATTTACAACAGAGACAATTTGCCTGGCAGAACATAAGGAAATTTTTTTGGCACTGGGTAAACCATAAGCCATGGGAATTCAGCAATGTTCTGTTTCATGTCAGCTGCAGAGAGAGACACTTTCATAAACATTATGCAAAGCTCTAAATATGCAATAACTTCTTTACTTTCCTCCCAATTGCTCCATCTCACAATAATGCTGTATCTTAACCACCTGAAGAAAAAGGCAGTAGAGGAAAATTTAGAATAGACAAGATAAATGAGCTTGTTGCTATAACCTATGCCTTTTTTCCTGGGAGGGTGCAGATCCTATATTGTCTCAGTCTTGCCTCATTCTTGGATTTTTCAAATTGTTCATAACCAGACTCTTTGATGCCTTGAGCCAAATATACATCTATATCTATATCCATATCTCTATCTCTCTCTCTCTCTCTCTCTCTCTCTCTCTATATATATATATATATAGTGTGTGTGTGTGTATGTGTTGTCGTATGTATTAATAGATGGGGGTTTTAATGGATCCTAAGCAAATGTTTCTCCTTTCTCCAGTACTTAATGAGAGGCAAACTTTTTACTGAAATGAAAGGAATAAAGGACATAAATTATACAGATATATCTGGTCATTTAAAGCCATTCCACCTTAAGTGTCAGCAAACATTTGGTATTGGTAATATTTTTACTTCAACCTCTCCTTATCTCATATTGCCTGTGTTTACTCATATTATATGCTCCCTTTCCTCATCTTTATTAACAGATAGACTTTACACTGAAATCCATGTATTTTCCTGTGTTAGTTGTCCTCCCAACCCTACTTGATGCTTCAGTGGGGACCAATGTATTAGCACACTCTATAATTGACAGTAGTTCATAGGTGGGGCAGAACTCAGGGACAGTGTGGTGACCTTAGATTACTTCTTTTTATTTTATTTGGTATGTTTGAATCTATTGCAATTTTTAGTATTTTATTTATTTCAAAATATTAAAGGGTTACAAATGTTTTTTTACGTGGCTATGTGTTATAATGCTTAATTCAGGGCTTTTAGTGTGCCCATCACCCAAATAGTGTCCACTGTACCTGATAGGTAAGGTTTTATCACTCCTCTCAACACTTCCCCCTTCTTGATTTCTGATGACCTTCACATCTTTATGTGCCCATGTGTGCCCATCAATTAGCTCCCAATTATTAGAGAATACATGTGGTGTTTGTTTTTTCATTCCTGAGATATTTCACTTAGGATAATGGTCTCCACTTCCACCCAAGTTGCTGCAAATGACATTATTTCATTTATTTTCATGGCTGAGTAGCACTCCACGATATATACATACCATATTTTCTTAATCTACTCATGAATTGATGGGCACGTAGGTTGTTGCCACATCTTTGTGATTGTGAATTGTGCTGCAAAAAACATTTGAGTGCAGGTGTCTTTTTGATAAAATGATGTATTTTCCTTTGAATAGCTACCCAGTAGTTGGACTGCTGCATTGAATGGTAGGTCTACATTTGTTTCTTTGAGGAATCTCCATACTGTTTTGCATAGAGGTTGTCCTAATTTGCAGTACTACCAACAGTGTATAAGCGTCCCTTTCTCTCTGCATCCATACCAGCATCTATTGTTTTTGAAGTTTTTAATAATGGCCATTTTGAGGGGGGTAAGGTGATATCTCATTGTGGTTTTAATTTGCATTTCCCTATGATCAGTGATGTTGAGCATTTTTTTCAATTGTTTCTTGGCCATTTGTCTATCTTTCTTTTGCAAAAATTCTGTTCATGTCTTTTGCCCACTTTTTAAGGGTTTTTTTTTTCTTGCTGATTTGTTTGAGGTTTTTATAGATTCTGGATATTGGCCTTTTATCAGATGTATAGTTTGTGAATATTTTCTCCCTTCTGTAGGTTGTCTCTTTACCCTGTTGATTATTCCCTTTGCTATGCAGAAACTTTTTAATTTAATCATGTCCCATTAATTTATTTTTGGTGCTTCTGTATTTGCCTTTGAGGTCTCAGTCATAAATTCTTGGCTTAGTCTGATGTCTAGAAGAGTTTTTTCTACATATTCTTCTTCTAGAATTTTTATGGTTTTACGCCTTACATTTAAGTCTTTTATACATCTTGAATTAATTTTTGTATATGGCAAGAGATAGGGGTCCTATTGCATTCTTCTGCATGTGGCCATCCAGTTTGCCCACACCATTTATTGAATAGGGCATCTTTTCCCCAATGTATGTTGCTGTCTGCTTTGTCAAAGATCAGTTGGTTGTAGGTAGATGGTTTTATATCTGGGTTCACATTACTTCTTCATGACTGTTGGCCAAGATTTTGTAGAACTGGGTCTAGATGCATCATCATGTGCATCATCTCAGCACATTACTGCATATTTGGAAGAAACAGAAAGCCTGCTTTGCTGCAGGAAATTCAAAGTCATTAGATAGGTTAGGCTCACAGAATCACAGAGCCTTCATAAACTTTTAATCTTACTGGTTTTTGAGGTTTCATATTAAATCCTAGGACATTTTCCTCTGGACCAAATTCTGGACCTAAGCTCCTTGATCTAAACCCCACAATTTGAATTCATTTCCTTCTCCGACATATTTTCTGTTTTGATTCTCATTGCTCATTTAAAGGCAGTTCCTGTGCTGTATCTTGTTAATTACATGGAACCCAATTTGTAATTATACATAGATACCCCATCTTCATATATTTATAATTCATTTCCAGTTATCTTTGGTTCAATCCAAGTATTTTCCAAATAAACATAACAATGAAAATTCAGAAAATTATAGGCATTTCAGTTTCAGTACAAATATCTGAATTTTTGTATGGATTAAAAATATGTCACAGGAGAGGGGAGGCAAGAAGGCCGAATGGAGACATCAGTCACCAGATCATCTCAGGAAAAAGGAAAATTTTAGATGATTAAAAAGATGGCCCAGGTGTAATTCTAAGGGAAAAGTGCCAGAACCTACTGGAGATTCCACAGGAAGAAGTTGGAGAGCAGAACAAGAAAGAGCAAGATTTCAGCAAAGATCAACAACCAGTGAATTTAGGACTCCATGGAAAGGTTAGGTTGAAGTGTTTGTTTCTTCTCCCTTCATACCTCTGGCAGACTGCAGGCTCATGAACTATTGGAGAGCTTCTCTACCCTCATGAGCCCAAAAGATGCTACCACCAGTGAACAGGGACCTTCTTGAAAACAAAGCACTGGGCTGCCAGCCCCCTTGGTATTGCTCCCTGTCACCACAGACCTGAACCAAGGCAGTGGGCACCATACTTCTTCTCCACCCATCCTGTGCTTTTGTTTTCCCCAGGGAGCTGCAGTCCTTCAGATTTTGGGTCACTGGTTCCCATGAAAACATTTACCAACTCCTGCCCAGACTACAGTGGCCACAAGGGCCCTATGAGCCCTGAGAGAACTGTGTGATCCCAGAGCTTGAACATTGGACATTCTAGGCAGGCTGCCTTCCTGGGAGAGGGACAAAGGGGACAAGAGTGTCAGCTGTCCTCCATTAAGACTCATTTCCTCCTCCCCCCCCCACTGCTGTCAAGTGACAGAGGTGCCCCAAGGGATGATTGAGCCAGGGCTTTCAGGAGTGGCTGCTTCTCCTCTGTTGGCATGCCCACTATGCCAAGGCTTCCACAGAGAGTAGATATCACATCTTTCCTCTTAAAGACCTTGAGTGGACCAAAGGGTGCTCAGTCTGTAAGCTACCTGCCTGCTGGCCCTCCCTGGTGCTGCTCACCTGACTGCTCCAGCAGAGCAGGGTATACAAACAAAACAAGAGTCTACCCAACAGATGAAGAGAAATCCACCCCACTTATCAATTCTTTCAAAAAATGTGAATGGTTTGAACTCCCCACTCAAGAGACATGGGCTGGCTGAATGCATAAAAAAATACAAGCCAAGTATCTGCTGTCTCCATGAAACACATCTAAACCACTAGGACTCATTCACACTCAAGGTGAAGGGAAGGAAAATAATATTCCAGGTAAATGGAAACCAAAAGAAAGCTTGTGTAGCCATTCTTACATCAGATAACATAGACTTTATATCTACAAATGTAAGGAAAGACAAAGATGGTCATTATATAATGGTAAAGGGAACCATTCAACAAGAAGACATAACAATTCTAAATATTTACACACCTAACACAGGAGCACCCAGACTCAAAGCAAATACTACTGGACCTAACATAATGATAAATAACAGCACTGTAATACCAGGGGACATCAACACCCCATTGACAGAATGGGACAGATCCTCCAAACAGAAAATAAACAAGAAATAATGTACTTAAAGAGAACTCTAGAACAAATGGGCCTAACCGATATCTATAGAATATTCTACCCCAAAACCACTGAAAATACATTCTTCTCATCAGCTCATGGAACATTATCTATGACTGATCACATCCTAGACCACAAAACATGTCTCAACAAATATAAAAAAAAATAGAAATTAGACCATGTGTCTTCTCAGACCACAGTGGAATAAACTTAGATATCAACTAAATAGAAACACTCATCTACACAAAAAGTCATGAAGCTATCATTCAAACTAGTTCTGAATGATAGCTGGGTCAAGGAGGAAAATAAGATAGAAATCAAAAGATTCTTCAAACTAAATGATAAAGGGGACACAAGTTATCAAAATCTGTGGGATACAGCTAAAGCAATCCTGAGAGGAAAATTCATAGCTCTAAATGTCTACATCCAAAATAAAGACACATCACAAATCAACACTTTAATGAATCATCTCAAGGAACTGGAAAAGGAGGACCAAACCAATCCCAAGCAGAAGAAAAGAAATAACCAAGATCAGAGCAGAGCTAAACAAAATCAATAAGAAAAGAATTATACAGATTAATGAAACAAAAAGGTGGTTCTTTGAAAAGATACACAAAATTGACAAGCCTCTCACTAGATTTACCAGAAGTAGAAAGGAAAGGACTCTGATAAGCTCAATCAGAAATGAAAAAGAAATCACAACTGATACCATGGAAACACAATATATCATGTTGGAATACTATAAAAATCTCTATGCACATAAACTTGGAAACGTGGAGGAAATGGAGAAAACCTTGGAAGCACACAACCTCCCTAGGCTTAATCAGGAAGAAGTAGAATTCCTGAACAGACCAATATCAAATACTGAAATTTAAGCAGAAATAAAAAATCTTCCAACAAAAAAAGTCCCAGACCAAATGGTTTCACACTGGAATGTTACCAGACCTTCAAAAAAGAACTGATACCTATACTACAGAAATTATTCCATAAAATCAAGAAGGAAGAAATTCTTCCCAACTCATTTTATGAAGTCAATATCACTTTGATACCAAAGCCAGGAAAGGACCTAATAAAAAAGGAAAATTACAGACCAATATCCCTTATGAATATACATGCAAAAACTCTTAATAAAATCCTAGCAAATCAAATTCAGCTGCACATCAAAAAAATAATTCAGCATGACCAAATGGGCTTCACCCCTGAGATGTAAGGATGGCTTAACATATGCAAATCTATAAATATAATTTACCACATAAACAAAAGCAAAAACAAAGACCACATGATACTCTCAATAGATACAGACAAAGCATTTGACAAAATCCAGCACCCTTTATGATAAGAACACTTAACAAAATCGGCATAGATGGGACTTACCTCAAAATGATAAAAGCCATATACAACAAACCCACAGCCAACATCATACTGAATAGGGAAAAATTGAATGCATTCCCACTTAGAAATGTAACCAGACAAGTTTGACCACTATCACCACTTCTATTCAAAATAGTGCTAGAAGTCCTAGCCAGAGAAACCCTAAAGGGAAGGAAATCAAGACTACCCAAATGTGGAAAGAAGAGGTAAAACTATCGCTCTTTGCTGACAATATGATTTTATACCTATAAAACCCCAAACATTCTGCCAAGAGACTACAGGAATTGATAAATAAATTCAGCAAAGTGTCAGGTTAAAAAATCAGTATACAAAAATCAGTAGCATTCATATACCAAAACGGTCAAGCTGAGAATTGAATCAAAGACTCAATACCTTTCACAACAGCAACAATGAAAATAAAATACCTAGGAATATATTTAACTAAGGAGGTTAAGACCTCTACAGACAGAACTACAAAACACTGAGGAAGGAAATTGCAGAGGATGTAAACAGATGGAAAAATATACCATGCTCATGGATTGGCAGAATCAACGTTGTTAAAATGTCTATGTTACCCAAAATGATCTACAGATTCAGCAATCCCCGTTAAAATACCAAGGTAATTTTTTGGAGATCTAGGAAAAATAATTTGTTCCTTCATATCAAACCATAAAAGACCCCAAATAGCCATAGCAACTTTAAGTAATAAGAACCAATCTGGAGGTATCACTTTACCAGACTTCAAGCTATACTACAGGCTATAGTAACCAAAACAGCATGGTACTGCCACAAAAACAGAGACATATACCTATGGATCAGTACAGAGAATCCAGATATAAAACCAGCCTCATATTGCCATCTGATGTTTGACAAAGAAGACAAAAACACACACTGGGCAAAAGAATCCCTATTAGATAAGTGGTCCTGGGAAAATTGGATAGCCACATGTACCAGACTGAAACAGGATTTGCACCTCTCACTATTCACAAAAATGAATTCACGATGTATAACAGACTTAATCCTAAGACATGAAACTAAAAGAATTGTAGAAGAGAATTTTGGACAAACTCTTCCAGATATCAGCCTAGGCAAAGTATTTATGAGGAAGACCCCAAAGGCCATCACAGTAACAACAAAAATTAACAAATGGGACTTGATTAAATTAAAAGGCTTCTGTACAGCCCAGGAAACTATCAATAAAGTGAGTAGACAACCTACAGTGTGGGAGAAAATATTTGTATGCTATATAGCCGATAAAGGGCTGATAACCAGAATCTACAAAGGACTTAAACAAATCAGTAAGAAAAAATCAAACCACCCAATATAAAAGTGGGCAAAAGATATGAACAGAAGCTTTTCAAAAGAAGATAGACTAATGGCCAATAAACATATGAAAAACTTATCAAAGTCTCTATTCATCAGGGAAATGCAAATCAAAACCACAATGAGATATCACCTAACTCCAATGATAATGGCTTATATCAAAAAGTCCCAAAACAACAGATGCTGGCATGGATGTGGAGAGAAGGGAACACTTATACACTGTTGGTGGGAGTGAAAAGTAGACCTACCACTTGATCCAGCAATCCAACTACGGGGTATTTTCCCAAAGGAAATAAAATCATTTTATCTAAAAGACATGTACACTTGAATGTTTATAGCAGCAGAATTCACAATCACAAAGATGTGGAAACAACCCAAGCACCCATCAATGCCTGATTGGATTAATTAAATGTGGTATATGTATACTATGGAGTACTACTCAGCCATAAAAAATGGTGAACCAATACCTTTTGTAACAACCTGGTTGGAACTGGAGACCATTCTTCTATGTGCAGTATTGCAAGAATGGAAAAGCAAATACCACATGTACTCACATTAAATTGGAACTAATTGATCAACACCCATGTGCACATATAGTAGTAAAACTCAACAGAAACCAAGCAGGTGGGAGGGAATAGGAGGGATGGGTAAATTCACATCTAGTTGTTACAGTGCATGCTATCTTGGTGAGGGGCACTCATATATCTTTGACTCAAACTGCACAAAAGCAAATCAAGGAATAAAAATGTTTGTACCCCCATAGTATTCTTAAATAAAAAATGAAGAGGAAATGAAATCAGTATGTCAAAAAGAAAAAAGATAACTCTTTTGAATCAACCCCGTCAGTCAAAAATAAAGAACAAAGAATCAAGAAGAATAAAGAAAGTCTGTAAGAAATTTTGGATTATGTAAAATGGACAAATATAAGAATTATAGGCATTCTTGAGTGTGAAGAATAAAAAGCAAAAGACCTGGAAAACCTTTTTGAGGCAATAATTGAGGGAAACTTCCTTAGTATGGTTAGAGATTTAGATATCCAGATACAAGAAGTTCAATGAACACCTTGGAGATTCACTGCAAAAAGGACATCACCAAAGCATATAGTCACCAGGCTGGTTAAATTCAATGTGAAGGAGGAACTATGAGCCAGGAGGCAAAACCATCAAGTAATTTACAAAGGAAAATCCGTGAGTTAAACAACACACTTCTAAATGGAAACCTTAGAAGCCAGAAAGGAAAAGGGTCCTACCTTTGTTCTCCTTAAACAGAATAACTTCCGGCGAAGAACTTTCTATCCTGCAAAACTAAATTTCATAAATAAAGGAGAAAGAAAGTCTTTTCTAGACAAGCAAACACTAAGGAATTTTGTCACCAGTTATATCTGCCCTACAAGAAATGCTGAAAAGTTTTCCATACATGGAACAGAACAGTTAATATCCCTCAGTGTACAAATATCCAAAACTTAAATCTTACAGCTCTCATACAACAGTAATACAAGATAAAGAACAAAGCCACTAGGTAACAATCAAAATGATGACCAAAACGGTATCTCATATATCAATACTAACATTGAATGTGAATGGTCTTTATGCCCCTTAAAAGATGTAGACTAAGTAGATTAAAAAACACAACTGAAATATATGCTGTCTCCAAGAAACACATATACCTTGCATTGATTCTCATAGACTCAATGTAAAGGGGTGGAGAAAATATTCCATACAAAGGGAAAGAAAAAGTGAACATGAATAGCTATTCTCATATCAGATAAAATAGACATTAAATGAATAATGGTAAAAAAAGACAAAGATGTCTATTATATAATTATAAAGGGATCAATTCAACAAGAAGAAAAAACAATCCTAATTGTATATGTACCTAATACAGGAGCTCCCAGAGTTATAAAGAAAATTCTACTATATCTAAGGAAGGAAATAAACAGCAATATCATAATAGCCAGGGATTTCAACACTCCACTGACAGAACTAGACGGATCATCAAGGCAGAAGATCAACAAATAAACACTGGACTTAAATTGGACTCTAGAACAAATGGACCTGACAGACATTTACAAAACACTTTGCCCAAAAACTGCAGAATATACATTCTTCTCATCAGCACAAGAAACATTTTTCAAGGTAGATCATATGTTAGCCCACAGAACAAATCTCAGCAAATTTAGAAAAACTGAAATCATATGATTTACCTTCTCAGATCATAGTGGAATAAAACTAGAAATCAATTCCAAGAGGAACTCTCAATATTACACAAAAGCATGGATTTTAAATAACCTGATGCTGAATGATCCCTGGGTTATTGATAAAATCAAGAGGGAAACCAAAAAATTTTGAATTGAACAACAAAGGTGACACAAGCTTCTGAAAATCTGTGCAATACAGAAAAAGCAATGCTAAGGAAAAAGCTCATAGCCTTAAATGCTTACATCAAAAATACAAAAAGATCACAAATTAGCAACCTAGTGTCACATCTCAAGGACTGAAAAAAAAGAAGAAAAAAACAAACCCAAAGCTAGAAAAAGGAAAGAAATAAAAAGTCTCAGAATAGAAATAAATGAAATGGAAACAAACAAACAAAAAAATACAAATGATCAACAAAACAAAAAGTTTGTTCTTTGAAAAGGTAAACAAAATAAATAGAACACTAGCTAGATTAAACAGAAATAGAAGAGAAGGGACCCAAAGAAGCTCAATCAGAAATGAAAAAGGAGATATTACAACTGATCCCACAGAAAGAAAATATCCTCTGTGAATATTATGAAAACCTCTATGCCCACAAACTAGTAAACCAGAGGGAATAGATAAGTTCTTGGAAACACACAACATCCCAAGCCTGAATCAGGAAGAAATAGAAATTCAGAACATACCAATAATGAGTAGCAAGATTGAAACAGTAACAAAAGAAGCCCCAGCCTAGATGGATTCACAGCTTAATTCTACCAGACCAACAAAGAACCGGCACCCCCCCTACTGAAACTGTTCCATACTTTGAGAAAGAGAGAACCCTCCTTAACTCATTCTCTGAAGCCAGTGTCACATTGATAACAAAGTCAGGAAAGGACACAACAAAAAGAGAAAACTACAGACCAATCTCTCATATCAATATAAATGTAAAAATCCTCAAAAAAATACTAGCAAACCAAATTCAACAGCACATCATGAAGGTAATTCACCATGATCAAGTGGGTTTAATCGCAGGGATGCATGGATGGTTCAACGTAAATTAATCAATAAATGTGATTCACCACATAACAGAAGTAAAATCAAAGATCATATGATCATGTAAATAGATAAAGAAAAATCATTCAATAAAATCCAGCACTGCTTCATCATAAAATCCCCCAACAAACTAGGCATAGAAGGAACATACCTCAAGAGCATAAAAGCTATATATGACAAACCCACAGCCAAAATCATATTAAATATGGAAAAGTTGAAAGCATTCCCCCTAAGAACTAGAACACAAGTGTGACCATTGTCTGCACTGCTATTCAACATAATACTGGAAGTCCTAGCCAGAGCAATCAGGCAAGAGAAAGAAATAGGGAAAGAGGAGGTCAAATTATCCCTGTTTGCTGACGATATAATCTTGTATATAGAAAACCCTAAAAACTCCACCAAAAAAAAACCCCTAAAATTGATAAATAAATTCAGCAAAGTCTCAGGTTACAATATCGATGTACACAAATCAGTAGAATTTCTGTATACTAGTAACAGTCAAGCTGAGAGTCAAAGCAAGAATGCAATACCATTTACAATAGCTGTAAAGAAAATAAAATACCTAGGAATACACTTAACCAAGGAGGTGAAGCTTTACAAGGAGAACTATTAAACACTGATGAAAGAAATCATATGTGACACAAACAAATGGAAAAATTAAAACATCCCATGCTCATGGAGTGGAAGAATCAATATTGTTAGAGTGTTCATACTGCCCAAAGTGATTTATGGATTCAACACAATTCCCATCAAAACACCAATGCCATTTTTCACAGATCTAGAAAAAATAATCCTAAATTTCATATGGAACCAAAAAAGAGCCTGAATAACCAAAGCAATCTTAAGCAAAAGAACAAATCTGGAGGCATCACCTTACCTGACTTCAAATTATACTACAAGGCTATAGTAACTAAAACAATATGGTACTCGTATAAAAGTAGTGACATAAACCAACGGACCAGAATAGAAAACTGAGAAATAAAACTGTATAGCTAAGAACAACTGATTTTTGACAAAGCAGTCAAAAAGCTACACTGGGGAAAGATGCTCTATTCAATAAATGGTGCTGGGAAAATTGGATAGCCACGTGCAGAAGAATGAAACAGGGTCCCTATCTCTCACCATATACAAAAATTAACTCAAGATTGATTAAAGAGCTAAATGTAAGACCTGAAACCATAAACAGTTTGGAAGAAACCATAGGAAAAATTCTCCTAGACATTGGCCTAGGCATAAAATTTATGACTAAGACCCCAAAGGCAAATACAGCAAAAACAAAAATAAATAAATGGGGCTTGATTAAATTAAAAGGCTGCTGCACAACAAAGGAAATAACCAACAGAGTAACTTAAAATCTAACCACTGCTACTGTGAATAGTGCTGCAATAAACATGGGAATGCAGATCTCTTTTGTATACTGATTTCCTTTCTTTCGGAAATATACTCAACAGTAGGATCGCTGAATCAGAGTAGTTCTGTTTGTAGCTTTTTAAAGAAACCTCCATACTGTTCTCCATAGTGGCTGTACTAATTTACATTCCCACCAGCAGTGTATGAGGGTTCCCCTTTCTCCACATCCTCACCAGCACCTGTTATTTTTTGTCTTTCTGATAACAGACATTTTAACTAGGGTGACATGATATCTCATCGTGGTTTTAATTTGCATTTCCATAATGACTAGGGATGTTAAGCATTTTTTTCATATACCTGTTAGCCATTTGTATGTCTTCTTTTAAGAAATGCTTATTCAGATCTTTTGCCTATTTTAAATTGGATTACTTGTTTTTATACTATTGAGTTGAGTTCCTTATATATTCTGGTTATTAATAACTTATCAGATGATAGTTTGAAAATATTTTCTCCTATTCTGTAGGTTGTCTCTTCACTTTGTTGGTGGTTTCCTTTGCTGTCCAGAAGCTTTTTAGCTTGATGTAATTCCACTTTTAATCCCATTCTTGCTCTTGTTGCCTGTTATTTTGAGGTCTTATCCAAAAAATCTTTGCTGAGACCAGTGTCCTGAAGCATTTACTCAATGTTTCCTTCTGGTACTATAGTTTTATAATTTATGGTCTTACATTTAAGTCTTTAATGCATTTTGAGTTGATTTTTTGTATATGGTAAGTGATAGTGGTCTACTTTTGTTCTTCTGCGTGTGGATATACAGTTTTCCCAGCACAATTTGTTGAATAGGCTATCTTTTCCCATGTACGTTCTTGGCACCTTTGTCAAAAATGAGTTGGCTATAAATCTGTGGATTTATTCTGTGCTCTGTATGCTGTTTGATTGTTCTATGTGTTTTCTTTTATGCCATCAATGGATGAATGGATAAGGAAAATTTGGTGTATATACATAACTGAATATTATTCAGCCATAAAAAGAATGAAATCCTGTCATTTGCAGCAACATGGATGGAACTGGAGGATATTATATTAACTGAAATAAGCAAGGCACAGAGAGACAAATATCCCATGTTTTCACTTATATGTGGGAGCCAAAAATATTGTTCTCATGGAGTTAGAGAATAGAACTGTGGTTACCAGAGGCTGGGAAGGATCTGCGAGAGGGTGGGATGAAGAAAGTTTTGTTAATGGGTGCAATGATACAGTTAGATAGAAGGAATAAGTTTTAGTGTTTGACAGCACAGTAGAGTGACTATAGTTAACAAGAATTTGTTATATATTTCAAAATAGTTAGAAGAGAAGTTGTGGCATGTTCCCAACACAAATGATGAATATTTGAGGTAATGGATAGCCCTATTACCCTGATTTTATCATTACACATTGTATGCATGTATCAAAATATCACATGTACTCCCATACATATGTACAATTATTATGTAACTATTAAAATATAAATAGTGCTCTTATCATCTTGACCTTTAGGAAGTTTTTAGTAGCTTTGTCATCCTTTTTAACCCTTAGGTTACAAACTGGCAGCTGGATTGGTAAATATGGCCAGAAAATATATTTTGTTTGGCCTGCACAGTACTTTTCCAATTGAATTAGTAGACAAGGTTTAAAAATTGGGCAATTGCATACAAGAAAATCTATATTTTTGGTAATGGGCTCTCCAATTCTCTATAGTCTCCATTAGACTAACTGTATTCATTTTTGTGACTCACCTCAATCATGCATGTAATTAAGTTTCTAATGTATACAAAAGTATTTGAAGAAAATAAATGTTCTCCAGGAGAATTCCCCAAAATAAAAATAAATCTCTTAAAGATATTTCCTTTCACAAGTATCCAATTGTTCTCACCCTTATTGAAGGGTAGATACATTCTCATAATATAGATTTTAAAGCAATTATTCCCTAGAAAGTACACATCGACAGGAGTTTTAAAACCATTTAGCCCTTTCACAAGTGCCCTGGGAACAGCTTCAATTCAGTGTCCCTGCCATAAGCCAGAGGGTATGACCCTTTCTCTGAGAACTAGTGAAAGCAAATAAATTTTTTTGCTTTTGAGTGAAAAAAACCACAGCCTACTTAAACATAAAATAAATTTTAAAAGACAATATTTCTTTGATATGAGTCTACAAGCAATTGATTTATTATGGTCTCTGTGCAGTCAAACCTCTCTGCTAATGATAATCTGTATAGTTTAATGCAAATATACACAAGAATGAACATTGCTTATTCAAAACCTTTGTACCTTTTATTCACTTGTATAACATTAAAAAATGTAGTAATAACCTTTCTCCCTAATAAAGACCTACTTCACAATATTCAAATGACACACATCATAAACTTAAAATGTTAGGAAATTGGCCACTGATGAAAGAATATTTCAGAATTATTTTAACCTTTGAAGTATATATTCCTATATGTTTCTGAAGGTTTGCAAATCAGAGCTGCTTTGTCCAACTGAAAGATATTTGTTTAAGGCAGAGATTAATTCTGCAAATAAGCTGTTTTAAATGCCCAAGGACAGAATATATATTTGCCTTTCAGCCAAATACAAATTTTGGAGTTTATCCTGCCCCTCCCTCCCCCACCTCCTGGGAAGATTTTTCAAGGTCCTCTGCAACAGCAGTCCCCAACCTTTTTGACACCAGGAACCGGTTTCATGGAAGGCAATTTTTCCACATACTGGGGTGGGGGAATGGTTTCAGTATGATTCAAGTACATTACATTTATTGTGCACTTTATTTTTATTATTATTACATTGTCACTTGCCACTCACTGATAGGGTTTTGATATGAGTCTACAAGCAATTGATTTGTTATGGTCTCTGTGCAGTCAAACCTCTCTGCTAATGATAATCTGTATTTGCAGCCACTCCCCAGCACTAGCATCACCGCCTCAGCTCCACCTCAGATCATCAGGCATTAGATTCTCATAAGGAGTGCCCAACCTAGATCCTTTGCATGTGCAGTTTACAGTAAAGTTTGCACTCCTATGAGAATCTAATGCCACCGCTGATCTGACAGGAGGCAGAGCTTATGCAGCAATGTGAGCAATGGAGAGTGGCTGTAAATACAGATGAAGCTTGGCTTGCTCACCAGCCACTCACCTCCTGCTGTGAGGCTCAGTTCCTAACAGGCCACAGACCACTATCAGTCTGTGGCCCAGGGGTTGGGGACCACAGCTCTACAACTTGTAAAGGAAACAAGTTTGACACATATTTATAAACTCAGTTCAAAACTTGAGACCAGTCAGACTAACAAGGCCCACGCCCAGGGCATTATTTCTATTCTCAAGTGATCCCAGCAGTTTTTAAAAAATTCAGATCCATTAACAACACTCACCTTAGTGTGTTTTCCCCCAGATCAGCTTACCAGCCTTTCAGCTAAACTGAAGTTCTCATAACTCCCAAAGCCCTGTCTCATGCACTTGTAAACAGAATCTGTTTGCTTTCATTCCCAGGCATTACAGTCTGCCATAGTCACTTATTTCAGGTGAGAAAACAGTTGCTGTAATTGTTTCACAACCTATTCCTGTTCACCTGTCGTATTTGGGGTCAAACTCATCTCCACAGTAAACTTAAAAGACAATTCATGGGATCCCCTGAACACAACCCTTCCCCCAACACAAACACACTCACACAAACATAGACACACACATGAAAACATACTTCAAGGCTGGTTCTGACTTATGAAAGACTTTTTGTATTGTGAGCATTCAGAGTTCAGGGTCACAGTTCCTCAGATCCTTCCTATCGATCCTAGGAAACCTGACAGGACCCTTCCCTCAGCAACTGAAACCACTCTTAAATAAAACAATCCTGAAAGTGACCAGATTTAAGGAGCGTATTCAGCAGGTGCCAAAGGTAGGCACTCAATACACATTAAAGGCCACTTTCTGACATCACAGATTCAGCAAGGCTTCCTCGTCCATTCTCTAGCACTGGTGCAGTACTACCTTCCCACTAACCTCCACCATATTTTGACCACTACAAGGATCTATTCTCAATTCTACACATGGCTCCTAGGGACTAAGTACCGAGTAAAGACTGTTGGCAGGCGGAATTCTTTTGCTAGCACAGGACTAGCAGGATCAGTAGTCTGTCTAACGACTGAGAGAGGTCTTATGTATATTTTCCATATCTTCTATTTTTGGCTATACACACTCTTAATGCATGGGAGTCGTAAGATCCTGTCCTAACAAGAGACATCAGAGAGAGCATTTCTAAGATACAATATTGATTTCACAAAACTTCTAATTTTCGGTCTATTATTCTGCACCCATCTCAGATTAACCAGTTGCTTGAACCATGCCTCGAAGCAGAGAGGAACAACAGAGGAAGAACATTATAACATAACAAAAATTAGCTTTTACTACAACACCTCTACTCTTTAGTCCTCAGGGGGTTTGTGTTATCGTTGTTCATGCTCAACCTCAGATAACACAAGTTGGCTGTAACCATACTTTTCATTGCCTCAGAACAAAGCAAACAACTACAAGAGTAATAGCAACAACTACTATACATCATATAGGCAAAAATTCTTATTCTTCACTTTCCCTAATTATAGCATTCTGTGTGTGTGCATGTGTGTGTGTGTGTGTTGTGTTGGTGGGAAGGTAAATGCTATAACTTACTCTAAGCAAATATTTTTCCAACCCCTGTTGTAGGCATTTTACCTTCATTGATAGGAACAAAGGAAAGCCATGATGCAATTATGAAACTATCATGCAAATAAAATGTCAAGGAGTAGGGGTGGGACAAAGTTTACCAACGCTCCCAAATGCCCCTAAATTTACTATCAGGCCTCTATAGAGTTGTTAGTATTAGAAATCATCTATCTCCACTTCTTTATCTATTCTCCCCAGAGCTCAGCACAGTGCAGCTTCTGCCTTTTTCTCACTCAACTAAAACTAACCTTGCAACACTTACCTATGATTCCTGGATTCTAAACCAAAACCAAACACTTCTTAGTCCCTAATTTAGTTGAACCAATGCAGCTTTTTACCAGCATGACTACTCCCTGATCCTTGAAATTCTCTCTTCATCAGTTGATTTTAAAAACTTTGCTCTCTCCTGGTTCTACTTCTCTCTGCACACTCTTTTTCAGGATCCATATATGTTGCCATTCCCCAGGAAAGCACCAAATATACAGAAATCCCTTCCTGTTCAAAAGTGAAGTAAACAGTAATAAACCAGCCACCTTCTACTTACTTATTTAAATGGGAGTGATCCAGTTTCTATACATTAAATTGGACAAAATTAGATTAGATTGAGTCATATTAGATGAAGCTAAGTCAAATAATCACTACACTATTAAAAGATCACAAGTAATCATCAACTCAGAAGTGGTAGGGTCATCCTCAACCTTATTATCTCCCTCATTGCCACATCCACGAGGTCATAGTATCCTATTAAATCTCCCTTCCAAGTATTTCTCAAATTCATTGCCTCCTCTCCATTCCCACTACTTGTCCCTTAGATATGGCCTTCTACATCTTTTTCCTATACTTTATATAGCATTTTAATTCATTTTCCAGACATTAGATTTTTTTCTCTTTAATCTTTTTTTCTTTATTGTTGATCTTTGCAAATAATTTCTGAGCTTGTCTCTAACCTATTTGATATTACCTTTTTAAATTTCAACATATTTAGTGAGTACAAGTGGAGTTTTGTTACATGGATATATTGTACAGTGATGGAGTCTGGGCTTTTAGTGTACTCATCACCCAAATAGTGTACGTACCCAATAGGTAATTTTTCATACCACAACCCTTCCCACCCTTCCCCTTCTCAGTCTCCAATGTCGATTATACTACTCTGTATGCACCTGCGTACCCATAGCTTAGGTCCCACTTACAAGTGAGAATATGAACGATTTGGTTTTTTATTCCTGAGATATTAATACTTAGGATCATGGCCTCCAGTTCCATCCAAGTTGCTGCAAAAAACACTATTTCATTTTTATGGCTAAGTAGTCTGCCATGGGGTGTGTGTGTGTGTGTGCACTTGTGTGTGTGTATGTGTATACACATTTTCTTAATTCACTCATCGGTTGGTGGACACTTAGGTTTATTCCATATCTTTGCAATTGTGAATTGTGCTATAATAAATGTATGAATACAGGTGTATTTTCTTTTTTGCTTTATTTTTTTTTTATTTCAAAGTATTACGGGGGTACAAATGTTTTTGGTTACATGTATCAATTTTGTAATGTTTGAGTAAGGGTAATAAGTGTGCCCATTACCCAGATAGTGTTCATTGTTCCCGTTAGATAGGTTTTCACCCATGCCCTCCTCCCCCTCCCCCCTGATTGATTTCCATTGAGTTATACTTCCCTCTATGCACATGTGTGCTCATCAGTTAGTTCCAATTTAATAGTGAGTACATGTAGTGTTTGTTTTTCCATTCTGTAGATACTTCACTTAGGAAAATGGTCTCCAGTTCCATCCAAATTGTTGCAAAAGGCATTAAGTCATCATTCTTCACAGCTGAGTAGTATTCCATGGTATACATATACCACATTTTGTTAGTCCACAAATCCTCTCATGAATTGGTAGGCATTTGGGTTGATTCCACAGGTGTATTTTTGATATAATAAATTATTTTCCTTTGGGTATATACCCAGTAGTGGGATGATGGTATCCAGTGGTAGATCTACTATTATTTCTTTGAGAACTATCCATACTGTTTGCCATACAGGTTGTACTAATTTACATTCCCACCAGCAGTGTATGAGTATTCTGTTTTCATTGCATCCACATCAACATCTTTTGTTTTTTGACTTTTTAAATAATGGCCATTATGACGGGTAAGGTGGTATATCACTGTAGTTTTAATTTGCATACCCCTGACAATTAGTGATGTTGTATAAAGTTTCATATGTTTGTTTGGCATTTGTATATTTTCTTTTGAAAAATGCCTGTTCATTTTATAAGGTTATTTTTTTTCTTGCTGAATTTTTTGAGTTCCTTGTAGATTCTGGATATTAGTCCTTTGTCAGATACATACTTTGCAAATATTTTCTCCCATTCTACAGATTGTCTATTAACTCTGTTGATTATTTCTCTTGCTGTGCAGAAGATGTTAGTTTAATTAAGTCCCATTTGTTTATATTTGTTTTTGTTGTTTTTTTTTATTTTTTTTTATTTATTTTTTATTTTTTTAATTTCAGAATATCATGGGGGTACAACATTTTGGCCATACACATTGCCCCTGTTCTGCCCGTGTCAGAGCCACAATCGTGGTTGTCTCCCAAACTGTGCTCCCCACATCCATTCAGTGAGAGTTTTTCCCATCCCTTCCACCCCCCTCCCGCCCGCCCGCCCTCTGATGAATGTTATTGCCCTGTGTGATGTAAGTGTTCATCAGTTAGTACCAGTTTGATGGTGAGTACCAGTGATGCTTGTTTTTCCAATCCTGTGACACTTCGCTTCGAAGAATGGGTTCTAGCTCCGACCAGGATAATACCAGATGTGTTAATTCACTGTTGTTCCTTATTGCTGAGTAATACTCCATGGTATACATATACCACATTTTATTGATCCACTCGTGTATTGATGGGCACCTGGGTTGTTTCCACAACTTTGCAATTGTGAATTGTGCTGCTATGAACATTCGAGAGCAGATGTCTTTATTATAAATGTCTTTTTTTCTTTTGGATAAATACCCAGTAGTGGGATTGCTGGGTCAAATGGTAATTCTACTTTTAATTCTTTGAGATATCTCCATATTCTTTTCCATAGAGGTTGTACTAATTTGCAGTCCCACCAGCAGTGTATGAGTGTTCCTACCTGTCCACATCCCCACCAACATTTGTTATTTGGGGATTTTTTGATATGAG
The DNA here is from genome assembly GCA_023783475.1 of Daubentonia madagascariensis. Lineage (NCBI taxonomy): Eukaryota > Metazoa > Chordata > Mammalia > Primates > Daubentoniidae > Daubentonia > Daubentonia madagascariensis. The sequence continues at coordinate 1,785,477 of JAKFHU010000166.1, forward strand.
CCAATCTCACTGGAGTTAAGTGATATCTCATTGTGGTTTTGATTTGCATTTCCCTGATGATTAGAGAAGTTGAGCACTTTTTTATATGTTTGCTGGCCATCATTCTGTCTTCTTTGGAAAAGTTTTTGTTCATGTCCTTTGCCCATTTTTTAATAGGGTTGTTTGATTTTTTCTTGTTGATTTTCCTAAGTTCTGTATAGATTCTGGTTATAAGCCCTTTATCAGAGGTGTAGCATGCAAATATTTTCTCCCAATTTGATTTGCTATTGGGATCTTAGTCATAAATTATCTGTCTAGGCCAAAATCCAGAAGAGTTCCGTAGGTTTTCTTTCATAAATTTTATGGTTTCAGGTCTTACATTTAAGTCTTTAATCCATCTTGAGTTACATTTTGTATAGGATGAGAGATAGGGATCCAATTTCATTCTTCTGCATATAGCTATCCAATATACCCAACACTGTCTCTTCAGTAGGAGATCCTTTCCCCAGCTTATGTTTTTGTGTGCTTTGCCAAAGTTCAGTTGGTTGTAGGTATATGGCTTTATTTCTGTTTTCTCTATTCTGTTCCATTGAATGATGTGTCTATTTTTATACCAGAACCATGCTGTTGTAGTTACTATAGACTTGAAATACAATTTTAAGTCAGGTAATGTGATTACTCCAGCTTTGTTCCTTTTGCTTAGGATTGCTTTGGCTATACAAACTCTTTTTGGTTCCATATGAATTTCATATTTGTTTTGTCTAAATCTGTGAAAAATAATGTTGGTGTTTTGATAGGAATTGCATTTAATCTATAGATTGCTTTGGGAAACATGGCCACTTAACAGTATTGATTCTTCTAATCCATAAGTATGTGGTGTGTTTCCATTTGTTTGTGTCATCTATGATTTCTTTCATAAGTGTTTTGTAGTTTTCCTTGTTGAGATCTTTCACCTCCTTAGTTAAGTAATTTCTAGCTATTTATGGCTTTTTTGTAGCTATTGTAAATGGAATTGAGTAGTTGATTTGGTTCTTAGCTTGGTCATTATTGATGTAAAGAAATGATACTGATTTCTTATGTTGATTTTATAACCCAAGATGTTATTTAGTTCATTTATCAAATCTAGGAGTCTTTTGGGGGAGTCTTTAGGGTTTTCTGGGTATAAGATCATATCATCAGCAAGCAGAGACAATTTGACTTTTTCTTTTCCAATTTGGATGCCCTTTATTTCCTTCTCTTGCATGACTGCTCTGGCTAGGACTTCTAGTGCTACGTTTGAGTAGAAGCGGTGAAAGTGGGCATCCTTGCTTGTTCCAATTCTTAAGGGGAATGATTTCAACTTTTCCTTGTTCAATATGATGTTGGCTGTGGGTGTGTCATATATGCCTTTTATTATTTTGAGGTATGTTCCTTTTATGCCTACTTTGTTGAGAGTTTGCATCATGAAAGGGTGCTGGATTTTATCAAATGTTTTTTACTGCATCTATTGAGGTGATCATATGTTGTTTTTTTTTTTTTCCTCTGCTTACGTGGTGAATCACATTTGTTGGCTTGCATATTTTGAACCATCCTTATATCCCTGTCATGGTGTATTATTTTTTGATGCGCTGTTGCATTCAGTTTGCTAGTATGTTGTCGAGAACTTTTGCATCTACGTTTATCAGGGATGTTGGTCTTTAGTTTTTGATATTCTTTACTCACTCTCCACTTCTTCTAGAAGATGAATTCCAAACTCTTTAGCAACTCATAGATACATTGCTAGACTATCTCTTCAGGCTTATTACTTATGATTGCTTCTCCACACTGTATACTTCAACTCTTGATATTTTTCCATGTCCCCTTATTCTAGAATTTCCTCATTCCCTTGTTCCCCAGGAAAATCCTATTAATCCAGTAGCCTATTAGAATTTGCTTTCACTGGCTGTCAGGAGCCAATTATGTGCATCTCTTCTCAGTGACTTCACAGTAGCATCTTGAAGTCAGGCATGGTGGGAATATTTACACAACAGAAATTGGCAAACAATATAATCAGATTTGTTTGTTTGTTTGTTTTGTCATCTCCCTCCCCCGACCTCCACCAAATTCATTTTAAAACATTTAGCAGCCCACTACCATATTAATCCCTTAAAATGCAACTCAAATGTCATTTGTAAGAGGGCTTTCATAATCATTATTACTGCCTTTCACTATAAGAATTAATTAGTCCTTATTTTGAACTGTTTCTGAAACTTGCATCTAACTTCTACCTTGTATGTATTACAATAAAATAAAATTTATTATTACAGTTGACAAACTGCCTCTCCTACTGATGAGTTTAGTGATGGCAGAGTCTGTATTATAATTCTCTCTCTTTTCCCGGCATACAGCACATTGTCTAGCACATGGTAGACTACACCTGTTATTCAAATGTATTTATACTTTATTCTATCAATTCATTATTGTAACATTATCATAATCTAAGAGTAAATGTGTTGGGGGACTACAAGGTGATGTGGGGGTATGATGTGATACACTGCTTATACCAGAACAAAACAAAACAAAGCAACAACAGCAAGAAAATACATGCAAAAGAAAAAGAGATAGCAACAGTGAGAATGTTGAATGAGTGAGAATACTCTGTGGGGAATCTAAGGATATATGGGGAATGGTTAGCATACTATATACTATAATTTTTTAAAAATACAACATTTCCAATATATTGCTCTATAAGAGTATATGAAGATCTTCTTCACTGCTTTGTACAGCTGCATCATACTCCACTGTGTAGATTTACCATAGTTTCTTCAATGTTCACACTGTTGGAAAACATTTGAGTCATTTTCAGTCTTTTGCTATTACAAATTTTGCTGTAATGAATAGCCTTCACATGAAAATTCAATTTCAGGGGTTTCTGAAAACAAAACAAACATATAAACTAACCAACAAATAAACAATGACAAAGCATTTTTGTACCTGCATTTGACCAAATGATATTCTTGCATGTGGGCAATCATTTAACAATTATTTAAGATTACCTAAAACAAGTCTTTCAGTAGTTAACTAGATCTTCCTATGCCTAGATTGAAAGATAAAGTTGGAGGATCTTTCTAAACCTGAATTAACATGGAATGAAAGTTTGTTTGAAATATTTACATAAAAACAATTTTCTTAGAAGACATAAATACTGCGTTCCTTAACCTAAGACCTCATATCTTTATACAAAACACATTGAATAGGAAAAATCTCAAATAAGCTAAAACATGCTTTAACTATAATAAAACAAAGAAAATGACTACTTGATGACTTAAAACTTTGAAAATATGTTCAGCTTACAGAAGTATCACAGTTCCATCAGGGAAATAGGACAATAGGTAAGTCTCCAGCTGCAGAAAAAATGAAATTTGTGAGACTAGATCAGTGAAAAACCTCGGAAATGCAAATAATTGGCCCATGTAGCTTTAGAAACTTTCCAAACTAATTGATCTATGCAATTGACCTCCTTTGGCTGGAGTTCTTATTCTGACATGAAGACTCTCACCTCAGTATTGAAAATATCATGTTGAATATTATAAGATTGGGGTGGAGGAGGCAAGGCTAAGAAGGGAGCAGTAATAAATAGGTTTGTGAGCTAAGACATTAAAAAGAAAAGCCTAAAAGTTTTTTTTTAGATTTACTTGACAAATATTGGTAAATCAATATATTTATAGCAAAATATTTGATTTACCAGGAAAAATTTTTATGGTTCTAATTCTCTCCAGTTTATTACTGTTTCTGAATTTTTTGACTATTTCATTGCTTATGAGCCCTTCCACTAAAAATTTTAGTTTTTCCCCTCCTCTTTCTTTTGCTTTATATTAGCCCTTGTACAATGCTTCCTAGGGAAGAAAGGAAAACAATATCCTGAAAAAGTGCTTTCAGCATTGTCAGTGATTCTTACTTTTTGATAAGAGCCAGGAAATGCAGAGGGAGCTTAAAGGAATGAAGGAGTAGCAAAAGAGAAGTGAAGAAATAGGAGGAGGTTCAAAGGCAATGATGACATAAAATTGAATTAGTCAGACTGTCAAACCATAACAAAAAGAACTATGTGGACCTGTGCTACACTGAACACTTAAAAAAATGTTGACTCTGTGCAATGCCTCTTTACTCCCCCAATGAACATGAATAGCTCTGCGGCTTTCATGAATAATATGCTAGCTCAGCCATGGTGACCCATTAGAAAGGTTACTTCTTCTGAGTCAGGTGCTCAGTGAAAGGAATGTCATTGCAAGCCTCCTTGCATTTAAATGTGGCATTGCTTTAATGCTCCTTCAATAATAGAATCTGTGAACATTATCTGAATAATGTGAAGACTACCTCTTGGGAAAAAAATCCATAACCAGTTGCAAATAAAAATCATAAAATATATGCAGTATTAAACTGCAGAAAACCCCTCTCCACCCAGTTACCTCTACTCTAGCTACACTGACCTTGCTCTTTCTCCAACATTCCAACTTTCTCCCTTCCTAAAGGTCTTTGTACTTATTCTTCCTTCTGGAACACTGTCCCAAGGTCACCCATGACTTCATTCAGGTCTTTGCTCAAATATCCCCGTCTTCTAAGATTTCTTTTCTGACTATACTTTCTTGTACTACTTGTGGCACTTGTACCACTCTACCTCCTACCTTTATTTGTTTTTCTTCATAGCACATAACATTGCCTGTTATTTTAAATTTCTTTATATACTGTATTTCTTCACTATACAGTGCAATCCACTAGGCAAGGATTATGTCTCTTTTCTTCACTGCTGTATTTCCATCCCTCCAAACAGTGCTTGGCACATAGTAAAATAAAATTTATCATTTACTGAGTGTTTGCTAGGTGTCAGGTGCTTTTCTGAACCTTTTGCATTCATTAACTCATTCATTCCCCACAACAGCTAGTATTATTTCTACTTTAGAGGGAAAAAGAAGCAAAGTGAGTTAATTAACTTGTCCAAATTCACATCTCATAAATAAGGAAGCCAAAATTCAAATTCAGACCACTGGTAGTAGATGATAAATATTTGTTAAATGAAAACCTGTTGGCTTAAAGTGATATGCTGATGTTAATATCTCAAATAGTTTCTTAGCTTCCAGTGGATCTCAATGTACTTCATAATTTTGTACTTGCATTCAGAGTACTGAATGAAATATAATGAAAAAAACCCTGCAACGCAGTAGATCATTTGCGATGGTAAAGTCAGCTTCTACATTTTGGCAATAATTTTCCATATATTAATATTATCTGATTTAATCCTCATAACAACCCCATAAGGTTAAGTATTACCTGGTCTATTTTACAAATAATGAAACTGAAGCCAAGGTCAGGGCCACATAAGGTCACATAACAAGTACCATTTTTCATTGATTCTAAGACATATTTTTTTTAAAAAAATTAATATCTCTGCAGTTGGGGAGTATCTTTAAAATATTTGGCTTCTACCAAGTATAATTGCCCATTTTATTTTTTTTTCTTAGCAATATATAAAATAATGGTGCACCTTAAAATGGAATGTCATCTTAGATTTATGATAAGGGGAAAATATAATATTCAAACTCATGCAGAAGTGATATTCACATACAAATACCTAAGCACTATGCTATGCTGCTAACAGTTGTCATCCTTGATTTCTAATTTGAATATCAGCTATCCTTCTTTTATGGTAGACAACACAATTAACTAGTGTACTCAACTTCTCTGTCTGCCTCATCAGGATTACCTTTGGAGATCTAAGGTCCCAGTGACCTAATTAGATTAACCTTTGATTTTTTTTTTGTGCACAGAGTTCAATTTATTACCCAAGAGATCTCTTAGCTGCACATAGACAGACTGTTAGAGCTAACAGAAGCAAGTATCACAAAATCATGTGGACTTAACATATTGCCATTATGACTGTCAGGAGTTATTAATCAGAAAGGGGTGGTACAAGATGACCAAATAGAAACCTTCAGTGATTGTCTCTCAACACAAACACCAAATTCAACAACTATCCACACAAGCAAGCACCTTCAGAAGAACCAAAAATCAGGTGAGAAATCATACTATCTGGTATATTAACATTATATCAAGGAAAGAGGCACTGAAGAGGGCAGAAAAAACAAACTTGCATTGCCTATGCCAGCCTTCCTCCATCCCCCAGCAGTGCTATGCCAGCACAACTAGTGGAGAGAGACTTTATGTGCCCAAGGGAGGGCAAGTGAAGTGATTGTGGGCTTTGCATTGAAACCCAGGGCCGCCCTGACACAGAGAAAAACAGCACAGGGGCATAATTCTGTCAGGGCCCATAGAGGGAGCATTTAGATCTGCCCAGCAAGAGGGAAATCCTCTGCCCCAAAGCCCAAGTTCCATCTAGCCCCACCACTGGCAGAAAAAGAGCAGCCTGTGGCCTGCACTAAATTTGTAAGGCAGTCAGACCATAAAGGTTGCAGCCCTTGGTCGATTCCTATGGCTGTGCTGGCTCAGAGCCATTGGACTTGGGGTGCACATGACCCAGTGAGATACCAGCCATGGCAGCCAAGCCAGTGACTATGTCATTCCCCCCCACTCCAACTAGAGGCAGCGTGGCTCAGGGAGTCTTCATCCACTTGGGAAAAGGAAAGGAAAAAGTTCAGAGGACTTTGTTCTGCATCTTGGGTTCCACCTCAGCCACAGTAAAATAAAGTAGGAAACAGACTCCTTGGTACTTTACTCTTCCTTCCTTCTCTCTGAGCAATGGAGATATGTCACCTTTCAGACAAAAAATTCAAAATGGCTGTCCTGAGGAAGCTCATGAACTACAATACAACACAGAGAAGGAATTCAGGGGCCTATCAGAGAAAATTAACACAGAGATTGAAATAATAAAAAAAAAAATCAAGCAGAACTTCTGGGGCTTAAGAATTCAATTGGCAAACTGAGAAATGCATCAGAGTCTCTCCACAACAGAATTGACCAAACAGAAGAAAGAATTAGTGAGATTGAAGACAGACTATTCGAAAATACACATTCAGAAGAGAAAAGAAAAAAAAATGAAGCACACCTACAAGATCTAGAAAATGTCTCAAAAGGGCAAATCTAAGAGTTATTGGCATTACAGAGGTGGTAGAGAGAAAGATTGGGGTAGAAAGTTTATTCAAAGGAATAACAACAGACACCTTTTGAAACCTAGAGAAAGATATCAATATTCAGGTACAGGAAGGTCATAGAACACCAAGGAGATTTAACCCATACAAGACTACCCAAAGGCATTTAATAATCAATCTCTCAAAGTCATGAATAAAGAAAAAGTCCTAAGGGAAGCAAAGAAAAAGAAAAAAAAAACCATATAAAGGGGCTCCAATATGTCTGGCAGCAGACTTCTCAGTGGAAACCTTACAGGCCAGGAGATAGTGGCATAATATATTCAAAGTGCTGAAGGAAAAAAAAAAACCTTTAACCCTAGAATATTATATCCTGCAAAAATATCCTGCAAACATAAAGGAGAAATAAAGACTTTCCCAGACAAACAAAAACTGAGGGATTTCATGAACACCAGACCTTCAAAAAAAACAGTTCTTCAATCTGAAGTAAAAGGAGATTAATGAACAATAAGAAAACTTCTGAAAGTATACAACTCACTAGTAACAATAAGTGCGGAACTACAGAATACTCTATTGTTGTAATTGTGGTGTATAAACCACTTATATCTTGAGAAGGAAGAGTAAAGGACAAAACTACCAAAAATAACTGCAATAATTTTTTGAGGGATAGATAGTATAAAAAGTTATGAATGGAAAAACAAAAAGTTGAAAAGCTGCATAGATGGAGTTAAAGGGTAGAATTTCCTCTATACTTGTCTTGTTCATTTGTTTGTAAGCAGAGTTGTCATAGTCTTAAATAATTGGTTACAAAATTTTTTGCAAACCTCATGGTAACATCAAATCAAACAACCTGCAAGCAGATACACAAATAATAAAAAATAAGAAATTAAAACACACTACCAGAGGAAATCACTTTTAACAAAGGAAGACAGGAAGGAAGGAAGGAAGGAAGAGAGGACCACAAAACAACCATAAATCAAATAACAATGTGGCAGTAGTAAGTCCTTACCTATCAATAACAACATTGACTGTGAATGGTCTAACCTCTCCAATCAAAAGACACAGAGTGGCTGAATGGACTAAAAAAAAGACCCAACTATATGTTGTCTTCAAGAAACACAGTTCACCTATAAAGACACACATAGACTGAAAATAAAGGGATGGAAAAAGATATTGCATGTAAACAGAAACCAAAAAAGAGCAGGAGTAGCTATACTTCTATAAGATAAAATAGATTTCAAAACAAAAACTGTACGAACAGAAAGAGAAGGTCATTATATAATGATAAAGGTGTCAATTCAGCAATAGGATATCACAATTCTAAGTATACATGCACCCAACACTGGAGCACCCAGATATATAAAGCAAATATTATTAGAGCTAAAAAGAAAGATAGACTCCAATACAATAATAGTTAGAGACCTCAACACTCTACTTTCAGCATTGGACAGATCATCCAGACAGAAAATCAACACAGAAACATTGACTTAATCTGCAGTATGACCCAAATGGACCTAATAGATATTTACAGAACATTTCCTCCAACAGCTGTAGAATGTACATTCTTCTCCTCAGCTCACAGTTCATTCTCAAGGATAGATCATATGTTAGGCAATAAAACAAGTATTAAAAAACTCAAAAAATTTAAATACCAAGTATTTTCTCTGACCGCAATGGAATAAACCTAGAAATCAATAATAAGAGGAACATTGGAAATGATACAAACACACAGAAATTAAACAATATGTTTCTGAATGACTATGGATCAATGAAGAGATTAAGAAGGAAATTTCAAAATTTCTTGACCAATGAAAATAAAAACACAACATATCAAAACCTACGGGATACATCAAAAGCAGTAATAAGATTTAAGTTTATAGCAGTAAGTGCCTACATCAAGAAAGTAGGAAAGCTTCAAATAAACAACCTAAGGTTGTATCTCAAAGAGCTAGAAAAACAAGTCAAACCCGACCCAAAATTAGTTGAAGAAAATAAATAATAAAGATCAGAGCAGATATAAATGAAATTAAAACAAAAAAATACAAAATATCGATGAAATGAAAATTTGGGTTTTGAAAAGATAAACAAAATTGACACAAGTTTAACCAGACTAAGAAAAAAAAAAAGAAAGAATCCCCAAATAAATAAAACCAGAGATGAAAAAAGAGACATTACAACTGATACTACAGAAACTCAAAGGATCCTTAGAAGCTACTATGAGCAACTATATGTCAATAAACTAGAAAACCTAGAAGAAATGGATAAATTCCTAGACACATACAACCTATCAAGATTGAACCAGAAAGAAATCCAAAATCTGAAGGAACCAATAACCAGTAACAAGATAAAAGCCATAATAAAAAGTCTCCTGTCAGTGAAAAGCCCAGGACCCAATGCCTTTAATGTTTAATTCCATCAAACATTGAAAGAAAAACTAATACCACTCTTACTTAAACTATTTCAAAAAATTGAGGTGGATGGAATACCTCCTAACTCATTCTATGAGGTATGTATCACCCTGATACCAAAACCAGACAAAGACATGACAAAAAAGAAAACTATAGGCCAATATCTCTGATGAACATAGATACAAAAATCTTCAACAAAATACTAGCAAACCAAATTCAACAACCTTAAATAGATCATTCATCATGATCAAGTGGGATTCATCCCAAGGATGCAAGGATGGTTCAACATACACAAATCAATCAATGTGATACATCATATCAACAGAGTGAAGGACAAAAACCATATGATCATTTCAATTGATGGTGAAAAAGCATTTGATAAAATTCAACATTGCTTCATGCTAACAACTCTCAAAAAACTGGTTATAGAAGGAATTTATTTCAACACAATAAAAGCAATATATGAAAGACTCACAGCCCATGGTGAGTATCATATGAATGTGGAAAAACAGAAGGCCTTTCCTCAAAGATCTGGAATAGACAAGGATACCCACTTTCACCACTGTTATTCAACATAGTAATGGAAGTTCTAGCTAAAGCAATCAGACAAGAGAAAGAAATACATGACATCTAAATTGGAAAGGAAGAAGTCACATTATCCTTGTTTGCAGATGATATGATATTATATCTACAGAAATCTAAAGACTCCACAAAAAAACTATTAGAGCTGAAAAACAAATTCAGTAAGTTTGCAGGATACAACAAAATCAACATCAATCAGGAAAAATCAATTAATCAATAGCATTTCTATATACCAACAGTAAACAAAAGGAAAAGGAAACCAAGAAAGCAATCCCATTTACAATATCTACAAATAAAAAATAAAATACTTACAATAAATTTAACCAAAGCAGTGAACGATCTCTATAGTGAAAACTATAAAACACTGATGAAAGAAATTAAAAAGGACACCAAAAACAATGGAAAGTTATTACATGTTCATGGATTGGAAGAATCAGTATTGTTAAAATGCCCATTCCACCCAAAGCAATCTACTGGGGAGTGGATTGATGGGATTCAATGCAATCCCCATCAAAATACCAATGACAGTCTTCACATAAATAGAAAAAAATAATACTAAAATGTATATGGAACCACAAAAGACGCAGAATAGCCAAATCTATCCTGAGCAAAATGAACAAAACTGGAGGAATCAAATTTCCAGACTTCAAATTTTACTACAGAGCTGTAGTAACCAAAACAGCATGGTATTGGCATAAAAACAGACACTTAGACTAATGGAACAGATTAAAGAACCCAGAAATAAATCCATACATCTATAGGGAACTTATATTTGACAAATGTGCCAAGAACATACAGTGGGGAAAGGACAGTCTCTTCAATAATTGGTGCTGGGAAAACTGGATACCCATATGAAGAAGAATAAAACTAGATCCTTATCTTTCACCATATACAAAAATAAAATGAAAATGGATTTAAGACCCGAAACTATGAAACTACTAAAAGAAAACATTGGGGAAACAATTCAGGACATTGGTCTGGGCAAAGATTTCTTGAGTAACACCCTCAAAGAACAGGCTACCAAAGCAAAATTGGATAAATGGGATCACATCAAACTAAAGGCTTCTGAACAGCAAAGGAAACAATCAACAAAGTGAAAAGACAATGGACAGAATGGGAAAAAAAATATTTGAAAACTACCCATCTGACAAGGGGTTAATAACTAGAATATATAAGGAGCTCCAACAACATGATAGGAAAAGCAAATAATCTGATTAAAAAATGGGCAAAGGATCTAAATGGACATTTCTCAAAAGAAGACATATAAATGACTAACAGGTATATGAAAAACGCTCAAAATTATTAGTCATTAGAGAAATGCAAATGAAAGCTAAAATGAGATATCATCTCACCCCAGTTGAAATGGCTTTTATCAAAAAAACAGGCAATGATGAATGCTGGTGAGGATGTGGAGAAAGGAGAACCCTTGTACACTGTTGGTGGGAAAGTAAATTAGTGCAACCATTATGGATAACAGTATGGAGGTTCTTCAAAATCTAAAAATGGAAATATAATATGACCCAGCAATCCCACTGCTGGATATATATCCAAAGGAGGGGAAATCGGTATATAGAAAAAAATATCTGCACTCTTATGTTTATTGCAGCACTATTCACAGAAGCCAAAATTTGGAATCAACCTAAGTTTTCATCAATGGATGAATGGATAGAAAAAATTGTACTACATATACACAGTGGAATATTATAAAGCCACCAAAAAAAGAATGAAATCCTGCCATTTGTAACAACATGGATGAAAATGGAGAACATTGCATTAAGTGAAATAAGCAAAGCACATAAAGGTAAATCTTGCATGTCCCCCTTCCCCCCGCTTATGTGGGAGCTAAATATTAAAAACAATTGACCTATGGAGACAAAGGGTAGAATAATGGTTACCAGAGGCTGGGGAGGGTAGCAAGGAAGGGGGGATAAAGAGGGGATGATTAATGGATGAAAAATATAGTTAGATAGAATGCATAATATTTGATAGCACAACAAAGTGACTATAAATCAATAATAAGTTAGGGTATACTTTAAAATAACTAAAACAGTGGAATTTGAATGCTCCTAACACAAAGAAATTAGAAATTCCTGAGGTGATGGATACCCCAATTACCCTGATTTGTTTAATTCACATTGTATGCCTGTATCAAAACATCACATGTACCCATAAATATATACAACTATTAGGTACCCCTATTTAAAAATTTATAAAGACTCTACCAAAGTTTTCCATGATGAAAAAAAAAAGTTCTTAATCATCTATTTATTTTTTAATGACATGTTTTAAGGACTGATATGTACCAGTGGGCCAAGGGCTTGTTCCGTGGTTTGTGGAGTGTGGTGAGGTTAGAGCAACTACCTTAAAGTTATTCAATGTAGAAGTTATTTAGCTTTTTAATTCTCTCAGCACTCATTTAAAAATGCTTTTAAAAATAAGATTTTTCAATTCACTTTTAATCTTGAGCAGTGAAAAGTTATGTTGTTGAAAATAATCCTTTTTATTTCTCATTCTATTAACTTAATGAAGGTTATTATGCAACAGCTCTTCCCATCTCCAAGTTCCACATTAAATTGGAAAAAGCAAAATATTTTCTGTTCAAAAATGATCTATCAGATCAAGTGACTGCTCTGCAACAGGTTCTCAAAAAGATGCCAAAGCCTAATAAAATTGGTTTAAATAATGATACCTTGAAATTTCAAACATGTGTTGTGGGATTTGGAAATTAATATCTGCCTGAAACAAAAGGAGCTAATATGGCAAATCAGAAAAGTTATGATTCTTTATTTATCCTCCAGCCAAGATAACTAGATCTTTAATTTCTTGAGTAAAATTGACATTCTAATGCTGCTGACCTTTCCTTTAGAGAGAAAATAAATTTAGCTACATCAAAGCATCAATTATATCTTGAATCTGTCAACTTTGAGCTTTTTAAGAATAACTCATCTTTCTTTTTCTTAACTAAAATATATCTTCACTTTTTCATGATTCCTGTCATGTCAGTTAATGGTACACATTTATATAATTAACCTTTGGCTAATAAAGTACAGAATATTTTCATTAGCCTTATTTTGCACAGTGTGGTCAATTAAAGCTTCTTTTGGGATTTATGCTATAATTGGGGTTGGCATTTTTCAAGGGAATACACAGATTTTTTAATGTAAATATACAGCATGATTAAAATAAATTATTCTAAAAATACATGGTTGTGATAAATAGTATTTAAAATTAGCCACATAAAATAATGTTTCATAGAATTAAGTAGATGGTAGAAAATATTACAACATCACTAGTGCTCTGTATCCTAACCAGTAGTGTGCTGACAAACAGCCACCTCTTTTGAGGGGGTGAGGGTGGGGAGACAAAGTCCTGATTTTAGTGTTTTGTGATTTTACCCACATACATATTGTCAATATGGAGAGTTTCAGGTACCAACTTGGCATTATATGTCTCAAAAAATTCCTGAAAATTTAAAAGTCATCTCAAGATGATATCAGTTAGCTCCAGCACACCACTGATCCTAACCCAGGCACAACTAGATCTTTAATTAATCTGGGTCTTTCTAATTGATTAGTTTAATACTGGAGCTACCAAACAAAACTGCACAGTTCAGCTTGCTCTCCATTTTTCCTCTTTGATTTATAATCTGTAAATATCTAGATAAAGAATGACCAATTAATCTTAAATAACTAGCTCCTCAACTAATATTCTTTGTTGTGGGACCTGTCCTCTGCATTGTAGGATGTTCACCAGCATCTCTGACCTCTACCCACTTGATGCCAGCATTACCCACATATGACAATAAAAAATGTCTCCAGACATTGCTAAGTGTCCCCTATGAGGGATTGCTTTCTGTTTTTATATATATATATATTAATATATATATATATAATATATATATATATAAATATATATATTATATATATATTATAATATATATAATAGGGTATATGTGAACTTGAGGAAAGCTTAAAGACTGTTTCTATGACACATAACAGTTATAAGGAAACAAAAGAATATAGTTAATCATCTAGATGTTTCCAAGTATCCATATGTGTATCACCAAATAGGCAAAACATCTATGAGTCAGACTGAATTTTTCCAGTTTTCATCTGGAAGTTTATCATTTTGTAAATACAAGCCTCACATCTCATTGGTCTAATGACTGCCTATAAGATGAATGACACTGGTTCAGAAATCTGTTGATCTGATGTTTTGAGATGTCTTACTCTTTTATTTGGATCTTAGCCCAGCTGCTCTTAGTGCACAATTTGAGGTGATACACAAGAAAGAAAAAGAATATATTAATGTGTTAGTCATGTTTTGATGCTACAGCTCAAAATCATTGCTATTCCCCATTCTGTATTTTTTATCTTTCATTATTTGGCATAGATGTAGCTTGAAAACATAGGAAAGACTGTATTAACTTAACAAGAGAAAGCTAAATGTTGTGAATCTTAGACATTGCACTAATATTCGTTTGTTCCTTCCTTTCTCTCTCTCTCTCTCATTTCTTTCTGTATAGCAAGTTTATCTCATCTCTTGACACTGAATGACACACTTTATCAAAGGAGAAGCTTCCTTCACTAGACATTTCTATTTTGGACATCTTCACTAAAGCATATATCTCAAGCTGGGGAAATTTAACTTATGTATGGCTTTCCATAAGAACAGCATTTTCATAGTGGCCCACTGGAGACTCTTTCCATACCTTTTGTGTGTGCCTCTATATGAAGACAAACTTCCAAATATAGGAAGCAAATTCTAAATAAGTACAGTAAGCCCACCTGAGCTACAGTAGAAGGATCAACCTCTAATTACACTTCTTGTTTCTGCAATAGTCGTGATAGTTATGGTAGTTGCTACTATTCTAGGGAAAGGGAATAGAAATAATCTTTATTTCTTTTACTCTTACCTCATATGAATGAACATTTTCTTTGCCAGAGGAAAGTTTGGTCCAAAGTTAAGCTTATTTTCCTTACAGGATTTTTGAGTGGCTTGACATCATTTTAATTTCTGACATTTAACACATTAACTGCCATGTGAGTTGTATTTAACTCATGCTAGTTTTGAACCTGGGGCCTCATGAAGCAAAACCCTGCAGTTGGTTCATGAAAATCTTACTTGTTGATGTTCTTATTTTTACAATTAATATTGATGATTTAATTCTAAACTTGTGGATTGTGTTGCATATAACTCATGCACAGAAAATGATAAAAAATAACAAATTAGAAAGGATCATTTTGTTTTAATAAAACACTGTGGCCACAGGGAAAAAAAGTTTTTTTCAAGTTTGGTAGTCAATGTGTTAATGCTATCAGCAATAGATTGAGACCTGGAAAAAAAGTTACTCTCTAACATATTCTATTTATTAAGCACATTTACATTTTTAATCATTAATGATCTTAGTTCAGCCAAGTGAATCTAGACATTGAGGAGAAAAAACCCATATTAATATAGAAAGAACCAAACAAATAATATAATTTAAATATGCAGAACTGCTTTCTTAATGTGAATATTAGATTTAATTCCAATAGAATTTTCTTCTTCTGAATTATTATTTATTCCACAAAAAAGAGTTAATGATAGAAAGATAGAATCACAATCCTAATTTCTACTTCTCTTTTGAAATTACATTAAGGTATTCAACACATCTTTTAGAATAAAGTCCAATGTATTTGTACACTTATCTTTACTTTGGTACTTTTGATATTTTCCTATCAATTCTTTCACTGAACTTCACAGAGCACCAAATTAATTACAATCTGTATTGTGGGCACTTTTATCTAATTTCAGGGTATCCTATTTTATACTTTTCCATGGGAAATTGAATTTTCTTCACTTCAGAAAACTATTACAGATTTTATATTTGGCTTGATACTTCACAATGATTCATCATACACCATCTGAAGTGCACGGCCAGGAATTTAATGAGTAAAGGACAGAAATGTTGAACTTCATTCTAAATGTTGATATTTGGCAGACTTTCAGCAAACTTTGCAAGATTTTTTTGGTTCACTGTGTTCTAGGGAAACAGATGAATTTACGATTTAATTTCTTTTGCATTTTAGATCTTCCTACAATAAACTTGGCAGACAAGTAATTGCTACCAATTGACAATGGATATACTGAACAGTTGAGTTGCAATTAAAGAATAATAAATACATGAAATAAAATCATCAGCTAAATACTATATCACTGAGTCCAATATAAATATGCCTCCTAGAAGAGAATTCCTTTTGGCAAGGATATTTCTAAAGAACATGAACAAACACAGGAACAAATAAGAATACTGAATTTCCAGAGGTACAATTGAACTGATAATACTAGTAAGAAGGCAATGAGTAATTCTGCCCCACACTTATTCTGTGGACCTAAACAAGATGCAATTAATATATTCTCAACCTGTATTTTCAGATAAATTCATTGTTATAGTCCCTAAAAGTAAATGAAAATTAACTATTTACTAGGCAATATTAAATTTGACTTCTTATTAATGACATATTTTCTAAGAAGGAATAAATTCATTCGTGGCTCTAAGAAACGCTTTTGCTATTATTTTAAGTAGCACCTTTTGTTGGTTTAATATTAAAATGTAAATATGAATTATAAATTACAGTTGCTGTGGAAGAGTTTTGGAAAATTATATATAATTACACCTTGAAAAGAGGAAGTCTGTGTTTAATCCTCCTTTTGATGGAATTAGCAGGGTGCTATTTTATACATAATTGATTCATGTAAGGAAAAGAATGTAACTTGAAGACACTAGCCGTCAGCTACTCTCAGCAGTCTGCCCATAAAAAAATTCCTTTGCCACATGCTTCCTCTTCTCTTTCTTTACAAACAGGGAGAAAATCCTTCCAATTCTCTTTTTTCAATATGTGTTTCTTAAGCACTGGACCTGTCTGCTAGAGAAGGCACTGGAGAACTTTTTCCTCTTCCCATTCTTTCCCCGTGTCACGTCCCATAAAGTATGACTTTAAATGTGCTAATTACTGATTACAACTGTATTACAAATTAAAATGGTTCCTTGGCATTCACGATGTGTTATTTGGGAAAATTATAGTCAAGTATATATGAAGAGACCACATGACACTACACTTCATTATGTGGTGTTAGACTTATTATTGTTGCTCTCTTTAAAACGATGGCTAAAGGAAGCATAAAAGCAAATGATCACCTTACATTCCTAGCCTTGCACAAAGGCTGTCTAAAGTAGACAAGATTTATATGTGTTTTGTCCTCACTTCTGACATCATCCATGGTACTGGTTTTTTACTTGGTTGAAGAAATCTCCTGATCCTATTTTTTACAGCAGCAACGTCTTAGTCCATTCAATTCTGCTATAACAGAACACCATGGACTGGGTGGCTTATAAACAAAAAAAAAATTATTTCTAACAGTTCTGGAGGCTGGAAAGTCAAAGAAAAAGATGCTGATAGATTCAATGTCTAATGAGGGTCTGCTTCCTGGTTCATAAAGGCCATCTTTTCACTATGTCCTCAGATGGTGGAATGGGCAAGGGAGCTCTTCAGAGTCTCCTTTATAAGGGCACTAATCCCATTTGTGAGGGCTCTGCTCTGACAACCTAATCACCTACTGTTAGGGTGGGAACTCATAGCATGGGATGAGAAAGAATTCTTGACACAAAGATTAGAATAGTTTTAAAGAAAGAAAGTTTGCTTTACTTACCAAGGGAGGGAAGGGTACAGCATGAAAGAAAGAAAGGAGAAGTGCTAGCCCCAAGGGTAATGGATTCAGGGATTTTATTGGGATAAGGGGGGAAAGATGTTGTTGCAAGCTGATAACAGGAGATGACTGTAGAGCGGCTGTGCTTGTATTTTTTCTTTTTTTTTTCCTTTTTCTGTGAGGCTGGCTTATCAGTCTCCCTGGAATGTGGGCTGGCAAGAACTGGCTTATCAGTCTCCCTGGAATGTGGCTGGCAAGATTTCCCTGCTGTCTGCTTGGGAACTCTTCAAGTGCTATTAAAACAAACTCTTAAAGATAACAAGTTAAGCCACAGGTGGCTAATCAAACAAAGGGGCAGTTGTGTGCTATGATCTTTCTCTCTCTATTTTTTTCTATTAGGTAGTTTATTTTATTTTTCTATGTTAGATACTTTATTAGCAAGGCTGTCCTTTCATTCCCCCTTGGCTTTGGTTAGAATTGATATTCTTATCAATGGATTTGAGATTGGGGTGTTTGGACAATGATATGTTCTTCTGTAACTGCTTCTGCTGACTTATGGTTGTAGAGTTTTACCTACCTGAGAGTCCAATTGAGGGTCACTAAGGGGAGTGGCTGAAATCAGAAGGTCTTAAAAGCCATAATAGAGGCAGGATTTCCTTGGAGGGAAACAGCAAGGGCTTGAATTTGGTATGAATGTTATTAAATAGCTGAAAATGACTGCTCAAAGCAGAGCCATTAGAGGTCCTAAGAGAGGTGTTAACCAAGAGAACCATGGCCACACATGGCAAGAAGAATTCACAGTTTTTAGAAGTTGGAGGGCCTCCTGGATTGTAGGCAAATGTTGTAGAACATCCATGGTGGTGGATATGGAAAATAGGGTAATTATTAGGGTTCCCAGCATGGGCAAAAGGGGGACCAGCCTGGTATATAAGTAAGGTAGAAGTATAAGAAGAACAATGACAAGAAGAAGCCATATATACCACAACATATTATTGAAGCTCACAGTTTTGGGGCTTCTGTTGAGTGAATTGAAGGCTGGTATCAGTGATGGGCTGGAAGGTGTAGTCTGGTGGATTTCTGGGGAGTTCATGGTGGATGGAATTAGCTTACTCTGGAGGATAAGTAGGTTTGAATTGGGAGAGATGAATCCAGGACAGAATTCCCAGAAGTTTAGCTGTAGTGGGAGTAGTGGGAATTATTTGAAAAGGCCCTTTTTATGATTGTTGAAGGGGTCCAGTTTATCCTGAGATATCTTTAAGTAAAACTCAGTCTCTATGCTGTAAAAGTTGAGGTCCCTTTAAATTCAGGGGTTGAGGAAGGTGGATATCTGTATATTTCCAAAGGAGATGTCGAGTCAGCTCACTGTTGGTAAGTACGTGTCAAGTGGGGGTGGGGAAACTGAGGTGAGAGAAGACAAGAGATTTCAAAAGTGCTAAGAAATAAAGGTGTTCTAAGGAAGATGTGGAGTTTGAAAAGAGCATCATGAAGGAGGTTTATCCAGTAAGTATTTGATCTTTACCTAGTTGGAAGGCCCTACCAAGGGCAATTAACTCTGCCTTTTGAGCAGAGGAGTCAGATGGTAAAGAAGCACTCTCAATTGTATTAGTAGTTATATCAATAGTGTGTCCTGCTATTCAGTGGCCATCTCTGATGTAGCTACTTTTATTGATGTACCAATTATGATCTTAAAACATCTAAACATTAATAACAATTTTAAAACTAGTTTTATTTACCAAAGATTACCAAAGCCACATGAACTAAAAGACATTTGAATTATTTCTTACTTTCCTGGTAAAATATCTTATTTAAGTGCTTACTTTATTTTAAGCCAATTAATTACCGTTCTTTTACATATTTTGGTAGTAAAACATCACATACATATGATATATAGAGACATACAAACATATAGACATACAGACAGAAGAAGATTTTCTAGTTGAAACAGGACAGAAAATTTATATTTGGAAAGCACAGAGTTAGGACTTTAGGCCTAAATATT
Source organism: Daubentonia madagascariensis (assembly GCA_023783475.1). Lineage (NCBI taxonomy): Eukaryota > Metazoa > Chordata > Mammalia > Primates > Daubentoniidae > Daubentonia > Daubentonia madagascariensis. The sequence continues at coordinate 1,805,189 of JAKFHU010000166.1, forward strand.
ATACCATCATTTGTTTTTAACCAAGGGAAGGAGAAAGGTTATATGTAAAATCCAAGTTAAGTCTTTCCTAAGAGCCTGAAAAGGAAACCTGCAGTGTTAAAAGCCGTTGGGTGTCTAACTTAACCATAAGATCTTTTCCCAGTAAGGGGGTAGGGTAATTGGGTAGTACTAGAGAAGAATGAGACTAGACCTGATCTCTCAGCAAGCAAAGGGGCTGTGGAGTAAACAGGGAGTTTGTATTTTACGTTTAACTCTGACGATGGAGTTAGGGGAGGGATATGGAGGTCTCGAAAATTCAGGAACAGCAGAATAAGCGGCTCTGGTATTAATCAGAAAATTGACCTGATTATCTGTAACAGAGAATGTGTTACCCAAGGCTAGGACATCGCGATGCTGTGAAGTGGAGTCTATTCTGAAGCCGGGGTCACTCAGTCATACTGAAGCAGTCCCAGAAGATCCATGGGTATGGAGGATGATGGCCCAGGGGAGCCCACCAGTTCTGGAAGGCAAGTGTGGTCCCATGTTTCAAGGACAGGGCAATCTGGCTTCCAGTGCCCCTCCCTTTTGCAGAGAGGGCATGGTCCCAGCAGAGTCTGCTTCCTGGGGCATTTCTTACTCCAGTAACCCAGAGTTGGTTGCAGATGAAGCAGGGCTCAGTTCCCAGAGGAGTACATGGTCCTGGTGTCTTCTTGCCTGGGCCTCTTGGGTAATTCTGGCTTTGAAAAGTTCCTCCTGTAATGGTAGCCGCCATACGGAAAACGTCCTTCTGCTCTCAGGCCCGCTGCTGGTCCTGTTCACTCTTTTCCTCTCTCCTTTCCTCCTCTCGGTTATTAAAGACCTTAAAGGCCAGATTTAAACATTACACCTGTGGAGTTTGAGGCCCCTTTTCAAGTTTTGGAGTTTATGCCAAATATTGGGGGATGACTTGGGAGATGAAGTGCATTGCTAAGATGGATTGTCCCTCCCTGGTATCAGGATCTAGATTAGAAAAGAGGCAAACGGTCTCAGTCATGAAAGAAAAGGGCTTGATTTTCATCCTTGCTCTGAGTAATTTCTAACATCTATTGACTCAGAAACCTCCTGGAGAGGGAGCTGGTGTACAGGCAGGAAGAGATTTTGGAATGGCTGCCTGGAGCAAGTGCAGCACGGTGACAGTGGTAGAGACGGAGAAGAAGAAGAAGGAGGGGGAACGGGCGGGGGGAGCCAAGAGAGAAGTATCATTTGGAAAGGGAAGACAGTGGGAGAGATGCAGAGGTAAGAAGTAATATGTGGTAGGTTAAGCGAAGATCAGGGTGTCTAGCAAGTTCAAAGAAAGCCTGAATGTAGGGAACATCAGACCACTTGCCGAGCCAGTGGCAATAAAGGTCTAGTATTATGATTAAGAGATCCATTCTCGGGCCAAATCTCCTGGTCATTTAATTTATACTGTGGCCAGGCTGTATTGAAATAGAAGACTAAATGTTTGGGATGGAGGTTGGTAAGTCCTAGAGTTTTCTAATTCTTAAGGTGACATCCCAATGGGGAGTCTTTAGGTGGGGCGGACTGAACGTTGCCCATGGTGACAACTAGGAGAAAGAAAAGGACTTTTTAGGAATGGTTGTATGTCGAAAGAAGAGAGAGTCTGAGAGGGGCATCCCCAACTCAGACAACCTCGAGATCTGAGCAGACATCGAGCATCCCTGAGACATGGTCAGACTGAGACCTAGAGATCTGGCCAGAAAGCAGGTATCCCCAAGCTCTGATTCAGACCGAGACCTAGAGATCTTCCCCAAAGCCAGGAATCCCTGGGTCTGGGTGAATACTGAGGAGAGGTGGTTAGGAAGTGTCCTTCCAAGGCACCTCCCCAAGAGGGAAGGGTGGTTAGGAGGCATCCCCCCAAGGAACCTCCCAACTGGTAGACCCAACACCAGGTTTCCCATTCTAGACCAAAACTAGACAAAAGCTACCACTCTTAACCTTGAGCATATGACCACTTCCAGACCCAAAGAGACTCACCAAATTCTGAATGGTATTGAGGGCACCAAGAAGAATGTCCTGGGAGTTGTGCAGTAGAGGAGGGAGTAGTCTTGAGACAGAGGCAGAAAAGTGAGTTCCCCAAGGCAGAGGTAGAAAAGTGAGTTCCCTGAGACAGAGGTAGAAAATTGAAGCTCCCTGTATGGAGGTAGAAATTTGAAGTCCCTGTATGGAGGTAGAAGAGTGAGCTCCCCATACAGGCCACCAAATGTTAGGGTGGGAACTTGTAGCATGGGCTGAGAAAGAATTCTTGACACAAAGATTAGAATAGTTTTAAAGAAAGAAAGTTTATTTTACTTCCCATGGGAGTGAAGGGCACAACATGAATGAAAGAAAGAAAGGAGAAGTGCCAGCCCTGAGGGTAAGGGGTTCAGGGTTTTTATTGGGATAAAGGGGGAAAAATGTTGCTGCAAGCTGATAACAGGAAACAGCTGTGAAGTGGCTGTGCTTGTTTTTTTTTTTTTTTCTTTCTCTGTGAGGCTGGCTTATCAGTCTCACTGGAATGTGGGCTGGCAGGAACTAGGGGAGGGAACTCACATCTCTGCTGTCTGCTTGGGAACTCTTCAAATGCTGTTAAACAAAACTCTTAAAGATAACAAGTAAGAGGCAGAAATGGTTAATTAAACAAAGGGGAAGCTGTGTGCTATGACCTTTCTCTCTTTTTTTTCCTGTTAGTTTATTTTTCTCTGTTAGATAATTTATCTAACAGGCCATCCTTTCACCTACCAAAGTCCCTATCTTCTAATACCATTACAGTGGGGGTTAGGATTTCAATGTATGAATTTGGTGGGACACAAGCATGAAGTTTAGAGCAAGCACCTGAAGCTAATTCCTCTGGTGTAGCCCAAAGGGCTCCCCTGATTATCTGTTGAATAATTTATTCATTTGGGTTAAGGGAAAGTTCTTAGGCTGGGTTCAGAGACATTTTAATTAAAATCCAGGTTAAACAGAGGTTGTAAACAGGAAGTAATGCCAGGACCAGAATAAATCAGTCAGATTCTCTAGCTAAGGTTGGGTGCTCTGAAAATCAGAATCAAAGAGTTTCTTCCTGTTTGGGGTTATTATAAATAGTGCTGCTATGAACATTCTCACATGTGTATTTTGGTGAACATATGTAAGCATTTCTAATAGTATAATATGTTCTTAGTAGTGGAACTGCTGCATCATATGGTATGTATGTGTACACTCAGTTTCAGTAAACATTTTCCAAAGTGATTGCCCCAATTCACACTCCAACAAAAATGGTTGAAATTCTTGTTGCTCCAAATCCTTTACAACAGTTGTTCTTGTCTATCTTTTTCATGGCCAATCTCATGGGTGTATAGTGATACCACATTGTGATTTTGATTTACATTATCTGAAGGACTAATGAAATAGGGCAAGCTTTCCTATTTTTTCACTTGGATATCTTATTTGTGAAGTATCTATCCAAGTACTTTATTCATTTTTTTTTCTTTTGGACTGTCTGCTTTTTATTTATAGATTTTTAGGAGTTTTTTGTTGTTATACTGGATAGGTTCTTTTTTTTTATGTACTATTGAACATATCTTCTTCCTCTTTGTAGCTAATATTTTCACCAGCTACAAAGAATTTTCACTAGTGTTGATAGTTCCCTTAGATAAAAGCATTTAAGTTTTGTGTAATTTGATTTATCATTTTCCCTTTATATTTAGTGTTTGTGATGTCTAGTTTTAGAAGTCTACCTACTTCAGGGTCATGTAAATATTCTCCTATATTTTATTCTAAAAGGTTTATTGTATTTTCTTTTGACATTTTAGCTGTAGTTTATCTCAAATTGATTGTTTAGTATATTGGATATGGGGTGAAGATTCATTTTTATCCATATGGGTATCCAATTGATTCCTCTCCATTTATTTATCAGATCTTCCCCCTCTGCCCTATAGTGTCACCTTTGTCATAAAGAAACCATATATGCATGGTCCTGTTTCTTAATTCTCTATTCTGTTCTATTGGTCTACTTGTTTGTCCTTGTACCTATAAAACACAGTTTTACTTACCGTAATTTTATAATAAACCATGGTATCTGGTAGCATGTTTTCCACCTTTGAAATTTTTTCTTGCATATCCTTATCTCCTTGCCTTTTGATGTAAATTTTAGAAATTTCTCTAGAAGTTAGCTAATCAATTACCAAAAATAGTTCCTGGAGTTTCAATTGGGATTATGCTGAATTAATAAATCAAGTTGGAGATAATGACATCTGAACTATATTGAATGTCCTAATTTATAAACATTGTATATCTCTCCATTTAGGTTTTTAGATTTCTTTCAATTTCATTTTGTATTTTCAGTGTAAAGGTCTTACATATCTTTTACCAGATTTATTCTCAGGTATTTGGTTTTTTGATACTAGTATAAATATATTCTTATTTTTTATATTCCATTTCTTTGTTTATGGTATGTGGAAATATAAATGTTTTTATATATTCAGCTTGTATCTAATTACTTTCTACATTCACTTATTAATTCTACAGTTCATTTGTAGATTTTTTTGTATTTTTTGTATTTTCTATGTATCTGAGAAGAATAGCACTATTATTTCTTTCTTTCCTTAGAACTTTCATTTTTATCTCTTTCTTTTACTGCTGTTGAACATAAAAAATAAGAGATTGAATAGACTAGATGTGTTGATTATGAGCATACTTGTCTCATTTCCAAGTTTAGAGGGAAATTTTCACTAATTCATCACTAGATATGATATCCACTGTAGGATTTTTGTTGATTTTTAAAATCAGATTAAGAAAGTTACCTTTTACTCCTTGTTTGCTAAGAGTTTTAAATATGAATGAGACTTGAATTTTAATAATTATTTTTCTTCTTATATTGACAATTTCTCCCAATATAAACATGTGCAGAAAAATATGAATCTCAAAATGGAATACAGTGTTAAAAATCACCATTCTTATTCCATATTGTTTCACAGTATTGATCCTGATTTATAGATGATATCTAAAGTGGAAGATCAGATTACTTAAACAGAAAGCATGGAATAATTGAAAGATTCATAGATAGTAAGAGATTATTAATTCTTTTCTTAGGCTAAACCACTCAGGAGAGATGGTCATCTGTTTCTATTCCATGAAACTATTTGCAGTGTATCTCAGATCTTCCCTTGGTAAGCTACAGTTATAGATGATTTGCAAAAATGGCTGAAATCATTCTCTTCCCTGTATCCATGCCCCTTTGCAATGTGACTTTGTAACTCCTTCCATCAAGGGGAGGATTTTATTTCCCCACCCTTTGAATATGGGTTATTCCTGGACTTTCTTTCATTAATAGAATGTAGCTGAAATAATGTTGTGTCAGTTAGTAGCCTAGGTCTCGATAGGCCTTACACACTTCTGCACTCTCACAGAACTCTGCCCAGCTACCAGGTGAACAGTTCAGAATAGCTTTCTGGATGATGACAGGCATATGACCCAGCTGCCCTTGTTTCCTTTGCTGACAGCCAGCCAAATCTAAGAAGGAAAGCTACTTAACTGACCTGCAGTTGACTGAAAATGCATGAGTCAGTCTAGTCAAGAGCAGAACTGTCTAGTTTGAATTCAGGAAAAATTACTGATCACAAAATTATGAGCTAAATAAATACTTGTTTTAAACCACTAAGTTTTTGGGTGGCTTATTATTCAGCAAAAGCTAATTGCTATATCTATATAAAATATTAGTTTGTTATTATCCCAAAATTCATTCATTCAGCCAGTCACTCATTTGACTAATGTAGAAAAAAAAAACACTTCTTATGTGCCAGCCACTTTTATATGCAGTGAGATTGAGCAGTAAACAAAACAAAAACAATATCTCCACCCTTCTGAGAATAGCAGAGAGAGGCAGAAAATAACATAAAACAGTAAAATATATAATATTCTACACGGTAATAAGTGCAAAGGGAAAAAATTAAGTTTGAAATTTTATAACAGTGACCAGGGGAAACCTCATTGAGAAGTTGACAGTTGAATAAAGACGTGGATGAAGTATGGGAGTGAATTATGTAGATATTTAGAGCAAGAGTGTCCTAGGTAGAGAAAATGATAAATGGAAAGCCATTAGGCAGGTCTGTACCTGGTGCACATTTGGGGGAACATTTAGTGCAGAATGAACAATGGGGAGAATAGTAGATGATGTCAGATAATTAACAGGGGGCTAGATCCTATATCAATTTACTTTGGCTCTTACTTAGAATCCTTTTAAAGTATTTTAAAATTTTTATTCTGTTTAATTGGAAGACTCTGAAGCAGGGGCATGACATAGGCCGACTTCAGTTTGAACAGGGTCATTCTAACTGCTGTACTGAGAAAAGACCAAAAGGAAACAAGGATGGAAGCAGGAAGATCAGTTACAATGCTATAGCAATAAAAGACAGACCAGAGTAGTGGTAGGGGAAGTGATGAGAGATGGTAAGATTCTGGGTGTACTACATTTTGGAGGTAGAGCTGAGACGATTTGCTTTCTGATGGATTTGGGTTTGGTGTGTGTAAGAAACAGAGAGTAGAAGATTACTTTAAGGATTTGGTCAAAGAAACTGGAAGAAGGGCACTGCCATTAACTGAAAAAATGGGGAATATTTCTGAAACAGTAGGTTTAAGGGGATTTATGAGGACCTTAGTTTTTAACATGTTGAGTTTGAGACTGTCTATTAAACATCCAGATAGAGGCATAGAACACATGGCTGACTGTATTAGCCTAAAGTTCAGGGGGGGGGGGTCTGGGCTAGAGATACTCATTTGAGAGTTATTCAATATATGGAAAGTGTTTAAAAACATGAGCTTAATTACAGAAGAGAAAGGGAGCAAGTACTAAGACATTGGGTACTTTAATGTTTAAAAATCTGGCAAATGAGAAGGAATAAGCAAAGGAGACTAAGGAATAGCCAGTGAGATAGGAAGAAAATTAAAAGTGTGTGGCATCCTGAAAACCAACTGAAAAATAGTATTTAGATGAGGATGGACTACCAACTGTCAAACGCTGCTGAAAGGTCAATTAAGATGAGCACTGAGTAATGATCATTGGATTTAGCAATATGGGGCTTGTTAATAACCTTGAAAAATCCAGTTTAATGAACAGGTCATAGCAAAACTTGCTTGCAGTGGGTTCCAGATAAAATGAAAAGAAAGTGGGAATAGTTGGTAAAGCCAACAGTGTTGAGAAGAATATTTGGTAAAATGAAAGAGAAACATTAGGCATAGTTGGAGCAGGAAGTAAGATCAGGAGACTGTTTTTTGTTTTTTGTTTTTTTTTTGAGAGAAATAGCACCATGTTTAAATATTGGTGAGAAAGCTTCAGTAGAGAGAGAGAAATTGGTAATGCAGGAAATATGACACTCATTTCTCCCCTCTGTAATAAGAACGTAAAAGGAGACTTCTATTTTCCACTACAAATTTTCTTTTCTGTATTCAAGTTGAACAGCCAAAGGGGTGAAGTGGGAAGGAACTAATTATTACAGCATACTAACAGGAAAAGAACATTTCTGCCTTGGTCAAAATGGCCAACAGCAACTTTGTCTGTGTTCCAACTGTCCTTGTGTAAAAAGAGAGAGACATTTAAAAAAAAAAAAAAGGAAGGGGCAGAAAGGAAGAAAATGAATATTTTGTAGCACTCTGTTTTCCTTGCCTCTCACACATTCAGGGTTCATGCTACATGGCAGTTGCAACGTATGTGCTCAGGCCCTGTGCTGCGTTCAGAGCCTGTGTACTCAAAGGGACTAAAACAACATGGCAAATGATTATATGACTATGCATCTGCATGATTTCATCCCCACCCTGCCTTTGGCCAGTTTTCAGGATTACTAATATGTGATTATAATCAGTAAATATTTTGAAGCAGAAGGGACTCACTGGAGCTGCAGAATAACGCTATAGTGATAATAATATCACCTCATCCAAGCTGCCCTAACAGTGCCAGGGGACATAAGATGAAACCATAAGCCTGGGGAATAAGACGTCAGCCTGCTAATCAGGAAGCCAGGATTTTGTTTCTGACTCAGCTGCTGACTCACTCTGCCCTCAGCAAGTCATTTTGTCTCCCTTGGCATTATCATCATTACAAATGAGAAAATGATTTCTGCCTCCTTGGATATATAGACAATACCCGTTCAGAAGCTCTAATAATGTGGGAGGAAAATGCCTTAAAATTCAAGGGATAACAAAAGAATGTTTCTCTTGAAATAATGACAGTTTGTTTTCATGTTATTCAAACAAGTGGATAAAATCCCATTTTTTTCCCAGAATGGCATCAAGCTATCAAAATATAAAATTCTCAAGTGCTAATTTCAAAGTTTTCTCTTTTTGTGGGTGGGTATAATGAGACATTGGCCTAGAAAGGTTTTTCCTCTTTTGGTTCTGTCGTCTCCAGCAGCTCTAAATACCACTGCAAACCATAAACTTCATTTTAATCTAACTTATTTCTCCACAGTTCTGTGGAACACAGCCATGTCAGCTCAAAGAAAAACCAAGTGCCCTCCAAGAGGATCAGGTCATATAAATCCACTTCTGAGCCCTGCTTTTTGCTTTATGGAGTATTTCACCAATTCAAGGGTCCTTTCCTTATACTCTCCCAAACAAAAAGGAAAGATACTGTTCATGCACTTTCTTTCATTTTATTCCTTTGTCCATTAATTAAACAATATTTTTTGAGCAGCTACTATGTTTTAAGCACAGTGCTGAGGACAGAATAATAAGACAGATATGGCCTTGTCCTCATGGAGCATACCAAGGTAGCAAAGAGAAGACATGAGCTAGATTTATAAGTGTATTTTTGCATGTGGAAGAAATGGAAATAAACATTTAGAGGAGTTTATATCCCCACTAACATCCATGTAATTTGCAATACCTTTCTGTGGAGGAAGTATACTTCCTTGCCCTGTTGACATTACGTTTGCCCATGTGATTTGCTTTGGCTAAAGAAATTTGAGCAGAACAGACAATTTTCCAGTCCTAAAGAAAAGCTCTAAGAGCCAGTATGTGGTTTCATCAGCTCTCTTGCCTTTCCCCTTGGTCGTGAGAGTAATAGGTCCCGGTTGGGGGTTGCTCCTCAGCCTGGAGCCAGGAAAGAAAAAATCATGTGGAGCAGCAGCAGAATTGATGCCAAGCTGCAACCAGCACATAATGCAAATGAGAAACAAACCCTTGTCGTTTAAACCACTGAGATGTTTGGGTCACTTGTTACCACAGCAAAGCTAACTAATATAATACATTCTTAAAGCTGATCAGTTCTGAATAGTTTGGACATTCAGACTCACCAGTTTCTTCATGTGGAAGGAAATTCTTCTCTCGTCATTTCTGTCCCTAGTTTTATCAACCCCTCAAAGAGAAATGAGCAGTGCCTTAGCCCAACTTTATTTTCTTCCCAAGCACCCAATATATGGTAAATTCTTTATCTCCATGATACTATACAAGACATCACTCATTTGTTTTCTAATTCAAGAACGTTTACACATTTGAAGTGAAATAACCTAATTTATACTGAGGAGAAAAATGCATTGAACTTTGAGTGTTAAAGTTTGATATGCATCTCTTTTTGTGAAGTAAATTGCCATAAAACAAAATCTATGCCAGTTTGTAATCAATAAGCCATTTCAAGGGGGTAGTATAACCTGCAATAAGAAGGCAAATATCGCCTGGTGCAGTGGTGTGCACCTGTAATCCCAGCTACTCAAGAATTGCACTAAACACTAAAATAGTACCAGTATTGTACTAAACATTTTACATACATGATGCCATTGAATCCTCAAAATAACCCATTTTACCAATGAGTGGACAGATTAATGAAGTTATCTATCAAGCCCAAGAACTCATAGTAAATGGCTGAGTCAAGATTGGAATCTGGGCAATCCAGCTCTAGAGTCTGTTTTCTAAACTACAGGAAAAATAAAATATATAATATTAAGATGAGGGAAAAACTGGGTACAGAATCAGCAATCACAAAAAAGTTATTTTTTAAAAGTCAGCACTTTTATAAAAGCATCTGCAGCCTTAAGTTCGTCTGTAAAATATCACACAGAATTTATTAAGCTTCTTTGAGGCCCTAGGACTCAGTTTAAAAGGCTCTGGCCTATTTTAGTCCCACCGGACACTGAGCAGACAATGGCAAATTGTGTGGAACAATGAAGGACAAATTCCCCTAGAGCCTACCAGTCCCTCATCCCAGGAGGAGCTGCACTATAAGCATATTCTGAGTACTGCCATCCTCTAAATGCTTTCACTAACCAAATCAAAACATTTAATAAGCATTTGTAAGAAAGTAAAATTACTAGGTCACAGTAATTCTGTGGAAACTTTATGAACTCTTTCAGCATACTTTCTGCCCCTTAGGTTGCATTAGAAGTTGGAGACCAGCTGAAGGTGCAGTGCTGAAGGCTTAGTCTCAATTCACATTTTAACAAAGGTTTCCACTTCCTGGGGTTCCTTTGCCCAAAGTACTCTGTCTAAACACTCCCACCATGGCTTGGCATGAAACTCTCAGGGATATTTACTCATGAAATGGCTCTGTAACTCAGGCAGTTGGAAATGTTTTATTTGACTTGGCCTAAGTATCATTAACACTATTGTGCAGAGTAAGTGAAGAAGAAAATGTAGGTTGATGGTAAAACCCTTCAACTATGCCTTTCTCCCATTATCCAGGTAAGGCCATATGAGAAACTGTCAATCTGAATGGCACCATTTCATCACCCATGTGCTTTTCCAACTTGCTTGCTTTATTCTCTAGAGAGCTATATTCAAATTCCATGACAACTACTGATCCTGCTTCACAGCTGCCCTTGTGCCTGAGCAATGTACACAGGAGTTAACATGGCGTGTACTACACTACAAATGCAATGAGGTCATTTAGTGGTTAAGACCATGAGTTTTAAAGTCTGAGAGACCTGGGTTTAATTCCCAGCTCTGTCCCTTATTAATTTTCTGACCTTACAGCAAATCATTTAACCTGTCTGAGGCTTTGTTTCCTTTTGTGTACAATGGGGGAAGAAATAATACCTACATTCCAAGAAATTGTTCATTCATTCAACAATAATTCGAGGGTCTGCTTTGCACCAGATGGGCATACAAACAAAAAGATGTAAATAAGAAACTATACAGTGTGTTAAAGGTGAAAAATGCCATGGAAAAATAAGTTTTAGAACAGGGTAAGGCATGAGTAGTGCTGGGGTGGGAGTTGGGAGGACAGAGTTGTTCTTTTAATAGGATGGTCAGGGTGGGCCTTGGGTGAATAAAGACTTGGGCTCTGTTCATTATGAATGAAAAAAAGAAGCCAGTGAGGGATACTGAGTAGAGGAGTGACGTGATTCAACCTCGCATTTAAAAAGATAATTCTGGCTGTTATATTGAGCATAAATCATAAGGGGTCAAGGAGAGAAACAAGGAAGTCAGTGAGGAGGCTATTGAAGTAATCCAGGTGAGAGATGATGGTGGCCCAGAACATCAGAACAGGGAGGTAGCAGTGGATATGGTAAGAAGTGTTCAGATTATAGATAATTTTATAGGTGAAGGAAGACTCTGAGTGTTTTGGCCTGAGTAACTGGAAGGATGGAATTGCTGTCCAATGAGATGGGGAAGGCTGTGGGTGGAGCAGGTGTGTGTGTGGGAAGAAAGAGCAGGAGTTCAGTTTGAGGGCCATGAGTTTGCGATTTCTATTAGATATCCAAGGGGAGAAGTAGAGTAGGCAGTCGGCTATCTGAGTCTGGAGGTCAGGAAAGAAGTTTGGGCTAAAGATATAAATTTGGGAGTTTGTGAAGATTAAATGAGACAGGGTACGTAATGTACTAAAAACAGTATTGCTGAATAATAAAAACTCAATACATATTAGATTAAAAGTGTGTAATCATAATATCAACAATTGTAATTCCCACCTTCTGCCTAGCACAGTGCGTGGTACTTAGTAGGCTTAATATACTTACATGAAGTAACCAAAGAGTAACACTTCAAGCTACTGTAAATATATGGATGATTTTTGAAAGTGCAACACAGGAAGCAACCATAATGTAATTTTTTCATTTAAAAATACAATTTTAGTCCAGGTGCAGTGGCTCAGGATTGTAATCCCAGCACTCTGGGAGGCTGAGGCAGGAGGATCACTTGAGGTCAGGAGTTGAAGTTGCCTGAGCAACTTAGCGAGGCTCTGTCTCTACAAAAAATAGAAAAATTAGCTGGACGTGGTGGTGGGTGCCTGTGGTCCCAGCTACTCGGGAGGCTGAGGAAGGAGGATCACTTAAGCCCAGGACTTTGAGGCTGCAGTGAGCTATGATGATGCCACTGCACTCTAGCTCAGGCAACAGAGTGAATCCTGTCTAAAAAATGCAATTTCATTAGTTGATTATTTTTAATTTCACAAACATTTGTTAAGAAGTAAATAGAGCTACTACAAGCTCACACACAAATCCCTGCTCTAGGTTTATTACTATTTCTTACCCAGAAGGTTCAAACTAGATTTCATTGATTTTCTTTTCATTCTAATTTTATAGCTAGGCAATACTTTTATACATAGGTTCAAAAATCAAAATGATATAAAAGAGTGTCGACATCAAGAAATCTTGTTTTCACCTTGTCCCTATCCATTCCCTCCACCTTGTAGCTCAGGGGTTGGCAAACATTTCCTGTAAAGGGCAAGTAATAAATATTTTAGGCTTGCAGGTCATAAAATCTCTTTTGCAATTACTCAGTTCTGCTGCTGTAGTGCAAAAACAGACATAGACAATACAGAAACGAATGGGTATGGCTGTGTTGCAATGAAACTTTATAAAAAAAGGCAGCAGGCCTGCTGGCCATGGTTTTCTATCTCTGCAATACATAATAGGTTTTATTAGTTTATGTCTTAGTTCAGGTTTCCATAACAAATTACCATGGACTGAGTGGCTTAAAAAACAAACATTTATTTCTCACAGTCCTGGAGGCTGGAAGTCCAAGATCAGGGTGCCAGCGTGGTCGGGCTCTGGTGGGGGCCCTCATCCAGGTTGCAGGCAGCTGATTTCTTGTACTATATCTTCACACAGGGGAAAGAGAACAGGCTAGCTCTCTGGCCTCTTCTTATAAAGGCACTAATTCACCCTCATAATCTATTTACCTCCCTCCCAAAAGCCCCATCTCCAAATACCGTCACATTGAGGATTAGATTTCAACATATAAATATTGGAGGAGACAAACATTCAGTTTACTTTGTTTCTTCATGAAAGTATAAGCGTATGTGAATATAAATTCTTATGCCCCCTTTCTTATACAAAAGTTAACCTAAGATATACCACTGTTGTATACCTTGAAACAGTATATATTATATTGTATATTTTGGATATCTTTCTATATCAAAACATAGAGGGGGCGTCCTCATTTTTTCTACATCCCATTCCATTATATGGATATAAAAGAGCTTATCTAATCAATCCCCTCTTGATAGACTTTTATATTTTTCTAATTCTTTACTGTCACAAACAATACCTGGTGAGAAACCTTGGAAACACATCATTTCATGTATGTGTAGGCATATCTGTCAGATAGATTTCTAAACTTGGGATTGCTGCATCAAGGGGTAAACACATTTGCAATTTTGGAAGCTACTGCTAGATTCACCTTTATGGGGGTTTTTACTATTTCCACTTTCAGCTCGACATATGAAAGTGCCTGCTTCAAATTATGAAATGCTTCACGAATTGGTGTATCATCTTTGTGCAGAGGCCATGTTAATCTTCTCTGAATCATTCCAGTTATAGTATATATGCTGCTGAAGTGAGCACCATGAAATCATTTTTAATTTAGTAATGGATGAATGCTTTTGAGTGGAATTCAGCCAAAGACAGGGCAGACTATAAAACTCTTTCTATTTGGTCTGGAGTGGAGAGAGAGAAAAGGTTTTGCTACACAGCTGCAGGCTTTTTTTTTTTTTTTTTTCAGAGTGCTGATTGGAGGGGAGCCAAATTACCTTAAGTTCCAGCAACACATGAATCTGTGCACTAGCTAATTATGGACACAAATAGTCAGAGTGGTAGAAATAGTTAATGAAGATCCTAACCTTTGAGCCAATTGTGCACACAGAGTTCTCTGCTGATTGTAAATCAGACTTGATATGAGGAAGTAGGTTGTCCACTATGAACCAACATGGACTTCAGTAGGATTCAGAAAGGACAAGTAATGATTCAGAACTAGTAGATAAAAGAGGGGATTTGAATGGGACCAAATAAGAAAACTAATTAAAAAATAATAAAAAGAGACAGCATTTATTAAGCAGAGTTATATGGACCAGGTGTTTTGTCAAGGCGTGTATCTGTGTGTGTGTGTGTGTGTGTGTGTATGTATATACAGATGCTCCTCGACTTACAGTTGGGTTATTTACTAATAAATCCATTGTAAATTGAAAATATCATATGTTGAAAATGCCTTTAATACACCTAACCTACCAAACATCGTAGCTTAGCCTAGCTTACCTTAAATGTTTGCAGAACACTCACATTTACCTACATTTGGGCAAAATCATCTAACATAAAGCCTATTTTATAATGAAGAGTTAAATATTTCATGTAATTTATTAAATACTATATGGAAAGTGATAAATACAATGGTTTCGCACCATCATAAAGTTGAAAAATCAAAACTTGAATTATTGTAAGTTGGGGACTGTCTGTATATATATGAAGTCATTTAATACATATATATATATAAATTGAGTTTAAGGATTACTAAACCAAGCCAACTTGGCCAATGCCATATAAGTGCAGAGTTGGGAATTTGATTCCTGTGTCCTGGGAACTTTTCTACTTGGCTATAGTGACTTATTGTCTGGGTGGAGAGCTAATTCGAGAATTAGGTGAGAAAAGAAAAGTAGATCCACTTGACAGAATCTAAACTCAGGCAAATATAATTTTTGTCTTCATGAAGAAGTTGTTTAGATACTTATAAAATGAGTTTCTAAAATGATAATTGCAGTTAACATACTGGTGCACAAAGTGGTCAGAGTAGGCCTTTAGCTCCCCTTGAATGATGGACCCTTGTCAGCTGGAGGTACCTCAGGCTATGCCTGCCCTGAAGACTCTGGAACTGATACTTGGGAGTTTTTTCAAAGGCAAACTTCCCAGAACTCAAAGGGGTTTTGCTGACCTAGCATAGAGGTTGACAACTTGGATTGTTATGCAGAAAACTTCGAGTTTTGTCCTATGTTTGCCATTTTGGGTTACCTTCATTTGGCTGCTGAGAAGTAGCTTTAGACAACTGCTGGGCGTCTGCTTTACCTTCACTGAAAATGACCCAAGCCTGAATTTCTGACCCCTGCCATTTAGCAACTGCTTTAGTAGCTGGACGGGTAAAGTTGCCTGCAGCTGTGGCAAGTCCAAGTGAAGAGGTTTAAACTATAGTTATATTCACTGTATATTTTCAAGGTCAACTGGGGGAAGATGCATTTTTTAATCTTACAAGGTCAGTTTATAAACTGTGGTATATAATCCATTAAGAATGATGCTAAATGTCCTCCTCTGCACAGAGAAAACAAGGTTCCCTGAATGTAATTCGGGTGTGGATGGGGGGACTGTCCTCTGCCCTATCATTCACTGGCTACGTCAGTTGCCTGTGTAACCAGTGGAACTAAAGGGCTCCCTCCATAGGTAGTTGGCAAGTAGAAGTGTTGGCCAAATGCAGAATCACTGGGCCCTTTCGCAGAGAATCTAGAGCAAGACATTTTCTCTGCTTTTACCCACTCCAAATTGCAGAGGGCTGCCTATTTTGAGGTTCTGATGTCTAGGTTCTACCTCATGGTTAGAGAATTAGGCTAAAAGGATAAAAAATGCTTTTTAAGAGGTATGAAAACTACTGTAGATTGAGCATTTATTATGTGTCTATCTGTCCTAAGTGCATTTTACATGCATTATCTCATCTAGTCATCCTAATGAGGTAGGTCCAATCTGTGTGCCTACTTTTCAGATGAGGACGCTGTGACTCAGAAATTTATTCAAAGATCTGAACCTGTCAGACTCCAACGTTTGTATGAAAGTGGCTAAGCTATGTTGCAGTCTCTATAAATATTATAATTTGTGTAAAAACTTGACAAACATCTCTTCATTTTCTACATTGACACAGAGGTCATGGCAAATGTCTTTTAAATTCACACAGTTAAGACTTGGTAGCGTTCCCTCCAAAAGAACTGAAAGAAATAGATATTTCTGGAATAATATCCAATTTAATACCCTTTCCTCCCATCCTTTTTCCTATGTAGATAAGTGATATAATGAAAACAAAGTGTAAACTTGCAGCTTGTTATTTTAAATGTCAGACTTTAGAAGAAAATATGGAAGTAACTCATTGGGTTTCACATGCAGTCCGTTACTGATGTCAGCTCATTTCTCATTTGCAGCATATGGAATACGGGCAGCTGAGGGGCAAGGCATTTGTCTTGGTGAGTCAAAAGTTAGTTAGGGGCAATGGAATATATTTTAGTAAGTTAAGCATGTAATTACGTGTAATTCATTCTAAAAGGGTTAATATCAGCAATTTCATTTGGTTCAATATAATAGAAGGGGGTGTGATAAAAGTGATCAGAAATAAGTATAGAGGGGAGAGACAAGGTGAGAAGTCTGATTAGGTGGTCAAGGGTTGTTGTCCAGGGTGTGCAGAGAAGGCACCGTCTGATATCATGGTGATACTCTGTTGATACAGGATAAGATCTGATTTAGAGACGAATTGCTGCCTTTTGGAATACGTTCTGACTGATTGTTGCTTGCTATCTAGTCTTAAGGAATGGGCTTGGATTGATGTTGACATAGTCACATTAACATTCTTGAAACAATTGAATGTTACCATGTAGTTAAACCAATGAATGTCCTGTGTTGAGGAAGTTAATGCCTATCCTTAAGAATATGATCAGTCCTCCTGTTAACCTCTCTCAGCCTGTCTTGTTAATATTTCACCCCCAAATCTTATGTTGAAATTTGTTCTCTGATGTTGGAGGTAGGGCCTAGTGGTAGGTGTTTGGGTCACAGGGTGGATCTTTCATGAATGGTTTGGTGCCAGTGCTTTCGTGGTGGTGGTTCTCATTCTTGTCCAGCAGAGCTAATTCTAAAGATCTGGCACCCTAGCCATTGCTATCTCTGCTTCTTTCCCTCTCTTATGAGCCTCATCAGAAGATTGACACCATGCTTCTAGTCAGCTGCAGAACCTAGGCCAAATAAACCTCTTTTTTAATAATCACCGCTGCGATCCCTTTTAGCAATAAACTAATTAGCTCTTATTTCCATCAAGTTCTTATTGTTATTACATCATTAATTTGATGTTCGCTCTTATTCCTTCTTATAGAAACGTCATAATGAATATTTATGTTTGTCTTGTACACTATTATATCCCTAGCAACTATTAAAATGCCTTCTATTCAATAAATATTTGATAAATGAATGATCAAATGAATCAATTATTTTCAATAGCTATATAGTATTGCATTGCAAGGATATGCCACAATTTGTTTAACCAAGCACAATGGATAGATTTTAGGTCATTTTAGGTTATATGCTCTTATAAACAGTGTTGGAATGAACATGAACAGTCTTGTATATGTATTTTTGCCTATTTGTCTGATTATTTCCCTATAATAGTCTTGAATGGGCATAATTTTTGGATCAAAAGGTACACAATTTAAGGTTTTTGATTCATATTGTCAGAATGTCTTCACATTGTATACTGTTCTACACTTCCATCAACCATGTATGTATGAGAGGTCCCATTTCCCCAATGATCAACACTATGTATTATTTTTTAATCTTCATCAGTCTGCTTCATGAAAAATAGCATTTTGTTTTATTTTCCATAATTTTGTCACTATTACAGGTACAATATTTTATTCATATGTTTTTAGCCATTTGTATTTTTTTGGGTACACAAATGTTCATAGCTTTATTTATAATAAGCCCAAACCTGGATACAACTCAACAGTCCATCAACAGGTGATTGGATAAATAAGTTTTAGTATTTTGTATATGATAGATACAAATAAAATGCTAATGCAATAAAAACAAATGATCTTTTATTCTCATGCAATAAACTTTTTAAAATTTTTTCATTGATATGTAATAATTGGATATATTTATAGGGCACATGTGATATTTTGATACATGCATACAATGTGTAATGATCAAATCAGGGTAATTAGGATATCCATCACCTCAAACATTTATCATTTCTTTGTGTTGGGAACATTCTAAAACATCTCTTCTAGCTATTTTGAAATATACACTAAGTTTTTGTTAACTATAGTCACCCTACTGTGCTTTCAAACGTTAGAACTTATTCCTTCTATCTAACTGTATTTTTATACCTATTAATCAACCTCTCTTTATCTCTTCTCCCCCCTCCCCTTCCCAGCCTCTGGTAACCACCATTCTATTCACTACCTCCATGAGATCAACTTTTTTAGCTCCCACACATGAATGAGAAGACGTGACATTTGCCTTTATGTGCCTGGCTTATTTTACATTGTACTTATTTTTTGAAGGGCTTATTATTAATATCCTTTGTACATTTATCTATTGTGGAATTTAGAAATTTCCTATTAATTCTTGAGGGCTTTTACATATTTAGGTCATTAACCATTTCATTAAAATTTTTGTTGTGATGTTTGAAGTTGTAGATAACTTTTTCATTGTTTTTAATGCAATCACATTTATTCATCTTTTCATTTGTGCTTTCTAGCTTTTGTGTCTTGTTTACAGTGTCCATCTTTACTCCAAGATTACATATGTATTCACTTATGTTTTCATGCAATGTTTACATTTAAATTTTTTATTTGTCAATAAAATATTGTAGTGTAAAATGTGAGGTATTGATCTCACTTTTTTTCCTTCATGGTTAGCCAGTCGTTCCAGAATGTTTTCCCCTAAAATTTGAATTGCCACATTAGTATATGCACTATATTTAGTGCTAAAATATGGGCTTTGGAGTCTAAGCTGGATTTCAATCTCAGATCCACCACTTACTTGTTGTGGTATTTTGAGTGAATTATGTAAGAGCACTAAGCTTCAGTTCCACAGTGACCGACCATCCCAGTTTTCCAGGATTGAGAGAGTATCCAAGGATTCTGGACTTTAGGTACTAAAACTGGGACAATCGTGAGCAAAGTAGGATGGTTGGTCAAACTTGGTTTCTTCTTTGTAAAAATTGAAATAATAGCCGTATCTATTATTGAAATAATAGTAGTATCTATCTGAAGTACTTGTGAGAACTAAGAGATAATGAATGTAAAGGAGTTAGTACAGTATCTGGTTGGTAGCAAGTACTTACAAAAGGTCAAATGTTATTAATGCATTATAGATCCTCAGTCTCTCCTGACATTCACATCGCATTGTTTTAACAATCATAGCTTTTCAATAGGCTTTACAATATATCCAGTGAGTCAAATCCCTCTTCATTACTAATTTTTTTTCCGAGATTTTAATGGTAGGCAAATTTAATAATCATTCTTCAAAACAAAATTTAGAGGCATTTTGATGATTTCAAAAATTGTGTTGAGATTGTAATTGGGATTGCATTAAATTTGTAGAGTATTTTGAGGACCAACTATGCCTCTTCATTACTGCAGTATTTCTAAAACCTTCACTCAGTAGAGCATATAGATTTCTTCATATCATTTACATAGTTTCTACATATATTAAGTTTATTGCCAGGAATTTCATAATTCAGTTGCTATTATTATTATAATAAATGTAATTTATATTTTTCTCATAAATGGTGGTATAGAGGAAAGGTATCAATTTTTAAAAACACTTATTTAGTTTTGTAAACTAAAGTTTTTTTATTTTGAAAATATTTCAGGTTCCGGAAATATAACAATTAAATATAATAGTATTAATGATAATAATAATAAAGAGACTTATGATCATATGTACATAGTATTAATGATACTAGTACTACTATTAATAGCAATTATTAATAATAAAAGTATAAATCATAATTATGAAGACAGGCATATTTTACTCCTACAGCTCTGGGAGTAGAACATCATCAATACCTTTGGCATTCCTACTATGTCCATTCTAGATTGCGTCTCACTTCCTGTCCCAGAAGAAATCGTTATCCTTAGGTTTGGGGCAGTCATTTTCTTAATTTTCTTATAGATTTTTCATATATATGTCTACTGCTGAACAATGTATCATTTGTTTCGACTGTGTATGTGGACTCAAACTGTATGTATTCTTCTGTGACTTGCATTTTTTGATCAACGTTTTGTTTAAGATGTTAAAATATTATTTATATAATAGAAAAGATAGCCTTCCAAATCTCTTTAACCAGAAACTGGTTCATATAAAAAACAAGATAATTTATTCTAAGTTTACCTGAAAGAATAAAGATGTGTAAATAATGAGGAAAAACTCTAAAAAATTGAAGGTAATAGGGGAGGTTGATATTCAACATGCTAAAATGTAGTATGGCATTAGAATAATTGAATGGTATAGTCCTGGTACTGGAGCAATTTACTAGAAAAGGAAAACCAGGAAAATACCAGAGCTTTAAGAATTTATACATGATAAAGATATTATTTCAAGCTGATGGGAGAGTAGGAATTATTTTATAAGTTGTGATTGGATGATTACATGATTTTGGAAAAATAAATATACCATGTACCAAAACAAATTCCTGATGAATTAACTAATTAGGTGTTATAAATTAAACTATGAAAATATTTATCTGACTTCAGGTTAAAGGAGTCCCTTCCAAACAGAAAAAAATAAAGGAAAACACTAATAGATTTAACATAATTAAAATTAAGGCTTTTATAAGGATTTTATTTTACAGTATGAACAGAATTAAAAGGGAAATGGGGGGAAAAAGTGGTAAAAGAATTGCCAGACAAATTTCTAAAGGACAGACCAATAGTGAAATATCT
This sequence comes from Daubentonia madagascariensis, assembly GCA_023783475.1. Taxonomy (NCBI): domain Eukaryota; kingdom Metazoa; phylum Chordata; class Mammalia; order Primates; family Daubentoniidae; genus Daubentonia; species Daubentonia madagascariensis. The sequence continues at coordinate 1,826,055 of JAKFHU010000166.1, forward strand.
TAATAACTTTTAATATATAAAGAGTTTTTTTTTTCCAGAGCAACACAGTTTATTACTCACAGCAGAGCAAACAGCAAGGCCATTAGCAAAGAGGGACCAATTCCACCACCCCTGAATCCCTTGTGGGGCATGATGGGTCCAGATGGGTGCTATATACAATGGGTTACATCACAGGTGAGGAGAGGGGGCCAAAGTCCCAGCATCCTTTTGAGCAAGCAGCAAACATTGTAGCAAGAAACAAGCCAATGCCCCTCCCCAGGGCAACAAGCAGTTACGTGGTAGTTATACTGTGGCTGCCTTGATCTTCTCTGTCCAGAGATGGACAAGCCTTGTGATCGGGCACAGTCAGCAAGAACATGCAACATGCTGTAGGTCTCATGGTGGATGGCCTTTTCCAACAAGAAGTGTTCAAGAAGTGTTTGTTGAATGAAAAAATGAACAGAGTTGTAGGCTCTTCTTAGAGTGGAAGGTCTTTGTCAGGTTTCATTTGACATCTTGGAACAGAAAGCTTGTTTGTGTCATAGTGTATAGTTTTAACTACGTGGTTTTAACTATAACTTGTTTTCACTATACTTGGGACCTTGAGGAGTGCTAGAAAAAAATATGGGCATGTAGGAGGGTAGGACATTGACAGATTAAATACAAATTTTGCTGGGAAAATAAAGAGGCATTTTGGGAAACAGGTTGATGAGCCTTAGAATTATTTGCAAAACTGCTCAAACTTCTCACATAGTGCTGTGCTGTGATTGGCTATTATGTTGCAGCTGCAACTTGGAACAGGTAGCTATCCAAGTTTTATTTTTTATTATATTTTTGTTTCAAAATATTACAGGGCTACAAATGTATTTGGTTGCATGGATTGCTTTTGTAATGCTTGAATCAGGGTTATAAATGTGCCCATCACCCAGATAGTGTTCACTGTACCCATTAGGTAGGTTTTCACCCATTCCCTCCTACCCCTCCCCCCTGCTTGATTTCCACTGAGTTTTTCTTCCCTCTGTGCACATGTATGCTCATCAGTTACTTCCAATTTAATGGCAAGTACATGTGGTGTGGGTTTTTTCCCCATTCTTTGGATACTTCACTTAGGATAATTGTCTCCAGTTCCACCCAAATTGTTGCAAAAGGCATTAATTCATCCTTTTTTATGGCTGAGTACTATTCCATGGTATACATATACCACATTTTGTAAATCTACTCATGAATATAAAGAGTTTTTATAAATTAATCACAATATGGAAGCATGGAAATATGGAAAATTGGTATGTACATAGAAAAATGAAAAAGTACATGAAAAATATGTTATCTTTACTAATACTAATACAAATACTAATTAAATAACAACCCAATACCATTTCAATATATTTAAAATAGTAATAAATTTTAAGAACTAGCATTGATCAGGTGTAGAAAATCTAAACATTCATATATTGGCTGTGATAATGTAGGCTTGTTTATACTTCCCAGGAAGCAATTTGGTATGATGTATCTAAAATCTTCATTATTGCTTTGTTCCATAAAATGTACTTCTAGGAAATAATCCTAAAGAAGTAATCAGAGCTGTGCACAAAGTTGTAGATGGATATGTATCTAAGTCTTGTTTATGCTAGCAGAAAATTAGAAATAACCTACATGTCTAAAATAGGGAATGGCTAAATAGCTTCTAATACATCCATATTTTAAAATCTTATATAGCCATTAAAATTAATGTTACAGGAAAATATTTAATAAAATGGAAAATTTTAAAAATATACACATAAGTTAATCATAAAATTGTAAAAAAGTATGTACAGTGTGATTTCAATTTTCTTTGCCTTAGAAAAATAGAATCAGGATTTTCAAAGTGTGTGCAAACATTCACATTTTATTGTACACATCATATTTTATTGCAATTGTCTGTTTTCTTGACTTGTCCCCCCACTGGATTTTGAACTTTGTTCACTCATCTCTATAGAGGCAAAAATCTATCACATATAGTGGATGCTTAAATAATGTCTGGTGAATGGATGGATGTATTAGTGAGAAAGTTAATGGATGAACATTAGGGTCAAATTTAATGTTGAGCCCTATTTTTGTATTAGATTACAATGACTCTCTAAATTTCAATATTTTTATTCTCTTTGAAGATATAATGCAGGGCTGGTATAGGAAACTGTACCTGGTTTTACTGATGAGTTTACTTTAATTTTCTCAATTGTTTCACAGCATTTTAACGTAACATTATAACTACCAATAAATATTTGCTCTCTAAGAGCTTATTTTTTAGCTTAAAACTGGCTGACTTAACATATTCTGGAAGACTATTTAGACTGTACCATTAAGTTTCCATTCCTTATTTTCTGTCTTCCCACTGTTTTTTCTCTTTATGTTCATATAGATAACAGAAAGTACATTTGTACTTTTTTTTGTATTAATGATACATTGTGGTTTAGTATAGTTTTTATGCCTAGTTGTACCTGTCTAGATGATTCCCTTCAAAAGGATTACTTTTAGAGTAGTTTGGTGAACTGCTCTAACAAATATGTGTGCATGTATGTGTGTGCCTGTGTGTATATGTGTGTGTGTGTGTATGTGTAGGTAGGCAGAGTAGGAATATGGGAAAGTCCTTTAGGTAATTGTTCAAACCTTGTGGTACACAAATTAACAATGGAGTGAGGTTCTTATTCAAATTTAACTAATCGTTATTAAATTATCTCTTCATTATCCTTTTGATACTGTGTCTGATATTTCTTCATTGTGAAGTGCGTGTTTATGTATTTGTGTGTGTGCATTTAAGTCAAAATAGCAACATCTTATAAATATACCTGCAAGGCAGCTTTTACGTTTTTGTTCCATTGTGGGAGGGTACTATTATTTTAAAATATATAGCCTGTTACAAGACAGGTGTCTTAATGAAATGCATTAAGAAGCTGGTACTTTCTGGCAAGCAAAATACTTATGGTTTAAAAAAAGGACAAAGAAATTTTATTTCAGCAACTAATTTCCTTCTCTTCTTTGTGCTTCAAATTTCAAATTATTTCTTTTCAATCCTGTGAAAGAGCAGGATTTTCATTTTTACTCTGTTAGGAACATGGTATTGAAAGTTAAGACTTAAAATAGCAACATGATTAGAAACAGCAATGCCTCCCAAAATACAGTCATTTAAATGTTTTTTTGTATTGATTCTTAGAATGATTTTGGTTTTTTCAATGCATTTTGCTAATCCTGATTTTGATACTTTACCTTTAACCTGAGACTTTATAAGATATGCTTGGAATTCCTCTAAATAAATTTCACAGTGTCGCACCTATATAATGTGTACTTGAAAAAGGTTACTTGCCAATTGGGACTAAAAACCAAACCAAAACAAAACAAAACAAAACAAAACAAAACATAATACAGGTGGACACAGGTTGAGCATCCTTTATCCAAAATGCTTAAGACCAGAAGTGTTTTGGATTTCAGATTATTTTGGATTTGGGAATATTTGCATTATAATTACCAATTGAGCATCCCAAATCCAAAAATCCAAATTCCGAAATGCTCCAATGAGTATTTCCTTTGAGCGTCATATTGGCACTCAAAAAGTTACAGACTTGGAGCATTTCAGATTTCAGGTTTTCAGATTTGGGATACTCAACCTGTATAACAAGGGAATGATTAAAATTGCGTCCTTCAACAGCCCTATCTCCTGTTAATTAACATTCAGGTTACTAAATACACACTGAGGACTCTGAATCTGACTCACCTTGTACCCTCTATTATCTTTGGTAATTGCCAAAACTGGGCCCTATGATACCTAAGTTTCTTTTCTGGAGACCTTCACCATATTACACTTTAACAATATGGCTACAACCTGAACATAACGTTTCCTAAAATTTTTTCAGCATTTTTTTTATTTCAGAATATTATGGGGGTACAACTCCTTCTTTATATATATAGCCTATGCACCGCCCAAGTCAGAGCTACAATCATGGACAGCCCCCAAACTGTGTGGCCTGTATCCATTAGGTGTGAGTTTTCCCAACCCCTCCAACACCCTCCCATCTGCCCAACCCCTGATGAATACTATTTCCATGTGTGCACATAAGTATTTATCAGTTGGTACCAATTTGATGGTGAGTACCAGTGGTGCTTGTTTTTCCATTCTTGTGACACTTAGCTTCGAAGAATAGGCTCTAGCTCCATGCAGGATAACACCAGATGTGTTAATTCACCATTGTTTTTTATTGCTGAGTAATACTCCATGGTATACATATACCACATTTTATTAATCCACTCGTGTGTTCATGGGCACCTGGATTGTTTCCACATCTTTGCAATTGTGAATTGTGCTGCTATAAACATTCAAGTGCAGATGTCTTTACTATAGAATGTTTTTTTTTTCCTTTGGATAAATACCCAGTAGTGGGATTGCTGGATCAGATGGTAGTTCTACTTTTAGTTCTTTGAGGTATCTCCGTATTACTTTCCATAGAGGTTGTACTAATTTGCAGTCCTACCAGCAGTGTATAAGTGTTCCTGTCTCTCCACATTCACACCAACATTTGTTGTTTTGGGACTTTTTGATATGAACCAATCTCATTGGAGTTTAGTGATATCTCATTGTGGTTTTGATTTGCATTTTCTTGATGATTAGAGAAGTTAAGCAATTTGTTATATGTTTGCTGGCCATTATTCTGTCTTCTTTTGAAAAGTTTCTATTCGTGTCCTTTGCCCACTTTTTAATGGGATTGTTTGATTTTTTCTTGTTCATTTTCCTAAGTTCTGTACAGATTCTGATTATCAGCCCTTTATCAGATGTATATCATGCAAATATTTTCTCCCATTCTGTAGGTTGTCTGTCCACTCTAGTGATGGTTTCCTTGGCTGTGCAGAAGCTTTTTAATCTGATCAGGTCCCATGTATTTATTTTTGTTGTTGCTGTGATTGCTTTGGGGGTCTTCTTCATAAAATGTTTGCCTGGGCCAATGTCTATAAGAGTTTTTCCAGTGTTTTCTTCTAGAATTCTTATGTTTTCACGTCTTAGGTTGAAGTCTGTTATCCATCATGAATTTAATTTTGTGAGAGGTGAGAGATGTGGATCTAGTTTCAGTATTCTACATGTGGCTATCCAATTTTCCCAGCACTATTTATTAAATAGGGATTTTTTTCCCTAGTATATGTTTTTGTCTACCTTGTGAAAGATCAGATGACAGTATGAGGATGATTTTATAGCTGGGATCTCAGTCCTGTTCCATTGGTTTATGCCTCTGTTCTTGTGCCAGTACCATGCTGTTTTGGTTACTATAGCTTTGTAGTATAGTTTGAAGTCTGGTAGATTGATGCCTGTCAATTTTTTGTTTTTGCTTAAGATTGCTTTGGCTAGACGGGGTCTTCTCTGGTTCCACACAAAGTGTAGAATTATTTTTTCTAGATCTGCAAAAAATGATGTTGGTATTTTGATAGGGACTGCATTGATTCTGTAAATCACTTTAGGTAGTATAGACATTTTATCAGTGTAGATTCTACATATCCAAGAGCATGGTAGGGTTTTCCATCTGTTTACACCCTCAATAATTTCTTTTCTCAGTGTTTCATAGTTCTCTCTACATAAGTCTCTTACCTTCTTAGTTAGATATGTTCCTAAATATTTAATTTTCTTTGGTGCTATTGTGAAAGGTATTGCGTCTTTGATTTGTTTCTCAGTTCGACTGTTATTGGCATTTATGAAGGCTACTTATTTGTGTGCATTGATTTTGCATCCTGAGATTTTGCTGAATTCATTTATCAATTCACTTATCAATTCCAGAGGTCGATTCTTTGGGGTTTTCTAGATATAATATCTTATTGTCTGTGAAGAGTGAAAGTTTGACCTCTTCTGCCCCCATTTGGACAACCCTGATTCCTGTCTCTTGTCTGATTGCTCTGGCAAGGACTTCCAGCACTATGTGGAATAGAAGTGGAGAGAGTGGGCAACCTTGTCTGGTTCCAGTTTTAAGGGGGAATGCTTTCAATATTTCCCCATTCAGTATGATATTGGCTGTGGGTTTATCATACATGGCTTTAATAATTTTGAAGTATGAGCCATCTATGCCTATATTGTTAAGAGTTCTTATCATAAAAGGGTGCTGAATTTTGTCAAATGCCTTTTCTGCATCTATTGAAAGAATCATATAGTCTTTGTTCTTGCTTTTATTTATGTGGTGAATTGCATTTATAGATTTGCATATGTTGAGCCATCCCTGTATCTCGGAGATGAAGCCCACCTGATCATGATGAATTACTTTTTGATGTACATTTCAATTCTTTTTGCTAGGAGTTTATTGAGGATTTTTGCATCTTGTATTCACAAGGGATGTTTGTCTCTAGTTTTCTTTTCTTGTTGTGTCCTGTCCTGGCTTTGGTATCAAGGTGATATTGGCTTCATAGAATGAGTTTGGGAGGATTCCATCCTTCTCGATGTTACGGAATAATTTCTGCAGTATAGGCACCATTAAACCATACATTTTAAGTGGATACATTTTACTATACATAAATTATTCCTCAGTAGATTTGATACTAATTTTTTTAATGTCGAGAAAAAATGTTTTTAATTTTTTCAACTTTAAAAAAATAGCATCAAATCTATCGAGGAATAATTTATGTATAGTAAACTGTATCCTTTAAAATGTATAATTTAATGAGTTTTGATAATTTTATACAGCCATGAAACCACCACCAAAATCAAGGTAGAGGGCATTTTTAATACTCCCCCCTCAAATTCCTGCTACTTCTTTGTAGTTCATCCCTCCTTCAGCTCACATTTGTTTTCTTTTTTAAACTCAAAACTCCAGTTCTCAGACCACAATATACCACGTTTCCAATCCTTTACTTCTAGCATATCATATCACAGGTCTCCTGATTTTTGGCTTCCTCCTAGCTCTACTCATTTTGCTAACTAGTGAAAATGGTCAAACACTTAAGCTGTTATTTCTAGCTGTCTTCATCTTCTGCTGAACTTGCCCTCCCAATCACTAGCCCTGCAACATTCAATTTTTTTCCTCACTTCTGCTTCAGGGCTATAAAGTTCTACTGGAGAAAAAAAGCACATATCCTTCTTAGATCAGATCCATTACAAATTTATGATGTTCAGCCTCAGCTGTCAGTACAGCTCAACAGTTCTTTTACTGATTCCTAAATGTTTCCCCTTCCTGTACCCCACAGTAGCTGCCCTAAACCTTCCCAATCTCATTAAGATCTCTGTCCTTTCAGTTCTTCCTTTTAGCAGTGTTTAGCCTCCTGCCTCAGTGATATTCTTCAAACATCCCTTCCCTCAACCTTCAAGTAAGTCTCTGTTTTCACTTGTCCTTATCCCATTTAATTACATCTCATAGGAAGATGTGTCCCTGCTCCCTTATGAAGATAACCCCTCCACAGTGCTCTTGAGCTCATGCCCCCCATTTCCACCAAGACTTTTTTTTATCAATTATCCTCCCTCTCCTGTACATTTGACCTCTCTCTCTCTTTCTTGTTCTCTCACTATTCATTTTTTCTTAATCAACCTGTGTATGTGCTCATCAATGATGACAGTTATAATCACAACCTATAAATAAAATCTCCCTTAATCTTAATGTCTTTTATTAGCTGTTGGCCAAATTTTTTTTCAATATACAAATCCTTAAAAAAGTGCTATATGCTCATGACTTTACTTCTTTGGCCCCATTCACTCCTTGTCTTATTATGTAGTAGTTTCTCCTTACGTCACTCCATCAAAACTGCTCTTGAATTAAGGCAATTAGGCATTTATTTCAAAATTATTTATTGTGTCAGGCACTATTGAGATACTGGGGATAGAGCCATAAATAAGATGAAGTCCCTCCCCTTACTGAGTTTACATTCTGGAAGAGGGAGACTGACAATAGACAAGTAAATAAATAAATGCATGGTGATTTATTTGTGTGCCACAACAGAGTTCCAGGGGGGAAAGAATTACATATGATGTGATAGAGAATGACTGGGAGAGGGTTTTTTATTAGTAGATTGAATGATCAGAGAAGGCCTCTTTGAAAAGATGGCATTTGAGTTGAACCCTGAATGATGAGAAGGAACTAGTAGTGTGAAATCTGGGAGAAAAATATTCTGAAAGAGGGAACAGCAAGGGGAAAGGGCAGTGTGACTATGACATAAAAAGCCCTTGCTAGAGAGCCAGGAAATGATGTTGGAAAAGTAGTGAGAAGCCAGACCAAGTAGGGCTTGTGGGTCTGATAAATACAGGTACTTTGGATTGTTCTAAATATGATGAGAAGTTATTGGAGGGTTGAGAGCAGGAAAATTTTATGATTTTACTTGCTTTTGTGAAAAAGATCACTCTGGCTGCTGATGGATAATTGACCATAGGGGAGCAAGGATGGAAGCAAGGAGACCAATTAGTAGGCTGTTGCAATAGTATGGGTGAGAGGTGATGGTATATCAGGTACCTCCTTGCTTCTCTGCCTTTGCTCACACAGTATTTTCCATCTGGTGAACTCTGATTCATAATTCAAAACTCAACTCAACCATTACCTCTTTTCAAAGCCTTCTTCAATTCCCAACCACTGTGCACTAGACAGAATTAATTTCTCTTTTTTCTGGATTCATGTAGTTTTTTAATGATTTTTATTATAGCACGTACCTAGCAGAGGGGTTAAACGTATAAACTCTGGAGCTAGATTGTTTGAAATAAAATCTGTCTTTAACCCTGTTGTGGGTTGAATTGTGTCACCCCAACATTCATATGTTGAAATCCCAACCCCTAGTACCTTAGGATGTGACCTTATTTGGAAATAGGGTTATTGCAAATATAATTACTTAAGATGAGGTCATACTGAAGTAGGGTGGGCCTCTAATCCAAGATAACTTATTTCCTCATAAAAAAATGGAAATTTGGACACAGGCATACACACAGGGAGAATACCACGAAGATGAATGCAGAGGTTGGGGTGATGCTTTTATAAGCCAAGGAATACCAAAGACTACCAGCAAACCACCAGAAGCTAGGAGAATGCAATGGATCAGTTTTCTTCCTCACAGCCCTCAGAGGAAACCAACCCTGCCAACACCTTGCTCCTAGACTTCTAGCCTCCAGAACTGTGAGACAATAAATTTCTGTTGTTCTAAGCCACCCAATTTGTGGTATGTTTTTATAGCAGATCTAGAAAATGAATATAATCCTTTATTAGCTGTGCAACTTTAGGCAGGTTGAATAACCTTTCTGTGCTTCAGTTTCTTCATCTGTAAAAAGGGAATGATAACAGTCCCTGTTGCATAGGATTGTTTTTACATATGAAGGTTTTAGAGTAGTGTCTGGCACATAGAAAGCATTCACTGAGTATTAACTATTATTCTTCAACCAACTTTGAGTACTTAGAGGGCAGGTATTATCTTTTGGTTATCTTTGTGTGCTAATGTTTTAAGAAAGTGCCTGGCACAGAGTAGAAGCTCAATATTTGTTGAATGAATTCAGGATTCCTGGGTTTTTTTTTTCTTCTTAAGGAATAAAACTTTTTACAATTCTGTGGTCTAGAGATCCTGGACTCTCAATTCTCGTGCCTTGCCATAAAATACTATTACTACTATTCAGATTGTGGTGAATATTTGGTAGCTAGTCTGCAGTTAGGTTTATCACTTAGTTTCTTGAAATCTCAGTTTGTTCATCTGTTAGATGCTATCATTGAGCCAGATGATCTCTAAGGTCCTTTATAAATTCAAAATTCTGCAGGCCTAAGTCCCTAACTATAATTTAGGAGGGCAGTGCATTTGAAGAATGAATTATATTTGATCATTAAAGAAATAACGGAATATCTCACAAATCAACCAGAAGGCACTCTCAGGGAATGAGGAATCTATTTGGCAGAGCTCATAGTGCACTTTTGCTAGGCCATTAAAATGAATAAGACATTGTGTGCACATCTAAGTAATTTCATAGTTCCACTTTTCCACAAACCATTCAAAGAATTGTAGATCTCTCCCCTTGTCATGAGCTTCCCAGAACTGTTCCTTTATTCATCCCTCAAGTGATTATTAGTAACAATTCCAAGCACCACAATTTCTATCTGTAGGCCATACCTTCTGCTTTACAACATTTTGTATGCTGCTTCAATTTTCAAGGTGTTTTCTAGTTAAAACAACTGCAACTGCACTTAGGTTGAAGTCAGGGAATAGTTGGACTCACTAATACTGATCTGAACAAGAAAATTAAAACAGTGTTTTCAAACTATAGTTTGCATCAGAAATACTGGACAGTTTCTTAAATCCTAGCTTTTTGCTAACCCACTGCCAGATTCTGCTTCAGCAAGTCTGAGGGAAGGGGTGGGTGTAAAGTTGCATTTCTAATAAGCATCCAAGTGATTCCTGTGTAGGTGGTCTCTAGACCGTACATGTATTTATGGGCTCTCTCTAGTGAATATAAAATTCTTTTTTAAATAGAGCTATATTAAATCTTAAATTAGCAAAATTAAACATTTAAAACTGGACCTATATCATCTATAGCAAAATATTTACATACCAAACTTTTATTTTTATTGCATGTATTTAAGGTGTATAGCATGATCTTTGTTGTTGTTGTTGTTTGACTTTTTTTAAATCAAACTGCATTGGGTAGCGTTTCCAGAATAGTACAGTTCTTTACATCTGGTGTCAGAATGTTGTATTAAGTGTATGAGACTAGGAAAAACTTTGGTTTATGGAAAAACTTTGTTTTTTCCTATATCTCAAACAGTAGTATATAGTATATGGGTTTTTTTTTAATGATAGGTAATATTTCTTTTTCACGCTAGGGAAGTAATGAATTTCTAATCCACTAAGGGCTCAAATTTGAAATAAATGCTAGATTTTTATGAAATGTTTTCTCAGCATCTTTTTGGTGATCATGTGACTTTTCTCTTCTAATGTATTAATGTATTGTAGCATTGGGTAGATAGATACCCAGCAGTAAGAAAAGAAATTTTTTAAAATAATATATTGTAGCAGACATTGTTGGTTACCTGCTGTGCACAAAACAGTGCAGCAGGCCTGACACTGCTCTCCTTGGAAAGTCCTGCTTACAAAGTTTTCCCTTAGCTGGTGTCATAGTCTGTCTCTGCTGCTATAACAAAATACCTTAGATAGGGTAATTTATGAGCAGTAGAAATTTATTTTTCACAGTTCTGGATGCTGGGAAGTCCAAGACCACAGCACCAGTGGATTTGCTGTCTATTGAGGGCATCTTCTATTGGTGGCCTCACATGGCAGAAGGGAAAAAAGGCATGATTTTTGGATATACTTAAACATTTAAAGAAAACAGACAAGTTGGTATAATTTGGAAAACTAAAAAGTCATTAAGTAACTGTTTAGTCCCATTAATAATCTCATACACAGACCCTGATTAGCATGGCTCACATAGCCATTTTAATTTTCAATTTTCTGATCTACTGGTTCTTTTGGAAGAAGAATGAGCTTTCTCCCCTTTGTACCTCTACCTTAGTGTATTGACTTCTGAAAATACTGTGGCTTGTGTCAAATGATATTTAAGTAAAAGTTAGGTATTAGTCAGCTTTACCATGGTGATAAACAGCCCTCGAATCACACTGCTTTCAATAGTAAACATTTATTTCTTGCTTATGTTATATGGTGGCTGTGGGTCAGCTGTGGCAATGCTTCAATCTGCAGCTCTGCTTCACTCTGCTACATATGTTTCTAATTCTCAGACCCTGGTTAAAAGAAAAGCCCCTATCTAATCCATGCTGTTTTCATGACAAAGGCAATGTCAAGAGACAGAGCCAAATGCACCACTATATTTAAAGCCTGTTCTAGGACATGGCCAAATTATGTCTGCACACATTCCATTGACCAAAGCAAGTCTTATGTCTAATATTGAAAATTGAGGGGGGAAGTGTACTTCACCTACAAGGAGGCATTGCAAGTTACATGGTGAGTGTGGGAATGTACAACAGTGTTTCATGGGAAAAAATGAATAGTTGTGGATGATTTGATTATCTAACAGCTGGTTCAATTAACAGTTCTAATTTCAGCTACAGAGCGTTTATTTTTAAAGGAATCATCCATTTCCATAGAAGACAACTAAAACAGTATCTCTTCAGATAAAATAATAAGGTTTTAAAGTTGAAATTTAAAGTTTTATGGCCAAAGGTTACTATTTTTATATGCACATAGATGATGCCTTGGATTTGGCACGTTGCCATTGGCTTCTCTTTCTCTTCCCTTGACTATAAGCTCCATTAGGTTCTCCATTGGATCCTCAGTACCCAGCACAATGCCTGACCACACAGCTGAAGCTTGAAAGATGTTCATTGAATGAATAAATGAATATTCAAGGTGGTTTGGACTAACAGGGTACATAGTAAGTAATGTCTTATTAGTGTAGTCTGAATATATTTTTTAAATATTTCAAAACTTTATTGACTCCTTATTTCCTTTATTGTTTGTTAATGAAATAGGATTTTTCTTGATGTGCCTAGGGGTTAGGACAATAGATGGAAAGATTTAAGGGACTCAATACTTCATGACTGTCTTTATTTAATTTCTCTTAGGGAAAGTAATATTAGGTCTGTTTCATACGATAAATTCAGGACCTGTGTCTAGTTGGTCTTGGTATATAGAGCACCTTGAAAGATGCCTGGTTGACAGTAAGTGTTCAGTAAATGCACTCAGTTAAATTTTTTCTTCTATTATTAGGCCACTAATGATGAATTATTTTTTCTATTGTTCTAAAGCCACTCTTCACATCCCTTAGTCTCTGACAACAAGCCCCTGTATGAGCTGGAGAATTCAAGCTCTGATATGCTCCAAGTTACACTTCCCAACTGTCCAAAAACCTTTGTTTTTAGATGAAGCTGGTGTATCCTAATACTGTCTCTCTTTGTTGCATGTTCCTTTTCCTATCAGTTGTCCTGTGACTGAGACAAGACGGGGGTCAACAAAGAGTTTTTACTTCCCAAGAGCTTAAGAATCACAGTTCTTTCTGACAGACAGACTTTCTGCTTCACCATGTTCAGGTATTCTCCCTCTTATGAACCTCATGCATATTCTCTCCTGCAAAGAAAGAACCGTGACAGGTTGACCCCCCAGATAGAGACCCAAAATATGTCTGAATTTGCAATAAGCACACATTTTAGATCCCTAGCAGGAACTTCCAATACCCAGTCAGTGTATTGGTTTTCTAGACACATAGGACTTCAGGGAAAGTTATAAACGATTCCTTACTCTAACTTCACTTTCTCTCTCATTACACTTTAGTAGTTTCTATTTTAAAAGGATCCTTTTTAAACATTTTTTTATTTCAAAATATTAAGGGGGTACAAATATTTTTGTTACATGGATAGCTTTATAATGCTTTAGTCAAGCCTATAAGTGTGCCTACCACCTGAATATTGTTCACTGTACCTGTTAGGTAGGTTTTTACCCCTCCTGTCCTCCCTGTGCCCCACTTCTTCATTTCCAACCATTTTTACTTCTTTCTGTGCCCATGTGTGCCCTTCAAAATATCTTTGGCAGCAATTTGTATGGAACTGGAGACTACTATCCTAAGTGAAGTATCTAAAGAATGGAAAAACAAACACCACATGTACTCTCTAATAATTTGGAACTAATTAAAAGGATCCTTTAAGAGTTAAGCAGGACAACTTTGGATTGAATTAAAAAGGTAGTTAGCTATTAATTCCAAACCAGGTTTTTTTATCTGTTTATTTAGTTAAGGGGATCAAGAATTAATTGGAATTGTTACTTGTTTCAGATTTAATCATTTATAGGAATGTTTGATTTGCTTGCAAACTTGCTATTTATCAATTTGTAAGGGGTAGTGTCTGAATAAGAAATACTATGAAAGAAATGAGATCTTGAGACTTGGAATTATAGAATTTTCTAAATGTTCTTTAAACTGCTTTCAGAAGAAATAATGTTCTCTTTCTCACAAGGCCTCTCTCTGATTCTTTCTCCCAACTAAAGGGTCTGGAAGATACTCGCTTTTAATCTCCAATCTCAAAAAGTGAACTAAACTCAATAATTATATACATCTTATATGTATTTACTTCCTATATTAGTTTGTTAGGGCTGCCATAACAAAATCCACTGACTGGGTGGCTTAAACAATAGAAATTTATTTTCTCACGCTTCTGGAGGCTAGAAGTCCAAGTGCAAGGTACTGGCAGTGTCGGTTTCCTTTGAAGTCTCTCTCCTTAGATATCTGATGGCCACATTCCTGCTGCCGCTACAAATGGCTGTCCCTCTTTGCATGGGCACCCTTGGTATCTCTTCCTTTTCTTGTGAGAACACCAGTTATATTGGGTTAAGGCCCCATTGTACTGGATTTATTTTAATCTCATTGTCCCTTTAATGGCCTCATCTTCAAATATAGTCATATTCTAACATACTGGGGGTTAGGGCTTCAACATATGAATTTTGGGGGAGCACACTTCAGCCCACAAAACTACCAAAAGATATAAGGCAAGCATATAGTATTTTATTTTTCCTTGCAACATTCAGATGATGTAGTAGAGCTGATTATATGATTTCACATGTAAAATCTATGCTGCCTGTTGCTACCTCAAAGATTCCAGATAGTAACCTTACATGTTTTTAAAGTAGCTATTTTTTAATAATGCAAAAGAGATCATTAGAATTTGTCACAAAATATAAAGAGGCGACATACATCCTGTGCAGAAACATCCTGTTTCATTATTTTGCCTGCATCCTTTCCATTCTTTTCCATGTATACATCCATTTTTTAAAATGTAAAATTGGAACCCTTTTGTACATAATATCTTGTAAATCTCTCTAGCTCACAATATATCACAAATGTTTTCTCATGACATTAAATATTTTTCAAAAACAAAGAATACTTAATATTTGTATAGGATTATATTGAATTAGGTGTTTAATAATTGTGTAAATCTCATTTCAGGAAATAAAACTTATTAATAGAATATCATTGATCTTTTCATTTTCATTTATTGTTTATTTAAACATTAGATTGAATGCTTTATTTTTATTTCTTTTTAAATTTTTTTCATTGTCTTAGGAACATTTTTTATATTGTGGTAAGATCTACCCTCTTAATAAATGTTCAAGTGCACAATACAGTGTTATAACTATAGGTAGAATGTTGTGCAGTAGATTTCTAGAACTTATTCATCTTGCATAACTGAAATTTTACATCTATAACTATTAATACATGGATATAGAGTTTGGTGGTTGCTGAGCCCCTGGTAACTACCATTCTATTCTCTGTTTCTATGACTTTGACTATTTTAGATACCTAATATAAGTGAGATTGTACAATATTTGTCTTTCTGTGTCTGGCTTATTTCACTCAGCATAATGAACTCCAGGTTCATCCTTGTAGTCACATATGGCAAGGTTTCCTTTTTTAAGTCTGAATAATATTCCATTTTATGTATATACCACATTTTCTTTATACATTCGTTTGTTGATGGATATGTAGGTTGTTTCCATATCTTCGCTATTGTGAATAATGCTACAACGAACATGGGAGTTGATGTATCTCTTCGAGACCTTGATTTCAATTCTTTTGAATATATATCCACAAGTGAGATTGCTGGATCATATGGTGATTCTATTTTTAACTTTTGAGGAACTGCTGCAGTTTTTCCATAGGGGCTGCACCATTTTCTATTCCTACCAACAGTGTACAAGTGTTCCAATTTTTCCACATTCTTGCCAATACTTATCATCTCTTGTTTTCTAAAAAAACAGGCATGAGGTGATAACCCATTGTGATTTTGATTTGTAGTTCCCGGATGATTAGTGACATTGACAATATTTTCATATATCTGTTGGCCACTTTTATGTCTTCTTTGGAGATTTGTCTATTCAAGTCCTTTACCCTTTTTATAATTGGATTATTTCATTTTTTGTTATTCAGTTATAGGAGTTCCTTGTGTATTTTGGATATTAACCTTTATAAGATACATGGGTTACAAATATTTTCTCCCATTTTTTAGGTTGCCTTTTCAACCCGTTGATTGTTTCCTTTGCTGTTAAGACACTTTATACTTTGATATAATCTGAACTGTCTAATTTTACTTTTGTTGCTTGTGCTTCTGGTGTCATATGTGAGAAATCATAGCCAAGCTCAACGTTATGAATTTTTTGCTTAAGTTTTCTTTTTTCTTAATTACACAGGAGGAAAAAGTTACAAATTTATTTTAACATGTACACACAGGAACAAACAGAATGAAGATTCTGCATTGATTATAAGTTATTCCATTCTTTATTTTTTGTTATTTCAGAATATTATGGGGGTAAAAACTTTGGTTATATATATTGCCTATGCACTGCCCAAGTCAGAGCTACAAATGTGGACATCCCCCGAACTCTGTGCCCCGCACCAATTAGGTGTGAGTTTTCCTATCCCTTCCACCCCCTCCCACCTGCCCGCCCCCTGGTGAATATTATTTCCATGTGTGCACATAAGTATTGATCAGTTAGTACGAATTTGATGGTGAGTACCAGTGATGCTTGTTTTTCCATTCTTGTGGTATTTTGCTTCGAATAATGGGCTCTAGCTCCATCCAAGATGATACCAGATGTGTTAATTCACTGTTGTTGTTTATTGAAGAATAATAAACAGCACAATAAAATATACCACATTTTATTAATCCACTCGTATATTGATGGGCACCTGGGTTGTTTCCATATCTTTGCAATTGTGAATTGTACTGGTATAAACATTTGAGTGCAGATGTCTTTATTATAGAATGTCTTTTTTTTCCTTTAGGTAAATACCTAGTAGTGGGATTGCTAGATCAAATGGTACTTCTACTTTTAGTTCTTTGAGGTATCTCCATATTACTTTCCATAGAGGTTGTACTAGTTTGCAGTCCCACCAGCAGTGTATCAGTGTTCCTATCTGTCCACATCCCTGCCAACATTTGTTGTTTTTGGACTTTTCGATATGAGCCAATCTCACTGGAGTTAAGTGATATCTCATTGTGGTTTTGATTTGTATTTCCCTGATGATTAGAGAAGTTGAGCAATTTTTTATATGTTTGCTGGCCATTATTTTGTCTTCTTTTGAAAAGTTTCTCTTCTTGTCCTTTGCCCACTTTTTAATGGGATTCTTTGATACTTTCTTGTTGATTTTCCTAAGTTCTGTATAGATTCTGGTTATCATCCCTTTATCAGATGTGTACCCTGCAAATATTTTCTCCCATTCTGTAGGTTGTCTGTCCACTCTAGTGATAGTTTCCTTGGCAGTGCAGAAACTTCTTAGTTTTATCAGGTCCCATTTATTTATTTTTGTTGCTACTGTGATTGCTTTGGGGGTCTTCTTCATAAATTCTTTGCCCTGGCCAATGTCTATAAGAGTTTTTCCAATGTTTCCTTCTAGAATTCTTATGGTTTCACATCTTAGGGTTTTTTTTGCTTAAGATTGCTTTGGCTAAATGGGGTCTTCTCTGGTTTCATAAGAAGAGCAGAATTATTTTTTCTAGATCTGCAAAAAATGATGTTGGTATTTTGATAGGGGCTGCATTGATTCTGTAAATAACTTTAGGTAGTATAGACATTTTAACAATCTTGATTCTACCTATTCAAGAGTGTGGCAGGGTTTTGCATCTGTTTACATCCTCTGAAATTTCCTTTCTCAGTGTTTCGTAGTTCTCTCTATATAGGTCTCACACTTCCTTAGTTAAATATATTCCTAAATATTTAACATTTTTTGGTGCTGTTGTGAAAGGTATTGCATCTTTGATTTGTCTCTCGGCTCAACTGTTATTGGTGTATATGAATGCTACTGATTTGTATGCATTGATTTTATATCCTGAGACTTTGCTGAATTCGTTTATCAATTCATTTATCAATTTCAGTGGTTCAATCTTTGGGGTTTTCTAGATATAATATCATATCGTCAGCAAAGAGTGAAAGTATGATCTCCTCTGTCCCCATTTGGACACCCCTGATTCCTCTCTCTTATCCAATTTCCCTGGCAAGGTCTTCCAGCACTATGTTGACAAGAAGTGGAGATAGTGTGCAATCTTGTCTGGTTCCAGTTTTAAGGGGGAATGCTTTCAATTTTTCCCCATTCAGTATGATATTGGCTGTGGGTTTATCATTTACGACTTTAATAATTTTGAGGTATGAGCCGTCTATGCCTATATTGTTAAGAGTTCTTATCATAAAAAGGTGTTGAATTTTGCCAGAAGCCTTTTCAACATCTATTGAGAGGATCATATAGTGTTTGTTCTTGCTTTTATTAATATGGTGAATTACATGTATATATTTGCATATGTTGAACCATCCCTGCATCTCAGGGATGAAGCCCATATGATTGTGACGAATTATTTTTTTGATGTACATTTGAATTCAGTTTCCACCTATCAGCCAGTGTCACACGGAGATGCACGTCAGAGGGCCAGACAAATCAACTGTGGAAAAACTCAAAAGCCCACAAGTGGTACGGAGGGGAAAGAGCCCGAACTTGTGACAGGGAAGAAACAACCTGGCTAGAGTCTTCAGCAATCCCACCAGTTGGCCCCTCCCATCAGAAACAGCCCTCCAAGCCCGGAGAGAGAGAGCTCTCAGCCCTCCAAGCCCGGAGAGAGAGAGCTCTGAACTCCACAGCAGTGGCCCCCCTAGTGGCTGGATAAGCAACCTCTCAGCTGTGTAGAATTAATCCAATCTAGCTCTCACACCGCAGCCACAAGCAATTTTGCCTTTCTCCCCACCTTAGGAGAAACAGGGTAGAGGAACCCCTGGAAGCTACAAGGCCCCTTCCTAAGCTTGAGGTTTTAATACCCCACCTGGGGGACCAGAGGCTGCCACGGGCACAAGAGAATATCTGTGTAACTGGTTTCTCCACACAAACTACAATCAACAACAGCAGGAACAACCCCACAGCTAAAAATATTGCCTTGCGTCTCAAGCCATTAGGGAGCAGTGGATTTGTACCCTCATGTACAATGCACCAGATTGGAGCTCAAACTGGGAGAACAAACTCACTACACTCCACCGGGAAGAGGTGAAGACAATGGCTCAGAGGTAACCCAAGAGGTCCACCAAACTTGCTAAAATACACTTAAGGCAATACAGACAAGTACTCCTCTCCCTGGCTCTGCCAAGGAACGATTCTCGGGGGCTTGGATACAAGGCCATAAACTGATGAGAAACTGATGAGAAAGAATCAGTGAAATAACTCAGGAACCATGAAAAATCAGAGTGAAAAGTCACCCCCAAAAGAAATCATTATTTCCTCAGCAATGGATACCAACTGAAATGAAATGGGTAGAATGAGAGAAGAGGAATTTTGTTTATGGATTGTAAGAAAGCTCAATCAATTCAAGAGAAAATTGAATCCCAGCACAAAGAAGCCACAAGAAAAATGCAAGAAATGAATGAAAAGTTTTCTAAAGAAATTGAAGTATTATGGAAAAATGAAACAGAAATTCTAGAAATGAAAGAGGCATTCAAGATCTAAAAAACACAGTGGAAAGCCTTATGAATAGGCTGGATCACTTAGAGGAAATATTGTCAGAGCTGGAAGATAACTCCTATGCACTAAATGAATCAGTCAAAGAGAAAGAACACAAAAACAAGAGGCATGAACAAAGCATACAAGAAATGTGGGATTGTGTAATGAGGCTAAACATAAGAATCATTGGCACACCTGAGGACAAGGAGGAAAATTCACATGGGCTGGAAAATTTATTTGAAGGAATAATAGAAGAAAACTTCCACGGCCTAGCCAGAAATCTCAATATCCAGGTGTAGGAAGCACACAGGACTCCTGGGAGACTCAACGTGAAAAGGCATTCAACACACGACATAATTATTAGGCTGGCCATAGTAAACATGAAAGAGGCACTCCTTCGAGCAGTAAGGCGACAACAGCAGGTAACCTACAAAGGGAAACCTATCAGATTCACTGCAGATTTCTCAACTGAAATATAACAAGCCAGAAAGGACTGGAGCCCCTCCTCAGTCTTCTAAAAAAAATAATGGCCAACCCAGAATTCTTTATCTGGCCAAACTAAACTTCTTGTATGAGGGAGAAATAAAGACATTTCTAGACAAGCAATGACTGATAGAATTTGTGAAGTCCAAACCGGCCCTGCAAGAAGTGCTCAGACCTGCATTGTACACTAACCAGCACAACAGACACCCACCAGTGTAAAACTACCCAAAAGCTAAAGGTCCAGAACCCAGATTTCACAATGGCTCAAGAGGTAAAACAAAACAAGAGTCTACACAACAGTATGAACAGAGATCCACCCCAAATATCAATTCTCTCAATAAATGTGAATGGCTTGAATTTCCCATTGAGGAGATATAGGCTGGCTGAGTGGATTAAAAAATACAAGCCAAGTGTCTGCTGTCTCCAGGAAACACATCTTACACACAAGGACTCTTTCATACTCAAAGTGAAAAGATGGCATACAATTTTCCAGGCAAATGGAAACCAAAAGAAATCTGGGGTAGCCATTCTTATATCAGATATTATAAACTTTAAAGCAACAAAAGTAAAGAAAGACAAAGATGGTCACTATATAGTGGTGAAGGGAAAAATCCAACAAGAAGATTTAACAGTCCTAAATATTTATGCACCCATCACAGGTGCATCCAGATACATAAAGCAAATACTACTAGATCTAGACAACATAATAAATAACAATGCCATAATAGCCAGGGACTTCAACACCCCACTGACAGAACTGGACAAATCCTCCAAACAGAAAATAAGTAAGGAAACAATGGACTTAAACAGGACTCTAGAACATTTGCCCTAACAGACATCTACAGAATAGTCCACCCAAATAACACTGAGTATACATTCTTCTCATCAGCTTATGGAACTTTCTCTAAAATTGATCTCATCCTAGGCCACAAAACAGATCTCAACAAATTTTAAAAAATAGAAATCATACCTTGTATCTTTTCAGACCGCAGTGGAATAATATTAGAAATCAATTCCAACAGAAACATACATCTCTATCCAAAAACATGGAAATTAAACAATCTATTGCTGAATAACTATTGAGTCAAGGAGGACATTCAGATGGAAATCAAAAGATTCTTTGAACTAAACAATAATGGGAACACAAGTTATCACAATCTGTGGGATGCAGCAAAAGCAGTCCTGAGAGGAAAACTTATCGCCTTAAATGCCCACATCCAAAAGAAAGAAAGTTCACAAATCAGTAAACTAACGAATTATCTCAAGGAAATGGAAATGGAAGAGCAAACCAACCCTAAACCCAACAGAAGAAAAGAAATAACCAAGAACACAGCAGATGTAAAAAAATAGAGAATGAAGGAACTATACAAAAGATTAATAAAACAAAAAGTTGGTTCTTTGAAAAGATAAACAAAATAGACAGGCCACTTGCCAGGTTGACCAGAAGCAGAAAGGAAAGGACTCTAATAAGCTCAATTAGAAATGAAAAAGGAGAGGTCACAACTGATATCATGGAAATACAAAACATCATCTTTATGTACTATAAAAATCTCTATGCCCAAAAACATGAAAACGTGGAGGAAATGGACAAATTCTTAGAAACACACTACCTCCCTAGGCTCAATCAGGAAGAAATAGAATTCCTAAACAGACCAATATCAAACACCAAAATTGAAACAGTCATAATAAATCTTCCAACAAAAAAATGTCCTGGGCCAGATGGGTTCACGGCTGAATTCTACCAAACCTACAAGTAGGAAGTGGTGCCTATACTGCAGAAATTATTCCATAACATCGAGAAGGATGGAATCCTCCCAAACTCATTCTACGAAGCCAATATCACCTCGATACCCAAGCCAGGAAAAGACACAACAAGAAAAGAAAACTACAGACCGATATCCCTTATGAATATAGATGCAAAAATCCTCAATAAAATCCTAGAAAACTGAATTTACTTATGTTTTCACTTAGGAGTTTTATAGTTCTAAGTCTTATGTTTAAATGTTTAGTTTATTTTGAGTTGATTTTTGTATATAGTGTAAGATAAGGGTCCAATTTTATTCTTTTGCGTGTGGATATTCTATTTTTCCAACATCCGTTGAGGAAAGTATCCTTTCCACATTGTGTATTCTTGGCAATCTCATTGAAGATCAGTTGACCATATATGGTTGAGTTTAATTCTGTATTCTCTAGTCTGTTTCCTTGATCTATATATCTGAACATAGATCAAGCTAGTACCATATTGTTTTAATTACTACAGCTCTGTAATATATTTTGAAACCAGGAGGTGAGATGCCTCAATATTTGTTCTTTCTCAAGATTGCTTTGGCTATTTGGGGTCTTTTGTGGTTCTATACACATTTTAGGATTTTTTTTTCTATTTCTGTAAAACAATACAGAAATTGGGATTTTTAAGCTAGTTTTGGGTACAGCAATTTTTTTTTTCTTTTGAGACAGGGTCTCACTCTGTCACCCAGGCTGGAGTGCAGTGATGTGATCATAGCTCACTGCAGACTCAAACTCCTGGGCCCAAGCAATCTTCCCACCCCAGCCTCCTTAGTAACTGAGACTACAGGTACCTGCCCCATGCCTGGCATGCAATTTCTTAATTGCAATCTGAACCTCTCATAAGGTATTTTGTTACTTATATCATTGTTAAATCTCTGTTTCTCTGGGGAATGAGAACTGGGACATCTTATGCTGCCATCTTGCTGATGCCGTCACTGGGTTGAATGTTTTTTCTGAAGTTATTGGGTTTTCCTATTTTTTCTGTGAATTCCTTGTCAATGTCCTTAACTCAGTATTCTATGTGAGAATTCATAGTTTTCTTATTGAATTTTAATAGTTCTTTGTAGATAAGGGGTATTAACACGTTGTCTGTAACATATGTTGCAAATATTTTCCTAGTAGGTTCTTTGACTTGTAATTTTATTGTGGAAGAAATGTATTAATATTTATCTTTGCTTTATTTATAGTATCCCTGAAAATATCTATTATAATGACCCAGTTAGTCTTCTTTATCCATTCACCCTATGTTGTGATGGTTCTGGCATGAAGTCATGTTTATAAATTTAATTAAAATAATATATTATATTATATTATCATGTCTATAGATAGTATATGAAGTTGGCAAGACTTTTTCACTAGTCTGCCAGATTGCTGGTCTTTTGACTACTTTCCATCTCACTGACAATTAGTGAAAATAAGAGGTGTCCTTCCACTGGGACAGTGTTACCTCTGGAGTGTGGCCTCCTGACATTTAGCCATTTGACTATCTAGCCTCATGGATTATCTACTTCTTATACTTCTGAAATGAGTAGGTTATTCAACGACTTCTTTTACTTACTCTGCCACCCAGAGATCAAATATAGAATACACAGAGATTTTTTTTTTCTGAAGAGAAAGAATGCCTTAACTATTTTACCTCAAGGTTGTCATCTTTCTTTTCTCCTCCAGATGCAATCCCTACCACACCACATGGCTTATGTTTTTGTTAGAAAGATCACATCTGACCACTTCTGAAGGCTTCAACTTCTCAAAAATCTGTAAACTCCTTTATCTGCTTCACATTACATGACTTATATAGTCTAATAGGTCACTGGGTCATACTGACTTATAGTTATGTAGCACCCAATTGGAGAAAAGCAAAGGCATAGCCACATAAAGACAATAATGGACACTTGGTTGAGATCTTTACCTTTAACAGTACTTTATTGAGGTATAATTCACATAGAGTAAAATGCATAGTTCTTAAATGCACAGATCAATGAATATAGACAAATGTAAACACCCATGCAACCATTACTTATATTGAGATAAAGGACATTTTTATCACCACAGAAATTTTCCCTATACCGCTTTTCAGCTAATCCCTCCCTCTCAAAGGCAACCACTATTCTAATTTGTACCACTATAGATTAGTTTTACCTGTTCTTCAACTTCATATAAATATAATAATATGGTATCTACTTTCTTGTTTCTGGCTTATTTTGTACAACATAATATGTATAACGTTTATCCATATTACTTTGTGTCATTCATTTACTTTTATTGCTGAGTAGTATTCCATCATATGAATATACCACTGGTATTTTTTGTTTACTTGTTTGGTTGTTTTTTTTAAAGAGACAAGGTCTCGGTCACCTAGGCTGGAGTGCAGCGGCGTCATCATTGCTCACTACGACCTCAAACCCCTGGGCTCAAGTGATCCTTCTGCCTCAGCCTTCTGTGTAGCTAGGACTACAGGCATGCACCACCATGCTTAGCTAATTTTTTAATTTTTTTGTAGAAACAAGGTCTCACTATGTTGCCCAGGCTGGTCTCAAACACCTGCCCTCAAATAATCCTCCTGCCTTGGCCTCCCAAAGTCCTGGAATTACAGGCATGAGCCTCCATGCCTGGCTTTATACAACCATTTTTACCCATTCTCCTATATATCATTATTTAAGTTATTAGTTTTTGGTTGTTATGAGTAGAGCTGCTATGAACATTCTTTTTATTTAAAACTTTATTTTTTAGAACAATATTAGGTTTATAACAAAATTAACCTGTAGGTACAAAAATTTCTCATATCCCCCTTCCCCCTCACATGCATAGCCTCCTCCATTATCAACTTCTTGCATCAGAGTGGTACATTTGCTAAAATTGATGAACTTACATTGACACATCATAATCACCCAAAGTCCATAGTTTGCCTTAGGGTTCATTCTTGTTGTCATACATTCTATGGGTTTAGAAAAATATATAATGACTTACATCCATCATAGTGTAATATAAAGTATTTTCACTGCCCTAAAAATCCTCTGTGCTCCACCTATACATCCCTCCCCCCATCCCCAACCACTAGCAACTATTGATTTTTTGCTGTATCCACAGTTTTGCCTTTTCCAGTCATATAGTTGAAATCACACAGTATGTAGCCTTTCAGATTGGCTTCTTTCACTTTGTAATATGCATTTAAGGTTCACCCATGTCTTTTCATGGCTTGATAACTCATTTTTTAGTGCTGAATAGTATTCCATTATCTGGTTGTACCACAGGGTATTTATCCATTCACCTTCTGAGGGGCATCTTGATTGCTTCTAAGTTTTGGCAATTATTAACGAAGCTGCTATAAACATCCATGTACAGGTTTTTGTGTGAATGAACATTGTTGTACAAACTCCTCCTCCCTCCAACCTTTTTTTTTTTGAAGTCATATAATTTTCTATTTCATGGATGTAAACCTAGGAGTAGAATTTCTAGGTCATGGAATAGGTATGTGTTTGTCTTATTACAAGCTGCCCAGCAGCATTCTTATGTACCATTTTGCATTCCCACCAGCAATGTATGAGAGTTCCTGTTGCTTTACATATTAGCATTGGTTAGCTTCTTAACTTTCATCATAAAGCTTGTTCTAACGAACTGCCCTTCCTTTTAGGGAAAACAGCTACAAAGGTAAAGTTAAACCAATTCTATTAACTCCCGCCATTTAAACTATGAAAGGTAATATGGGCAATTTTTTCTCTTGCCCTAAGTAATTTAAGCTTTTAAAGCTAATCAGCTAATCATTTGCTCATATCTTGTGCGGTAACACTGTTCTCAGTTCTTTCATTCTTCCCCTCCCCCGTGAGACTATAAAATAAAGTGTAGTAGTTTTAAGCCAATTGCATTCTAAATATGCTTATCATGATGCAAGATACATGTACAATTTTAAGCCAAGCTGGTGAAATAACAGTCTATATTAAGAAAAAAAAGATGTATATAAAACAGGAACTGATCACTCACAATCCACATTTTTCTGAGATTTTTCTATTTTCTTTTTTTCAAGAGTCCCTATGAGATAATTTGGATGAAGTTATATAACATTTTTTGTCAAAAGAATATCCATTACTTGGTAATAAATCAGAAGAGAAACATTTTGGTCATTCTACTTTACAAATACTATCTATTCACTAGCCACCTGGGTACTCTGGTTATAAGAAAAAATCGACCTTGGTGCTCACTTAAATCTGTGATGATTGTTATTTCAATAAAAGATTAATAGATGAATGACCATATTAGCTCTGGGATCCTGGGGTAAGGAAAGGAGGGCCTTTTCCTGGAATGGGTATATTATATACATATCCAGGAGGTTTTTTTTTTTTAATAACACTTGTTTTGAAAATGTAAATTTCTTCTTATACATATGTATTCCTAAAAATCACAGTGCTATAAAAATCACACAGTAAAAACCACAGGGCTCCTGGGGCAAATGAGGTTAGGCACACAACACTTAAAAATTTCATCCTAACCCCATTTTTCCCATGAGCCCTGTAGTTTTTTATTGCACAATTTGTATAGTGAAATGATTTTAAGGAACATATATATACCACGTTGTAGCATTATAGCAGAAATGACAGACTATATGTACATAATATAAGTATGTGTAATACTTATATTAGTTCATAGAATGCCTATGTTGTTAAATCAGCAAGACAAACCTGGATTAAAAGGACGACAAAGTTATGGCAATAGAAAAATTGACAATTGACTATTTTCATCTTATCCTAGTTCTTTTATCACAGCTAGATCCGGTTAGAAGAGACTTTGGCTAACACTCACTCTCCCAAGCTATTCTTTAAGGTTGTCTTCGAAAATGACCATAGCTGTTCAAACATATGTTAAATGTAAATAATAAAAGTATCTTTAGAAACCTTTCTTATTTTTACTGATCTGCAATATATAAGATGGAGGCAGAAGTCAGCATTGAACGCACAATATAAGTAAAAGAGAGTGCTTACTATGCAAAAGCAGCTCCAAAAATGTTCCCCACAATGCTTTTCCATACCACAATTGCTCTTATATCCCTGAATCTTTACTGATAGATAAAGACTGTAGTCACAATTGTAGTAATGCACAATTAATTTGGCTGATAAGTTGAGGTAATTGGTTGTATATTTACAATTTTTAAGTTTTGTTTTCTCAATTCCCCTTCTTTTTGCAGTATTTGAATATCTTGTCTAAAACACACCAAACAAAAAGCAACTCATATGGCCCTGGCTGATTTATTTCCTTTCTTTTTTCTTTCTTCCTTCCCTTCCTTCTTTTCTTCCATTTTAAAATTCATGACTTGCATTTTTCTATTTAATATTCTATAGGATGTTTGGCAACCCTGATTGCAGCTGCCAAATTCAATCCCTATTCAATAAGTAGGCAGTTGCAATCAATTTTAGAACACTAGCAATACAACTGGGAATGAGCTCTACCTATTCTTTTTTGGAAGACTGCACTTCAAATAATCTTGTTCCCTGCAGGGGATAGTTTATTGCCAAATGTATAGTGAGTAGGGGGTGTTTATGATTTTAAACATGTTTCCGTCATGATTCCTCCCCTGCTGTTTTTCTGACAGCCTTGGTTCTGTCTTTCCCACACTGAAAATAAACCCTGGATTGTAAGAACTTTGTGCAGCCTTGCCAGCTTACTGAGGAATGGGAATTACTTTATCTATATAGCTCCAGATTTCCTATAGTAAACGAAATATGTTCCAAAATCTGCAGACTGGACCATAGTTACAAAGCAATTGTAGCCTGTCATTGGAAAGGTCAATTTCTCAGGAAATTTTGCCTGCATTTTGCTAAATCTATCCATTTACAATATTTATTGTTTAGGACTAAATCCCATATGTAATAACTTTATATACCCTAATTTTCTTAAATCAAAGTACATGATATATGGTTATGTCATTCCACAATCAACAGATGGAGGTGTTTGCAATAATTCCGTGTAGTGATAATGTTAATAAGAGCCATAAACTGAAAGCCCTTTTATATGGATAAGAGTTTAACTTCCACAAATAATACATATTTCCTTTCACATTTTACCTAAGACTCAGATCCCCTTATGAGTCATGAAGATTGTATCATGCAGACTGTGTTTTGCAGGAAGCTGATAGGGTGATGATTAATATTTAAACCCTTTCAAAATCACTAATGAGATCTGCTGGGTACTGTTACTAGATCTGTTTATCTTACCAGATGTGTATGTGGGTAGTCTGAAATGGCTCACTGTCTACCTTTAGGCTTCTGGAACAATCTCTCCTTCCTGACCTCTTCTCGCCCACTCCCCTGCCCTTGAGACAGACGGAACAAACACAATCTCTCTCTCTCTCATTATACCTGGATTATATGTTAATTGAAATTAATGTCAGGAGCATAAATTACTCTGTTGTTAGTTGCAATAATTTCATTGCCACACTTGACATAGTTATTACATGAGATCTCATTTTGGTTTTGGAGATTTAATTTTTTTCTGTTTAAATTTATATTTTTTCCTTTGTATATGATTCACATCTTGATGTCATGTTTTGCTTCTATTAAATTAATCTGTTAATCACATGTTAAAGAAACTATTTCATATAGCCATTTATACTTAAAACCATTTCTTCATTCAGCATTGACTCAATTGTATATATGCTTTCCTAAAGATATTACCATTTTTATTATATTCTAGCTATATTATACATATAATTCTTTATTAAGAAAAAAGGAAAAAGTGCATCATATGTTCATAGTAGAAAAAGTAGATAACGTAAAAGTTTGCTACTGGACGTATCATCATGATTGTGATTCTTAGATTTAGTTTGACCATATAATGGCCTTTGAAAAGGCATATAACAGTGTTTTGTTTCAGTTTTCTCTACTCAAAACAAGGCAAGAAAATCATACTTCCCTCCCAGGGAAAAGAGAATGTTTAAGTGAGTGTTTAGTGTTCTGTGTCTTCAAGGTGACAGAAGGTAGATGAAATATACACACACACACATAGTCTATCACACACACACACACACACACACAGAGTCTATATATACTCTTTCTTATTGGAGCTATCACTATATTTTGAAAAAACAATGTATTGAAGCTTAAAATTATAGCTATTTTTGCAGGAAAATAGTAGTAGTCAACTTATTTGAAGCAAGCAGTATTGTTTCTCTGTGTGTGTGTGTGTGTGTGTGTGTGTGTGTGTGTGTGTGTGTAAGAAAAACTGACCTAAATGTCTATGGATATGTAACCTGCTCTGAGACCTTAGTCATATTTTCCAAATTTCTCTATGTCAGCATTACTCAATGGAATGGAAAGAACACAGCCAGTGATTTAATTATGGTGCTGCTCTTCATAAAGGTACATGATTTGGGGCAAATTATTTCACTTCTAAAGTCTCAGTTTTGACCTCTGTAAAATGTGAATTCTTTAAACACACAAAGCATCTATCTATCACAGTGCTTGCTTTGGTGTATGTACATAATAAAGTAGCAAATAATATTATTGTGATTTTAGTTCAATTTCAAAAACAGGAAATATTCAGGGATCAAAAAGCAGCAAGTAAAAAAGACCTTTCTCATTTTTCAAAGTTTTTCTCAGTATTCCCAGATTTAATATGTAGTAGGAAAATGATCATCAGTAAAAAGAAGAAAATGAAGTATCAAACTCTGCATGTCTTCCCCTAATATTTTCAGGCATCTTGTTTTGGCCCTACCCCCCATTTTAAATAAGACTTCACAATCCGAGTAAAAGAGCATGAAACTTAGACATTGTTAGAAACTTCACTGCTGTTTCTAAATATCTAGTATTTCTGAACCTTCTGCTATGCTGATTAAATTTTTTTTGTGTTTTTGACAGTGAAATTAAATTCTGACAGCTGTTAATGAGTGAATCCCAGACGAGCTAAATGTCAGGAAAAAGTCGTGGGTGTTGGAAAAGAAGGCAAATTCATGGCTAAGAAAATAGGCATAGCAATGGAAACAATCCAAAAGATTGGGTGAGAAAATAAGGAATGCAAATGGAAATTTAGTGGCTAGCATTCTTGTGAACAAATTCATCTAGTAACACTGTTCTCACAGGAGAAAATTTATGCAAATTTTACTCCCCAAATAAAAATGGATTAAAGAACAAACTTCCAGCCCTTTCTGATCATTCTGACATACAAGGAAATCAAATAACAAAAAAAGAAGAAAAGGAAACACAAAAACACAAGTAAAGTTTATTGAAACTACAGAAAAGCTACTTCTAAAATGATTCTGTTCTAGATACTCCCAGACTTGAGAATTAAGTATTACTTTAAAGAAATTTCAGAAATCAAGATTGTAATTTGGAGAGTGCACCTAGTGCTAACACTTAGGTAGCACTTATTTTCTGCCACATTCTGTTCAAAAATCTTTATGGTTATTAACTCACTTAATCCTCATTTTATGACCCTAAAAGTAGATATTACTATTTGCTCCACATTAGAGTTAAGTATACTGAGGCAAGGAGAAGTTAATAACTTCTCCAAGGTCACACAGCTAAGAGGAAGACTTGGGATTCAGTCTCAGGCAACCTGTACTCTTAAACTCTATAAGATGATGACTCTTCAGTCAACTGAAAAAGCATATAGATTTCATAATTTGAGATTCAATGAACTATAAAACCATTCTGAGTATGTGAGTTGATTAATATGTAAATTAACTTGATTTAATTATTCCACAATGTATATAAACTTCAAAACATCACATCGTAATCTATCCATAAATATGTGCAATTATTATTTGTGAACTAACAATAAAAATAAAAAAATTTTAAAAATACTGAAGAGTATAGGAATGAAGGGAACAAGATATTGGTATATATAAATAAGTGTTTGGTTGGCCTATTTCTACATTTCAAGTATTATTTCATTTCCAAAGCTCAGACTTTCACTAACTGTTATAAAGAAGTATCTCTCTAAATTAAAAAAATGAAGCACACATTTTGAGAATATAGCCTATAGTCCAGGCTAGCAGCAGACCTCCAAACTTTATTTCTTTACAAGATTACCCTAATTGACTAGAACATAAAATCATAGATGATAAAATCTAAAAGCAAATTCCCACATTAGATTATTTGTCTATGTCTTCTTTCTTTCTTTTTCTTTGTTTCTTTCTTTCTTTCTTCCTTTGAAAATATTATGGGGGTACAAAAGTTTTTGGTTACATGTATCTATTTTGTTCTGCTTGATTCAGGGTTATAAGTGGGCCCATGTACCCATTAGGTAGGTTTTCACCCATCCTCTCTTCCCTCCCCGACTTGATTTCTGCTGAGTTTTACTTCCCCTCTGTGCACATGTGTGCTTATCAATTAGTTCCAATTTAATAGTGAGTACATGTGGTGATTTTTTTCCCTTTCTTTAGATACTTCACTTAGGAGAATGGTCCCCAGTTCCATCCAAATTGTTGCAAAAGGCCTTAATTCATCCTTCTTCATGGCTGAGTAGTATTACGTAGTATACATATACCACATTTTGTTAATCCACTCATGAATTGATGGGCACTTGGGTTGATTCCACATCTTTGAAATTGTGAATTGTGCTGCAATAAACATTCAAGTGCAGGAGTATTTTTTGTAAAATCACTTATTTTCCTTTAGATAAATACACAGTAGTGGGATTGTTGGATCAAATGTTAGGTCTACTTTTATTTCTATGAGGACTTTCCATACTGTTTTCCATAGAGGTTGTACTAATTTGCAGTCCTACCAACAGTGTACACGCATTCCTTTCTCTCTGCATCCATACCAGTATCTATTGGTTTTGGACTTTTTAATACAAAAACAATCTAACTGGGGTAAGGTGATATCTCATTTGGATTTTATTTTACATTTCCCTGATAATTAATGGTGTTGAGCATTTTTTCAAATGTTTTTTGGCCATTAGTCTTTCTTCTTTTGAAAAGTTTCTGTTCACATCTTTTGCCCACCTTTCAATGGGGTTGTTTGTTTTCTTGCTGATTTGCTTGAGTTTCATTTAGATTCTGGTTATTAGCCCTTTATCAGATGTAGCTTGCAAATATTTCTCCCATTCTGTAAGGTGTCTATTTGCTCTGCTGATTATTTCCTTAGTTGTGCAGAAGCTTTTTAATTTAATCAAGTCCCATTTATTTATTTTTATTGTTGCTGTGATTGCCATTAGGGTTTTCTTCATAAATTCTTTGCCTAGGCTGATATCTAGAAGAGTTTTTCAAACAATTCTTCTAGAATTCTTATGGTTCCATGTCTTAAATTTAAGCGTTTTATCCATCTTGAATTAATTTTTGTGAGTGGTGAGAGATATGGATCCTGTTTCATTCTTCTGCATGTGGCTATCCAACTTTCCCAGCACTATTTATTGAATAGGGCTTATTTTCCCCAGTGTATATTGTTGTCTGCTTTGTTAAAGATCAGTTGGCTTTATGTGGATGGTATTATATCCGGGTTCTCTGTTCGGTTCCTTTGGTCTACATCTCTATTTTTGTGCCAATATCATGCTGTTTTTGTTACTATAGCCTTGTAGTATAATTTGAAATCTGGTAATGTGATGCCTCCAGATTTGATCTTTTTGCTTAAGATTGCTTTGGCTTTCGGGCCCTTTTCTGGTTCCAAACAAAGCATAGAATTATTTTTTCCAGATTTTTGAAAAATGATGTTGGTATTTTGATCAGAATTGCATTGAATCTGTAAATAACTTTGGGTAGTATGGACATTTTAACAATGTCAATTCTACCGATCTATGAGCATTATATGTTTTTTCCATTTGTTTGTGGCATCTGTGATTTCTTTCCTCAGTGTTTCATAGTTCTCTTTGTGGAGATCTTTCACCTCCTTTGTTAAGTATATCTCTAGGTATTTTATTTTCTTTGTAGCTATTGTGAATGTTATTGTCTTTGATTTGACTCTCGGCTTGACTGCTATTGGTGTATAGGAATGCTACTGATTTGTGTACATTGATTTTGTAACCTGAGACTTTGCTGAATTTACATATCAATTCCAAGATTCTCTTGGTGGAGTCTTTGCAGTTTTCTAAATATAACATCATATTGTCAGCAAAAAGCAATAGTTTGATCTCCTCTTTCCCAATTTGTATATCCTTTATTTCTTTATCTAGTGTGCTTGCTCTGGCTAGGACTTCCAACACTATATTGAATGGAAGTGGTGACAGTGGGCACCCTTGTCTCATTCCTGTTCTTAGTGGGAATACTTTCAACTTTTCCCCACTTAGAATGATGTTGACTGTGGGTTTGCCATATATGGCTTTTATAACTTGAGGTATGTTCCTTCTATGCCTAGTTCTTTGAGGGTTTTTATCATGAAAGAGTGCTGAATTGTGTTGAATACTTTTTCTGCATCTATCAAGATGATCATAAGAAACACTGGACTTAAACAGGACTCTAGGGAAAATGGGCCTAACAGATATTTATAGAATATTTTACCCAGAAACTACTGAATATACATTATTCTCATCAGCACATGGAACATTCTCCAAGACTGATCATATCTTAGGCTGAAAAACATGTCTCAACAAATCCAAAAAAATAGAAATCATACCATGTATCTTCTCAGACCCCAGTGGGCTAAAACTAGAAATCAACTCTAAGAAAACACTCAATTCTACACAAAGTCATGGCAATTTACAACCTGCTGCTGAATGATTATTGGGTCAATAATGAAATTAAGATAGAAATCAAAAGATTCCTCAAACTGAATGACAAAGGGGGCACTAGCTACCAAAATCTATGGGATTCAGCAAAAGCAGTCTTAAGGGGAAAATTCATAGCCTTAAATGCTTACCTTAAAAAGACAAAAATATCACAAATTAACAATCTAATGGCATGTCTCAAGGAACTAGAGAATGAAGAGCAAACCAAACCAAAGCCAGCAGAATAAAAGAAAGAACTAAGGTCAGAGCAGAAATAAACAAAATGAAAAACAAACAAACAAAAAATACAAAGGATAATAAAATTAAAAGTTGGTTTTTTGAAAAGATAAGCAAAATTAATAGACCTCTTGTTATATTAGCCAGGAATAAAAGAGGAAGGACCCAAACAGTCTCAATCAGAAATGAAAAAGGAAGCCAGATGCAGTGTCTCCTGTCTGTAATCCTAGCACTCTGGGAGGCCGAGGTGGGGGGGTTGCTTGAGGCCAGGAGTTCAAGACCAGCCTGAGCAAGAGTGAGACCCTGTCTCTACAAAAAATAGAAAAATTGGCCAGTCATGGTGGTGTGCACCTGTAGTCCCAGCTACTCAGGAGGCTGAGGCAGGAGAATAGCTTGAGCCCAGGAGTTTGAGATTTCAGTGAACTGTGATGATGCCATTGCACTCTAGCCCAGGTGACAAAGCAAGACTCTTTCTCAAAAAAAAAAAGGAAAAGAAAAAATATTTGTTACAACTGATACCACAAAAATACAAAATACCATCTGTGAGTACTATGAAAATCTCTATGCACATAAACTCAAAAACATAGAGGAAATGGACAAATTCCTAGAAACACACAACCTCCCAAGACTCCATCAGGAAGAAATAGAATTTATGAACAGACCAATAATGAGCATTGACTTTGAAACAGTAATAAAAATTCTTCCAACAAAGAAAAGCCCTGGACCAGATATATTCGTAGCTGAATTTTACCAGAGCTACAAAGGAAAGCTGGTACCCATACTACAGAAATTATTCCATAACATCAAGAAGGAGGGAATCCTCCCCAACTCATTCTATGAAGCCAGTATCACCTGGATACCAAAGCCAGGAAAGGACAGAACAAAAAAAGAAACCTACAGACCAATATCCCTTTTGAATATGGATGCAAAAATCCTCAATAAAATACTAGCAAACAGAATTCAACAGCACATCAAAAAAATAACCCACCATGACCAAGTGGGCTTCATCCCAGTGATGCAAGAATGGTTCAACATATGTCAATCCATAAATGTGATTCACCACATAAACATAAGCAAAAACAAAGACCATATGTTTATGTCTTCTTTAAAAACTATAAAAAGAAAGAGAAGGCTATTAAACCCCGGTATACCTGAGCTGTAGGGTAAACACAATCTTTTTTCTTTATTTTTAAGTTTAAAGCATGGTTTCTTTAAATTTGATCTACAAGGAATTAATACCCTCTTGTTTAAGTATCTTCACATTTTTATGGCTTTTTTTGGAAACTTATTATTTCGTATGAACCCAACAATCTCAAGGCTCACTCTGTGGAAATGATTGGCCTGATCAATCCTTTCTCCATTCCCTTTCATTTCCCTCTTGACTTACCAATACCCATCCACCTCCTTTAAATGTTTAAGAGGCACATGGTGACTACATGTGAGAGACCAGGTAGAAATAAGTAGGGAAGAAGAGGTGATGCCATATGTGAGAAAAAACAACAATGATAAGAAACTCGACAAGTATTGAGTGTGACATTGAGCCTTGAATCATTACTAAGAATGGAGGTGACATTGGGGGTGAATTGAAAGTAGAGGGATAAGAGCATTTCTCATTTTGCTTTTGCTATTAGGTTATTACATAGATTCCTACCATTTAGAGTTGGAAAGGCATTATGAATAAAACCTAGCTTCTCACGTCAGAACCATGAGACATGTCTTGATTTAAGGGTGATTTAGGGATATATAATATATTTTTAAAATTCACTGCAGTATGAAAGCATTCTTCTGTATGAATATTTTACTCTTAAATATCAATAAGAATTTTTCCCCCAGAGGAAAAATACTAACCCATAGAACCTGAAATGTAAGGACATTATATCTATAGGTACATAATGCCACATATTCCAAGAAAAGAGTGTTAAATATCTAAATATTTTGTTGACATAAGAATATATACATATATATCAGGATATTTTGAATTCTAGACTTTAAGTAAAGCATTCTGGGGTTGAAGACATGACTAAAATCATATATAAAGTACCACTGAATGTATAGTCAAAGAAGCTAACAGTTTACACATACAAAGCAAAAATAATAAATTAACAAAAAGACAAATTCTTTGCCTCAACGGCAATTAAGTAAGTGCAAATTAGAATCACTTTAAGGTAGCTTTACATATCTATTAAGCCACCAAAAATATGAAATTTACAGAAGTCAGTTTTGACCGACCAAGCTGTAAAGACCTGATCTCATTGATACTTTGCTTGGAACAATGGCAATTGCTGAGCGTCCTGAAACATGCAGCAGGCTATAAAATTAGTCCTACTTTTTGAGCTGGCCCTTCCCCTCTGGGGAAGTCACTCTGGAAATAATCCCAAAGAAGAAAAAAACAAAAGTAATTTTTACGAGGAGGCTTATAACAATAATATTTTATTACCAAAAAGAGAAATAGTATGTTTTATTATGTATGCATGCAGAGTGAAAAAAGCAAGTTGCAAAACAGTATTGTAGCAGGATAGTACAGTATGATGGAATGACTTCATACAGGTGAAGCTGCTTGATAAATCCTCGCTAAGGCGATGATGGTGATTATGATAATGATGACAATGATATCATCTGTGTGGAAATTTAAAATAACAAAATAATAACAATTTTAATTGATCTGTACATATGTATAAAATTATATCATCCACAAGAATGACACACATTGACTTTGAGGATAGTACTTACCTCTGGGGAAGCAGAAAGCAAGAGAGAATGGGTAGTGTGATTTTAGCAGTGTCACTTTTTTTTCTTTAAGAGAAAGAGATGGAACAGACATAGAAAATGTCATTATCTATTCTTCATAGAGTTTACTAAGGTGTCTGTTTCATTACTTTTTGTAGTTTTATATATATTTGAAACTTTCAATACTTAAATTTTATTGAATAAAAAGTAATATATACTATAAAAATTAAATAATGCAGAAGTGTATAAATAAGAAAACAATCCCTTGTAATTTCATCACTCAAAGATATAGTTGCTAATATTTTAGATTATATGGTCTCAGTCTTCCAGAATAGTTTCAAGTATATATTATTTTATTTTTGACAAAAATGATATCATACTATTTGTGGTCTGCTTTTGTCACTTAATATACTGTGAATATATCTTTCTGAAGCTAGGAAATAGTGCCTTAACATCATTTTAAATAGATATATAGTATTTCATTACATGGTTGTACTATGCCTTATTTAACTCATTCCATATTGTTAGTCCTATAGTTATTTCCATTTTATTTTTATGTGTTATAAACAACTCTGTGTGAACATCATTGAAACTATAACTTTCAGCATTCTTTAACTCTCCCCTTAGGACAAATTCCTAGGAATGGAATTGCTGTGCCAAAGGTCACGGACATTTTTAAGGCTTCTTGAACATATTGTTCAGCTGTAGCCCAGAAAGGTATGATGGATGGATGATGTTGTTTTAATATGCATTTCTTTGGTACCAGTTCTTGAGCTTGATCAGAGTGCAAAGACAAATTAGACATGGTCTCTGCTCTTAAGGAGCTTACCCAGATAACTTAAGTGCAAGTTAGTAAATGTTAAGATAAACATATAATTTCAATATAATATAATATATACTTCCTACTTTGTACTGCTATTCTCCTTGCTTCTGGATGACTAGGGGACAAAGGTACTATTAAACAGACCCATCCCAACTGACAGTGAAATGTTAATTGAAAATCCATTTGCTATGAATTCCAAAGATGTGTCAAATGCTGAACATGACCCCATTAACATTTCAACATGACTTTGTTTCACAGGTTTTTTGAGTTCTTGAGTTGTTGTTTCCCTGATGCATAGTGATTAAACCCTGTGAAGGGTGGTTTGTGGGGGGACTGTGAATAGCAGCTAGGTGAAAAACACCAGATAGTGAGGATCAGGCTTGTGATCAGGCATTAACCATCCTGGACTTGCCTAGGGATGGAGCCATGGACAGCGGCAGTCACAGGTGCAGCAGCTGTAGAACACCCCAGACTTTGAAATGTCAGTTACTAGTAGAGTCTCTAATACTAGATGCCTCATGTTTAGCAACCTATCAACATGGCATTTTCTCTACATTCATTGCTCCATTTTAGTCATACAACTCTGTGCTATAGTGATTATCCGCATTATTAGACATGAGAAAACAGGGGCTCAGAGAGGTTAAGTATTTTGTCTCCACTGCACAGTAGGTGAGTTATAAAATCGGGATTTAAAACCACGTTTGTCTAACTACAAAGCTTCTTTCTACCATAGAGTATGCACTAGTAGTACAATAGATTACCTAGGTAAACCAGACTGTCATCTTTGCCAAAACTATAGGAATACTACTTGGTTTCCCTCTCCTTTTCCTAGCCGTAGAAATATGGTATTCACATTTTGTTTTCAATGGCTTTGAAGACAAACCTTTAATTTTCACAAAGACTTTGACTCTCTCTGGGTTCCAAAGCATTTTATCTTTGTGGCATCCATGAAGGAAAATTGAAGTGATGAGATCTGAGTTAATCAGAGCAAAAACCCACTTGCTAACTCGATAATGGTTCATACGAGGATCTGCATCTCTGCTTCTTGCAGTAAAGCAATGTCTGTGACACTGAGTTGAAATGACAGTTTGCAACGTGTACTCTGCTAAAGGTTGCCTAGCAATAATTCATTAGAGACAATAATAAAATGGCTTTGTTCCCTTTTAAAGAAATTCAAGTTCCCAGATGAGAATAAATGCAGTATTAAATAAAAGACTGATACAGGCATCTTAACTTTAAATATTAGTCATAGAAAGATGATTCAAGCATCTCCTTCATTGTAAGATCGCCTAAAACGACTATATTATAGACGATAAAACAGGGAAATGACACACAATGTGAAATCCTCAGTACTGTTTTCTAATATCCTGAGATTGGGTTGCAGTGTTCACACCCGTGACAGCCTCCCCAAGGAAGGTTTTAAAGTATACTGACACTAGACCCACCCCGAGATATTCTGCAGCCATCGATATGTGTATATATACATTTTTATTATTTTTTTACAGAAAAATTGTATAAGATACAAATTATTTTTTAAGGCAGAAAAAACAATATGTTATTTGAGAATACAAATATATGTGTTAAAACCATTAGGTGACAAGCAACGGTTTGGAAGAATCTCAAGAGAATTAGGCAGAGTGAAAAAAGTCAGTCCCAAAATTTACATATCTTATGATTCCATTTTTATAACATTCTTAAAATGACAAAATTGTAAAAATGGAGAAAAGATTAGTGATTGCTAGGGGTTAAGGTTCTGTAAGATTTACCATCGGAGGAAACTGGAGAAGGACACACAACTGCATGCAAATTTATATTATCTCAAAATTAATAATTTAAAAAATCATTAGACACAGTAAGAAAATGATTAATATAAAAGTCAGGAGAGTGGTGACCACTGGGGGAGAGAAATGGGCATAACATTTTTAAAGAGCACCAAGATAACGCTAATGCACAGTCGGGATTGAGAAGCACTGCCATAATGCACATAAAGCGTTATGTAATTTTGGGACGTCAGTGGCTACTGACAAATTGTGAGCTGTAAGGCCGGAAGACTAACTTGCTCGGCAGGAGTATCAGAGTTACCTCCAGGCGACTGCCTGAAAAAGCCTTGAGTGCCTGAAGCTTTGAATAGAAGGGAAGCCACAGTGAGGCCTGGAGATATTGCCCTCTTCTGGTGGCGTTCTTAATAACAACTGAATGTGGTGCAGCTAATCTAAACCTTTTTTGGAAAAGAATGTTTACTTTTAAAAGACTAACTTTCGAAAGACAGAAAGGTCATGAATCAGTAAACTAATGAATCATCTTAAGGAAATTGAAAAGGAAGAACAAACCAATCCTAAACCCAGCAGAAGAAAAGAGATAACCAAGATCAGAGCAGAATTAAATGAAATTGAGAACAAAAGAACAATAGAGAAGATTAATAAAACGAAAAGTTGGTTTTTGAAAAGATAAACGAAATTAACAGGCCACTTGCCAGGTTGACCAGAAGCAGAAAGGAAAGGACTCTAATAACCTCAATTAGAAATGAAAAAGGAGAGGTCACAACTGATATCATGGAAATACAAAACATCATCTTCGAATACTACAAAAATCTCTATGCCCAAAAACATGAAAAAGGGAGGAAATGGACAAATTCTTAGAAACATACTACCTCCCTAGGCTCAAACAGGAAGAAATAGAATTCCTAAACAGACCAATATCAAGCACCAAAATTAAAGAAGTAATAAAAAAATCCTCCAACAAAAAATGTCCTGGACCAGATGGGTTCACACCTGAATTCTACCAAATCTACAAAAAAGAACTGGTGCCTATACCACAGAAATTATTCAAAAACATCGAGAAGGATGGAATCCTCCCAAACTCATTCTACAAAGCCAATATCACCTTGATACCAAAGCCGGGAAAGGACACAAAAAGAAAAGAACACTACAGACCAATATCACTTATGAATATAGATGCAAACATTCTCAATAAAATCCTAGCAAAACAAATTCAAATGTACATCAAAAAAATAATCTATCACGATCAGATGGGCTTCATCCCCGAGATGCAGGGATGGTTCAACATATGCAAATCTATAAATGTAATTCACCACATAAATAAAAGCAAGAACAAAGATTACATGATCCTTTTAATAGATGCAGAAAAGGCTTTTGACAAAATCCAGCACCCTTTTATGATAAGAACTCTTAACAATATAGGCATAGATGGCTCATACCTCAAAATTATTAAAGCAATATATGATAAACCCACAGCCAATATCATACTGAATGGGGAAAAATTGAAAGCATTTCCCCTTAAAACTGGAACCACACAAGGTTGCAGAGTGTCTGCACTTCTATTCAACGTAGTGCTGGAAGTCCTGTCCAGAGCAATCAGACAAGAGAGGGGATCAGGGGGGTCCAAATGGGGGCAGAAGAGGTCAAACTTTCACTATTCCCAAATGATATGATATTATATCTAGAAAACTCCAAAGATTCAACCAAGAGATTATTGGAATTGATAAATGAATTCAGCAAAGTCTCAGGATTCAAAATCAATACACACAAATCAATAGCCTTCATATATACCAATAACAGTCAAGCCAAGAATCAAATTAATGAGGCAATACCTTTCACAACAGCACCAAATAAAATTAAATATTTAGGAATGTATCTAACTAAGGAGGTTAAAGACCTATATAGAGAGAATTACCAAACACTGAGAAAAGAAATTGCAGAGAATGTAAACAGATGGAAAACCCTACCATGCTCTTGGATAGGTAGAATTAACATTGTAAAAATGTCTTTGCTACCTAAAGTGATTTACAAAATCAATGCAGACCCTATCAAAATACCAACATCATTTTTTGTTGATCTAGAAAAAACAATTCTATGCTTTGTGTGGACCAGAGAAGACCCCGTCTAGCCAAAGCAATCTTAAGCAAAAAGAACCAATTGGGAGACAGCAATCTACCAGACTTCAAATTATACTACAAGGCTATAGTAACCAAAACATCATGGTACTGGCACAAGAACAGAGACATAGATCAATGGAACAGGACTGAGAACCCAAATATAAACCATCCTCATAGTGTCATCGGATCTTTGACAAATAACACAAAACATACCCTGGGGAAAAGATTTCCTATTCAATAAATGGTGCTGGGAAAACTGGATGGCCACATGTAGAAGACTGAAACTAGATCCACACCTCTCACCTCTCACAAAAATCAACTCACAATGGATAACAGATTTAAACCTAAGACATGAAACCATAAGAATTCTAGAAGAAAACATTGGAAAATCTGTTTTGGACATTGGCCTAGGCAAAGAATTTATGAAGAAGACCCCCAAAGCAATCACAGCAGCAACAAAAATAAATAAATGGGACCTGTTCAAATTAAAAAGCTTCTGCACAGCCAAGGAAACTATCACTAGAGTGAACAGACAACCTACAGAATGGGAGAAAATATTTTCATGCTACACATCTGATAAAGGGCGGATAACCAGAATCTATACAGAACTTAGGAATATCAACAAGAAAAAATCAAACAACCCCATTAAAAAGTGGGCAAAGGAAATAAACAGAAGCTTTTAAAAGAAGACAGAATAATGGCCAGCAAACATATTAAAAAATTGCTCACCTTCTCTAATCATCAGGGAAATGCAAATCAAAACCACAATGAAGTGTCACTTAACTCCAGTGAGATTATCTTATTTCAAAAAGTCCCAAAACAACAAATGTTGGCGAGGATGCAGACAGATAGGAACACTCATACACTACTGGTGAGACTGCAAATTAGTATAACCTGTATGGAAAGTAATATGGAGATACCTCAAAGAACTAAAAGTAGAACTACCATTTGATCCAGGAATCCCACTACTGGGTATTTACCCAAAGGAAAAAAAGACATTCTATAATAAAGACATCTGCAGCGAATGTTTATAGCAGCACAATTCACAATTGCAAAGATGAGGAAACAACCCAGGTGCCCATCAATACACGAGTGGATTAATAAAATGTGGTCTATGTATACCATGGAGTATTACTCAGCAATTAAAAACAACAGTGAATTAACACATCTGGTATTATCCTGGATGGAGCTAGAGCCCATTCTTCAAAACAAAGTGTCACAAGAATGGAAAAACAAGCCCCACTGGTACTCACCATCAAATTGGTACTAACTGATCAATACTTATGTCACACATGGCAGTAATATTCTTCGGGGGGAGGCAGGCAGAAATGGGGTGGAGGGGATGGGTAAACTCTCACTGAATGGATGCAGGGTGCACAGTATGGGGGATGTCCACGATTGTAGCTCTGACATGGACAGTGCATGGGCAATATATATAAAGAAAATGTTGTACCCCCATAATATTCTGAAATTTAAAAAAAACAAAAGACTAACTTTTAAACAACATATTCTCACTCATATGTGGAAGCTATAAAAAAGTTGATCTCTAGTAAAAAGTAGAACAGAGGATACTAGAGGCTGGGAAGGGTAGGGGGAAGAGAGGGGTAGGGTAAGATTTTTAAAGGATACAAAATTACAGCTAGATAGGAGGAATAAGGTCTAGTGTTCTATACCACTGTAGGATGACTATAGTT
This sequence comes from Daubentonia madagascariensis, assembly GCA_023783475.1. Taxonomy (NCBI): domain Eukaryota; kingdom Metazoa; phylum Chordata; class Mammalia; order Primates; family Daubentoniidae; genus Daubentonia; species Daubentonia madagascariensis. Next base: position 1,868,732 of record JAKFHU010000166.1, read on the forward strand.
ACCAATAAAATATTATATAGTTTCAAATGACTAGAAGGTGGATATTGAATGCTCACAACAAAAAAAAATGATAAATGTTTGAGATGATGGATATGCTGATTGCCCTGATCTGATCAACATATATTATATGAATGGAAACATCACTATGTAAACCCTGAATATGTATAATTATTATTTATCAATTAAAATAAAATTTAAAATTTAATGGAAAAAAAGACTTTTAAATCCCAATATAACTTTCTAGTTGACATTGTTATTTAAGCTTCCTTTTTATTTCAGCAGGATTAAATCAGAAACTCAGGTCATTGGTTTAAAGTACAGTCATCCCTTTGTATCCATGAGGATTGGTTCCAGGATCCCCGTGGATACCAAAATCCAAAGATGCTCAAGTCTCTAATATAAAATGGTGTAATATTTACATATAGCCTAGGCATATCCTCCTGTATACATTAAATCATTTGTAGATTACTAAATATTGAACTGATTTGTGATACAAAAGTGATGCATGCAACTAATTTTGGTGATAAGAAAAAATATATGTAAGGATGTGGTGCGTGCAGGGTTGATGAAGGAAAGCTGAATCCTCATGTTCCATAAAAGGAAGTTATTAGACAATGCTTGCAATATTTGCAAGCCATATATCTCACAGAGTTAATATCCACAATTTATGAAGAACTCATACAACTCAATAGTAGAAAAACAAATAACCTTATTTAACAATGGGCAAAGGATCTGGATAGACATTACTCCAAATAAGGCAAAAATGGCCAACAGGTATCCAAAAAGGTGCTTAACATTCTTATTCATCAGGGAAATGCAGACCAAAACCAATATGAGAATTTTTGCATCTGTATTAGTAAAGGATATTGATATGTAGTTTTCTTTTCTTGTTGGGTCCTTACCTGGCTTTAGTATCAGGGTGATGTTGGCTTCGTGAAACGTATTGGGGAGGACTCCTTCCTTCTCGATGTTGTGGAATAATTTCTTCAGTATAGACACCAGGTCTTCTTTGTAGGTCTGGTAGAATTCTGGTGTGAAACCATGTGGTCTGAGTCTTTCTGTTTAGGAAGGTTTTTTATTACTGCTTCAATTTCAGTACTTAATATTAGTCTGTTCAGGAAATATACATCTGGATTGAGCCTAGGGAGGCTGTGTGTTTCTAAGAATTTGTCCATTTCCTCCGTGTTTTCAAGTTTGTGTGCATAGAGATTTTTATAGTATTCAGAGATGATATTTTGTTTTTTTCTAGTATCAGTCGTATTTCTCCATTTTCGTTCCTAATTGAGTTTATTAGGGTCCTTTCTTTTCTGCTTCTGGTTAATATAGCGAGAGATGTGCCAGTTTTGTTTATCTTTTCAAAGAACCAGCTTTTTGTTTTATTAATCTTCCATATAGATCTTTTGTTGTCGATTTCATTTAGTTCTACTCTGATCTTGGTTATTTCTTTTCTTCTGCTGGGTTTGGGATTGGTTTGCTCATCCTTTTGCAGGTCTTAGAGATGATTCATTAGATTGTTGATTAAAAAAACAAATATGAGATATCACCTCATACCCATCTAGGATGGCTATTGTCAAACATTCAAGAAATAACAAATGTTGGAGAAAGTGTGAAGAAAAGGGAACCCTTTTACACTATTGATATGAATGTATATTAGTGAAGCCATTATGAAAAACAATATGTAAGTTCCTAAAGAAATTAAAAATAGAACTACCATATGACCCAGCAATCCTTCTCCTGGGCATATACCCAAAAGAAATGAAATCACCACCTCATAAAGATATCTACACTCCCATGTTCATTGCAACATTATTCACAATGGTCAAGATATGGAAAAAACCTAAGTGTGCGTTGATAGACAAATGGATAAAGAATCTGTGGTATACACATACAATGAAATATTATTCAGCTTTTAAAAAGGTGATCCTGCCGTTTGCCACAACATGGATATACCTGGAAGACATTATGCTAAGTGAAATAAGCCAGACACAGAAAGGAAAATATTACATGATCTCATTTGTATGAGGAATCTTTTAACAAGTAAAATATACAGATAGAGAATAAAACAGTGTTTACCAGGAGTGGTGTGCAGTGGGAGGAAATGAGAAGATGTAGGTCAGAGCTTACAAAGTAGCAAAGTAGCAGATATGTAGGATGAACAAGTCCTGATATCTGATGCATAACATGAGGACTAAAGCGAAACAAATTGTACTGTATTTGGGATTCCTACTAAATGAGTAGTTTTTAGCTGCTCTTGCCACAAAAACACATGCAAAAAAAAATGGGGAACTTTGTGAATTGATGGATATGTTAATTTTATTTACTATAGTAACCTTTTTGCTATATATATGCATCCTATGACATCCTTAAGTATAGACAATAAAATTGATTTTTAAAAAAAATAGATCCTAAAACAAGAGAACAAGTTTGTATGCTGATGGGAATGGTGCAACAGGAGGGAGAAATATGTGACACAAGAGAGAGAAAGGTAGGTGCACGACCAGAGTCCTTGAAAAAGTACCAGGGGCTCTGATCCAGTTTGCATATGGAACAGTTCTTATTTCGGACAAGAGATTCTTTCACTGTAACAGACAAGAAGTCAGAGTATATGAGAACAAATGCAGGTAGATAGGCAGATTGGGAGATGTGGTATGGGAAGCTTGTGGATGTTTTCTTCTGATTGTTTTTGTTTGTTTGTTTGTTTGTTTTAGTAAAATAGGAAGCAAAAAGATTTTGGAGCTTTGAGGAGAGAGGAAAGTGGGAATAGTCGGGGGTAATCTAGAAGATTGCAGGACTGTTCAGTGCACCTATCTTGTGCTCAAAGATTTAATTGTCTTTGGAGGATCATTTTACAGAGGTGAAAGAAGCCTGGAAAGTCAAATGCCTTATCCAAGATCAAACAGCTAGGTAGTAGCTGAATTTGAACTCAAATTCAAGTCCCTTGACTTTTATTCCAGGGCTCTTTCTGATTTAACATTTCTGTGTGTTTCACTTGTGTGTTCAGAGTGGTATTTCTTTTCCAAATGCTCAAACTTCTGCTTACCATATACCTTTTGATGTAGAGGAAGCCTGCTCCCAGTGCACTGCTCTGAAGTATGGGCAGTCTTGCAAAAAACAGAAATCCTTCTCCAAGGAGCAGCTCTGTAAGCAGAAACTCGGCAATAACCTGCCTCCCAAATGCATTACAAATATAAAGTAGGCAATAGACATTAGAATTGGAATGCATTCTGAAACAGATGAGTGGGCTGCGATATTTTAGGGTTGAGGAGTTTGACAGTTATTGACCAGCACTAAACCATGTATGAAGGACAACAGGATATAAGACAAAAAATTTCAAATATGAGGGGAGATGAACATTCACTGTCTCAGCATTATTCTGTGTTTAGAAAGAACATGCTCTAAACGTGTCCGATAGTATATGTGATATACTCAATGCTGGACTTGCAATGATGCAGGAGAATAGAGTAAGTGAAGATATTTTAAAGTGGCAAAAGACCTTAGAAATCACATCATACCCTACCATTTTTAACAGATGAGAAATACAAGGTTCACAAAACTTATGAATGTTGACAAAGGTTACAAAAGCTAAAAGGCTAATTAGGGAGAGAGCTGGAGCTAGAAAACTGAGTTCTGTACTCTCACTTCAGTGTTCTTTGCATGGCAATATGCAAGGTTTAGAAAAGAATGAAATGCATATTTAGCCACCTGCATGTGTGTGTACACACGTGCACGTAGTTCAGAGGCTATGAATATCAGGGTGTTGTCCTGACAACATTCTTTCAATCCTTGTTCTTCTCTGCATTAGTTGTGCTATTGTGAGTGGATTACCTACCCTCTCCGAATATTGGTTTTCTCACCCATAAGTTGTCGTTGCTCATATCTAATTTGTAGGCTTGTTGCAAAAAATCAAATGAGATTATATAAATGCTTCTCACATTTTTTTTTGGCAAATTTTTGGGTGCTCAGTAAATGTTAGCTTCTTTTTTTGTTGTTTTTCTTTTTTCTATTCTGTGTTTAAAGGAGGGAGTAGGCAAGTGTCTGCTGATGTGCAGTGAAGCTGAATTTCTGTTCCATTTTCAAGGGTATATTTTTGGAAGGGGCTTTTTTCTCAGAAGGCAGATTCTCCCAAAAAGTAGGAGATATAGAGTCCTTACTTGTTGAATTCTTCTCTTAGTAAGCATCCAGCCAATGAGAGAAATATCTGAGGGAGCCGATATATTAAAAGTATAGCAAAGGACATGAGTGGCCTCTTTCTGCCAATAAGAAGTGAATTCCAATTCCAATTGACCATGAAAATCATGTGTAAAACTTAAAAGATAGGATTCCTGGCATCTATTATACTTCCAGATGTATTGAATTGATATCTCTGGGGGTGGGACCAAGAAATCTGTATGTTTTATAAAACTCTTCAGGTTAACACATGTTCTAAGGAGAATTTCTTGTTTAAACTGACAGATTTGTGATCCCCATTTGAAAATTAACTTTTCTACTCCAACCACCACTCTGTGTGTGTGTTTGTGTGTGTGTATGTGCATAGAGCAACTGGATCAGAGAGATTGAGACAGAGAAAGTTTGAGTTGGAGATAAAGAGAATAAGGTAGCGAGAGCTTGAGACACTGTGTTAGAGAAAGACATAAACAGTGCCCCTAGTTTATTTCTATAAGAAATATAATTAGACTGATACTTGTGGATATAAGGAAGATTTTCTCAATAAGGAAATTAATGTGGCACTTTCATAACATGAAAACCAGCCAGCTGCTAGGAGGTGAATTTTGTGACTGCCAAACTAATTTTCTGTTATACATACAGGATGGAGGTTTGTATATCAGACAATATGTCAGAAAAATGACACTAATAGAAGTTAGCAGAGAGAATCTTATAGGGCATTCACTGGAGGTTACATTTCCTTTCATTTTTGGAAGTACATTTTGGAAGTACAGTACATGATTTTCAGATTTCTGGAGAAAGCGTGTTTCTTTTGCAGCAAATAAACATACAAATGTGCTTAGTGACAGCCAACTGTGGTTGAGTAAGGGCTGTTGAATTCAATTTATTTCAGAAGTTGTAAGATTTTCAGAAGTTTGTGGGTAAGAAATTACAAATCCTTTGACTTCTTTCTCATGTGCCAATCAAAGAATTTCATGAAATGGCACACTCTGTTTTTTCCTGTTTTCTTAAAGCAAAAATAATGTGATCTATTTAAGGTAAGCTATGACTAATTAATATGTTCCCTGAAAATTGCATTCAAATGAATGACATTTTTATCATAATATGCTAACTTGAATACATTTAGTATGTCACTAATTCTTCAAGTGTAATGCATCTTTTTTTAAAATCCTTTCTTTTAGGAATAATTGATATAATGTTCAGACACATACATTAAATTAACCACTTGAAGAGAGGAAAAATGGTGGTCTGATAGAGTCCTCCCACCTCACTGCTCCCAGGGAAGGAGGTGAAAAATGCCACAGGCTACCTGCGCGTGGATCGCTCACTCTGAAAACAGCACTGTGAATGTACAGAGAAACATCTTGGGACACTCAGCCCAAGAAAACAGGTGACTGGGCAATTCATTCACAAAGATTGGAGAGTGCAGGGAGTACAATAGAGCCCAGAGCATGGGAAGGAAGTGCTCGCCAGGTTAGCACAGTGTGACCTGTCCTACAAGTGGTTACCCACCTTCCCCACAGACTTCCCATCCACTCATTCAGGGACAAGCCCAGATTTGGGGCAAAGCTGTTGCTAGAGATAACAGGCTCTGTGGAGAGGAAGCAATTGTGAGAGCCATACGGAACTCTCAGCTGCACTATACAGGGGCTGCTCAGGGCCAGTAGGGACTGGGCTGAGATATAGCTTCCCAGGACAGTATGCAGGAATCTGCAGATGGGCACCGTGCCTCTGGAAGTCAGTGGGACTGGGCACAGAAGTTGAACGGAGAGCGAGACACGCCCCTAGGGGCTGCCAGCAATTGCCTCCACGGGACCCAGGCCAGTTGAGAAGAGCTGCGTTCATGGGCGCGATTTGATCCATGATGTACACCAGGCCGGCAGTCGAGAGCCATCTTTAAAGTCTCCTACCTGGAGCTGTTAGCTAGGTCTCTAGCTTCACCCCACCTCTGGCCCAGGGGCTCTTCGGCCTGGGTGAGACAGGCTTTGCCATTGGTAGCCAGGAACAGCTGCATCTGTGGGTTCCAGGTGGGACAAAATCCCAGAACTGTAGTGGCAGAACTTTTGTGTATTGGAAATAGTTTGCAGCCCATCCAGTGCCTCCAGTGCCCACTATTCCCCCCAGTGGGAATATGCCCCTGGTGGAGACTTCTGGGGATAGAGACGCCCACCTACCTCACCTTGGGGTCTAGTGGTGGAAAAGGGGTGAACAATTGGAGATCCCCTATCAGCCAGTGACACATGGAGAAGCACGTCATAGGGCCAGATGCCTATGGCCAGATAAGCAACCTTTGAGCTGTGCAGAATTTTCCCTATTCAGTTCTTGCACTGCAGCCAAAAGCAATTGTGTTTCTAGCATACCTCAGGTGAAGCAGGGTCAAAGTAATCCCTAGGTGCTATAAGACCCCTCCCAAAGCTTGGGGCTTTTGTATACCCCACCTAGGGGACCAGAGTCTGCCATGGGCACAACAGAATACCTAGCTATTAGGGAGCTGTGGATTCATACCCTCAAGAACAATCCACCAGCTTGGAGCTCAAGCTGGGAGAAAAAACTCACTACACTCCACCGGGAAGAGGTGAAGACAACAGGTCAGAGGTAACCAAAGAGGTCCACCAAACTTGCTAAAATACACCTAAGGCAATACAGACCAGTATTCTTCTCCCTGGCTCTGCCAAGGAATGAACCTCAGGGGCTTAGAGACAGGGTCATAAACTAGTGCTAACACTCCCATCTCTCAATCAAGAGGTCAGATGATGAAAAATCAGTGAAAGAATTCAGGAAACATGAAAAATCAGAGTGAAAAGTCACCCCCCCAAAAGAAATCATTAGTTCCTCAGCAATGGATACCAACTCAAATGAAATGGGTAGAATGACAGAAGAGAAATTTTGTTCATGGATTATAAGAAAGCCCAATGAAATTCAAGAGAAAATTGAATCCCAGCACAAAGAAACCACAAGAAAAATGCAAGAAATAAATGAAAAATTTTCTAAAGAAATAGAAGTGCTACACAGAAATCAAATAGAAATTCTAGAAATGAAAGAGGCATTCAAGGATCTACAAAACACAATGGAAAGCCTTAAAAGTAGGCTGGATCATGCAGAGGAATCTCAGAGCTGGAAGATAACTCCCACGTGCTAAATAAATCAGTCGAAGAGAAAGTACACAAAAACAAGAGGCATGAACACAGTATACAAGAAATGTGGGATTATATAAAGAGGCCAAACATAAGGATCATAGGCATCCCTGAGGGAGAGGAAGAAAATTTGCATGGGCTGGAAAATCTATTTGAAAGAATAAAGGAGGAAAATTTCCATGGCCTAGCCAGAAATCTCGATATCCAAGTACAAGAAACACACAGGATTCCTGGGAGATTCAACATGAAAAGACATTCACCATGCCACATAATTATTAGACTGACCAAAGTAAACACAAAAGAGGCACTGCTCCAAGCAGTGAGCTGAAAAGAGCAGGTAACCTACAAAGGGAAACCTATCAGATTGACTGCAGATTTCTCAGCTGAAATCTTACAAGTCAGCAGGGAATGGGGACCCATCCTCAGTCTTCTAAAACAAAATAATGGCCAACCCAGAATTCTTTATCCCACCAAACTAAGCTTCTTATATGAGGGAGAAATAAAGACTTTTCCAGACAAGCAATCACTGATAGAATTTGCGAAGTCCAGACTGACCCTTCAAAAACTGCTTAGACCTGCATGGTACACTAACCAGCACAACAGACACCCACCAGTGTGAAACTACCCAAAAGCTAAACGTCCAGAACCCAGATTTCACAATGGCTCAAGAGGTAAAAAAAAAAACAAGAGTCTACCAAACAGGATGAACAGAAATGCACACCAAATATCAATTCTCTCAATGAATGTGAATGGCTTGAATTGAACATTGAGGGGACATAGGCTGGCTGAACGGATTAAAAAATACAAGCCAAGAATCTGCTGTCTCCAGGAAATACATCTTACACACAAGGACTCATTCATACTCAAGGTGAAAGGATGGCATACAATTTTCCAGGCAAATGGAAACCAAAAGAAATCTGGGGTAGCCATTCTTGTATCAGATATTATAAAATTGAAAGTAACAAAAGTAAAGAAAGACTAAGATGGTCACTATATAGTGGTGAAGGGAAAAATACTACAAGAAGACTTAACAATCCCAAATATTTATACACCCATCAAAGGAGCACCCAGATACATAAAGCAAATACTGCTAGATCTAGACAACATAATAAATAGCAATGCCATAATAGCCAGGGACTTCAACACTCCAACAACAGAATGGGACAGATCCTTCAAACAGAAAATAAACAAAGAAACAATGGACCTAAAGAGGACTCTAGAACATTTGGGCCTAACAGACATCTACAGGACTCTCCACCCAAATGCCACTGAATATGTGTTCTTCTCATCGGCTCTTGAACTTTCTCTAAAATTGATCACATCCTAGGCCACAAAACAGATACCAACAAATTTAAAATAATAGAAATCATAGCATGTATCTTTTCAGACCTTCGCAGAATAAAATTAGAAATCAATTCCAACAGACACATCTTCATCCAAAAACATGGAAATTAACAATCTGTTGCAGCATGACTATTGGGTCAAGGAGGAGATTCAAATGGAAATCAAAAGATTCTATGAACTAAATGATAATGGAGACACAAGTTACCAATATCTGTGGGATACAGCAAAAGGAGTCCTGAGAGGAAAACTTATCGCCTTAAATGCTCACTTCCAAAAGACAGAAAGGTCACAAATGAGTAAACTAATGAGTCATCTTAAGGAAATGGAAAAGGAGGAGCAAACCCATCCTAAACCCAGCAGAAGAAAAGAAGTAACCAAGATCAGAGCAGAATTAAATGAAATTGAGAACAAATGGACAATACAGAAGATTAATAAAACAAAAGGTTGGTTCTTTGAAAAGGTAAACTAATAGACAGGCCACTTGCCAGGCTGACCAGAAGCAGAAAGGAAAGGACTCTAATAACCTCAATTAGAAATGAAAAAGGAGAAGTCACTCCTGATATCATGCAAATACAAAACATTATCTTCAAATACTACAAAAATCTCTATGCCCAAAAACATGAAAACCTGGAGGAAATGGACAAATTCTTAGAAACACTACCTCCCTATGCTCAATCAGGAAGAAATAGAATTCCTAAACAGACCAATATCAAGCACCGAAATTGAAGCATTAATAAAAAATCTTCCAACAAAAAAAGTCCTGGACCAGATGGGTTCACAACTGAATTCTACCAAACTTACAAAGAAGAACTGGTGCCTATATTGCAGAAACTATTTGAAAACATCAAGAAGGATGGAACCCTCCCTAACACATTCTATGAAGCCAATAGCACCTTGATAACAAGCCAGGAAAGGACACAAAAAGAAAAGAACACTACAGACCAATATCCCTTATGAATATACATACAAAGTTCTCAATAAAATCCTAGCCAACAGAATTCAAAGGTACATCAGAAAAATAATTCATCACTTTAAGGTGGGCTTCATCCCCAAGATGCAGGGATGGTTCAACACATGCAAATCTATAAATGTAATTCACCACATAAATAGAAGCAAGAACAAAGATTATATGATCCCTTCAATAGATTCAGAAAAGGCTTTTGACGAAATCCAGCACCCTTCTATGATAAGAACTCTTAACAATATAGGTATAGATGGCTCATACCTCAAAATTATTAAACCCATAGACGATAAACCCACAACCAATATCATACTGAATGGGGAAAGATTGAAAGCATTCCCCTTTGAAACCAGAACCAGACAAAGTTGCCGACTATCTCCACTTCTCTTCAATATAGTGCTGGAAATCTTTGCCAGAGCAGTCAGACAAGAGAAGGAATCAGGGATGTCCAAATGGGGGCAGAAGAGGTCAAACGTTCACTCTTCACAGACAATAAGATATTATATCTAGAAAACCCCAAAGATTCAAACAAGAGATTACTGGAATTGATAAATTAAGTCAGCAAAGTCTCAGGATACAAAATCAATGCACACAAATCAATAGCCTTCATTTATGCCAATAACAGTCGAGCTGAGAAACAAATAAAAGATGCAATAACTTTCACAATAGCACCAAAGAAAATTAAATATTTAGGAACATATCTAACTAAGGAGGTCAAAGACCTATATAGAGAGAATTACGAAACACTGAACAAAGAAATTGCAGAGGATGTAAACAGATGGAAAACCCTACCATGCTTTTGGATAGGTGGAATTAATATTGTAAAAATTTCTTTGCTACCTAAAGTGATTTACAGAATCAATGCAGTCCCTCTCAACAACATAATTTTTAATGATCTAGAAAAAATAATTCTACACTTCGTGTGGAACCAGAGAAGACCCTGTCTAGCCAAAGCAATATTAAACAAAAAGAACAAATTGGGAAGCATCAATCTACCAGACTTCAAACTATACTACAAGGCTATAGTAACCAAAAGATCATGGTACTGGCACAAGAACAGAGACATAGATCAATGGAACAGGACTGAGAACCCAGGTATAAAACCATCCTCTTACTGTCATCTGATCTTTGACAAATCACACAAAAACATGCACTTGGGAAAAGATTCCCTATTCAATAAATGGTGCTGGGAAAACTGGATTTCCACATGTAGAAGACTGAAACTAGATCCACACCTCTCACCTCTCACAAAAATCAACTCATGATAGATAACAGACTTAAACCTAAGACGTGAAAACATAAGAATTCTAGAAGAAAACCTTGGCAAAACTGTTATGGACATTGGTCTAGGCAAAGAATTTATGAAGAAGACCCCCAAAGCAATCATAGCAGCAACAAAAATAAATAAATGGGACCTGATCAAATTAAGAATCTTCTGCACAGCCAAGGAAACTATCACTAGAGTGAACAGACAACCTACAGAATGGGAGAAAATATTTGCATGCTATACATCTGATAAGGGGCTGATAACCATAATCTATACAGAACTTAGGAAAATCAACAAGAAAAAATCAAACAACCCCATTAAAAAATGGGGAAAGGACATGAACAGAAACTTTTCAAAAGTAAATAGAATAATGGCCAGCATCAGGGAAATGCAAATCAAAATGACAATGAGGTATCCCTTAACTCAAGTGAGATTGGCTTATATCAAAAAGTCCCAAACATCAAATGTTTGCGTGGATGTGGAGAGATAGGAACTCTCATACACTGCTGGAGGGACTGCAAATTAGTACAACCTCCATGGAAAATAATATGGAGATTCCTCAAAGAACTGAAAGTAGAAGTACCATTTGATCCAGCAATCCCACTACTGGGTATTTACCCAAAGGAAAAAAAGACATTCTATAATAAAGACAACTGCACATGAATGTTTATCGCAGCACAATTCACAATTGCAAAGATGGGGAGACAACCGAGGTTCCCATCAATGCATGAGTGGAATAATAAAATGTGGTATAGGTATATCATGTAATATTACTCAGCATTAAAAAAAATGGTGAATTGACACTTCTGGTATTATCCTGGATTGAGCTAGAGCCCATTCCTCGAAGCAAAGTATTACAAGAATGGAAAAACAATCACCACTGGTACTCACCATCAACTGGTACTAACTGATCAATAATTGTGTCACACATGGCAATAATATTTGTCAGGGTGCGGGGAGGCTGGAGGTGGGGTGTAGCAGATGGGAAAACTCTCACTGAATGGGTGCGGGGTGCACAGTTTGGGGGATATCCACGATTGTAGCTCTGACACGGGCAGTGCATGGGCAATATATATACCCAAAGTGTTGCACCCCCATAATATTCTGAAATAAAAGGAAAAAAAATAAATTAACCAGTTGATTGCAATTAAAGGGAAGATTAATAAATAATGGACAATTTGGATTTAAAAGGAAGACTTTTTTACAGCAGTTATATTCAAGGCAAGTCCAAAATGTGGAGGCATATGTTTAAGACTCCCTACTCCCTCAATTCCTCCTTCCTCACCCAATTTTAGCCTATTCTCTTAGGCTATCCCTTGCTTCATTTCCATTTCTTTCCTGTCTTCACCCCATGTTTGATCATTTTACACTCTCTAGAACTCCTTTAATTGTCTTTCATCTTTGTCCTCTTGCCCACCTTCTGGAAGAATCTAAAATACTGACTGAAGTCTGCAAGCTCTTTTGAAGCTTAATCTCAGAACTGGCCCAGCGTCATTTATGCCACATCCTATTAATCAAAGCAAATCACAAAACCAGCCAAGTTTCAAAAAGTGGAGAAATAGACTCCATCTTTTATGGAAGGAGTTGTAATGTTACATTGCAATGAGAGTGGACACAGATAGGAGTGGAAGGTTGGGTCAGTTCTGTAGTATTCCACAGTACTGAAAATTGGAACCACTAAAAATAGGTGGTCTCTAAACCTAGCTAGTCTTTCCCTGCTAGTGAACTATTTATTCCTTTGCTTATTGCTAGAGAGCTCCTGTTCACACTTTCCATGGCAACAAGTTCAAATCTTTACCGTTCTCCCTTAACCTGTCTCTGTGTCTCTTATTTGCAATAAAGAGCAAATCCCCTATATCACATAGAAATTAAGATGCACAGTTGGGAACCACAACAAATTCCCTCTACCACACCTCCAAATTTAATTATAACATGGTCTTATACATATTTTTCCTTTTCTCTCTGGCCTCAGAGGAAAAGTTACATATCCTTTTGTCTGAACCTATATCACTGTCAGTTTGTGTTCTCTATATCCCAAAGCTTCATGCATTCTCTGTTAATAATCTCCTTATTTCTGTGTATTCAGTTGTATCCATTGCTTCTCTCTCCCAAAATTACCAATGTGCTTAAACCTGTTTTCATCTGAAACTTTCCCATGCACCTACATTTAGTTCAAGCGACTACCTTTCCCTTCTTAGCATCAGTACAAAAGATCTTGAAAAAGCATTCTACCATAAAGGCAATGTGGTGAAATTTCAAGAAAGAGCATAATTTTTGGAGCCAGAAAAGGAGATTGGGAGATAAAAAGTGTATAAATCACTGAGGAATGAAATTGTAGATGATGTAAACAAATGGAAAAAAAAAATCAAGCTCATGGATCAGCAGAATCAACATTGTTAAAATGTCCATAGTACCCCAAGTGATTTACAGATTTAATCCAATCCCCACCAAAATACTGATGTCATTTTTCACAGATCTAGAAAAAATAATCTATGCTTCATTTGGAACCAGAAAAGAGTGCGAATAGCCAAAGCAAACTTAAGCAAAAGGAGCAAATCTGGAAGCATAACTTTACCAGACTTCAAGCTATACTACAAGGCTATCGTAACCAAAACAGCATTGTTTGCCAGCCAGGGTACTGGCACAAAGATGGAGACATAGACCAATGGAGCAAAAGAGAGAACTCAATATAAAGTGATCCACATATTGCCATCTGATCTTTGACAAAATAGACAGCAATATACACTAGGGAAAAGAATTCCTAATCAATAAATGGTGCTGGGAAAATTGGATAGCCACATATAGATGATTGAAACAGAATCCATATCTCTCACCCTCACAGAAATTAATTCAAGATGGATAACAGACTTAAATCTAAAACATGAAACCATAAGAATTCTAGAAGAAAATGTCAGAAAAACTCTTCTAGATGCTGGCCTAGGCAAATAATTTATGAAGCAGACCCCAAGGGCAATCACAGCAAGAACAAAAATAAATAAATAATTGGGACTTGATTAAATGAAAAAAGCTTCTTCACAGACAAGGAAACGATCAACAGAGCAAATAGACAACCTACAGAATGAGAGAAAATGTTTTCATGCTATACATCTAATAAAGGGCTAATAACCAGAACCTACAAAGAATTCAAGCAAATCAGCAAGAAAAGAATGAAACGACCCCACTAAAAAGTGGGCAAAAGACATGAACAGAAGCTTTCAAAAGAAGATAGACTAATGGCCAATAAACAGATGAAAAATTGCTCAACATCCTTAATCATCAGAGAAATGCAAATCAAAACCACAAAGAGATATCACCTAACCCCAGTTAGAGTGGCTTTTATCAAAAAGTCCCAAAACAGTAGATGCTGGCATGGATGCAGAGATAAAGGAACTGTTGGTGGGACTGACAACTAGTACAACCTCTATAAAAAATAATGTGGAGATTCCTCAAAGAACTAAAAGTGGTCCTACCATTTGATCCAGCAATCCCACTGCTGAGTATTTACCCAGAGGAAAAAAAGTCATTTTATCAAAAAGACACTTGCACTTGAATGATTATTGCAGCACAATTCACAATCGCAAAAATGTGGAATCAACTCAAGTGCCCATCAGTTCATGAGTGGATTAATAAAATGTGGTATATATATACCGTGGTGTACTAGTCAGCCATAAAACATGAATTAACACCTTTTGCAACAATCTGGATGGAACTGGAGACCATTCTCCTGAGTGAAGTATCTCAAGAATGGAAAAACGAACATGACATGTGCTCCCTATTAAATTGGAACTAACTGATCAGCACTCATGTGCACAGATGGAAGTAAAACTCAACAGAAATCAAGCAGGTGGGAGGGGGAAGGAGGGGAAGGGTGAAATCATACCTAAGGAGTACAATGTACACTATCTGGGTGATGGGCACACTTATAACTTTGACTCAAGCGCTACAAAAGCAATCCATGTAACTGAAACATTTGTACCCCTTTAATATTCAGAAAGAAAAAAGAAAAAATAAGTGTAAATCTATTCCTTATACTTTTAGAAGAAGGATAGAAATAAACTGATGTTTGTGAATGTAAGCAAGAATTTCTCAATAAGGAAATTGGTTTGGCTTCAGTGCTTCCTAACAATGACTTTGTGCAAATTTCTTAACCTTTCTGAGGCTAATTTTCAATTTCTGTAGAGTGCTGTTAGTAATATATCTCACAGTTCTGTTATGAGCATATATTCGGTGGGGGTTGGTGGCATGCACCAGGCACTTGATACATGAAACTTACCATTATTAGCACCACATGCTAGCTAGAATATGGCTTCTTCCTCAACCACTGCATTTAAACTGTTCTTAAGAAGGCCATTCGTATCTGCTAATTGTCAAAGCCAAAGGCTTATTTTTATTCCTCAATCAACTTGACCTCTCTGCAGCATTTGACACTATTGATTCTCTTTTCTTTCAAGAAATTTTCCCCTCTCTTTGCATATATGTTACATTTTTGGTTTTACTCTTATCACTCCCGGTATACTTTTTTTTTTTTTTTTTTTTAGACAGTATCTCACTCTGTTGCCCAGGCTCTTAACTCACTGCAACCTCCAGCGCCTGGGCTCAAGTGATCCTCCTGCCTCAGCCTCCGAGTAGCTGGGACTACAGGCATGTACCACTGTGCCCAGCTATTTTTTTTTTAATTTTTTGTAGAGACAGGGTCTTGAACTCCTGGCCTCAAGTGATCCTTCCACTCGGCCTCCCAAAGTGCTGGGATTACAGGCATAAGCCACTGTGCCCAGCCTCTGAGTATACTTTTTAATTAACTTTGCTTGTTACTTCTCGCTGTGGATTCCTTAACTTTTGGAGTTTCCCAGAATTCATTACTGTGTTCTATGATCACCTACATATTTTCTCCCTGGATTACCCTAACTGTTTTCATGGCTTAGCTATTACCAACAAAGTGATTGCTCTGCAAACACCAGCTCATACCTTCTAAGTTCCACAGCCATATACCTAACTGCCTACTTTACATCTCCAACTAAATATTTCAAAGATATCTTGCCTTAATATGTCTCAAACAGAAGTTATCTTCTGTATCAAATATGATGTTCTGCCTATATTATCAAATGTGATTAGTGGTGTCACCATCTATTTAGTCTCACAAGCTACAAATCTCAGGCTAAACTAAACTTTGCTTTTTTTAATCTTACCTCTTATCACCAATTCCTGTGTTTTCTACCTGAAATACCATGCAAATCTGAAAGTAGAGACTTTCCCTCCTTATTTTCAGTGCCATATTCATTAAGATGTATAGAATATATAAATGTTTAGATAGAAATTTATATGATGGAAGAAAGAAATAGCAAAATAGAAATGGCTAAATAGACAGGAAGCAATAGAGTTATACCTATATTTCATACTATACATGTCAATATGCATTAAAGTTTTATACATGGCTGGAGGTTTTAATCTTAAAAATTAAACTGTTAAGTAACTAGAAGAATACATCAGTGAATATTTATCAAATCTTGAGATAGAGAAGGAATTTCTAAGCATAAAACCAAAAGGAAATATTGCTAGAATTGTAATCTAAACATTTAAAGCCACAATTAAAGGAAAATTAAATGGTATTAAAAATGGAAAGATTTTCTACTTATAAGACTGATAAATAGTTAATTTCCTTAATTATTAAGAGAGATCTGACCAATCTGTAAGTAAAAGATGAATACATCATTAGAACACTTGGGACAAAGATCACGGACAAAATAAGACATCTAAATGAGTCACAAACATAGGAAAATTCTTTCTTTAATTATTTATGGAAGATATTGCTAGCTGTTTACCATTATTAGCACCACATGCTAACTAGATTACATTCCCAGCATCCTCTGAAGTTAAGTATGACCATATGATTAAGTTCTCTTCTATGGAATGAGAACAGAATTGATGTTTGTCCCTTTAAATCCAAACCCATGGGGGAAGGTAGCAGTCTTTTATCAGTGTCAACATCCAGTTTACCTGCATATATTTTATTTTGTTTAAAGTTTCCTTAGCCATGGACACTTTTTCCTCCATAATCTTTTCCCCTTCTGTCTGAATGGGATGGCAACATCTAGGGTAAACTTGGAAGTTGTGTATTGAAGATGGCAGAGTCACAAGATAGTAGAAGCCTGGGTCCCTGAAACCATACATAAAGAAGAGCTATCCACTGACTATACTATTTTGTGAATGAAAAAATAAGCTTCTATTATCTTTGAACTATTATACATTTTGAGTCCTGTGCTTTTTCCCTGGAGTATAAATGATGTAATTATATGTACTTATTGAGCATTATGAGTTTATTTGAGGAATACAGGGATAGTAACATACACATGCTTAAAAATCTTAAGTTTCTGAATCTTTATGCAAAACACTAAATTAAAAAGGTACCAAATTGATAGGAATAAATGTTAGAAGAAATTATGCCAAAATATGAATAATGTTTATCTTTGGATGACGGGATTGCGTGATTTTCTTCTTTTACACCTCTGCATTTTGTAAATTGTTTAAAATGAGCATGCTACTAAAATTAAAGCAGATGTGTTTAAACCATGTGCATTACTTTATTGAAATTCCCAAACATATAGAAGAGAGATAAATAATTAACTTTTGTATCCATAGCATACTGTATTTCCTCACTTGAGGGAAAAATTTTTCAAACAAAGTAGAAAGCCAAAATATTGATTCAAGTAGAAATAAATACCAAATGATGAATATACTATATTTGTGCAAACATTTCATCATTTGGCCTATTGCTTGAAAATCTCTGAGTGTTTGTTTATAGACATACTAGGATAGTTATTAATGTCTGCCTTTGGTGAGCTACACGTTTAATAAATTTTTGACTCTGTGGAATTTAAATGAGAGAAAACATTTCTTCAAAATGAAAGGAAAGAGTTGGAAGGAAATGTGGAAAACATAGAATGAAGTCACCTAACTGAATTTTAGTGACAAAATACAGCATTAGTTAACTCAGACTATTGGCCTGCTGTCCTCCTAACAATTCATGAGGACTGACAATTTGTCAAAATGATGTCTTTCAGCACACTTACTTCATCTAAGATTACAGTGCTGCCAGTATTCGCTCCATCGCCTAATGCTGATACTTAGGAAAATACTGCCTTAGAACTATGTGATGCTCATTACTTGGCTCTATCTTCTCCGGGAAATGTGAACCAAGCAGTAATTTTTCACTGACCACAGCAGTTATAAGAGAGGAGTTACGTAATATTCTTGCTCTCCTGACCATAAGAGAGAATTTTATGGGTATGCCCAGGTCCAAGGGCCATGACGGCATGTGGTGGAAGGTGGCTCATGGCTAGCAGGTCTGTGGTGGAGCACTGGACTGTGAATAAGACTGTCAGGTGGTGCTGGGACCAGGGGTTTAGTGCTGCCGGGTGGCACATAGGATCCTGGGGGTGGGATCACTAGGTGGCTGGGGCTCTCTCTCTCTCTGCATAGGTCCTACTGAGGCTATTGTGGTGCTAATTCTCAGATGGCATTGGTGCCCACTGTGTTTAAATCTCCCAATGGGGGGTGGAGGGGTCATGTGGTGCATGAAAACATCTGTTCTCACTACTCCCTCCCTGGCCTAGGAGGGACAACGTGGAAGCAGTTGCAGTGAATCCGATCCCTGTGTGGACCAGCCACTCTGGGCCAGACAGCTCAGACTGTCATCAGTTGCAGAGACCTGGGAACAGAAGCCAGGGTGTCCCTGATGAGCCTGTTCTCTGGTGCAATGTTACTGTGCAGTCTCCAGGCCTCTCCCTGATCAGTTTGGAGGGCTGCAGTGGTGGTGGGGGCCCCTTTGCTGCTCTGGTTGCAGTGTCCCAAGGGGAGCATGGAGCCCTGGGTTTCTCTCCTCTGACTCTTTCCACGTGTGGATGCCTCCCCTGAGTACCTTCCTATATTGCTGAGTGGGTCACCCATCCCCTTCTCCCTCACTTTGAGTGTCTCCTATCACTTCTCTGATGTTTCTCAATGCTCTCTTCAAGAAGATACATCTGTAGTTTGGCATCTACTTGCAAATTTTGATCCTCTCCTTGACAGCAGAGTGTGTGAGCTGCTTCTAGCCCTCTATCTTGGCCCTTCCCCAAAATATTCTTTTTAAAAGGAGTGTTAGAATAAAATATTTACAATACCTGTAATGTAGAATCCAGTTCGAAAGTCACTGGTGTACTCAAATACGGTACCTTCAATGAGTCCGTCAGTACAGAGCAAGCATTCAATAGGTGTTTATTAAGTGAATTGCTTTCTCATAACCATTCAGCCTTCATCTTGTACTCACAGCTACAGTTTTACTATTAGAAAGATTAATAATAATGCAACACTTCATAGCATCCATGAGTGCTTTAGATAAAAAGGGAAATACTGACTAATGTAGCCAGAATTTCAGGGTTTTGTTGGCTCAGGAAGATAAGGACATGTTTAGGGTTTAAATATTGTAATTGGCATTTAATTATTTTCCAGTACAGCTTTTGGCTATGTTGGCATCAGTCTCAGGTTTCCTGTGGTGGCAAGATGCTGCCAACAGTTCCAGGACCTATTATATATTATCCTAGCTTTAAATCTAGTGGGCAAAGAGCCTACATTTGTCTTAGAAGTCCTAACAAAAGTCTCATGGATCTTGATGGAATTGGAAGGCCATATCTGAACCAATAACTCTGGCCAGGAGTATGGGAAAATCTTATTAGAACCAAATCACATGCAAGGCCAAAAGCCAAGGAAGGAGTCATTTTGAGTGCAAGTGTGGGTACTGAGAACAACAGGGTTGTTACACAGAGCAAAACTGGGCTGTATTTACTGGAATGAGAGTGAATCAGTGCTGGAGAAGCAATCCAACTCAAGGCTTCTAAAATTAGCAATTCAGACTGATTTTGTAGAACAATTTCCAGGGAGGAATTTATGGATTTTGGCAGACTTGCTTAAAATGGTTCAAAGTGCTCATAATTCTATAACAGATTTCTGCTACAAGTAGTTTTACAATAGCTCAGAGCATAGGCTGCAGATGTCTTTGTTTCTGACCGTACGGCTCCATTATCTCTGTTGACTTTAAAAATATTTGTGCCTAGAGACGTTATTTAAGCTCTTACCATTAAGCTGTATTGCCCTCAACAGCTAGGCTAAAACTGGTTCATTCTCTTAAGGATGCCCTGAGGCAAGTTGTAGGAGTATATTGTTCAATAACACTTGCTGTGTTTCCCAGAGGTGAGTACATCATTCCAAGTTTAAATGATGGGAATTGGTTTTGTTGAATTATTAAAGTGGAAATGTCTGAAGACTTGCCTAACCCATTCCCATCCAACCTCAAATTGAGATGAACAATACAATAAATGATGCATTCTAGACACTGCTTTATCTACTTTTTTCTTATTTCTTAAACCACAAGTTTTAGATTTCTCTAAAGTGTGACATAATTGAACTCATGGTGCCTCTGATTTACAAAGACCCACGGGAAGTAACTTCTTACGGTGTGATTTGACACCACAAGTTCCTTAGACACTTTTCATGGAGAGATATCTAGGTCTGAATTTTCCCCTCTTGAATCAGAACTTGCCCTCAATGATCTCGGTTTTGTCCTCTGGTGAAGAATATTGTCTAGAGCAATGGTTCCAAACAATGTCATACATAAGAATCATCTGAGGGCTTGTAAAACATACATATTTCTGGACCCCACTCCAAAAGGTGGTTTAGTAAATCTCGGGTGAGGCCCAGGAATCTGCATGTTTTTATTAATACAATCACCTCAGGTGATTATGAAAAAGGTAGCCTAACGACAATACTTAGGAAAATACTGCCCTAGAACTATATCTGATGCTTATTACTTGGCTCCATCTTCTCTGGGAAATGTGAACCCAGCAGTAGTTTTTCACCAACCGCAGCAATTTGTAGGAGAGGAGTTATGTAATGTTCTTGGTCTCCTAAGCATAAGAGAGAATTTTATGGGTATGCTCTTGTTAGTTAAATGAGCATGTTGATTAAAGGTGAAAAGGTGGAGAGGAAGACTAATGTTATGAATATAATGTTGTGTTATGGTTTAACTTTGGCAGATTATTCTTTTAGAGTTTCTGTTTTGATTGTTGCACAAATTTTAGATAAGATTTTTCTCTATTATTTTCAGACTTGACTATAATTGTTTTCTAGGCAGCATGTTGGGTACTTTCACATTTATCTAATTTCTCACAACTCTGTGAAATAGGAACTGTTATTATGCTCACTTGACAGATAAGGAGAAGGAGGCACAGAAGAGTTAAGTAATTTTCCCAAGGTCATACAGTCTGTAGGTATGGACACTAGAAAGATGTGCGACATTCTTTGTGGGTTCCCAACAGGGAGGGTGAAGGTGACTGGGGAGGCACCAGGTAGCAGCAGGGATAACAATGCCAATGACTTATTCCTGGTGAACACAAAGTGCCTCAAGTTTGATGCAACACCACTATCTGAAGGCTGACCTGAGCTAAGCATGAAGGGAGAGGATCTTGGTGATTACCACCCTTAGTGTTTGATACATATTAGGAAGGTCTATTTCAGTCCTGGATACTAAAGATGGCTAAAGTTAAATTCAAAAGTTTGCTTTGCCTTTAGTAATCATAAAGATGAAAACCAAACAAAGAAGGTCCACTTTAACTCATACCACTCCTCTGAGTCAAATGAATAGTAATGTTTTCACATTGTTTTCTTTGCTTGCTAATTTCAAGGCTACAATTGAAACTATATTTGTCCAGTGAATCTTGAAAACACAGATGGCTGGAAGAAAACAAGAGCACATGCCAGAATGAAATTCTAAAATGTACTGGAAATGTACTTTCCATGGAGTTAGGATTGAGGAATACTGGGAATCATGATGTTTGGGGTAAAAGACACATTTCTGGATAATTTTAAATTTGGGGCCTTTGGGATGTTCAGAAAGGGTAACGCAAGCTTAAACACAGTTCTCACCTATAAAATGGGGCTTATAATAGGACATACCTCATGTTGTGAGGCTTATATGTAATAACTTATGTCATCAAGGACCTACCATGGTGCTTTCTAAGTAGGAAATCATCATTAAATGTTAGCCAAAAAATCGCAAAGCGTAAACCAAAACCAAAGCTAATAAACAACAAACAAACAAAGAAAAACTCCAAGCTCCCCTGTTTTGTCTTTTCTTTTCATTCTTTTTCCTTTCACGAAGCATGCATGCCTTCATAAACTGAAGCAGATGCCAGTGAATTTTAGGGGATTATAATGAAAGTGAAAGAGGGAAGGAGAATATTAGGATACTTCTTCTAATACTTTGTTATATTCACTCCAAAGTTTGCTTTAAGGTCTCTTATATATCTAAATACCTTTGTACATGCAATTTTAAAGATATCCAAGCAAGTGGATGTGTAAAGGAAACAATTCACAAAGGGATGTACTTAACAAAGAATTCTGCCTTTATATGACAGGTTTGGTGAACATGTGAGAAGAGTAGCATTACTATAAAGAATTGCAATGAAGACTTCATTAAATAACAGAAAAATTTTCCCCACCCCTTTGCATAAGTGATCTTGTGAGGGAAAAATGGAAATTCACTAAAAACCTTTTACCCTGAAACGGACAAGCTATAGCCGTATGTGTGTTAATTGCTTCATCTGCTTCTGTAAGACTGCTTGTCACCACACCCCCAGGAATGTTTGTGAAACTGATGTTATAAAGAAAGAAACTGAAATTGAATAACACCTGCAGCTCATGCTCCCGTAAACAGCTCCCCCTTGCAGCAGCTACCTTGTAAATCACAGTAACTTCCTTATGTGTACACTTCCTGGTATAAGCCACTCTGTACCACCTCCTTGCTCTTGAAGTATAAAAGACAAGTCCCCCTGATTGGGGGGTTGTTGCTCAGAATTTGGCAGAGGAGGCCCCTCTGATAAATCTGATCTCTCTGCATCCTCGGATACCTCTCGGTGTTTCTCTCGACAACGTGACTCTGGTTTTGCCATTACAATCTAAGTTTAAATTTTCCCTTTAAATATTTTTTATCTAATCTTATGTCTAGTTTGGTCTCCCCAAAAAGGCTTACTAATTTCTTTTATATTTTCATACCACCAACCTGCAGTGTCAAAATTGAATAATAAAGTTATTCTAATGAATATATTTGGCTACTTTTTTCTCCACAGGAAAATATTGCCTTAATTAGATTCCACAAATTAAAATAAGCTTAATTACAGTAACTAATAATAACCACCAGATTCTCTGAAAGAGCAATTCTTTCCCATAAGAGCTCTACTGAGTATTAAACACTCCTTAAGATAAGGCTGGAGCCCTTGGTTTTGACACTTGATTTTCCCGGATGTTTGCAGTAACCACTAAAAATGTTGTGATATTGATACTTGCATTTTAGTTTAGTATGCTCTCATCTTGATTTTTTTTTTCTTATCCTGGCAAATGTTACAGAGCACCCACCACTACAGTTTACTGCTTGTTTAAGTAATGTTGCAGATATCTCTGCTTAAAATGGAAAATTTTAGGCTTAGAATTTAATTACTCTTTTGCAACATATTTACAAAAGCACATTCTCCTAATGTTAAGAGGACAATAACTGTTCTTTTATTATTAGAAAAAGTAGAAAAACAAATATATTGTGGGCATGAGATTTGGTGATAATTGAACTCTTAAGCCCAGGTACTGACAGTGTGTTGGTAGTGTCATAATGTATTGCACTTGGTAATGTTGTCCTAGTCTGTATTACTTACTGGTAATAATCCATGCAGATCAAAAAATAATTAGTTTCTTCTTCTTTAATAAACTTGGCAATGAATGACTTGTTATAGTACCACTGATGAAGTATAGATATATTTCACTACAATTTTTATATTTATTAGCTTTTTGTAATGAATAGCCACTGAACAAACACAATAAATTACAATGATATCTTCTAGTTATTTAAAACATCAAATGCTGCCAATACCCTAGAAACATTTTTATTAAATTGAGAAATACTTATGGTTAAAAAAATCACATGTGAAAGTCATGACATCACTTCCTCTGATTACTCAGCTAGGTAACATTAAAATGTATCAAAGAAGGGAATGGTGAGTAAAGAAGCCTGATGTTCCCTTGATAATTATGGAACAGATAGTTCATCATTTTTTAGATAATGCAAATACTAGAACTGGACTGATTTCTCAGTGGAAAATTGCCATTGATGATTAACTGATAATGAAGATTCAAACTGATGGGGCTGCTGACATAAATTTAGCACCTTGAAGAATTACTATTCCACTTGACTAAAATTATGGATTATAATTTCAAGACAAATGACATAGAAGGGAATAGAGATGCAGTCTTTATGTTAAATGAATATTACTTGTTTTATTTTTATTTTATCAAAAATATGTGAAACTGTCTGATGGAAATAAAATTTTCACTGTATGTTTTAATATAGACATTTATTTCTCTGAGTTTAAAGCCTATAGATTAACATTTCTGATTTAGTCTGAATTTAATAAAAACATTTCACATTTTCCTAGTCACAATAAAAGATATAGTTTAAATCTCATTATTATATAAATTACTTTTCAAAATGTATTGTTTCTCAAAGTGTCTTAGTTGTATTAATTGCATCAAAATCAGTTGAGAGTACCTATTACAATGCAAATTTCTAGGACCCAGCCTAAACTTGAGTCAAAATCCTTGTGGCTTGGGACGATGAATCTGCGTTTTAACAAGACTTCCAGGTAGCTTACATGTACACTAAAACATAAGACCTTGCTTTAGTAATTTAAGTTTATGCACATGAGTATCTTGTGTAAAATGTTTAAAGTAGAAGAAATAGATAAAAGAAGAAAGATTAAGTGTGTAGCTGCTGTCAGATTTGCCAGTTAGCCCAAAATCCAAATATCAAATAATCCTCAAAAATATGTTGGTTCTGTCAAAGACAAATAAAAAAATGAATGAAATCCAATAAGAAGAAGTTTGAAGTAATAGAAGATCAAAAAGCAAAGCATAAGGAAGGTAGTCAGAAGCTTATTAAGTGAAACAAGCCAGGCATGGAAAGACAGGTGAAGAATGTTCT
Source organism: Daubentonia madagascariensis (assembly GCA_023783475.1). Taxonomy (NCBI): domain Eukaryota; kingdom Metazoa; phylum Chordata; class Mammalia; order Primates; family Daubentoniidae; genus Daubentonia; species Daubentonia madagascariensis. The sequence goes on from JAKFHU010000166.1 coordinate 1,893,655, forward strand.
CACTCACATGTGGAAGCTAAAAAAGTTGATCTCATAGAAGTAGAGAGTAGAATAGTGGTTACCAAAGACTGGGAAGGGTAGGGTGGAGGGGGATTGCCAGAGGTTGGTCAACGGGCACAAAATTACAACTAGATACCAGGAATAAGTTCTAGTGTTTTATAGTACTGTAGAGTGACTATAAATAAAAATAATTTATTGTATATTTACAAATAGCTAGAAGAGTAGATTTTGAATGTTCCTAACACAAAAAAAAGATAAATGTTTGAGGTGATGAATATGCTAATTACCTGACTTGATAGTTAAACATTGTATACATGTATCGACATATCACACTGTACCCCATAAATATGTACAATAATTATGTGTCAATTAAAACTAATAATAAAAATAAACCAAAGAAGCAACAGGGAAAAAGTGTAGGGAAAAGACTTAAGCAATTTAGATGGGAAGAAAGATTAAATGATACATTTCTATCTTCAAGTATAGAATTCAGCAAAACAGAAAGGCCATCTTGTCTGTCAGGGAGCGCAAACACTGAACAAACTTGTAAGCTTGTAAACATAGTTTTCAGATTCCTCACATTGGAGATATTCACAATAAGATGGGCATAGATGCATACTGGAGGAGATCCTAAGTGGGGAAGATATACTTAGGAGGTTAAGGATTGAGATGAAAAGTTTTATTCTTTCTAATTGAATTCAGGAGGTCATCACGGTAAACTAACAACTGGTTATGATGCCTCTATTGTGTGCCCAGCATGGACTGAGGTTCTGTGAAGAACGGGAAGGATGTAGGAACCCTGTTTTTTTGTTATTTTGTTTTTTGTTTGAGACAGGGTCTCGCTCTGTTGCTCAAGTTAGAGTGCATTGGCATCATCATAGTTTACTGCAACCTCAAACTCTTGGGCTCAAGGGATCCTCCTGCCTCAGTGTCCCGAGTAGTGAGGACTACAGGCATGCACCACCATGCTCGGCTAATTTTTCTATTTTTTGTATAGACAGGATCTCGCTATGTTGTTCAGGCTGGTCTCTAACTCCTGGCCTCAAGGGATCCTCTCGCCTTAGCTTCCAAAGTGCTGGGATTATAGGCATGAGACACCGCTCCTGGCCAGGAGCCCTGTTTTTTAAGATGCTTCTTGTCAACCTGAAAAGAGACATACATAAATTAAACCAATTGAGAAGAATACAGGTTAGTGAAAATCTGGTCTTGGGTTTTATGGTTCAGGATCTTTAAGATATAGGAATTCAGAGAATTGTTTTAGATATATTTATGTTAAAGTGAAGCTATATCCTGCTAATCAGTTACATTCTTGATATGATCACATTATATTATAGTTTGCAATGTACTATATCCACATCCCCCTTCATGTAATAATAATAGTAGCTTACACTGATTAAGCAATACATTTTGTCCAGATTCTGTGCTAACCCCATTACATACATTCTCTCATTTAATCATTCAATAAATTCTGAAGGTAGGTAATATTATTTAAATCATTTTACAGATAAGAAACTTAGGCACATTTTACAGATAAATAACTTGCCAAAGGTCAGATAACTAGGATGTTGTTGAGGCTGCATTCAAACCCAAATATTTTGACTCCAAAATCTATGTTACTAACTACTATCCTAGAATATTTCATGGCGTTGACTGCATTTGTTTAGCTTTCCATGAGATTTCTGTCTTTACCAAAGTTACACATACACTCCAACCTTCAGTCATCCTGGTGTGTCCCTTTCTGTTGTTTGGTCCTTGTACATTCTGAGTGATGATATGGTGCCCCATTATCCTGAGATTTCTAGTAAACTTATGTCCTTCAATATAATATCCTTCAATATAATAAATATGGTCGATTATTGTACCAAAGGTAATAGAATTAAAAATAACATGAAGAAAATTAAACCATCCAGTTATGTTATATGTTGTATCTTCACTGAGAAAGCAAGAGAGTAAGCATTCAATCAAAAACAATTGCTCCCTCCCTTTCATAATCACTGCATTCTATTTGTAATTAGGCAAAACAGCATTACCTGATCATGTTATAACTGAAAGGACAATTAATTCTCTGTCATAAACTAGAAAAACTAAAGCTGAGTTGAAGGTCAGGACTGTTCTGTAGTAAAATGAATGTAAGATTTCATCTTACTCTAGAAGGAACTAGTGAGAAACTAGTCAAAAATCTAAATTATCCAATTGAATTAGTTAAGATACTTGACTTCCTGCCTTTCTTTTCCTAATTAGTGGTAATTGCATGTTTCACAAATAAAAGGAAAGTCTAATCTTACAGAAAATAGTACATGATGAAATGTAAAGTTATTACAAAATGCATACAAAATGCACAAGAGATACCAATGAATTTGCCACATCTACCATCCTATTCATGCCCACACAGGCTTAGAGTGAGCAAGAAAACAGATGAAACCTCTGGTCATAAAATTACTACCCCACCACTACCAAAAATAAAATTCTACACTCTGTATATCATGTTTTGGTTATAGCGCTGTTCAATAGAAATATAACGTGGGGCACATATGTAATTTTATATTTTCTAGTAGCCAGTCCAAAAATGTGAAAGGAAATTGGTGCAATTAATTTTAATAATATACTTTATTTAAACCAACATATTCAAAATATTATCTTTTCACCTGTGGCACTAGTCACATTTAAAGTTCTCAACAACTACATGTTCCTAGTGGCTACCTTATTGGACAGCACAGCTTTAATGCCTTTAAAAGTAAACAGATATCTGGAAAATGTTTCCAACGGTTTTCATGCAAATTGGTTGAATTTATACAAAGAGATACAAACTGTGTCTATTACTTTCCTTGTTCCTTCCCATAGGATTAATTATAGGGCTCTGAATAGAGTGAGTAGTCAATACATTGTTCTGTCTGCCTTATAAGACCGACTTCTGCCCTAAAAGGTATCAGACACACAAACTTATTGAAACCCCTGTGTGTGTATAAAAACACCCCACTGGGTACAACTAGGGCATGTTAAAAATGGAAGACATGCTCTGATTTGTCTTTTTATTTAAACTTTAATGTTATCTACTAACTTAGCGGGGGAGTTGGGAATGGTTGTCACTTTAGATTGTAACACAATTTACCAGACATGATTTGAAAAATGTGGCTATGGATGTTAGACTTTCTTCTTGGGTTGGCTTGATTCAGAGGTCATATGGGCAGGAGCTCATGTTAAATGTTCAACCTGATGATCAAATTGTGTGATCCCGGGCATGTTATTAAAGTTCTTTGCACTTCAGTTTCTTTATCTGTAAAATGCCTTTAATAATAGGACCAAACTTATTGAGTTTTGTTGTGCATATTATTAATAAATGATATAATATAATGTATGTTTCCTAGTCAGTTTGGTGTACTCTAACAGAATACTATAGGCTGAATGGCATAAACAACAAAAATTTATTTCTCACAGTTCTGGAGGCTGGGAGGTCCAAGATTACAGCACTGGCACATCCCGTGTCTGGTGAGGGCACTCTTCCTAGTTTACAGTTTACAGGTGGCTGTCCTCTCATTGTATCCTCACATGGGAGAACAGAGAGAGAGAGAGGAATCAAGCTCTCTCCTATCTCTTCTTGAAAGGGCATTAATGCATTCATGAGAGTCCACTGTTATGACCTAGTTACCTCCCAAAGGCTCCAACTCCAAATATCATCGCATTAGGAACTAGGATTTCAACATATGAATTTTGGGGGTTCACAAACATTCAGTCCATAGCCATATATGAAGAGCTTATCATGATGATTGTCATAGTAAGCCTTAAATAAACGGTAGAGTGCTTTATTTTTTTCCTGCTCCAATTCAAAATACCCTTTCTAGATATATGTAGGGAAATGATATGGATGGAGTGTTTGAGGGTAAACAATATGGTAATGTTACAAGTCATTTACTTTCTATGTGAAACATCTAGTAAAACATGTGACTAACTTATAGCTGTATATAAGTGTATAAAAGTAAAAATAGGTAAAATATAGTGATCACCTATCATGTGTCTGCCACTGTGGGGGAAAGGTGGAGATTCACTGAGGACCTTTTGCCCTGAAGCAGACAGGCTGTGGCCCTATGTATGTTGATTGCTTGGTGTGCTTCTGTGGTACTGCTTGTCGCGGCATCCACATGAGTGTTTGTCGGGCTGGTGTTGTAGGGAAAGAAATTGAGGTTGGCTGGCACCTACAGCTCATGCTCCCATGGACAGCTCCCCCTTGCGGCAGCTACCTTGTGGATTGCAGTGGCTTCCCTATGTGTACACTTCCTGGTGTGGGCCGCTCTGTACCACCTCCTTGCTCTTGGAGTATGGGGGGCGGGTCCCCCTGGCCGGGGTGCTCAGAATTTGGTGGAGGATCCCCTCTGAGCCCACCGGCGTTAATAAACCTGATCTCTCTGCATCCTCGCGTACCTCTCGGTGTTTCTCTCGGCAACATGACTCCGGTTTTGCCGTTACAGCACTATAGTGGGAACTTTATATATGTTTTACATTTTAATGAGCAAAATGAGCAACATAATGAAGTGAGTTGAAATAAACATGCCAATATGAGATAAAAGTTGATACTGGCCTATGAGCAAAAATAGTATAGTTAGTAAAAGAAAAATTTCAATCATTCATTCTGATTTGAATCTTTCAAAGTCTCTTTTTAAGACAGTATGAATATTTAATACTAATTCCAGTTTCTAATATAATCTTATCACATATCTGTTGTTACAAAGGGGAAAAGTAAATAAACTCAAATATTTAGTGGAGAAACCACAGATGACTAAATGGAAACCATTAAATTTAAAACGTGAATATATTTTTCCCAGTACAGTTTATCTTCATGATAAAGCAGCAAATATCAAATAAGGAGAAAACAATGAGCTTCAACTTGTTTTCCTAATGGATATATCATACAGAAATTATGTCAAAATTAGACCTATTCAGGCAATGGTATCAGTCATTTGTTCTGTTTTCCTTTTAAAAAGGTCCTAATGAGAGGGTAACTGGTAATTGCCCAATTGCTGTTGAAGTAAGTTGGCAAGCAGTGCCATTTGGGACTTACAGATTTATTTCTTAAAATGAAGACTACCTCATAAATTTTTGGTCCTTAACCTTCAACCTTTCTCTGAGATAACACTGATGATGATAGAAATGATTTGGTTCAGTGAAGACTTCTTCCAGAGAGGTCAAAAGTTGATCACCCAAATGGCCTTGACAAACCTACTAATATCTCTAGAAGGTCACTCTAACAGAATAGATAACACCAATGTCATGATGTCTAGCCAAGGTAAGAGTAACTTACTGTTAATATAATTGTTCCAAGATAGAAATATCGAATTACATAAAGTCACAGTCTCCTGAAGCAGTTATTGTCTAGGTGCATTTACTTCCGTTTGAAACTGCCTTAGATATTTATTGGCTCTGACAGTATGATAAAAACAAGCTTAGGTTTTATGCCGCACACCAATTATGTTAGATAATGAAGTGTGTATGTTTTCTTCTAACATGTTTCTAATCTCTGGATTCAGTTTATGTACACAGATGTAGATATTATAAAAGTATCTATCAGTAGTAGCATTTATACACTTTCAAGTATTCTTCATTATTAAAAACTGTCTAACCACTAAGTACCCTGTATATGAATAAAAATCATGTTATAAACCTTTGTGAGCAATATGTCTCTTTGCTAATATGAGTGAATTAACATTTGTGATGAAGCATGCCAAGTAAACTTATAACACTAATACCATAGCTATGATTTTATTTATGTCTGTGCTTATGATAAGGTAAGAATATTTTGGGTTGAGTTTATGAAAGTACCTGTTCCTTTTTTTAACAAACCATTTTTATTCCATAAGACTCACACTTATTTACAGAAGAACACATGAAAACTCCTCTTAATGATTCTTTCTTGTGGTATTTAAAGTCAAGAAGTCATGCTTAAAAGTCTGAATCACCCTTTCAGACAGACAAATGGTTAAATGGTAAGAATTGTCACTTCATCCATTTTGCAGTGACTCTGAGTAACAGGGTGATTAACACCTAAGAACCTTTCTCTGTCCTGGACCTAGACAATTTTCTTTTGGCCTGGGAATTTTCCTACTGAGATCATTCAATAACTTACCAATAATGACTACCCCGAGGCATCTGGTGTTGGATTATCTGATGTGTAAGAAGAAGGAAATTGCACATAGACTTGGAACATGGTAGAAGGTATGGTCATTTTACACCGTAGACATTTCTTTGCCTCTCTGATATATTTAACATGATTACAGAAGTCAGTCAGTGACAGATGACTTTTTTTCCACCAGTAAAAACACCTTTGTAATATTTTCAGGTCCACAGAGACTAATATAACAGAAAGAGATGTTGTATGGGTTATTTCTAGAAATACAAGGCAGCCCAGAGGAATTCTTAAGTGGTATCAACCTCCCTAATGTGATGATCTTAGACAAGTTGATGTGAGAGAGTTAGAAAAAAAAATTATAACAGCAGCAGCAAATTTTAGAGCAAAATAGAGGACCAAGTTCAGAAGTCGAGGCTAGTTTCTAATTACAACATTATATAAAGACTGGATCTACACTATACATTTGTTCATTGGGACTTAGTGAATATGTTACAGTTGCTATCTCCCTGTAAGAAAGAGTTGATTGAATTTATAACCAAGGACTTAATCAGATCAAGGATGATACAAGTGTATGAATATAATATCAAAACAGCTAATTAAGCCCAAGCCATTGAATGCAGACTGCCTTTCTCTTTGTACTCATTGGTGAATGCTGAACCTTCTAATATTTTACTTTTATGAGATATTGTGGTAGGCAGAATAATGTCCCCTCCAAAGATATCAATGTTCTAATCCCCTGAACCTATGAATATGTGTCCTTATGTGGCAAAGGGAAATAAGGTTGCAGATGAAATTCAGTTTGCTAATCAGCTGACCTTAAAGTAGGCCATTGTGTAGGACAAATATAATTACAAGTGGAAGAGGAAGGCAGGAGAAGTGGCCAAAGAGACGCTGTATGAGAAGGATGCGACCTGACATCCCTATCTTTGAAGATGGAGGAAGGAGGCTTGGAGTCAAGGAATGCGGCCGGTCTCTAGAAGCTCAAAAAGGCAAAGATAGATTTTCCCCTAGAGCCTCCAGAAAGAAATATAACCCTGTCAACACTTTGAGTTTAACACAAGAAGACCCATGTCAGACTTCTGATCTATGGAACTGTATGAAATAAATTTTTGGTTTTTTAAGGCACTAAGTTTGTGGTGAACAAATACAGATATGTTGTGAAAACAACAAAAACAGCTAATATTTCCTTTTTATTTCAGTTCTTCATTGGTTTAAAAATGTCTTCCAACTTTTGCCATGGAGTTGAATATTTTTATCTAGCATTGATTTTAATAGTAGTGACTTTTGTTTGCCCTTTTAATACGTAGAATATTTGTGAACTAAATTACTAGAGCTTAATTGAGAAGGAGCTTTGCTTTTGGACTTGTACTTTGCTTGCAAAAACAGTTTAAAGAAAGTATTTAGAATCTCTAAATCAGGGTTTCTCTACCTGGGCACTACTGATATTTTGGGCTAGGTAATTTTTTGTTGTGAAAGACTTTCTTGTACATTGTATGATGTTACATTAGCATCCCTGGCCTCGATTCACTAGATGTCAGTAGCATCCCCCTTTCCCTGTGCCTCCCCCCTCCCTCAAGCTAGGACAACCAAAAAATATCTGGACATTGACAAATGTCTCTGGGGAGCAAAATTCCCCCTCCTCACTGAAAACCACTGCTTAAGGTGAAATGAATAACTTAAGAATAAAATGAGCAGAGCTTCCATAAATTGATAATGGCTGTTAAACATTCAGAACTATTTTTAAACACTCATTAAGATGTCAGTAATTTATATTCCAATCACTAAAATTGTGATTTTTAAATGTAGAAGTTTTGCAGTATTGCTTATACTTTCACTGTTCTTTCTGGATAGCAACAATCAATTCTGAGTGTGAAGTGTGACTTTTTTTATCATGGACATATAAATGGTTTTGTGTGACCATTAGATGGGAATGGCACTAAAGCATCCCAACTAAAGATTAGTGGTAAGGTCGGCTGAAATCCATTTCCCAGCTTACCTCTGGCTGTCTGAGGAATACAAGGAAATCATTAGGTTCACTTTCTCTCGATTTTTCCATCCTGAGACTATATAATATGCCTTCTTCTTTAAGCCATCATTTCTTACTGACATGTTTTACTGATAGGGCATTGGTTCCTAAGAAATCAATAATGCATGATCATTACTGGAAATTTAGAGTACACTCGTTGAATAATTGTGAGGTAAGAAGGCCCGAGGCTTGATGAAAAATCACATATAGGAAATGCTTATAACATTATCTGTCATTAAGATTTTTTAAAAATCTATGGTTATAATATTTAATTTTTTACCTGAGACTATTTTAACAGCACTCATAGAACTCACTCATTAATGGGATACTGAATTTAGAATTTGTTTGTGGACTTTAACTCATATCATACTGTAACCTTGAGCTTGCTTTCTCTTCTTATTCACGAAAAAGAAAAATACATTCATGACCATTTGTTTTGGCATGTGACCATTGATTTATATCACTTTTAAAAAGAATATCTCATTTCAAGGTATGTATTAGTTATCTATTAGTTTCATAACAAATTACCCTTAAACTTAGCAGCATAATATAATGAAAATGGTTAATGTCACACATGGTTTCTACAGGTCAGGAATTTGGGAGTGGGTTAACTGAGTGGTTTTGGCTCAGGATCTCTCATGAGGTTACGGTCAAGATGTTGACATGAACCACATTCATTGGAAGTCTTGACTAGGACTAGAGAATCCTGTTCCAAGAAGACTCACTTACATGACTGTCAAAGCCTATGCCAGCTGTTGGCGGGAGGCTTTAGTTCCTTCCAACCTAGATCTCTTTTAGGGCTATTAGGGTATCCTCATGGTATGACAGCCAGCTTCTTTAGAAGGAGTGATCCAAGAGAGATCAAGGAGGAAGCCACACTGCTTTTTATGACCTAGTCTCAGATGTCACACTCCATTATTTCTGCAATATTCTATTGGTTACAGTGTGATACTCCAGGTCCTCTGAGAAACAGACATTAATATGGAATTAAATGTGCATGAACTTTATCAGGGGAAACTCCTTTTAGCAAAAATGGGGAGAGAGCTAGTAGATGCTAGGAGAACTGACAGTCCCTGAGAACACTGACAGACTACGTGAGTGTGAATCTGAGTGAAGGAAAGAGGGAAGGATAGGGGTGGAAGCGTCTTAGATTGCAGTGTAGTTCTTAGGAAGGTTTGACAAAGCACATCTCCCAGGAACAGGCCTGCTTTAGTATCTCAGCTGTACTGAGTCAGGCTGGGAGAAACCTTAGGGAAGAATAGCTTTGGCATAAATATGGTGATGATAAATTTCAGTGCACAGTAGATGGGTCTCTCAATCAATAATTTAGCTTGTACTAGGAAGTCTACACTGTGGATTCTCACAGTCACCACAGTCAACCTTTTGTTCCACACAGCTTTACTTCTCCACATAATTGTGGAAAGTAGCTCGTCTGTGGTTCCTGTGGGCCTCCCTTTCTGAGGAGAAACTTAGAATGGGGAGGTTAGTGAGACACACTACAGTACCCAACTCTGTAGTTGATCTTGGGGCCACAACTGGTATTTATCTCCTCCCTCTTCCATTGTCCATCCTAAATCCCCCTCACCTTCAGCAATCACTTTGGCAGGTCTTGGTGATGGGATCCAAACCTTCATTCTTGGGGGATGTGAGCCCTTGATAACCATGTTCTTTTCAGTCTGCAGGTCCTGCACTTGTCTGTTCACAGTTACAATGGGTCAAGGATGTGAAAGAAGGCACTGAGCAGGTCACCTGGGTTCCTCACGTATCCCTCCTTGTCCCTATTGTATAAAGGAAGCCCTGCTGCTTAGGCTCAATTACACCTGCCAGTATGGTGACTCCTTTTCTTGCCTGCTGGTCCCTGGGCACAAGTAAATGTGCCCTGTCGGCAGCTGAAATCTGTAGCTCAATGGAACATTTACTGTGTTCTCTGGCAAGAGAGTGCCCCCTTTGGGTACCAGAGTCTCCGATATTGTAGAGCTCAGAGTTGGCTCAGTGGGGACAAGAATCACAAAATCCCTAAGTGGATCTTTGGGAGTGATGGTAAGTGAGGTCACTCCAGATTCTATCTTTTAGTTCTGGAACTCATGTATTCTTCCTATTAGGGACTTAGCGCCATATACGGGAGTTTGATTTAATGACTATACTGCATCTTGAAAGATGGTACCCCATCCTTTCAGAGTGCTGCCTCTGATTTCATGCTTCATTTTCACATTTAGAAACCCAGTCCAGAATTCTGTGAAGTTAGCTAGTTCTGGAAGGTATGGCATGTTGATCACACTACTGCACCTCTTTCATTGTGGAGTGGGTCCTCTGGTCAGACGCAATGGTATATGGGATTTCTTGCCTGTGGAGTAGGTATTCTATAAACCCCTGAATAGTGGTGCAGGCTGAGGCTCTGTGAGCCAGAAAAGGATACTCATGCCCAGAATAGCTTTCTATTCCTTTGAAGACAAACTGCTGGTCCTTCCAAGATAGAAGGGGCCTGATATATTCAACCTGATTTCCTTGAGGAATAATGCCATGTAGAGAGCTCACTGTTGGTTCCTGTTGCTGACACACTGGACATTCAGAGGCAGCAGTAGTTAGATTAGCTTTCGTAAGTGGGACTCTATGCTGTTGGGTGCATATACAGTCTCTGCCACTGGGGCCTCTGTGTGCATGGGCCCATCATGCCAGTTCTGGGCTGGCTGATGATATTAACTGGTCAAGTCCTTTTGAGCACTTCATTTTTCAGTGCCTCTCCAGTAAGCATTAATGTGTGATTCACTTCATTCTCTGTGTCCTCACCTATATGTTCATCCATCTGCCTCTATTAATCAAATTCACAACTCCCTGTGAGTACATCCTCCTTGGCTGCCCGTCTAACATTGCTGGCTGTTATGGTAATTGTGGTCTCCTGGCTTCTGGAAGGTAAGCCCTGCCTCTTTTCCTCTGTTACTTCAGGGACCTGTCATCCTCATGGAAATTAATGAACCCAGGTATGAGACCACCTCTCTTACCCTCACCCCTGGTCTGCAGAAGGGAGCCACCACTGAACTTCCTAATGATGCTGTTGCCCCTCTCAGGAGCACATTCTTGATGGCCTTGATGAATGGTGTGACTTTTGGGCCCTCCTATGGAACATTATTCTTGCCTGGGTCTTTTGGCCTCCCATAATACGGTCATCCAGTCTGACCACCTCCCTGAGACTTTGTATTTCTTCCTCTATTGTATGCCAGAATATTTCAGGCATTAGCACCTCATCCAGCATGGGCTATTGCTTTCTCCAAGAACCATCCCCAGAAGAGAGTTTGCACCCCACAAGAGAGTTTGTGCCATTCCCTTGGATATTTGCTACTCTGTTATAACCCATGTCCCAAGGAAGTGTCCACAAATTAATTAATTCCTACTTTTCCAGTCTTACTGGCCTCTTTGGATAAAGCACTCTTAAAATTCAATCTGAGGAGTACTCATTGGCTCTTGCCAGTATATGACAGCTAATTTTTACAACTCTACTTTATAGTCTATTCTTGTTCTTTGAAGGCCCAACATGTTCTCAGCTTGATTATGCTAGGATTCAATTCCTGCTATTAGCCTGGCAGCTGGGAGAGAAGGTGTGTGCAATTTCTGAGAAGGGTCACTTTTTGCTTTGTGGGGAATAATTCTCGTCAGCATCTTCTAGCACAGAGGAAGTCCTAGGTTTTACTTAAGAAGGGTGGGCCATGTCTGCAGTCCCACAAGATCTGTTAGCGAGTGACTGCAGAGTCAACATCCTCAGAGCCATCCATCCAGATATCTCTATCCAAAGCTTCAGAGATCTCAGGGTTTCCCCAACAGGATCTTGACCTTTACATAACTGGCCTGTCTTGAACATTCAAACACTTCTGCAGTTCTGTGATCATAACAATTAGATCTTCAGTCTGCCACTCAGCTATGTCTTCCCTTCTACTGCAAGAGATTAGAGCTTCTTTGAAAGCAGACCACAGAGGCTTTAGGGCTCTAACACTTAGCCATGAACTACTTGTTGATGGCCCTTAATCTCTTATTATCCTTTTGCAGAGTGTCAATACAAATTAACATTAACCAGCCAGTTCTACTGTCTTTGTAGACGATGTTTGCTCCATACTTTTCAAATGCCTGTGTCATTGTACCAGTCATAGCATTCTTCTCTACTGGGACATTTTCTAAAGTCAGCCTTGGTAAAATATTTAGCAACTGAGTCACCGTCTTGTGCCAGTGACTGTACATGACCTGCCTACAAACCTGGTGTTCTCATAGCTCCCAAGATGGTGGAAAACCCAGTTCCAAATCCCTATCTTACCACCTGCTTTCTTGGATCACTCCTAATCCCATTTGTGCTAACCTGGGTTCTTTGAGAAACAAGTGCCAAAAAAAGGCTTTATGTGCAAAAAAAATTATTAGGATAAGTGCCTGTGAGGGAAATGGAGAAGGAGCTAGAGGAGGCTCCAGAAGCCATCAAACCAAGATGTACATCTGACCTCCAAGTGAAGGAGAAAGGGATGGAAGGAAGTTAAGTGGAAGCATCTTAGACTGGAGTTCAGTTCTAAGAAAAGTTTGGCAAGGCCATTAGGTGTCCTTGATCCAAAGTAGCCCATCAGAGAAGCTCCATATCTCCCAGGAATGGATCTGCCATAGTATCCCCACAATGCCCAGTCATTTGGTTGGGAGCAGCCTGCGAGAGCTGGGTTTCAGCAAAATCTGAATTTGCAGAAGCTATGGCCCTTGGCCAATTATGCTCCCTACAGTAGAAGATCTGCCAGGTACATTAATCATGGCTGCCACCTACAAGTCAGCTCTATTCACTAGGGAAAGGGATTACACAGAAGAGTGAATGCAGGGAGATGAGAATCACTAAAGGCCATCTTGTGGACTGGCTATCACAAGGTGCTAACTACTAAAGAAAATAGCAAAGTAGTTAAATATGACTATTTATTAAGTATAGCGGAGATTGAAAAGACAGTGTTTGGATATTAAAGGGAGCCTACAGTGAAAATCAGAAAAGATTGACAATAAACTTAATGGTGATACAAATAATAGGAAAATATAGAGCTACTGGTTCACAAAGATGCATACCTAAGTATAGAAAAATTAAAAAGATGCGTAAATTAAATTCACTGAGAAAGATATTGGCAGGAGTTCATGTTTAAGGAATAGGTTACATACATTTGGTAAGATAATTTGTAATAATTTTGACCTGTCCCAAACAAAATGGACTAAATGTATGTGCAAACATAGGAGAATAATAAATCAAGGAGTATAACCAATTCATATTCCAACTTTTGTTTAATGTGACAGACTTACTGACGCTTCCATGGGTATATATTATATGTTTTAGTTGGGACTGGTAAGGACAGAAAGAGAGGGAGAAAATTTGAGCTGAAAAGGAAGAAAAGAAAGAAAAGGAGGGATGAGAGATGAGGTTAAGCAAAGAGAAGAGAAGCAAAAGGAGAAATAATATTAAAAATGAAAATGACAGCTAATATTTACTGTGTTATTTACTATGTCCAGGCTCAGTGCTAAGCGCTTTATGTGCATTTTCTCTTTGAATCTCAAAGAAATTTTGCGGATTAGGTATTATTAATCCCAAATGAGGAAATGACATATCTAAGAGGCAGTATGACTTTTCCAAGGTCATACAATGAGAAAAGGGCAAAGTCAAGGTTTAAATCCAGTTTCTTTATCTGAAAATTGCAAGTTCTTTTTTTTAAATTTCAGAGTATTACAGAGGTACAAAGGTTTTGGTTACATAAATTGCTTTTGTACAGTTTAAGTCAAAGTTATAAATTATAAGGTAGAATGCACACATCCCCCAGATAGTGTGCATTCTATCCATTAGGTGTGAATTTACTCATCCCCTCCTCCTGCTTCCCACCTGCTTGATTTCTGATTAGTTTTATTTCCATATGTGCACATAAGTGTTGTTCGATTTCACTGTCTTTTTGTTGGTGTTGAGCAAGGAGTCTGGGGATGGACGTGATAGAGACCAGGTTGCTTCAAGAGAAGTTATTCAGATGATGTTTTTCCTATGCTCACAATATTCCAGTGTCTTGTAATATCACTCAAAGTAAAGGTCAGAGTCCTAAAAATGGATTTTCAAGGTCCTGTGAAATCTGACACCCTCCATGCATCTCACCTCCCCCACCCTTTATGCCATTCTCTCTCTGAGCTCATCCCCTGGATCTGGGGTCAGGAAAGTACTGCCTTTAGGACAAGTCCAGTCCATAGTCTGTTTTAGTACAGCCCATTAGCTAAAAATGGTTTTTATTAATATATTCTTAATTGGTTGCAAAAATTCAAACACAAAATAATATTTAATGACATGAAATTATACAAAATTAAAATGTCAGTGTCCATAAATAAAGTTTTATTGGAACACAGCTATTCATTCATTTTCATATTGTCTGTGGCTGCTTTCACGCTACAATAGCAAAGTTGAGTAGTGACACAGATTATATGGCCACCAGCCTAAAAAATTTGCTATCTAGCCCTTTACAGAAAATATTTGCTGACTGTTGGACTACATATTCTCTCACTGGCTCACATGGCTCCAGCAACATTTGTTGTTTCTCTAATGCTCTTGTCTCAGGGCCCTTGTCAGGGCTACCTCTTTTATTTGGAATACTCTTCTTCTGGGTGTCCAGATAGCAGTGTGGCTTCCTTTCTCACCTCCTTTAGGGCTTTGCTCAAATACCACCTTCTCATTGAGGCCTACCCTGACCATTTTATTTAAAAATGAAATGTACCCACCCTGCATTCACCACGCCCAGCTCTCTTTGCCCTGCTCTATTTTTTCCATAGCACTTATTATCTTCTAAAATATCAGTAATTAACTTATTTATTATGCTTATCTTTATTGCCTGTCTCTGCTCAATAGAATGTAAACACTGTGAGGCAGAAATTCTTGTTTCATTCACTGATACATCCTCAGCTCCTAGAAGAATGTCTGGCATATGGTAAATGCTCAATAAATATTTAATGAATGAAGACAAAATAAGAAGGAATCTGAAAAAGTTAGTCTGATTCAGCAACAAGGCCTGAAGTTAAAGAGAAGTAGTGGTACTCATACACCAGGGAGCTCCCATTTTAAAGATGAGACAACTGAGGTGGAAGAAGTTCTTAGAAATCACAACCTCATAAACCTGAAAGTCTGAAAAGGCTAATTAAAGTGCTAATATTCCTTTTAAATTTACTTTAAAACACTTATGTTTGTTATACTTGGGGAGATTGTCATGAACCAGGTTGCATTTCTTATACCTTCAGCACAGTCACTTCATGTTACTAGAGGAATTCCAGAAAGCTGTTTAAGAAACAATGCACACACCAGCCACAGCTCACTAATTTAACATTCAAAGTTTATTTTTTTGGTTGATACATACTGAGTGCTTCTTTAAAAGTATAAACATTCCAGGTAATAATATCATTAAGAATATATTAGTCATACACAATTTATTGTGACTCAGTTTTTCTTCCCAGTGCCATTTTATGGACCTGGTACTGAGAAAAGGAAATTCTGATGGTTAGGGTGGGTGGATGGAGGTAAAGGAAAGTACAGGCAAATATGCTAATGGAACATGGATTGCTTATTGTGGAGAGAAGCCAGGTAGAAGAAATTTGCTTGCCTCTGGAAAATCAAGACACCCAGATAAATAAGGATAATGAGGATTTGGAAATGAGGACACCATGAAGGGAAAGTGACTGGAAAGGGAAAGAAAAAGACATTAAAATAAATTTCAATTTGGCCACAGATTTACCACATCTTTTGGCATTTGTATGTTCGACCATCACTGTGAATGATAATTTTATCAATAAACCCTTTCATGCAGAAAAGGATAAACGTTCACCTCCTTGAATAAATGTATTCCTAGGTGTGTTATTTCCTGTGTAGCTATTTTGTTATTTTTTTTATTGAGGATATTATGGGAGTAGAACACTTTGATTATATATATTGCCTATGCACTGCCCAAGTCTGAGCTACAATCAATGACTTCCCCCAAACTGTGCACCTCGCACACATTCGGTGGGAGTTTTCCCAACCCCTCCACCCCCACGCCACCTACCCGCCCCCTGATGAATATTATTTCCATGTGTGACATAAGTTTTGATCAGTTAGTACCAAACTAATGGTGAGTACCAGTGGTGCTTGTTTTCCAATCTTGTGATACTTCACTTTGAAGAATGGACTCTAGCTCCATCCAGGATAATACCAGATGTGTTAATTCACTGTTGTTTTTTATTGCTGAGTAATACTCCATGGTATACATAGACCACATTTTATTAATCCACTCGTGTATTGATGGGCACCTGGGTTGTTTCCACATCTTTGCAATTGTGAATTGTACTACTATAAACATTCGAGCGCAGATGTCTTTATTATAGAATGTCTTTTTTTCCTTTGGATAAATACCCAGTAGTAGGATTACTGGATCAAAGGGTAGTCCTACTTTTAGCTCTTTGAGGTATCTCCATATTAGTTTCCATAGAGGTTTTACTAATTTGCAGTCCCACCAGTAGTGTATGAATGTTCCTATCTGTCCGCATTGCCACCAACATTTGTTGTTTTGGGACTTTTGATATGAGCCAATCTCACTGGAGTTAAGGGATATCTAATTGTGGTTTTGATTTGCATTTCCCTGGTGATTAGAGAAGTTGAGCAATTTTTTATATGTTTGCTGGCCATTATTCTGTCTTCTTTTGAAAAGTTTCTGTTCATGTCCTTTGCCCACTTTTTAATGGAGTTGTTTGATTTTTTCTTGTTGAATTTCCTAAATTCTGCATAGATTCTGGTTATCAGCCCTTTATCAGATGTATAGCATGCAAATATTTTCTCCCATTCTGTAGGTTGTATATTCTCTCTAACGACTGTTTCCTTGTCTGTGCAGAAGCTTTCTAATTTGATCAGGTCCCATTTATTTATTTTTGTTGCTGCTGTGATTGCTTTGGGGGTCTTCTTCATAAATTCTTTGCCTAAGCCAGTGTCCATAAGAGTTTTACCAACGTTTTCTTCTAGAATTTTTATGTTTTCACGTCTTAGGTTTAACTCTGTTATCCATCATGAGTTGATTTTTGTGAGAGGTTAGAGGTGTGAATCTAGTTTCAGTCTTCCACATGTGGCTATCCAATTTTCCCAGCACCATTTATTGAATAGGGATTCTTTTCCCCAGTGTATGTTCTTTGGGTATTTGTCAAAGATCAAATGACAGTGTGAAGATGGTTTTATATCTGGGTTCTGATTCCTTTTCCCTTGGTCTATGTCTCTTTTCTGGTGCCAGGACCATGCTGCTTTGGTTATTACAGCCTTGTAGTATAGTTTGAAGTATGGTAGATTGATGCCTCCCAACTTGTTCTTTTTGCTTAAGATTGCTTTGGCTAGACGGGGTCTTCTCTGGTTCCACACAAAGTGTAGAATTATTTTTTCTACATCTGCAAAACACTGATGTTGGTACTTTGATAGGGACTGCATTGCTTCTGTAAATCACTTTAGGTAGTACAGACATTTTAACTATGTTGATTCTACCTATCCAAGAGCATGGTAGGGTCTTCGATCTGTATACATCCTCTGCAATTTCTTTTCTCAGTGTTTCGAAATTTTCTCTGTATAGATCTTTCACCTTATTTGTTAGATATGTTCCTAAATATTTAATTTTCTTTGGTGCTATTGTGAAAGGTGTTGCCACCGTCTTTGATTTGCTTCTTGGCTAAACTGTTACTGGCATATATGAAGGCTACTGATTTGTGTGCATTGATTTTGTATCCTAATAATTTGCTGAATTCATTTATCAATTCCAGTAGTCTCTTGGTTGAATCTTTGGGGTTTTCTAGATATAATATCATATCGTCAGTGAAGAGTCAAAGTTTGACCTCTTCTGCCCCCATTTGGACACCCCCCGATTCCTCTCTCTTGTCTGCTTGCTCTAGCAAAGACTTGCAGCACTATGTTGAATAGAAGTGGAGATAGTGGGCAACCTTGTCTGGTTCCAGTTTTAAGGGGGAATGCTTTCAATTTTTCCCCATTCAGTATGATATTGGCTGTAGGTTTATCATACGTGGCTTTATTAATTTTGATATATGAGCCATCTATGCCTATATTGTTAAGAGTTCTTATCATAAAAGTGTGCTGAATTTTGTCAAAAGCCTTTTCTGCATCTATTGAAAGGATCATATAGTGTTTGTTCTTGCTTTTGTTTATATGGTGAATTCCATTTATAGATTTGAGTATGTGAACCATCCTGGCATCTCAGGGATGAAGCCCACCTGATCGTGATGAACTATTTTTTTCATGTACATTTGAATTTGGTTTGCTAGGATTTTGTTGAGAATTTTTGCATCTATATTCATAAGGGATATTGGTCTGTAGTTTTCCTTTCTTGTAGTGTCCATTCCTGGCTTTGGTATCTAGGAGATATTGGCTTCATAATATGAGTTTGGGAGAGTTCCATCCTTCTCGATGTTTTTGAATAATTTCTGCAGTACAGGCACCAGTTCTTCTTTGTAAGTTTGGTAGAACTCAGGTGTGAACTCATCTGGTCCAGGACTTTTTTTTTGTTGGAAGATTTTCTATTACCGTTTCAATATCAGTGCTTGATACTGGTCTGTTCAGGAATTCTATTTCTTCCTGATTGAGCTTAGGGAGGTAGTGTGTTTCTAAGAATTTGTCCATTTCCTCCACTTTTTCATTGTTTTTGGGCATGGAGATTTTTGTAGTATTTGAAGATGATGTTTTATATTCCATGATATCATTTGTGACCTCTCTTTTTTCATTTCTAATGGAGCTTATTAGAGTCCTTTCCTTTCTGCTTCTGGTCAACCTGGCAAGTGGCCTATCTATTTTGTTTATCTTTTCAAAGAACCAACTTTTTGTTTTATTAATCTTCTTTATTGTTCTTTTATTCTCAATTTCATTTAATTCTGCTCTGATCTTGGTTATTTCTTTTCTTCTGCTGGGTTTAGGATTAGTTTGCTCTTTGTTTTCCATTTCCTTAAGATGATTTATTAGTTTACTGATTTGTGAACTTTCTGTCTTTTGGATGTGAGCATTTAAGGCAGTTAGTTTTCCTCTCAGGACTGCTTTTGCTGAATCCCACAGTGTTTGATAACTTGTTTCACCCTTGTCATGTAGTTTGAGGAATCATTTGATTGCCACCTTAATATCCTCCTTGACCCAAATATTGTTCAGCATTAGGTTGTTTAATTTCCATGACTTTGTGTAGAGCTGAGTGTTTATGTTGAAGTTGATTTTAATTTATTCCACTATGCTCTGTGAAGATACTTGGTATAATTTCTATGCTTTTTAAATTTGTTGAGACATGTTTTGTGTACTAAGATGTGATAAGTCTTAGAGAATGTTCCATGTGCTAATGAGAAGAATGTATATGCAGTAGTTTTGGGGTAGAATTTTCTATAAATGTCTGTTAGGCCTGTTTGCTCTAGATTCCCTCTTAATTCCACTGTTTCTTTATTTATTTTCTTGGAGGATCTGTCCAGTACTGTCAGTGGGGTGTTGAAGTCCCCAGCAACTATGATGTTGCTGTTTATGACTTTGTTTAGATCTGGTAGGGTTTGCTTTACGAATCTGGGTGCACCTGTGTTAGGTGCATAACTGTTTACTACAAATCCTTGTGGAAGGAAATTGCAGATGATGTAAACAAATGGAAAAATATATCCTGTTCATGGATAGGCAGACTCAACATTGTTAAAATGTCCATAGGACCCAAAGTGGTTTACAGATTTAATCCAATCCCCATCAAAATACCAGCATCATTTTTTGAAGATCTAGAAAAAGTAAACTATGCTTCATTTGGAACCAGAAAAGAGTCTGAATAGCCAGAGCAACCTTAAGCAAATGAACAAATCTGGAGCCATCACTTTACCAGACGTTAAGCTATGCAACAAGGCTATAGCAACCAAAACAGCATGGCACTAGCACAAAAATAGAGGCATAGACCAATGGAAGAGAAGAGAGAACCCAGATACAAAACTATCCACGTATTGCCATCTGATCTTTGATAAGGTAGACAACAATATGCACTGGGGAAAATGATCCCTATTCAATAAATGGTGCTGGGAAAATTGGAAAATCACATGTAGGATATTGAAACAGGGTCCATATCTCTCATCACTTATGAAAATTAATTCAAGATGTATAACAGACTTAAATCTAAGACATGAAACCATAAGAATTCTAGAAGTAAATGTCCGAAAAACTTTTCTAGAGATCAGCCTAGGCAAAGAATTTATACCGAAGACCCCAAGGGCAATCACAGGAATAACAAAAATAAATAAATGGGACTTAATTAAATTAAAAAGCTTCTGCACAGCCATGGAAACAATCAACAGAGCAAATATACAACCTACAGAATGGGAGAAAATATTCACATGCTATACATCCAATAAAGGGCTAATAACCAGAATCTACAATGAACTCAATAAAATCAGCAAGAAAAAAATCAAACAACCCCATTAACATGTGGGCAAAAGATATGAACAGCTACTTTTCAAAAGAAGATAGACTAATGGCCAATAAACATATGAAAAATCCTAAGTGTCACTAATCATCAGAGAAATGGAAATCAAAACCACAATGAGATATCACTTAATCCCTGTGAGAATGCCTTTTATCAAAAAGTCCCAAAACAACAGATGCTGGCATGGATTCAGAGAGAAAGGAACACTTTTACACTGTTGGTGGGACTGCAAACTACTACAACCTCTGTGGAAAATAGTGTAGAGATTCTTCAAAGAACTAAAAGTATGCCTACCATTTGATCCAGCAATCCCACTACTGGGTATTTACCCAAAGGAAACAAGTCATTTTATCAAAAATGCGCCTGTACTCGAGTGTTTATTGCAGCACAATTCACAATCTCAATGATGTGGAATCAACCTGAGTGCCCATCAATTCATGAGTGGATTAGTAAAATGTGGTACATGTATACCATGGATTACTACTCAGCCATGAAAAATGAATTAATACCTTTTGTAACAATCTGGATGGAACTGGAGACCATTCTCCTAAGTGATGTATTGCAAGAATGGAAAAAAAAATGACATATTCTCCCTATTAAATTGGAACTAACCAATCAGCACTGATGTGCACAGATATAAGTAAAACTCACCTGAAATCATACAGGAGGGAGGGAGGAGGAGGGGATGGGTGAAATCACACCTAAGGAGTACAGTGTACACTATCTGGGTGATGGGCACACTTATAACTTTGACTCAAGCAGTTCAAAATCAATCCATGCAACCAAAAGTCCCCCCCAATAATATCTGGAAAGAAAAGAAAAAGAAAGGAAAGGAAAGGAAAGAAAAGAAAAGGATAAACTGCTTCTGGTAATCGTCCTCTGTATTGGTTCCAGATTTGCTCAAGTGTGAATACAAGTGTGATGAGGTCAAATTCCTATGTTGCTACTAATTATATGGCCTTGAAGAAAATGACACTCATGAGTCTCTCTGAGCTTCAATTTTCTCATCTATGAAATTGGAATGTAAATACCTAACTTGCAGGGTTATTGTGAGGATGAGCTGAGATCATAAATGCTTATAAAACACCTGGCACATCAAACACATATTTTAGTGATTGACTTTTTGTAGACCCTTGGGTTCATTTCCTGTGTCTGCTACTTAGCTGTATGACTTTGGGGAAGTTTCAAACCTCTCAGCCTCAGTTTCCTTATCTGTAGAATGAAGAGATAAATAGTTCTTAAATTTATGATTTGTTTTAATTATTAACTGAAAGAATGCATCAAAACCTTTAGTATAATGCCTGACACATAGTACATGCTTAATAAATGTTAGTAGTTATTTGGTGCCTTAAAAAAGTAGCTCTAATAGTTTCCTTAACACCATCATAAGGCTAGTCTTTGCAGTCAATAAACTACCTAAAATGATCAAACAAAAATGAAGTTATTAAGTTTAGCAATTTAAGAAAAAATGCAATTAATTTCAATGGATGTGCATTCAGAAACTTTTTTTAAGGAAATAACTTCCTAAGTTTATATTGCAGCTATCAGCTTTCACATGATCTTAGTAATGATGTCCTTTTAGTAGGGCAAACCATTCTCTATCTATGTAGATGCTACCACTGTTAAAAAAGAAACACACGCTAGCTTTTTAAAAATAGTATTGAAATATGTGTTAAAAAAAACCCTGGGTTCTGACCCTAGATCTATTACTTATTAGTCATGCAATTTTTGCAAGTCACATAGCATCTCTGAGATTGTTTCCTCACTTGAAAAAAGAAAACATTGTCCTTGCCTTACCTAAGAGCAAATGAGGTGTTTGGGAAAACACATTGAGAATGTAAGACAGTGTTAGAATTATTGTTAATAAAATGCACAGTCTTTGAGAAAAACAGGCAACAGGAAATGAATAACAAAAAAACATATTTTTGCATGTCAGTGCAATAAAGCAAACTATAAATACATTTGGAATTAAAATATTTCAGGTAGTAAAGTACCGAAATTTGAGCATTTTGTTTGCTGCTATTTACAAAGCTCAATTCTGGCTTCCAGATTCCCCTGAGGTAGAGGCTATTAGAATAATAAATTGGCTTTTCTGGCCTTACTCTTCTATGGGTCTAAATACCAGAGACAAAAGATAAAGAAAAAAACACATGCAGCTTTTCCTGTGGAACCAATGTGTGTGAAAAGCAGCGTCTGCATTTGATGTGTGGCAAAAACGAATTTGAACAGTTGAGGGAAGAATCAGGATTAGGTGCCACTGCCCTCTTTTCAGGGTGACTGCACCAAGTGAGTTTCATCCTCCATCACCTTGACACCTTTGAGCTTAAACTGGTCTACTATGAGCTTGTGTCACATACAAAGTGCCTCCAGGCAGTTTCCTTATGCTACAGATTGTCTGGTGTTTTGTTTTGTTTTGTTTTGTTTTTGTTTTTTTCCATTGTTGACCATAAAAACGATTTCCCAAGTGACATGATTATTATAGCCCACCTTCCAAACATATAGAAATCACACTGTTTTCCCCAGGAAAAGGAACTTGTATGAAATTAAAATGTGTTATATAGGAGGACGGGTTGTTTAGCCAGACAAATACAGAAACACGTATTTTTTTTTTTTTGATGCAAGTAACATTTGATGCCTGCTGGCAATTTCCTGGATTCTGCCTATCATTTTGGCTAAGGGTTGGCACTTCAAAACCGAGTGCAAATGAAGCCCATCTCCATTCTTCCATCATTGGCGTGCATTGGCAGGTGTCTTTCTGGCAGGTGTCATCCTGCCCTTCCTATGTAATGGTATTTCTTGTTCCTTGTGGGCAAATGCCTCTGGCATCTTTCCCCAGTAACTTCTTGTTTCCTTTTATGGCCCATTTTTTGAAAACTGTATTATTTCTGATCAGCTAATTTCTCTGAGGGGAGAACAAGGGAAGTGTGGCCTATAGAAATATCATTTTTATAAGGGCATGCCATCTGTAGGTCAATGATGAAGTATAGGTAATGGAGTTGCTGACTGGACTTGAAGAGAAAGGTACTGTTGGGAATAAAAAAGAGAGACAGGCCTCAACCACTTAAGAAGCAGCTCCTCTTCAATAGGAAATGGCAGCCAAGTTTTCTGATTGGTGTGGCTTTCTAGGGTTTGCTTTTCTTGTTTGCTTTCCATATTTTCTTCCCCTGGGGGCAGGCTAAAACCTCCCCCTGCCATTTCCAGAATAGCCATTTTGTTCTGGGACAGAAGGTAGGGCATGTGTAGGCAATCAATGTGGCTTCTTAATCCAGGTCTATAGGTGCAGCTGTAAGTAGAAATCCCTCTGTGAGTCTGATGATATTATTGTAATTTTACTTAGTTTTTTTTTCTGATTTTACATAAATATTTTAATGGAAAAATCAGAGAGGACATATCAGACATTTCTATCTTGGCATCTTAACCTGCCATTAACAATTACTTATGTGTCACTTTCCTCTTTTTTTCCTACTATTGTTTGCTTTTTAATAGTTTTGGTGCTTATTAATACCCATCCTGTGTTTCCCCTGAGATAATGTGTTTTTGCCCCTGAACAGAATTGATCCTGTCATGTGAGTAGCTGCTTAATTGTATACAGCCACCCAGTGCAACTTTCACTTACGTTAGAGATTATCATCACAGCTTGCTGAATAATAAGGAAAAGGTTATTGAGATTTAAATTCAGTAATTTGTCTTCCTTCTTATAAGATCCTCGAGAAGGGGCACACTGTATTTCTTCCTCAACACTCTTTCACCAGCATTGGCATAATGCCTGACATATGACAGGCACCTAATAAATATGTTGAATGAATTTCTTATGTTTCTGAAAAGTGTATCTCAAGCTCAAAGATGATAGTGAGGCTCTGAATGTTGTGTGTATTTCTGGGGAAAAGGTATATAGAAAAAAGGCTCTTATTAACTGGCTGAGTGCAGGTAGAGATATCTAGATCTACATCTAGAAATCTCAAATTCCTTTCTTCAGAATCTTCAGGACTATGAATTTGAGACTAGGAAAGCAGGATCACAGAACTTGATGGCTTAGCTTCAGCTTAATGTTTTATTCTTCAAAAGTTTGTTGCTGTGATTTGAGACCTGTCTTAGCCTACTCTACCTCCCAAAGCAAAGCATGAGTCATGCACTTTTGTACAAGTACTTTATTTTTGGAAATGATTCCAAGGAGGAAGAGTGGGGTACCGAGATGAATGAAACAAGGAATCTTGTTTCAAAGAAAAACAGAGTGAACAGAGAACAAAAAGTAGGGAGTGACATTTATTTATTAAAACTTGCATTTGTATATCTGGGAATAATGGAGTAAATAGAAGACATAAAGGTATTCAGAGTGACCAAGTTAAAGGAAAGAAGAAGGTAAAACTCATGAAAGTTGTTTTTATTATTTGTAAACAGCAGTGGTTATGGGGAACAAGGCTAAAATATGACTAAAGTGAGTTGTAATTTAATTTTCCTAGTAGAACTTACCATTCCCCACCCCTTTCACTCTGTACCTCATCTCTCCTCCTCCACACCCCTATCTTCTTTCTCCTAGAATACACACAAACACACACACACACACACACACACACACACACACACATTTTTGCAGGTGCCAAGAAAACAAATTTAAAAGGCAGATTTTTTTAATTTGTTTATTTGTTTTTGGAAACAGGGTCTCACTATGTTTCCCAGGCTGGACTTGAACTCCCAGGCTCAAGAGATCCTCCCACTTCTGCCTCGGGACTTAGCCTCCGGAGTAGCTAGGACTACATGCACACATCACCATGCTCAGCTTAAAAGGTAGGTTCATTTCTTATTGGAAGGTCAATATTTGATCTCCCTTGAGTCAGCCTGAGTTTTTTTTTACCTCTGGGCTTGAGGCACTATCTTAATTCTGGTATTTGTTAAAATGGCCCCCAAATTTTAAGGCAAAAATTTCTGGTTTGTTCTGTACTATAGGTCACTAAGGTATGGGTGCATTTTCAAATCTTGCCCAAGACTTAGGTTATGTATTCTCATTATTTTGAGCAGAGTATTTTGAGTGATATTTAACATTTCAACAATTCAGTCCAACAAAATGTTTAACAAGTGCTTACTATGATCTATGGACTAACCTGGAGGAAAAAAGTACATAAATAAAGCACGGTCTCTGTTCTTTAGAGAACTCACATAAGCAAATAACCATATAACAATTAATGTGTTGTGAAGCAAAGAATGAAAACAAGGCTGATTTTGAGGTTTCTAAATTGGGTTACTGGGTAGATAGAGATGACATCAAGATATGGAGTAAAGAGGAGAAGATTTGTTAACCAAAGACATTATGTTTGGTTTTGGACTTTGTTACTCTGAGTTGCCTACAAGACAGGCACAGTTGTCTGTCTAGTTGTTATTGGTGGATATGGGCCAAGTTTTGAGTTTAGCAGAGAGATGTAGAGGCTAGAGATTTAGAAGTCATTGGTATATGGATGATAGCTCCAGTTAATAGACATGGGTGAGAGTGTCCAGAGAGATTGTGTATAATTCGGAGAGAAGAGGTCTGAGGATGGAAACTTGGGGGGACCAACAGAACTTAAGGGCCAGGAAGATAAAGAAGAATAAATGAAGGAGAGCAATGAATCTATTACAAAGTTGTGAGGAAAGCCACAACTGAGTGGTTTTCCATGGAAGCCAAGGAAAAAAAGTTGTTCTAAGAAAGCAAAGGTGACAGGATCAAATGCCTATGAGAGGGATAATGTAAGGAGAGGACTAAAAGAAGACTATTTAATTTGAACATTATATCAAAGGTTTCAGTAGAATTGTGAAGATGGCAATCAGATTACTGTAGGTTGAAGAGTGGGTGAAAGGTAGGTAGTCTTCTCGTTCAGAAAGTTTGGTGTTATGGTAAGGAGAAATACGACAGAGAAGTAGAGTTGAAGGAAGACTTTGTTGTTATTATTTTTTATTGTTTTGTTTTTCTTAAAGTTAAAGAATGCGTGAACATGTTTGGATGGAGAGGAAAAAAGACGGAAATAGGAAAAAAAAGAGATAATAAATTTTGTAGAGTGTAGGAAAGGATGAGATGAGGAATAAGGTAGAGGAGTTAGTCTAGTACAACCTCCATGGAATGTAGTATGGAGATAACTCAAATAACTAAAAGTAGAACTACCAGTTGGTCCAGCAATCCCACTACTAGGTATTTATCCAATTGAAAAAAAGACATTCTATAATGAAGACCTCTGCACTCGAATGTTTATAGCAGCACAATTCACAATTGCAAAGATGTGGAAACTACTCAGGTGCCCATCAATACACGAGTGGATTAATAAAATGTGGTATATGTATACCATGGAGTGTTACTGAGCAATAAAAAATAACAGTGCATTAACACATCTGGTATTATCCTGGATGGAGCTAGAGCCCATTCTTCGAAGCCAAGTATCACAAGAATGCAAAAACAAGCACCACTGGTACTCACCATCAAATCGGTACTAGCTGATCAATACTTATATGCACACATGGAAATAATATTCTTCAGGGGTCAGGTAGGTGGGAGTGGATGGGAAAACTCACACCTAATGGATGCGGGTCACAGAGTTTGGGGGATGTCCATGATTGTAGCTCTGACCGGGGTAGTGTATAGGTAATATATGTAACCAAAGTGTTTGTACCCCCATAATATTCTGAAATAAAAATAAATAAATAGATAAATAAATATATAAAAATAAAAAGGTGTACAGATTCTTATTTTTAAACATTAACAAAATGCAACTATGTTGAAAAATTCGGTATTGGAGAATATTCTACTATGGCAGGAACTGTTTAAGTAATATATGTTGCTGTCATTTCACATCTACCTGAAATTGTATATCTAAAGTTATTTAATTATATTTTGGATTATATACAGAGTGCCGATGATTCAGGTCTTACTGCAAAAATGTTTAGTGTAATAAAACTTTACATTCCAGAGAAAAATAAAATAATCAAGTTAAAAATTTGATTCAGAAAGATTTCTTTTTGTTTTCATTTACATTTTATCTAGTAATGTGTTAATTTATAACTACCTATTTGGTGCTTAGTACTGCTAACACATTTAACACATGTGGCAGGTGCTGTTCTTAGTGCTCTACAAATGTTCATTGTTTAACTTTCATGACCACCTTAATGAGGTACTTAATGCTACCATCCCAATTTTACAGATGAGGACAATGATGCACCGAGAGGTTAAGTAATTTCCTTGGGGTTACACAGCCATTAAGCAGTAGGGCGGAGGTGTGGACTCAGACAATCTGGCTTCGCAGTCTACTTTCTTAATCACTATGTTATAATGCCTTTATGTTGAAGAGTATCCCATCCAATAAATAACTTGTGTTTTTATATTTTATAAAAGATACTTGACAAACATGCTTTTATTCCCAAAATTCATTGCTACTTGAAAGTATGCAGGCAAGTTTTAACAACAAGCTCAGCAGGATTTGTATTCATACCTTCTTAAAATTGAAGTTCCACACTCTTAGTCCTTTTCTTTTCTCCTATTCGTTCTGCCTGGGCAATCACATCCACGCCCATAGGTTGAACTCCCATTTGTGCAGTGATAAAAGTCTTCTGCCTAGCTTTTTCTCCTTAGCTCCAGGTTTACATATGTGGCCCACCTTTACCACCCTGTTCTCACACACTCAAGCTTCGAAAAAGGAAAGTGGATTAATTATTTGCACACCCAACAGAACTTCATAGAATGGGGGAAGACCATTTCCCCTTGCACAAAGAGAGGTTCTTTTGCAGAAGGAAAGGAGTAGGTAACAACAAAAAGGTATCCATTATACATTTCAAGATCAATATTTCAACTGCAGTATTTGTTTAATATACTTTTGTTAATTAATTTAACTCACACATCCATAAATATATTCGTGTTGATTGAGTAGCTGGAGGAGATACAATTTCAAAGCATAGCTTAACACGTTTCTTGTTCTTGTTCTTTTTAAACTTAGTAAGCCCCTTCATTGGATGGGCAAGCTGTAGCTTATTTGGTATTCTCAGGTCTAATAAAACATTTTCCTTTAAAAATATCTTTTAGAGTTTTCTTTTTTATTTCTTTTATAGATTTGTTTCTGTTTATTTTTAAAATTTTTAATTTTTAATTTTTGTGGATATGTAATAGTTGTACATATTTATGTGCTACATGTGATATTTTAATACAAGCATACAATGTGTAATGATCAAATCAGGGTAATTGGGATATCTCCATCACCTTAACCATTTATCATTTCTTTATGTTAGGAACATTCCAATTGCACTTTTCTAGTTATTATGGAATATACTGTACATTATTGTTAACTATAGTTGCCCTGTTATGCTACCAAATACTGGATCTTATTCCTTCTATCTAACTGTATTTTTGTACCCATTAACCATCCCTTCTTTATGCTCCCCCCACTACCTTTTCCAGCCTCTGGTAACCATCATTCTACTCTCTATTTCCTCTTGCACAAAATGCACAGTAATATTTTGAATAAATTAGACTTTATTCCAGCAAGTGAGACTTGATTTTCCTATTCAACATTCTCACTTTGGCAATTTCACTAATATATAATAACACATTTACTTATGTATAACTTTCTAGGGCACCCATGCTCAGTTGCTTTGGCAAAATTCTCTTTTGTCCACACCACAAAATATCCACGCCGTGTTTTGGATTTATTTAACAAATGGAAGTTCCACTCAAAACCAATGAAAGGGAGATTACAGGAATGAAAGTGAAGCCTGTTACGTGTAGTTAATACTGTATTTGTTATCCCAGATTGATAGGCTTAGTAGTGTTCAGTCCAGTATTAAGACATATCTAGGTCCTTCAGAGCCAATGATATGATCAGTAGGGACTCATTTGCATGAAGTATGGGAATGGGGACTTCCTAGGAAAGAAGTCACCCCCTCAAAAAGCAAAGCCTTGAGAATGTCACCATGTGTTCAAGGAGAATTGTCCATTGTGAAAAGCAAAGGACAAGAGAATCTTGAGTGAAGTATGGTGTCTGCATTCAGATTGTCCTCCAGCCCAACTCCCACAAATTCATGCCCAATTCTCATGGGGAGGGCCTGATGTAAAAAGGGAGTAAATTATA
This sequence comes from Daubentonia madagascariensis, assembly GCA_023783475.1. Lineage (NCBI taxonomy): Eukaryota > Metazoa > Chordata > Mammalia > Primates > Daubentoniidae > Daubentonia > Daubentonia madagascariensis. The sequence goes on from JAKFHU010000166.1 coordinate 1,923,337, forward strand.
AAGGATTTGCTTTACTGAAATCTTTGTAGGAAGTGAGCACACGAGATACAGTATACGACTTTGAGCAAAGTGCAAATGGGAACTAAGGGTAGAGTTCTCCCTTGGGGTGACTGTGCACTTGGATGCATAGGGTAGGTCCATTAGCCTGAGTAGGGAGTTGGACTAGAGAAGATGTAGGACTGGCCATTGCACTGCAGTGGCTGTGGTGGTAGCATTGGAAGTTGGCAGCCACAGAAGGAGAGGAAGAAAATGGGTAGCAGCAATCAGTATATGAGAGGATATTTCATAAATGCATATGAGACACTCTCCGAGAACTTCAAGATTCAGCTGAGAGGCAACTGAAAAACTGAGAGCTTTAAGAAAAGATGAGAATTAGGCCAGAATAGAAATTTTTATTCTTATTGGGCCTTGCAAAAAACTGAAAAGAAATAGCTTTGCTTGTTCCTTCTCTGTATCTCACAAAAGGTATGTTAAAAGACATGTACATATTTAAATTGGTTTTGTATAGAACAGATTTCAATTATGGATAAACAACATTAATAGAAAACATCAAGACTCATTTTAACCACAAATTTAAATTTCTACAAATGCAAAACATACAAATAATACACACACACACAGATGAGTACACAGACATAAATGTGTGTACTAGAACAACCTCAGTGTCTATAAATGAAAACTTAAGAGTACCTAAGAAGCTTGATGGAGTTATGGTCTTTTAGTACTACTGTATTAGCCTACTGTATTTTTGAATGAATATGTGCAAGCCAACATCCAATTTATCTTATTTCAATTAGAATTCTCATAGCTGTTTATGACGTTAAGGAGAAGAAAGCATAATGGCCCATTATTCTGACATTTTCCTCAAATCAGAAAGCCCATTCTTTGCTTTCCTTGTAAAGAAGAGCATACATGATAAAGTAACTGGTTTGATTTCTCTTTCAATGTATACTGATTCAGAGCAACTAACTGCTTTTAGTTGTATAAATAAAATTCCTCCAAAACGAAGTGAAATAGGAAAACCAGCACATAACATACCCTCAGTGACAGACACAGAATCCAGTTTAGAAAAATCATTATGACAGCTCCCTGCTAAGTGGCTTTCTTCTCTTCACAAGTTGCCCAAAGCTGCCCCAAATCCACAAGGGATCTTATCCTAGCCAATTGTGCTTTTTTCCTTCTTTCTTTTCAGTTAGCTTCAATCCTTCTTGATCTTTCTGTTAGCACACTTTCTTTAAAAATTCTTGCCATCATTAAAGAATAGATTTTTAATGTCCTCACCACAAAAAAGTTGGTGAGGTGATGCATATGTTAATTAGCTAGAGTGAATCTTTCTATAATTTATTAATAGATCAAAACATCATATTGTGCCCCATAAATATACACAGATACTATTAGTCAATTAAAAATGTAAAGGAGGTAGTGAGAAGATGGCTAACTAGAGTCAGGGCTTATTGGGCTTTCCAGGTGGAAGAGTTGAGGGTTGCAATGAGGGGAGTGAAGGAGGATTGCTGATCAGGGGTGGACCATGTGTTCTGACACCATAGAGTCCAGGCTACCACCAGCAGGAACTGAGCAGCTGAGAGAGAGGAGGATAGAAGAGAGAAATTGTCGTGAAACAAATCAAGGAGATGCCAGAGACCAGGGAAAGGGTAAGGGATTTTTTCTCCTACCTCCACCCAGGTGCCTCAGGCCCACAGCAGGACACAGGGCTCTCATCCCCGGGGGGAGGGCCACAAGGAACCAGAGAGCCAGCATCCCTGCATCTGGATGACCCATCCTCTGCACCTTCTACACTCCTGGAATCTCAGGAAGTAATTTTGGCTCAAGCCACTCATAGCCCTATGGCCACATCCACCACATAGCAACAGCCAAAGCACATTGCACTGAGTGACTGAGCTTGCTTCAGGTGATGGCGTGCTCACACCCAGCTGAGCCCGTGCTGAGGGTCTGGGCCTGCCTCGGGCAACAGGGAGTGCATGCCTGGCTGAGTCTGCCTGAGCCTGCCTCTAACACAGTAGCCACAGAGAATGGCCCTCTTTCAGCATTGGGGGCACATTTCTGCCCTGAGCCAGCAGAGCAGGGTTTGGCGAGTCCACCTGCTGATGGTGCAGAGAGCGGGGCATGGAGGCATGGGGGAGAGGTTGCGGTTTCAGGGTTGGGAGGTGAGTGAGGGACCATGTCCATCAGGACTGTGTGGAGGTACACAGGAAAGTAGGGATCTGTAAGTGTGGCCCTCACCCCCTCCCCTAGAGAACCACCATACCAGAGTTTGGTGGATTAGCCCCTCCCCTGCGAACTCTCATATTGAAGTTTGTTGAAACAGCCCCCCCCCCCCGAGAACCACCAGATTGGAGTTTGCTGAACCGAGGAGACTCAACTTGCAAAGTATAAGTTCCCATAGCAACCAAATTCCTCTGGTGCCACAGGCTGAATCAGAGCAGCTGCCCCCACCACCGTTCACTTCAAAAGGGAGTTCAATTGGATCCAAGAGTTTCCTTAGATACCAATATTCCCCTGGGAGTAGCGTCCCCCTGGTGGAGTCTTCTGGTGGTAGAGAGCAGACTCTTTGGTGGAGTGGGGCCACTTCAGCCTCTCCCAGGCAAAGTAGCCCAGAGGCGGAAAACTGACCTTTAATCCCTGCATATCCCTTTCCAACATTTGAGAAACTTGAGGACAGGCTCACCCAACCTAACCCCACCCAGCCTTATTCCCCCACCCACCTCTGTTGTGGTGATGAATAAAGGACTCACCTGGAAGTGCCAGGGCCCCACCCACTACCTGGAGCATTAGAGTCCAACTCCTGAGGAACTAGAGCTGATCACATGACTCATAAACAACACTGCAGATTGTTCCTTCTGGCAAGCACCACCTACTGACAGAGATGTCAATTTGCATGCCTCTTTACTGTATCTACTGACTCATCTTAGAGGGTGTGGTTGATTCTCACCCACAGGCACCACCTACTGGCTCAGAAATTATACTGGGCGTGTCATTATCTAAAAAAAGGGCAAATCAAAATGTAAGAAGTGACACCTGTTCCAGATGAGAAGGAACCAGTGAAAGAACTCTGGAAATATGAAGAATCAGAGTGAAAGGTCACCACCAAAAGGGAACACCAGCTCCCTAGCAATGGATACCAACCAAAAGCAGAATATAGAAATGACAGATGAAGAATTTCAAGCATAGATTGTAAGAAAGCTTAATGAAATACATGATAAAATAGAAACTCAACACAAAGAAACCACAAAAACAATACAGGAAATGAATGAAAAATTCACTAAAGAAATTGAATTATAAAAGGAAAACCAAACAGAACTTTTGGAAATGAAAAATTCATTCAAGGAATTAGAAAACAAAGTGGAAAACCTCAAGAACAGGTTAGATCAGGTAAAAAGAAAGACTCTCAGAGATTGAAGACAACACATTTCAATTAAACAATTCAGTCACAGACATAGAGCAGAGAAGCAAGAGGAATGAGTAAAGCCTACAAGAAATGTTGGATTATGTAAAGAGGCCTAAAATAAGAATCATAGACATCCCTGAGGATGAAGAAGAAAATACACAAGGGTTGGATAATCTATTCGAGGAAATAATGGAGGAAAATTCCCCTGGCCTTGCTAGAAATCTAGATATCCAGGTACAAGAAGTTCACAGGAGTCCTGGAAGACTCAAGACAAAGAGGAATACTCCATGACACATAGTCATCAGACTAGCCAAAATAAATATGAATAAGAAGTTTCTACAAGCCATGAGGCAAAAGCAACAGGTAACTTACAAAGGAAAACTGATCAGACTAACACCAGGCTTCTCAACTGAGACCCTCCAAGCCAGAAGGGATTGGGGCCCCATCATCAGTCTTCTCAAACAGAAAAATGCCCAGCCCAGAATTTTCTATCCTGCAAAACTAGGTTTCATATATGAGGGTGAAATAATATCTTTCCAAGACAAACAAACACTGAGGGAATTCATCAAGACAAGACCTGCCCTGCAGGAAGTTCTCAGAACTGCATTATTCCTGGATCAGCAAAATAAACACTTACCAATGTAAAATTACCCAAAAGCCAAAGATCAAAGGCCAGATACCACAATGGCTCAAGATATAAAACAAAACAACAAAGTTCAACTTAGGATGAACAGAAATAGACTCCACTTATCAATTCTCTCAATAAATGTGAATGGCTTGAACTGCTCACTGAAGAGACACAGACTGGCTGAATGGATAAATATACACAAGCCAAGTATCTGCTGTCTTCAGGAAACACATCTAAACCACAATGATGCATCGAGACTCAAGGTGAAGGAAAGGAAAACAATTCTCCACACTAATGGAAATCAAAAGAAGGTGGGAGTGGCAGTTCTTATATCAGATAAGTTAATCTTCAAATTAACAAAAGTAATGAAAGAGAAAAGATGGACACTATGTAATGGTAAAGGGAACAATTCAACAAGAAGACATCACAACCTTAAATATTTACGCAGCTAACACAGAAGTGCCCAGATTTATAAATCAAATCCTTCTTGATCTATACAAAATGATAGAAAGCGGCATCATAACAGTGGGGGAATTCCACACCCTGCTAATGGAACTGAAAAGATCCTCCAAACAGAAAATAAATAAAGAAACAATGGACTTAAATAGAACTCCAAAACATATGGGCCTAACAGACATTTACAGAACATTCTACCCAAAACCCACCAAATATACTTTCTTCTCATCAGTGCATGGGATATGCTCTAAGACAGATCACAACCTAGGGTACAAAACATTTTTCAACAAATTTTTTAAAAATAGAAATTATACCATGAATTTTCTCAGACCAGAGTGGAATAAAATTATAAAACAACTCCAAAAGAAACACTCATCTCTACAGAAAGTCATGGAAACTAAACAACCTGCTGCTGAATTATTTTCAAGTCAAGGAGGAAATTAAGATGGAAATCAAAAGATTCTCTGAACTAAATGATAATGGGGACACAACATATCAAAATCAGTGGGATACAGGTAAAGCAGTCCTGAAAGGAAAATTCATAGTCATAAATACCTACATCCAAAATAAGGAAAGGTAACAAATCAACAATCTAACGAGTTATCTCAATGATCTGGAAAAGGATGAGCAAACCAATCCCAAATTCAGCAGAAGAAAAGAAATAACCAAGATCAGAACAGAACTAAATGAAAATGATAACAAAAGATCTATACAGAAGATTAATAAAACAAAAAGTTGGCCATTTGAAAAGATAAATAAAATTGACACTCCTCTCACTAGGTTAACCAGAAGGAGAAAAGAATGGACACTAATAAGCTCAATTAGGAATGATAAAGGAGAAATTACAACTGATACCACAGAAATACAAAATATCATCTCTGGATACTATGAAAATCTCTGTGCACACAAACTTGAAAATGTGGAGGAAATGGACAAGTTCTTAGAAACACAAAGCCTCCCTAGGCTCAATCACAAAGATATAGAATTCCTGAACAGACCAATATCAAGTACTGAAATTGAAGCAGTAATAAAAAGCTTTCCTAAAAAATAAAGTCCCAGACCAGATGGTTTCACACCAGAATTCTACCACACATACAAAGAAGACCTGGTGCCTATCCTGCAGAAATTATTCCACAACATTGAGAAGGAAGGAATCCTCCCCAGTACATTTTACAAAGCTAACATCACCATGATAAAAAAGCCAAGTAAGGACCCAATAAAAAAAGAAAACTACAGACCAATATCACTTATGAATATAGATGTAAAAATTCTCAATAAAATACTAGCAAATGGAATTCAGCAGCTCATCAAAATAATGTTCCATCACGATCAAATGGGCTTCATCCCAGGGATGCAGGGATGGTTCAACATACACAAATCTATAAATGTAATTTGCCACATAAATAAAAGTAAAAAAAGACCATATGATCCTCTCAATAGACAAAGAAGAAGCATTCTACAAAATTCAGCAGCCTTTTATAAGAATGCTTAACAAAATAGGCATAGACGAGACTTACCTTAAAATGATAAAAGTCATATATGGCAAACCCACAGCCAACATCATACTGAATGGGGAAAATTTGAAAGCATTCACACTTAGAACTGGAACCAGACAAGGATGCCCTCTATCACTGCCTCTATTCAACATAATGCTGGAAGTCCCAGCCAGAGCAATCAGACAAGAGAAAGAAATCAAAGGCATCCAAATGGGACCAGAAGAGGTCAAACTATTGCTCTTTGAAGACAATATGATCTTATATCTAGAAAAGCACAAAGACTATGTCAAGAGGTTACTGGAATTGATAAATAAGTTCAGCAAAGTCTCAAGTTACAAAATGAACGTACGTGAATCAGTAGCATTCGTATCTTCCCACAATAGTCAAACTGAGAACCAGATAAAAGACTCAATACCTTTCACAATAGCAACAAAGAAAATAAAATACCTAGGAATATATTTAACTAAGGAGGTGAAGGATCTCTAAAGGGAGAACTACGAAACACTGAAGTAGGAATTAGCAGAGGATGCAAACAGATGGAAAACTATAACACGCTCATGGATCAGCAGAATCAACATTGTTAAAATGACTATACTACCCAAAGTGATCTAAAGATTCAATGTAATCCCTATCAAATTGCCAACATAATTTTTCACAGTAATAGAAAAAATAATTCTACACTTTGTATGGAATCAGAGACGAACTCATATAGACAAAGCAACCTTAAGCAAAAAGAACAAATTGGGAGGCATCAATTTACCAGACTTCAAGCTATATTACAAGGCTATAGTAACCAAAACAGCATGGTACTGGCACAAGAACAGACACATAGACCAATGGAACTGGACTGAGAACACAGACATAAAACCATCCTCATATAGCCCCATCTGATTTTTGACAAAGCAGAAAAAAGCATACACTGGGGAAAAGAATCCCTATTCAATAAATGGTGCTGGGAAAATTGGATAGGCACATGTAGAACACTGAAACAGGATCCTCACCTCTCACAAACATCAACTCACGAAGGATAACAGGCTTAAACCTAAGGCACGAAACCATAAGAATTCTAGAAGACAATGTTGGAAAAATTCTTATAGACATTGGCCTAGGCAAAGAATTTATGAGGAAGATGCCAAAATCAAGCACAGCAACAACAAAAATAAATAAATGGAACCTGATCAAATTAAAAAGCTTCTGCACAGCCAAGGAAACAATCATTAGAGAGAATACACAACCTACAGAATGGGAGAAAGTATTTGCATGCTATACATCTGACAAAGGGCTGATAACCAGAATCTATATAGAAATCAGAAAAATCAGCAACAAAAAATCAAACAACCCCATTAAAAATGGGCAAAGGACATGAACAGAAACTTTTCAAAAGAAGATAGACATATGGCTAAGAAACATATGAAAAAATGCTAAACATCTCTAATCATCAAGGAAATGCAAATCAAAACCACAATGAGATATCTCTTAACACCAGTGATTATGGCTTGTATCAAAAAGTCCCAAAACAATAAATGTTGGCATGGATGCAGAGAGATAGGAACATTCATACACTGCTGGTGGGACTACAAACTAGTACAATCTTTATGGAAAGTAATATGAGATACCTCAAAGAACTAAAAGTAGAACTACCATTTGATCCTGCAATCCCACTACTGGGCATCTACTGGAAAAAAAAGACATTCTATAACAAAGAGATCTGCACTTGAATGTTTATGGCAGCGCAATTCACAACTGCAAAGATGTGGAAGCAACCCAAGTGCCCAACAATACATGATTAGATTAATAATGTGGTATATGTATATTGTGGAGTACTACTCAGCCACAAAAATTAATGGTGAGCTAACACCTCTTTTATTATCCTGGATGGAAATGGAACCCATTCTTCTAAGTACAGTATCACAAGAATGGAAAAGCAAGCACCACATATACTCACCATCAAATTTGTACTAATTGATCAACAGTTATGTGCATATTTGGAAGTAACATTCATTGGGTGTTGGGCAGGTGTGAGGGCGGAGGAGGTTATGGGTAAACTCACACCTAATGGGTGCAGTGGGCACTCGTAATACTCTGAAATTAAAAAATAAAAATTTAAAAAAATTTAAAGACACACTCCAGTAATAAAACAGAACTGTCTATGTAAAGTATGTGTCCATGAAGATATGACAGTGTTTGACACAAGGTGAGCACTGAAATAAATGCTATCTGTCATGTCCAGTCAGGTTATGTGCATGCTATATTTGTTGTGTCAGTGAGTCTGTATGTGTGTGCATATTTTTATGAAAGAGGTTATTTCTCTATAAGAATTGTTATTTTCTGTGTGCCTATCCATCACTTGTAAGAGGGATCCCCTCAAGCTCTCTTGAGAATAAGACAGGTACTAAACAAACATATTAATAAATAAAACTGATATATTTCTTAGGTAAAAAATATTGCCATTATTTGCTTCTAGGATACTGTTGTCTTCTTCTATTTCTCAGTGTAGTGTATTCTTGATGTCTGCCAGCCTCTTTTCCTTCTTGTGCATTTTAATTCTAGACATTCTTCAGGGTTAATCTCTTATCTTTTAACACTTCAGAGATTTCATCTCTCAAAAAGTTTTAAACTACCATCTGTCAATCAAAATCTAAACTTTGGCCATGATCATTGACTCTTGTCCCAAATAGCTGGCTTACTCGCAATAGTTTGAAGCACTTCAACAGGGCATATTTATTTGCATCTTATTAATTTGTATGATGTTAATTTTTGAACCTTTCCTTAAGTGAGCCTGCACTTTATTTTATTTTATTTTATTTTATTTCAGAATTTTACGGGGGTACAAACATTTTGGTTGCATAATTTGCTTTTGTACAGTGTGAGTGAAAGTTATAAGTGTGCCTTTCACCCAGTTAGTGTGCATTGTACCCATTAGGTGTGAATTTATCCATCTCCTGCTACCCCCTTCCACCTACTTGATTTCCCTTGAGTTTTGCTTCCATATGTGCGCATAAGTGTTGATCAGTTAGTTTCAATTTAGTATTGGGTACATGTAGTGTTTGTTTTTCCATTCTTGCACTACTTCACTAAGAAGAATGGCCTCCAGGTTTACCAAGGTGGTCACAAAAGATACTAGATCACCATTTTTTCTTATGGCTGAGTAGTGCTCCATGGTATACATATAACACATTTTATTAATCAACTCATGTATTGATGGGCATTTGGGTTGATTCCACATCTTTGTGTTTATGAATTGTGGTGCTATAAACATTCGAGTGCAAGTGTCTTTTTTATATAATGTCTTTTTTTCTTTGGGTAAATACCTAGTGGTGGGATTGCTGGATCAAATGGCAGGTCTATTATAGTTCTTTGAGGCATCTCCATATTAATCTCCATAGAGGTTGTACGAGTTTGCAGTCCCACCAACAGTGTATAAATGTACCTTTCTCTCTGCATCCACACCAGCATCTGTTGTTTTGGGACTTTTTGATAAAAGCCATTCTCACTGGAGTAGGTGATATTCACTGTGGTTTTGATTTGCATTTCCTTGATGATTAGAGATGTTGAGCATTTTTTCATGTGTTTTTTGGCCATTAATCTATCTTCTTTTGAAAAGTTTCTGTTCATGTCCTTTGCCCACTTTTTGAAGGGGTCGTTTGATATTTTCTTGCTGATTTGCTTCAGTTCTTTGTAGATTCTGGTTATTAGGATGTATAGCATGCAAATATTTTCTCCCATTCTGTAGGTTGTCTATTTTCTCTATTGATTGTGTCTTTGGCTGTGCAGAAGCTTTTTAATTTGATCAGGTCCCATTTATTTATATTTGTTATTGCTGTGATTGCTTTTGGGGTCTTCTTCATAAATTCTTTGCCTAGGCCAATGTCTATTAGAGTTTTTCCAACATTTTCTTCTAGAATTCTTATAGTTTCATGCCTTAGATTTAAGTCTGTTATCCATCGTGAATTAATTTTTGTTGAGAGGTGAGAGGTGCAGATCCTGTTTCAGCATTTTACATGTGCCTATCCAATTTTCCCAGAACCATTCATTGAATAGGGATTCTTTTCCACAGTGTATGTTTCTGTCTGTTCTGTCACAGATCAGATGGAAATATGAGGGTGGATTCATATCTGTATTCTCTGTTTTGACCCATAGATCTATGTCTCTGATTTTTGTGCCAGTATCATGCTGTTTTGGTTACTATAGCCTTTAGTATATCTTGAAGTTTGGTAAAGTGATGCGTCCCAATTTGTTCTTATTATGTAAGATTCCATTAGCTATTCGGCATCTTTTCTGGTTCCATATGAAGCATAGAACTATTTTTTTGAGGTCTGCAAAAAATAACATTGGTATTTTAATGGGGATTGCATTGAATCTGTAAATCCCTTTGGGTAGTATAGACATTTTAAAAATATGGATTCTGCTGATCCATTAGCATGATATGTTTTTCCATCTGTTTACATCCTCTACAATTTCTTCCTCAGTGTTTTTTTAGTTTTCTCTATAGACATCTTTCACCCCCTTAGTTAAAAGACCATTGTAATCTCTAGAGCAGAGACAGTTTTCCATTTATTTTGCATCTAAAGCTCCTGATAATGTGCTCTAAATATAATGAACATCTAATAATGGTGTGAAAATGTAGTCAAATCACTTGATCTGAGTTTTATACCATCATTTCTTAGTTTCAGCCATATGCATAGCACTGGCAATATAGAGATGAATAAGGCACAGTTCTTCATGGAACTCACAGTTTGGGAGCGTGAGACAGATATGTAAAGAAATCCATTGAACTTGCTAAGGTGCATAATAGAAATACAAGGCACAGAGGTAACTCATAAAAAGCAGTGAATGCCCATCAGGAAATGGGGAGGTGAGACTCAAGTACCTCCTGATATTCTAGTAGGTAAGAAAGTAAAATATTCATTTGATAGGCAGTATGATGGTAAAGAAAGCCTGACAAAAGGCCTTAGATAATACATATCTGAATAATTCAGAGCCTCTTGTAATGTATTTTCTGACATGAAGTAGTACTTCAGACCAATGACAAAGCTCATCAATTGGAGCTGACTTAAACTATATCAGGGTCTTTGGGAGGTGATTTTTTTCCCCTTTACAAATGGGTTTCAGCTAAGTCTCATTGAATACAATAAACTGAGATAAAAACTTAAAATGTATAATGGAAATTAATTTTTCCATGGAGTTTATCTTTGAGTATATTAAAAGTATAAGTAATCATTTTGTGCCTGAAGTCAGCTTTTCTAGCATTACAGTCTAACGTGAACCTCCTGGCAAATGTAGTACTACTTAGCTTTAGGAAAACTAACTAAAAACTAACTCCTGTTACCACAGCACTCTTTGAAGTTTTAAGTTAAACAGAAATGTGAGGATTACTGAAATCTTGCATATTTTGGTTATTTTTTTCAATTGGAAAATAGGGAAAAAATTTATGGATATGATCATAACTTTTGGTGTATCTTACATAAATACACAAGTAGGAAATTATAACTAAAACCAAAGCTGGGCTTGATGCTTAGAGAGCAAAGAGACTTTTTTATTGTTAATTTTTGCCTGAAAAAAGATTTTAAAGATTTTCTAGGGTTGCTAGGCTTAAAAATGACAGCTCTGCCTTTAGATATTTAATTGCTGCTTGGGAATAATTACTTGTGCAAATAAAATTTCTATGCCAGTCTGCAAGTCTTTGCTGCCATCTGTTGGATTTCTGAGAAATCTATAAACTACCTTCTAATGATAAAGGGAAAATGAAACTTGAATAGAACCAAATGGGATTTTAGGGGTTATCCGGTCCAGGACTTGGCCACTTTTCAGTCACTTACATATATAAATTATTTAAAAACAAACAAACAGCAAACCACCAGAGGCACAGATGTATGTGTGCAGGGAGTTTCTGCATTTTCAAAATGTTGTTGATGTTACTAGCATCCATTTTAAAGCAAGAAAAAGTTCAGGCAAATAAATGATAGACCAAGCCAGAATGTATTTTTTTTCAAAATTAAACCACACTAAAACATATTTAAATCATTTATGAACATAGGAATAAAAACTAAAACCCAATACTTTTAACAAAATCCACCCTTTGTTGCTGTGGGAGTTATCATGAAAGTAAAACAAAGGAAATCACTGGTCCTTTTCTACTTAGGATTAAGTGAAGAGTATGATTGCTTTCTTTGCAAATTTGTCTTTGTGCTAATTTCCTTCTCTTTCTATATCCTTCTTGCTTGTTTTTTACTGTGAATAAAATATAAGAAAATCTGCTTTGTGCATATAGGCATTCCGAATATGCTCTAAAGAAATGAAAATCTGGAGAGCCAGCAGCAAGAGTTATTTCTGATGGCCTCATCATTCCTTAGTTGTATTTGGAATTTGAAGAACAAACTCCCCCTTCCCCATTTTTGCCACTCCTTCTCCCCGAGATCAGCCCTTTTGAACACTATAATTTATAATTAAAGTCACGCTTTTGGCTTTCTAGTTATGTGCCTTTTCTGAAAGATTTGTTTCAACAAGTAAATTCATCAAGCAAAAGATTTTCCTATAAACATCCTTCTAAGAAATAAATATACTATAGAAATCTTATATGAGTGAAAAATCTGAACTATCTCCAGCAATTTGTAAATGTAACTATAAAAATTCATGATCTTCTACACCATTATCCCTGTTTTAGAACCTCTGAACAAAATGAAACAGTATGCAGGCAAATGATTTTCAGACCAGACACACTGTTCTTCCTACTGTACTTGTTATATGGATCTTTCACATAATATCTTAGGATACATTGTAGCAATTCAGAGCAGTAAACTCTTCTGACGTTTGCATCATGATTGTACTAAGAAAAGGTTATGATAAAATATTCACATGGAGATAAACAAATTGGTATGCCAAAATTTTGCTCAGAATTGGACTGTCATATTTTATTCCTACTCTCATTTTAATCTTGAAGAAAAGTAATAGAAAAAATAGAGAAGCTCTCTATATTTAAATGACAAGTACTGTTTCTGTACTGTGAGATATATTAAATAATTTTATTCCCTCAAAGCAATATTTGCTTCATTTATATTGTGCACCGATTGAGTTTAAATATGCCTTCATTTTTATGTATAGTGGTTTCTACAGATAAGCAGAAGTGAGATACATAAAGGAAGAAACGCTGAATAACTGGGAGAGCCCAGAATGGCAGCAATTTTGTAGTAGGAGAAGGAAACTCATAAATATCGGAACAGATGATTAGAAGTCTTTGAATATGCGTAAGTTGAAATAATGGTGTTTTAAAACAGTGAATTTCAGGAATATGTTTAGATAAGTTTCTGAGGCAAAGACTAGGAGAAAAAATGAAATCCTACCTACCCTTAAACATTTTGTTTTAATTAGTGTCTGATGATACAACCACAGAGAATGCATAATAGCAAAGAATACTACTGGCTTAATGATGAAATGTGCTGGCAAATGTTTCATTTTAATCTTGGTCAGGGACATTAATATTATGATACAATTACTATATCCACAAGCTAAGAAAAGAGAACCAAGAATCCCAAAGTAATTTGTTCAAAGGATTTGGGACTATGTGAAACAGTCAGAATAGTAAGAAGATTTTTCCCCTAAAGAAAGAAAAACATACATTATAAAAAATAATTTTTATGTGCTGTTTTGTTTAAAGGAGTAAATAGACACTCTCTAAGGTTCAGAAGCAAAATAGGCATATAAGCGTATCTTCATCAGTAAGTCTAATTGCTCCACTGAAAATTCAAGGAAGCACTTCCCGAAAAAAAGAGAGGTTTTTGATTCTGTTCTTTATTGTCTGATAGAATATTGGGGTATTGCAGGTTAATATGCTATTTGAGAAAATAATAGAATGAATCTCTATTTTAATGTGTTAAATGAGGATAACGATTCCAAAGATTCTTTTCTTAGTTTGATCTTTGAGTGTTTTTTTCATGTGTCTATTCATACATTCATAGGTTCATTGAGCTTAGGCTGTGTGTAAAACATGCATATATATAAAAACATATATATAACACGTAAGTCCACATATAATCATATGGACATACACTCTCTTAGTGACTCATGAAAAACTGCACAAAAAGAAATCATTTATAGGGACATTTATAAATAACTTGTTGGTTTAAAAAATTTTAATTCCAAAAATAATGCATGATTCTTTTAAAATAATTCAAACAACACATTTATGAAACAAAAAATGTGCAAAGTCATCTGTCCTCTTACCCCCTATCCTAACTTCCTTTCCAGAAGTAATTGCTGTTTGTTGTTAGATGTGTATACCTCCAGATCTCTCCCTTGCTTACTCTCTCTCTCATATATTACATTATGGATGTGTGCGTGTGTGCTCGTGAAATAGAGAGATACATATAGAAAGAGAAATCGGGGGGAGAATATTTGTTTTGCTACTTGGTATTTTGGTTTTTCACTTAGTAATTTACCATGGGCATCTAATTATTTTAGTACATATATAATACAGCTACTAAATTATTTTTAAAACCTACATAATATCCCAAAGTATGAATAGACCATTTCATTTTTAGTATTTTTAATTGACAAATAAAAAATTTTATATATTTATGATATACAATGTGGTGTTTTGATATATGTACACATTGTGGAATGATTAAGTCAAGGTAATCAATTTATCCATCATCTCACAGACTTATATTTTGCAATGAGAACACTTTAAATCTACTCTCTTTGCAATTTCCAAGTATACAATACATTATTTAATGAAGTCATCATGTACAATATATCTCCAGAACTTATTCCTTCTATTTAACTAACACTTTATACTCTTTTTTTTTTTCAAGGTATTACAGGGTACAAATAATTTTGGTTACATGAATTGCTTTTATAATGCTTGAGTCATGGTCATAAGAGTGTCTGTCACCCAGATATTGCTCATTGTACCCGTTAGGTAGGTTTTTGCCTGCCCCCTTCTCCCCCTCCACCCTGGTTGATTTCCATGAGTTTTACTTCCCTCTATGCACCTGTGACCTCATTTGTTAGTTCCAACTTAGTAGTGAGTACATGTGGTGTTTGTTTTTCCATTCTTTAGATACTTCTCTTCGGATATGGTCTCCAATTCCATAAATAGTGCTGCAAAAGTCATTAATTCATCTTTTTTATGGCTGTGTAGTACTCCATGGTATACATGTACCACATTTTGTTAATCCACTCATGAATTGATGGGCTCTTGGGTTGATTCCACACCTTTGATATTGTGAATTGTCATGCAATAAAAATTCAGGTGCAGGTGTCTTTTTGATAGAATGACTTCTTTTCTTTTGGGTAAACACCCAGTAGTGGGATTGCTGGATCAAATGGTAGGTCTACTTTTAGTTCTTTGAGGAATCTCCCTGCTATTCTCTATAGAAGTTGTACTAATTTGCAGTCCCAACAACATTGTATAAGTGTTCCTTTTTCTCTGCATCTATGCCAACATCTATTGTTTTTGGACTTTTTAATAAAGACCATTCTGACTGGAGTAAGGTGGTATCTCATTGTGGTTTTAATTTGCATTTCCCTGATGATTACTGACATTGAGCATTTTTTCATATGTTTATTGGCGATTAGTCTATCTTCTTTTGAAAAGCTTCTGCTCATGTATTTTTCTCACTTTTTAATGGTGTTGTTTGATTTTTTCTTGCTGATTTGTTTGAGGTCTTTGTAGATTCTGGTTATTACTCCTTTATCAGATGTATAGTTTCCAAATATTTTCTCCCATTCTGTAGGTTGTCTAAATGCTCTGTTAATTACTTTCTTGGATGTGCAGAAGGTTTTTTAATTTAATCAAGTCCCATTTATTTATTTTTGTTGTTACTGTGATTGCCTTTGGGGTATTCTTCCTAATTTCTTTGCCTAGGCTGATATCTACAGGAGTTTTTACCATATTTTCTTCTAGAATTCTTATGGTTTCATGCCTTACATTTAGGTTCTTTATCCATCTTATATTAATTTTTGTAAATGGTGAGAGGTATGTATCCTGTTTAGTTCTTCTGCATGTGGCTATCACAATTGCTACAAAGAAAATAGAATATCTAGGAATATACTTAACCAAGGAGGTGAAAGATCTATACAATGAGAACTATGAAACTCTCGGGAAGGAAATCACAGATGTACAAACAAACAGAAAAAGAGCATGCTCATGGATCAGTAGACTCAACATTGTTAAAATGTCTATACTACCCAACGTGATTTACAGATTCAATGCAATTCCCACCAAAATACCAACATTGTATTTCACATACCTAGAAAAAATAATGCTATGCTGCATGTGGAACCAGAAAAGAATCTGAATAGCCAAAGCAATCTTAATCAAAAGGTAAAAATGAAGAGTCATCACATTTCCAGGCTTCGAACCATACAAGGCTGTAGTGACTATACGGGGTTTTCTGTGGTTCCATATGAAATGTAGAATTATATTTTCTAGACCTACAAAAAATGATGTTGGTATTTTAGTAGGGATTGCACTGAATCTGTGGATCACTTTGGATAGCATAGACATTTTAACAATGTTGATTATACCAATCCATGAGCATGGTATGGTTTTCCATCCGTTTCCGTGCTCTGCTATTCCCTTCCGCAGTGTTTTATAGTTCTCCCTGTAGGGGTCTTTCACCTCCTTAGTTAAATATATTCCTAGGTATTTTATTTTCTTTGTTGCTATCATGTAAATATTGAGTCTTTGATTTGATTTTCAGCTTGACTGTTGTTGGCATATATGAATGCTACTGATTAGTGTACATTGATTTTGTAACTGAGACTTTGCTGAATTTATTTATCAGTTTCAGTAGTCTCTTGGCAGACTATTTGGGGTTTTCTAGACATAAGATTTTACCATCAGCAAAGAGTGATACTTTGACCTCTTCTACCCCTCATTTGGATACCTTTGACTTCCTTCTCTTGTCTGATTGCTCTGGCTAGGACTTCCAGTACTATGTTGAATAGAAGTGGTGATAGAGGGCAAGCCTTGTCAGGTTCCAGTTCTAAGTGGGAATGCTTTCAATTTTTCCCCATTCAGGACGATGTTCGCTGTAGGTTTGTCACATATGGCTTTTATCATTTTGAGATAAGTGCCATCTATGCCTATTTTGTTAAGTGTTTTTATCATAATACAATGCTGAATTTTCTAAAATGCTTTCTCTGCATCTATTGAGAGGATCATATAGTCCTTGTTTTTACTTCTATTTATGTGGTGAATTACATTTATAAATTTGTGTGTGCTGAACCATCCCTGCATCTCTGGGATGAAGCCTGCTTGGAAAAAGAACAAATGGGGAGGCATCAATTTACCAGATGTCAAGTTATACTACAAGGCTATAGTAACCAAAACAGAATGGCACTGGCACAAGAACAGAGACATAGACCAGTGGAACAGAACGGAGAGCCCAGATATAAAAACATCATCATATTGCCATCTGATCTTTGACAAAGCAGACAAAAGCATACACTAGGGAAAAGAATCCCTATTCAATAAATGGTGCTGGGAAAATTGGATAGCCACATGTAGAAGACTGAAATGATCTGCACCTCTCACCTCTCACAAAAAAAATCAACGCACGGTAGATAACAGACTTAAACCTAAGGCATGAAACCATAAGAATTCTAGAAGAAAATGTTGGAAAAATCTCTTATAGACATTGGCCTATGCAAAGAATTTACGAGAAAGAACCCAAAAGCGAGCACAGCACAACAAAAATAAATAAATGGGACCTGATCAAATTAAAAGGATTCTGCACAGCCAAAGAAATTATCAATACAGAGATTACACAACCTACAGAATGGGAGAAAATATTTGCATGCTATACATCTGATAAAGGGCTAATAACTAGAATCTATAAAGAACTCAGGTAAATCAGCATCATAAAATCAAACAATCCCATTAAAGTGGGCAAAGGACATGGACAGAAAGTTTTCAAAAGAAGATAGACTAAAGACCAACAAACATATGAAAAAATGCTCAACATATCCAATCATCAGGGAAATGCAAATAAAAACCACAATGAGATATCACTTAACTCCAGTGAGAATGGCTTTTTTCAAAAAGTCCCAAAACAGCAAACGTTGGTGTGGACGCAGAGATATAGGAACCCTCATACATTGCTGGTGGGACTGCAAACTAGTACAACCTCTATAGAAACTAGTATGGAGATACCTCAAAGAACTAAAAGGAGAACTACCATTTGATCCAGCAATCCCGCTACTGGGCTTTTACCCAAAGGAAAAAAGACATTCTGTTAAAAAACGTAACTGCACTTGAATGTTTATAGTGATACAGTTCACAATTGCAAGTATGTGGAAATAACTCCAGTGCCCGTCAATACATGAGTGGATTAATAAATGTGCTATATGTACACCATGGAGTACTACTCAGCCATAAGAAAATGGTGAACTAATACTTCTTGTATTATCCTCGATGGAGCTGGAGCCCATTCTTCTAAGTGAAGTATCACAAGAGTGGAAAAACAAACACTGCATGTACTCACCATTAAATTGGCACTATTCAGTCAACAGTTATGTGCATATATGGAAATAATATTCATTGTGAATTGGGCATGTGGGAGGGAGGAAAAGGGGATGTGTAAATTCACGCCTAATGGGTGCAGTGCATGCTGTATGGGGCATGGGCACACTTGTAGTTTGACTCAGGTGGTGCAAAGGCAATTTATGTAACCAAAGGATTCATAACCCTGAAACATTCTGAAATTTTTTAAGAAAGGCTATAGTAAAGAAGGCAGCATGATATTGGCACAAAAATAGAGACATAGAACAATAGAATAGAGGAGAAAACAAACATATATAATCACCCACATAAAGCCAACCAATCTTTGACAAAGCAGACAAAAATATACACTAGGGAAGAGTCCCTATTCAATAAACCATGCTAGGAAAATGTTGTTATCTTCAACTGACATCTCTCAATCCCTGCCCCCACCAAGCCCCTGGAAAACACGATTTTACCCTATTTCTAGGAGTTCAACTTTTTTAGATTCCACATATATGTGAGATGTGGTATCTGTCTTTCTGTGCCTGGCATATTTGGCTTAACATAGTGTCCTTCAGGTTCATCCATGTCATAGCTAATGACAGGATTTCCTTCTTTGTTACAGCTGATTAATATTCCATTACGTATATAAAGCACATTTTCTTTTTCTTTTTCCTTTTCTTCAGAATATCATGGGGGTACAACACTTTGGTTAAATATATTGCCCATACACTGCCCATGTCAGAGATACAATCCTGAACATGCCCCAAACTGCGTGCCACACACCCATTTGGTGAGAGTTTTCCCAACCCCTTCACCCCCCTCCTGCCTGCATGGCCCCAGATGAATATAATTGGCATGTGTGACATAAGTAGTGATCAGTTAGTACCAATTTGATGGTGAATACCAGTGGGGCTTGTTTTTCCATTCTTGTGGTACATTGCTTCCAAGAATGGGCTCTAGCTCCACCCAGGATAACACCAGATGTGTTAATTCACCATTGTTTTTTATTGCTGAGTAGTAATCCATGGTATACATATTCCACATTTTATTAATCCACTCGTGTATTGATGGGCACCTGGGTTGTTTCCACATCTTTGCAGTTGTGAATTGTGGTGCTATAAACATTCGCGTGCAGATGTCTTTCTTATAGAATTTCTTTTTTTCATTGGTTAATTAATATACAATAGTGGGATTGCTGGATCAAATGGTAGTTCTACTTTAATTCTTTGAGGTATCTCCATATTACTTTCCATAGAGGTTGTACTAATTTGCAGTCCCACCAGCAGTGTATGAGTGTTCCTATCTGTCTGCATCCCCGCCAACATTTGTTGTTTTGGGACTTTTTGATATAAGCCAATCTCACTGGTTTTAAGTAACATCTCATTGTGGTTTTGACTTGCATTTCCCTGATGATAAGAGATTTGAACAATTTTTTTTATGTTTGCTGGCCATTACTCTGTCTTCTTTTGAAAAGTTTCTGTTCATGTCCTTTGCCCATTTTTTAATGGTGTGTTTGTTTGATTTTTTCTGGTTGATTTTCCTAAGTTCTGTATAGATTCTGATTATCAGCACTTTATCAGATGTGTTTCTGATTATCAGCACTTTATCAGATGTGTAGCATGCAAATATTTTCTCCCATTCTGTAGGTTGTCTGTTCACTCTACTGATAGTTTCCTTGGCTGTGCAGAAGCTTTTTGATTTGATGAGGTCCCATTTATTTATTTTTGTTGCTGCTGTGATTGTTTTGGGGGTCTTCTTCATAAATTCTTTGCCTAGGCCAATGTCCTTAAGAGTTTTTCCAACGTTTTCTTCTAGAATTCTTATAGTTTCACGTCTTAGGTTTAAGTCTGTTTTCCATCACGAGCTGATTTTTGTAAAAGGACAGAGGTGTGGATCTAGTTTCAGTCTTCTACATGTGGCCATCCAGTTTTCCCAGCACCATTTATTGCATAGGAAATCCTTTCCCCGGTGTATGTTTTTGTGTAATTTATCAAAGATCACATGACTGTATGAGGATGGTTTTATATTTGGGTTCTCAGTCCTGTTCCATTGGTCTGTGTCTCTGTTCTTGTGCCAGTACCATGCTGCTTTGGTTACTATAGCCTTGTAGTATAATTTGAAGTCTGGTAGATTAGTGCCTCCCAATTTGTTCTTTTTGCTCAAGATTGCTTTGGCTAGACGGGGTCTTCTCTGGTTCCACAAGAAGGGTAGAATTACTTTCTCTAGATCACCAAAAAATGATGTTGGTATTTTGATAAGGGTTGCACTGACACTACAAATCACTTTAGGTAGTAACAACATTTCAACAATGTTGATTCTACTTATCCATGGCAGGGTTTTCCATCTGTTTATATCCTCTGCAATTTCATTTCTCAGTGTTTCATAATTTTTTCTATATAGGTCTTTCACCTCCTTAGTTAGATATGTTCCTAAATATTTAATTTTCTTTGGTGCTATTGTGAAAGGTATTGTGTCTTTAATTTGTTTCTCATCTCTACTGTTATTGGCATATATGAAGGCTTTTGATTTGTGTTCATTGATTTTGTATCCTGAGACTTTTTTGAATTCATTTATCAATTCCAGTAGTCTCCTGGTTGAAACTTGGCGGTTTTCTAGATATAATATCGTATCATCTGCAAAGGGGGCAAGTTTGATCTCTTCTGTCCCAATTTGGACACCCCTGATTCCTCTCTCTTTCTCATTGCTCTGGCAAGGATTTCCAGCACTATGTTGAATAGAAGTAGTGATAGTGGGCAACATTTTCTGGTTCCAGTTTTAAGGCGGAATGCTTTCAATTTTTCCCCATTCAGTATGATATCGGCCGTGAGTTTACTGTATATGGCTTTAATAATTTTGAGGTATGAGCCATTTATACCTATATTGTTAAAAGTTAATATCATAAAAGGGTGCTGGATTTTGTCAAATTCCTTTTCTGTATCTATTGAAAGGATCATATAATCTTTGTTCTTGCTTTTATTTATGTGGTGAATTACATTTACAGGTTTGCATATGTTTAACCATCCCTGCATCTCGGGGGTGAAGCCCACCTGATCAAGATTAATTATTTTGTTGATGTACATTTGAATTCGGTTTGCTAAGATTTTATTGAGAATTTTTGCATCTATATTCATAAGGGATATTTGTCGGTAGTTTTCTCTTCTTGTTGTTTCCTTTCCTGGCTTTGGTATCAAGGTGATACTGGCTTCATAGAATGAGTTTGGGAGAGTTCCATCCTTCTCGATGTTTTTGAATAATTTCTGCAGTATAGGCACCAATTCTTCTTTGTTGGTTTGGTAGAATTCAGGTGTGAACCCATCTGGTCCAGGACTTTTTTTTGTTGGAAGATTTTTTATTACTGTTCAATTTCGGTACTTGATATTGGTGTGTTTAGGAATTCTATTTCTTCCTGATTGAGCCTAGGGAGGTAGTATGTTTCTAAGAATTTGTCCATTTCCTCCACGTTTTCATGTTTCTGGGCATAGAGACTTTCGTAGTATTCGAAGATGATGCTTTGTATTTCCATGTTATCAGTTGTGACCTCTCCTTTTTCATTTCTAATTGAGCTTATTAGAGTCCTTTTTTCTGCTTCTGGTCAACCTGGCAAGTGGCCTGTCTATATTTTTTATCTTTTCAAAGAACCAACTTTTTGTTTTATTAATCTTCTGTATTGTTATTTTGTTCTCAATTTCATGTAATTCTGCTCTGATCTTGGTTGTTTATTTTCTTCTGCTGGGAATAGGATTGTTTTGCTCTTCATTTTCGATTTCCTTAAGATGATTCATTAGTTTACTGATTTGTGACCTTTCTGTCTTTTGGATATGAGCACGAAGGTGATAAGTTTTCCTCTCAGGACTCCTTTTGCTGTATCCCACATATTTTGATAACTTATGTCCTCCTACATATTTTGCATATTTTGATAATTTACATCCTCATTATCATTTAGGTCAAAGAATCTTTTGATTTCCATCTGAATATACTCCTTGACTCAATAGTCATTCAGCAACAGATTGTTTAATTTCCATGTTTTTGGATGAAGATGTGAGTTTCTGCTGGAATTGTTTTCTAATTTTTTTCTGCTGTGATCTGAAAAGATACATGGTATGATTTCTATTTTTTTAAATTTTTTGAAATCTGTTTTGAGGCCCAGGATGTGATCAATTTTAGAGAAAATTCCATGAACTGATGAGAAGAAGGTATATTCAGTGTTATTTGGGTGGAGTGTTCTACATATATATGTTAGGCCCAAATGATGTAGAGTCCTGTTTAGGTCCATTTTTTCTTCACTTATTTTCTGTTTGGAAGATCTGTCCATTTCTGTCAGTGGGGTGTTGAAGTCCCTGGCTATTACAGCATTGCTACTTATTATGTTGTCTAGATCAAGCAGTATTTGCTTTTTGTATCTGGGCACTCCTGTGTTAGGTGCATAAATATTTATGATTTTTAAATCTTCTTGTAAGATTTTACCCTTCATCACTATATAGTGACCATGTTTGTCTTTCTTTACTTTTGTTGCTTGAGAGTTTATAACATCTGAATTAAGGTTGGCTACTCCAGATTTCTTTTGGCTTCCATTTTCCTGGAAAATTGTATTCCATCCATTCACCTTGAGTCTGAATGAGTCCATGTGTGTCAGATGTGCTTCCTGGAGACAGCAGATACTTGGCTTGTATTTTTTAATCCATTCAGGCAGCCTTCTTCTCTTCAATGTGCAATTCAAGCCACTCACAGTTATTGAGAGAATTGATATTTTTGGGAAGATTTCTATTTATTCTGTTGGGTAGTCTCTTGTTCTGTTTTACCTCTTGTGTAATTGTGAAATCTGGGTTCTGGAGTTTTAGCGTTTGAGTAGTTTTACATTGGTGGGTGTCTGTTGTGCTGGTTAGTGTACAATGCAAGTCTAAGCACTTCTTGCAGGGCTGCTCTGGACTTTGCAAATTCTATCAGTGATTGATTGTTGGAAAAGTCTTTATTTCTCCCTCATGTAAGAAGCTTAGTTTGGCAGGATGAAGAATTCTGGGTTGGCCATTATTTTGTTTTAGAAGACTGAGGATGGGTCCCCAGTCCCTGCTGACTTGTAAGGTTTCAGCTGAGAAATCTGCAGTCAATCTGATAGGTTTCCCTTTGCAGGTTACCTGCTCTTGTCGCCTCACTGCTCGGAGCAGTGCCTCTTTTGTGTTTACTTTGGTCAGTCTAATAATTATGTGGCTTGATGAATGCCTTTTCACATTGAATCTCCCAGGAGTCCTGTGTGCTTCTTGTACTTTGATATCAAAATTTCTGCCTAGGCCATGGAAATTTTCCTCTATCGTTCCTTCAAATACATTTTCCAGCCCATGTAAATTTTTTTCCTCTCCCTCAGGGATGCTTATAATCCTTATGTTTGGCCTTTTTATATAATCCCACATTTCTTGTGTGCTTTGTTCATGCCTCTTGTTTTTGTGTTCTTTCTCTTCAACTGATTTATTTAGCATCAAAGTTATCTTCCAGCTCTGAGATTTTTTCCTCAGCATGATCCAGCCTATTCTTAAGGCTTTCCACTGTGTTTTGTAGATCCTTGAATGCCTCTTTCATTTCTAGAATTTCTATTTGATTTTTACATATTACTCTATTTCTTTAGAAAATTTTCATTCATTTCTTGCATTTTTCTTGTGGTTTCTTTGTGCTGGGATTCAGTTTTCTCTTCAATTTCATTGAACTTTCTTATAATCCATAAACATCATTCCTCTTCTGTTATACTACCTATTTCATTTGAGTTGGTATCCATTGCTGAGGAACTAATGATTGCTTTTGGGGGTGACTTTTCATTCTGAATTTTCATGTTTCCTGAGGTCTTTTGCTGATTTTTTCTCAGCTGGCCTCTTGGTCGAGAGCTGGGTGTGTTAGGGCTAGTTTATGGCCCCCTCTCCAAGCCCCTGAAGTTCATTTCTTGGCAGAGCTGGGGAGAGGTTTAGTGATCTGTGTTGTCTTTGGTGTATTTTAGCAAGTTTGGTGGACCACTTGGGTTACTCTGACCTCTTGTACCTCTTCCCGGATAAGTGTGGTCTGTTTGTTCTTCCAGCTTGAGCTCCAAGCTGGTGTATTGTACTTGAGGGTATGAATCCATAGCTCCCTAATAGCTTGAGGTGGAAGGCAATATTTTTAGCTGTTGGGTTGTTCCTGCTGTTGTTGATTGTAGTTTGTGTGGAGTGGCCAGTTACCTAGTTATTCTATTGTGCCTGTGGCAGACTCTGGTCCCCCAAGTGTGGTATATGAAAGATCCAAGCTTTGGGAGGGGCCTTGTACCTCCCAGGGGTTACTTTGACCCTCCTCCCCCTGAGGTGCTGGTAGAAACACAATTGCTTTTGTCTGCAGTGTGAGAGCTGAATTGGGAAAATTCTACACAGCTCGGAGGTTGCTTATCCAGCTGCTGGGGGGGGGGGCGCTCCTATGGATTTCAGAGCTCTCTCTCTCTGGGCTTGGAGGAGTGCTTCTGGTGGGAGGGGTCAGCTGTTGGGATTGCTGAGGTCTCTAGCAGGTTTTCTCTTCCCTGTCCACACTCTTGGGCACTTTCTCCTCTGGACCACTTGTGGGCTCTTAGTTTTCCCACAGTTAGTGTGTCTGTCCCTTTGATGTGCTTCTCCATGTGTCACTGGCTGACAGGGGGATCTCCAATTGTGCACCTTTTTTCCACCACTAGACCCCAAGCCAAGGCAGATGGGTGTCTCCTTCCCCAGAGGTCTCTGCCAGGGCGATGTTCCCACTGGGGGGAATTGTGGCCACTGGAAGCACTCAGATTGAGTGAAATTCCCTATTGAAGTGGGCAGGGTTAGTAGGAGCTGCTTTGGTTCAGCCTGTGGCTCTTGAGGCATTCAGTTGCCATGAGAACCAGTACTTATACAAAATGAGTCACTATAACCAGCAACCTTCAAAATGACCGATCTCTGGGTTACAGGAGGACTGGGACCTGAACAGCGGGCACTAGGACCAACACGTAGTGGACTCATAGGAAGCCAGAGCCAGGGAAGCAGGACCAGATGGGCGGGCTGTAAACTGTTTCCAATACACAAATGTTGTACCACTACAGTTCCAGGATCTTATCCCACCTGGAACCCATGGATGCAGCTGTCCCTGGCCCCCAAGGGTGAAGCCTGTTGCACCCAGGCTGAAGAGTCCCCGGGCCAGGGGCGGGATGATGCTGGAGAGCTAGCTAACAGCTCCAGGAGTGAGACTTTAAAGATGGCTGCCGACCACCAGCCTGGAGTACAGCAGCGCTCAGGTGGTGTCCGTGAATGCAGCTCTTCTCAACCGGTCTGTGTCCTGCGGAGGCAATTGCCAGCAGCCCCTAAGGTCATGTCCCATCGCTCCCCGTTCAACTCCTACGTCCAGGTCCTGCTGACTTCCAGCGGAGAGGTGCCCTTCTACAGATTCCCGCATACTGTCCCGGGAAGTTATATCTCCTCCCAGTCCTTACCCGGCCCTATGCGGTCCCTGTATATTGAAGCTGAGAGTTCTGTATAGCTCTCACAGTTGCTTCCTCTCCACAGAGTCTGCTGTCTCGAGCAACAGCTTTGCCCCAACTCTGGGCTTGTCCCTGAATGAGTGTATGGGAAGTCTGTGGGGAAGGTGTGTAAGCACTTGTAAGTCAGGTCACACTGTGCTAACCTGGTGAGTGCGTCCTTCCCGTGCTCTGGGCTCTATTGTACTCCCTACGTTCTTCGATCTTTGTGAATGAATCTCCCAGTCACCTGTTTTCTTGGGCTGAGTGTCCCGAGATGTTTCTCTGGAAATTCACAATACTGTTTTCAGAGTGAGTGATCCGTGCACAAGCAGCCGATGGCGTTTTTCACCTCCTTCCCTGGGAGCGGTGAGGTAGGAGGACTCTATCAGATCGCCATTTTTTCCCCCTTCTATATAGCACATTTTCTTCATCCATTCATCTGTGAATAGGCACTTAGGTTGATTTCATATCTTGGCTATTGTGAATAATGCTGCAATGAACATGTGCAGATAATTCTTTGACATATTGATTTTATTTTTTAACCATTATCTTATTGATGCACATTCAAATTGTTTCTAATCAATCCCTATTACAAAAAAATTTAGAAAAACATGAAAATATGTATGTATACATAATTTTGAATGTATGCTGCCTTTTCTGAGGGACAGATTCCTAGTAGTACACTGTTGGGTCAAATGGTAGGTACAATAAAAAATTTCCAAGGAATTTTTGCATAGAACCTTTTCTAATATCTAACACACTCAGGCAAATATTAACCCAATGATGGCAGAATCTGTCAGGGGTACTTCTTACCCTGTTTATCATAATCTGGGAACAGGAATCTTGTTTGTAATAGTCAGGGAAGTTAACTTAGCCTAAGATCCTGTACACAACAAAAACATACTACATTTTTGAAGAGAAAATAATGGTTTAGTTGAGTTTGACTGTCTCTATGAATACTATACCAATAATATATATATGTGTTTTTTCAGGCAAAGGAATTGTTTACCTGAGTTTGGCTGTCTCTATGCATATTATATAGTTCTCCACACTAAGTATATTTTGAAATGTCTTAGCCATATGATAAATGCAATAGTTTTTAGTCTGGGTGTATCTGGGTTCTTCTTTTTGAAGGAACCACTAATTTTTACTGACTTCCATGCCACTCTTATTACACTGGGATCGTTATGTCCTTGCACTGAGGTCTTTAATCTCCATTTCTGCTTATGAATTTGCATGAAGCTTTCTTTAAATAAAATCTTTATTAATTTACTTTGACCAGAGGCTGTGCTTCCACCAAACATGCTATGCCCAACACGAGCTTTCATTTTATCCATTCACCTTGCAATGGTGATTACATAGAGGCACAGATCTGCTGTGGCTCTACGTAATCACTTTGCATTGTGTGTATGATCTGTATTTCATCAGTATTTTGGTACTGTGGTGATGGGAGAAGTAGCTTAAACACTCTTGGGCTGAAGAAATGAGGGGACTTA
Source organism: Daubentonia madagascariensis (assembly GCA_023783475.1). Lineage (NCBI taxonomy): Eukaryota > Metazoa > Chordata > Mammalia > Primates > Daubentoniidae > Daubentonia > Daubentonia madagascariensis. The sequence goes on from JAKFHU010000166.1 coordinate 1,950,786, forward strand.
TGCTGATTGGGGTCTGAGTTGTGCCACAGCACATTCTGTGTAATACTGTAAACAACCCTCTGCATGCAATCTGCCATCTCATCACTATCTCCATCTGCACTACCCAGGGATATCATCATTATCTCACAATTACTACCCCAAATTAGTGAGCACAATGTCCTAAAAATAATAGCACTCAAATGTTTGTTAATAAGTGGATGAATTTATCAATCCTACTGATAGATTGTTTTACAATGAAATTTGTCAAAACACTGAAATCTGCCATATTGCCATTTCACTTTGGAGAATTTGGAGTGAATTGATACCAATCAAAAATGCTTCCTCAAAACTTAGTATTCTATAAATCCCCCACACAACCTTACTTTTCTCCCACAGGTATGAAATTCTGGAGACTATTATAGGCCATTAAAACACCATTAAGAGTACCCCTGTCATTGTTTTGCATTGCGCTCTTGGTGTGCTTTTAGTGCTTTGTTGTCAGAGAAATGAATTGTTCATATTTTAACACAGTGGTCATAATCATTATTATTAGGTGTTTAGCATTAATCACTCTAAATGTTCTATCACCCACTAAAAATATGTGAGAATTATATCCTGTAGAAAATATCAACAACTAAAACATTGATCTTTTCAATGTTCTGATATAGCACATCTATTCCAGTTCTTCCTGAGTGCCTACTCTGAGTAACCTATGGGGAGCAGGTGAAATGGCCAGTCATTCTAAATGTAAAATATTTGAAAGGTCAACTATAAAAACAGTCAATTAATGCCAAGCCATAAATAGTCATAAGCAGAGAGCACTAGTTGTCAAGAAAAAATTCATCCTCGGTCACTTTAATGAGAACAAAAATTGGCGGGGATGTAACCTCTTTTGATTTCATGTAGTGCCTGCGGATTTGTGGACTGCCTGAGGTAGCATTGGAGCTATTGTAGATATTAATTCTACTGCAGACAAGTAATGATGCCTTGGATTCTGGATTGATGTGTGAAATTTCTATTTTCTTTCTTTCCTATCACATCAGTTTTGATTAAAGCCATAGCATCATTTCAGGAAGAATGCTCAGATTTCCATGCATGTTGATGTAAGAAAATGTGGCTAATTAAATATTATAATATTTCTCACATTTCATGAATGAAGTCAGATATGAAAATAAATGAAACCAAAAAATCCAAGCCCTTTTGTATGTGTAGACCCTTTTAAAGCTGTTTCCCACACTTGGAATGCCCTGTTCTCTTCATACCATGGTCCTATTCATCTTTGAAGTCCAGTTCAAGATCCTCCTCTTCTATGTTGCTAACGGCCAGTCATGAACAAATTAGAGAATGCTAAAGAAAATATTCATATTATTTACAAATTGGCTATAACTTGAAATAAGACACATAATAGACAACTATATTGAGAAGTGGGTGGTCTATCTCCTCCTTGGTTCCCACTGTTAGTTATGTTAAAAGTGGATTAGATGAGAGATCCAAATCTTAAACTTCTCAGTGGTTATGTGCATGGTCACTATTTAATCCACTAAATTGTTCAGAATACTGTACACTAGAGTAACATAGGCAAATACTAGAGCTCAAAATATTAACTTTTTTTTCTATGGATTGATGAGCTAGAGCATATATAAACCTTACAACTTCTCTTGCCTGTCCATTTACCACACCACCTAATTTGAGACCTGCCTCTCATCTCCCATGTTCCCTCCTTGAATATCACTTGACTTTCCAGAGTTAAAACTTAAAAAGCAAGTAAGGAATACCTTTCTTCCTTGATAGCTAGGATAAACTTCTCATTTCATGCTTCCTTTCACTGGATTTAACTTTGGCCTGCTAATTTAATCAAGAACAAGGCTATCTTGTCTCCTAAGCAGTATCTGACTACATGAGCCATAAGGGGATGAAGAAGGGAGAGAAAGAAAGTGATTAAAAAGAGAACAGAGAATCAGGAGAGGAAAACTTCACTTGTCCAACCTGTTGACAATACATATTCTTTTCCCAGTAAAAGTGATATTCTTTTCTTTGATGAACCTCTTGTGTGTTTTGGAGGTCCAAGTATTTTTTTCTTTCTAATTTGACCTTTGTGGGCAATGCTGCTAATTGCCTACCCAATACTTGTTTACCTTTTCTTTCTTACTGACTGAGCCCTAATTTTGAGGGGAGAGGCAAGTGGCAAGGTGCCTGAAAGAATGGAAACTACATTTACTAGACTTCCTTGCCACTGGGCATTCCATATCACTTCGTTCTGGCCAATGAGATGTCAGTAGAATTTTACTACGAGACTTCCAGGACAGCTATTGTTTTTCTGATAAAAAGAGAGAGACTCAGCTGCAATGAGTAATTTTCCCTTTGCCCTTCCCCTTTCTTCCTGCCTACAGTTGACAAAGTAGAAAAAGAGACGGAACTTGGCATAGTAGGGCCATATTACTAGCCTTGGACTGCTTACTTATGGATTTCCTTTTATGTAAGAAAAATAAATTTTTACATATGTAAGAAATTATTTGTCAGTTTTTTATTAGTATCTGTTTAAAGTAATTCTTACCAATACAACCTATAAGAGGATTCCTTCTTCTTGGGGAAAGAGAAAGAAATAGATGAGAAAGGAGGAAAAAAGGGAGGCAGAGAGGGAGAGAGAGAATTTGCATGTAATTTGTATGTATGTAGAGGTGAGGGGAAGCCCTTGATTCTCCCTAGGAAATTAAGGTATACGATTAAAAGCCACTTTATGATACTATCACAAGTGGGTGATATTTAACATAAACAATATAATTATAATAGTCAGGATGGTTATTAGAAATTAGGGCAATTCCCTTTCTAATGTGGGTCAAGTGAATGACTAAGGGTTTAGAAAAAGAGCGTGGGATAAGAGTAGCAGCAGATTGGACAAAGGACAAAGATGTCTAAATGAAATGAAAAAGAAGAAAATTATAAACATAACAATTACTTCAAGTTCTAAATATAATAAAAGTCCAGACTGATTCAAAATTGTTTCAAATGAGTAAAATGGTACAGAGAAGAGTGAAACATTTTGTACATGGAAGTACTCCTAAGTCATCACTTACGCCAATCTAGACTTTAGACCCAAGGGAGAATTTTTTTGAGAATACTTGGCCTGGATGAAAGGAAATAAGCATCAGTCATATTGGTAAAATCTGAATCTTGACATGAATGTACCATTTACTCTCTGTTATTCTTTGTTCTGTGGATAAAAAAGAAACTTTGAAGCATTTGAGGAACTGTTATTTGTACTGCATCTGGAAAACCAATTGTGATTTTTCTTTGATTTATACCATTAAAATAATCCTCTAAATTAGGCTTTTCTCATATGTGGTTTATAGTTTTGCTTCCACTAAATGAACCAGATTACCCAAGACAGGATTTTGCCATTTTATGTGTAGGGATATTATATGGGAATTCATGAAGCAAATTCATCTTGTCACTGGAGACAGATGTTTTTGCATTGTCAAGTTTTAGACCTATTAGTTTGGGTTTGAATGAGGCTATAAATTTCAAACCGCCATACTTAGTCTGCCTACATTCAGCTGCAAAGTCCATAGCCTGGGAAGCTGACCAGTTGAAGAGAGCTTAAAAAAAAGTTTTAATTTCTTCTTCTCTGGGGACCCTGATGATAAGGATTAAACATTGCCTTTCTGGGATTGTAAGAGTGTGGTGTTTCCTTGTGGCAGCAAAAAGGACTATATTATCTCATTTAGGAACCTTTCTAAATTAACATGATTTTGTGACTATGACAGTGATAACTGTATCATATGATTCAGTCTTCATAAAATAGAGAGAGAAAACTTTTACTAAAAGTCACTTACTAAAATAGAGAAGGAACAGAAGACTCGTAAAGAAGGAGAACTCTGTATTTCTCAAGGTGTTTTTGGTGGCGTGTGATAGCTCAAAGAAGAATAAACAGAAAAGAGAATGCATGAGCTCATAACTGGGAAGTTCATGGGGTTAACTGATGTCAGGCATGACAAGATTCAGGATTTTAACCAATGTCAGAAAGATTCTGTCCGTTTTTATTTTCTTCGAATACCAGCTTTATCCTTAGCCAGGTTCTCTCTGTGATGTAAGCAAAGATAGTAACATGCAAATCTAGGTTTATGTCAACTCCACTGCTAGAAATTCAAATATAAGAAAATTCTTCTTTCCCAATAATTCCAGCAAAAGTCCTAGTGAAGGTTTGCATTGACCTAGCTTAGTCTATGTGCCTATCACTGAACCAATCACTGTGGCCAAGGGGATGTGTTACCCAGATTCCATAAGGCTTGACCATATCTTAGACCCATAAGTTTGGTTTCAAATGAGGCTCAAAACTCTGGTATGAATGGTGTCAGCCTACCCAATCTGACTGAATTCTGGTAGTTGACAGGAAGGTTCTTCTTCAAAGGAAAATTGGATGCTATTACTAAGAGAAGAAAGAAGAGAGGCTGAGCAGGCAAATTCAACAGATGTTCATCCTATGCTACAATGCAACACAGTAAGTTTAAGTAAAAAGACAAAACCACTACAGGTGAGAAACATGGAACTATACACACACTTTTCCAACTGGCCCTAGATGGTTTTTCACTTCATAGTAAAGTAAAACATAATTTCTCATATGTGTCTGTGTGTTTTTCAGATATCTTTCTATTTAATAGATTCAGAATTCAGACTTACTCTACTTGATAATACACTTCAAGTTGTTAACAGACCTAGCACTGAAACATTTTACAGAAGGGCAGGAAACAAAATATAGTCATTGTAGTCTCAGGGGTTGATAATGTGGCTTTCTTTTATATTGTATTAAATGTGTTATATCTCATTTTCACATGCTGCTTCTTTTTTAAATTTTTGAATCAAACTTTTAGAATCGGTTAAATACTAAAGCTTAGGGGAAAATTAGGATTAAGTTTCACCAATAAAGCAAGGTGTATGTACCAATCAAGTCCAACTTATAAGCAGCAGTGAAACTAGATTCCTATCCACTACACATGGTTTATAAGCCATGGTACATAAGAATTAAAACCATAGCTGTTAACTCATGGCATAGATTATGTGTTTTTTTTTCCTGAAACCACTAAAATACAGTGGAAAACTTATGGTGGTTTTCCCCACAAAGCAGGTGTTATTTTTATCTCACTTGGAAGGCTTTCTGAATTTTAATCAATTGGTCTATCCTTGATTTTAAAAATTCTTTGACAGAGACCACTAGAGACTCTGGATGGGAAATATTATCAAAGATAATTATTATCTCAGAAAATTTGAAAGCATCTTAATTTTGACAAGATCAAAAAGACATTAGGCAAAGGCTGTTTCATTTAAATCAATGTTTTAAGGTATTTTGATATATATGTATTGTTTTTAAAATTTAACTCATCATATAATATTCTTTAGATGTACACAGTATCCCAGAACCACTTTGGCTTATAACAATTCTGTATGTTTAGCAATAAAATTTACTTAGGAAAATTTGGACAGAAATGACCTTATACTAACAAGTAGGAAAATTTTATTTAGTGACATGGCTCATGGAAGGGTCAAAACAAGATCAATTCAGTAAAAATAAGCCAATATGAAAATCGTAAAATTAGCTATATACCTCAAAATATATAAAATAACTAGCTGATATATTTTTATGTTTCCACTTTTTATTTTATCAATACACAGAGATATTTACTCTATGGACAACAGCCAGTGTTATGATGTTAGGGTGGAAGTATAGCCTTCAAGTGAAGAGCGTGATCTTTAGAATCAGACAGAGCTGTGTTCAAATACAGACTCTGCCACTAAGAACTGTGTTTCTTTGAGCACATTACTGCAAAATGGAGATAGTCTTAGGTTGTTGTAAAGATCAAATGTGACGACATTTATAAAGCATTTAGCCAAATGCCTGAAATAGATATTAGCTTTAAAAAAAGAGCACAAAGAATAGAAAGGTAGCCAGATTGAAGAAGGAGACACCACTTTAACCTATAGAGTATCCCTGTGTGAATTAGAAAAGCATATCCTCTCCGGGTGGATATAACCTTGACAGTACAGGCTTCGCAACTGGCTAGTGCCTTTGTGCAAAACCAAAGTCACTCCTTTCCCTAGGCTGCAGTAGCCTTGCACCAGAATGCAGAGGATGACAAGCAAGTGTGGACTGGATTCCAGTTTCCATTCCTCCATATCCCAGGCATTCTTACAGTGAACAACTTACATAACATACAGCTTTGTCTCAACTTCTACCCCAAGTAGATTTCTCAGCGAATTTCTTCTAAACAAATACAGTCCTTTCCATGAAGGGAGATCTAGAGACTATATTATTCTCCATATCATTACAAAGTTTTAGTTGAAGAAAACTTGTCCAAAGGAATGAGGAAAGAATTTCCTCCAAATTCTCTATTTTGCCAAGATTTGGCCATGGGTCCTACTATAATATCCTAACATATCAAAGAAGTGTAGTCCAAAATTCTGGTGTTACTTTTAGCAGGACTTCACAAATGTGTCTATTAAGGGTTTAGACAGGATATTCTAAATTGTGATTATAATCCCCTCTGCATAAGTAATTTAAGAGTACTTCGAGATACCTGGAGATGGAGTCCATCCCCAGCTGAGCAGAATCCAGAGAAGGAAATAGTATGGTGTATTGGTTAGGAGCCTGGGTTTTGAACTGAGGTTGAATATGAATTTTAGTCTGTTATTTAGTAGTTATTTGGCCTCAATCAAGTTTCTTTACCTCTGTGAGCCTTAGGGTTTCACCTTAAATGAAGATAATATTAACTTTGTAGAGTATTGTGAGAATTACATAAGAATCTATATAATGACCTGCCATACTTCAGTCACTCAATAAATGACATTATTTTTATTGACTATTGATATATGTTCCTAAATGCCCAATATTTATTATATTCTGTAATGGCCAGCATCAGTCAGGTTAGTTCAACCTGGCAATGGGTAGGATCATTTATGCTGTATCAGGACCCTGGAAGGAATTTCAGACCTTTTTCTGTACACAATTGGATGAGGCTTTTTCATGCTGTTGAAAGAAATACTGACAGAAAGCAAATGTCAGCATCTTTTAAGAGAAGCAGGTGACTTATGCAGCCTGGACAGCATTATATCAATTTGAATGTTTGCCATTAGAAGGGCAAGACATGTATCAAACATTAAATATGATGTTCCCATGTGAACAATGTGCCTCTACAAACTTGCAGCTAAAATTTTTAAAGTATGTTTTCTTATAGCTATCACAATACAAAATAGCATTATGCTTCCAGGAGCCCTAAGTGTTGCATAAACATTAAGCTGTGTCTTTTGCTCCATCCTCTTCACAGAGAGTCAGGCGCACAAGGAGGTTAAGTGATTTGCCCAAGGCAGTGTGATGTGCCAGTAACAGAACTGGGAATTGAACCAGAAGTCAGGCTCCTGGGCAATGTAAAACCTAGATGAGAAGAAAGTCCTTTTGTTGTTCCTGGGTCTGTTGCTTATCCTGTTTCTATTTGTAATAATACTTCAACTACACTCCTTACCTTTATGATCTGGTTCAGTGTTTTATATGAATTTATATAAAATTTATAGCCAGATTTATATGGCTGTACAAATCACTGATGCTTGTTTTAGATGAGAAACTATGAGACTACATTTATATGATAAAGAAAATGGAATTGACAGTTCTCCAACACGTCAATGCCTCTTTTATAATCTGACAAAACTTACAATAAATGTGGTCAGAAAATCACAATATTAGGGAGGACTGATGTTTTCTTCCAACAAGTAATTGCCTTTGCCCTTGCCTTTTCAGAACTACCATTCTGACGGGGTATCGGAGATATCATAGTAGAAGAATGATTTCTCTCAACCAGCAGTAGAAAAGAGCAAGATCCTGAGGTTGCTCTTGGTCACTATAATTAAAAAAGAAAATTAGCATGGATTGAGTATAGTTTACTTTTATTATGCCAATAATTATTGAAAAATTTCAATGTTCAATACCAATTTTTACCAAGCTTCCCCCTAGTGAGGTGGGAAATTCATTTGGCAGACTATTAATCTTATAGTAAAATGAATCAAAGATCATCCAAGCAGTCACAACCTCATCATCATATTAATAATTTAAATAGCATGCTAAACCCTGAAATAGCATGCTAAGGTTTATAGAAACCATTCCAATATACCATTGCATTTTATCCTCACAATAGTTCCCTCAAAGACGCAAAACATAAATTAGCATCCTATTTTATTTGTGATCTGTCTTGACACCTGACTAGCAAGTTGCAGATTTAAGACTAAGGAGTGATGTCTTCTTACTTATAGTCCAGGGTTCTTTCCATCATACTATGATACCAGAAAAGCCTTCAACAGCAGCAGATCTGGACTACTGACTTTAGTCAAGAAAGACAGTATTTCCATTTAATAGATGGGATATCTGAGACCCAACTGCCATATTACTTCTCTACATCTATCTCTAGATCACACAGCTAGCCTTCTAGGAAGAGGTTATACCCATCGCACCATGCTACTTTATCTTTAAACAAATTTACTTCTTTCCTGATCCCATTTAGTTAATATGTCTATCACAAATCACTACGCATCCTTTTATAAAACATATTTTTGTTGAAAATGTATTCTGATACTAGAAAGCTAACATTTTTCATACCTAAGTGCTCTTATGATTTAATGGACATCCAAAGTCTACCTTGCTTGCCATAGATTATATAAATATGTGTCATTGTCATCTCTGATCTCTTCCCTATTCATTGTCGTATTTCTATATATAAGTCAGGGATGAGACAGTGGTGTGCTGATAAACTGATTTGGGAGAGGAATGGGAAAGCCCTTATTTATAGCATTTGATGATTTCCATAGTATAAATACTCCCACCATGGCCAATTTCAAGCTACCAATGAGATAGTATTGGACATGGAATTGAAAAGAGAAGTACATAATCAGTTTTCGTAAGTTGATATGAGTCAATTCTAGAACACCATGCAGAGGGAAGCCCAGAGCATGAAAAATTATGAGGACATGGACAGAGAGGGCGAAGCATTTATTTACTTATTCAAACATGTACTCAGCATCTACTGTATTACTGGAGTTCTGTTAAGTGCTTGTGGAAGGGAGACAGAGATAATAAAAGCTACTATTTTTTGAGTGCATGCTATGTGTTAGGCAAAATGCTAGGCCTTTTATGTACATATCCTCATTTCATCTTAATAGCCATCATATAAAATACATATTATTGCTGTCATTTTTTTCAGATGAGGAAACTGATGCTTACTGAGATTAAGTGATTTGTCCAATGAGGAAGTGGCTAAACCAGGATTCTAGCTCGTGTCTCAGTGTCTTCAAATCACTTTATATTATACCAAGCCAACATGGTCAGGGATTGATTGCCTTCAAGGAACTCACAGTCTAGTTGAGATAATAGACAAGAAACACAACCATAACATAGTGTACTGATATTAAGGCTGTAGAAGAGAGCCAATTAATTAAGCCTAATGAGAGTTAGGTAAGGCTTCTAAAAAAGTAACTCTTGAGTCAATTCATAAAAGCAAGTAGGAGTTAATCTGGCATACTAAGGTAGGGAGGGCATTCCTTGCAGACAGAACAGCATATGCAAAGTCACAGAGAGAGTGTAGTGGTTGTGGAGGTTGCAAGTAGATTTGTGCACTCTTCATTTAACAAATTTATTGAGTACCTACTAAATTCCGAGTGCTATTCTAGGCTCTAGATATAGAGCAGTGAACAAAACTTAAGGAAATCCCTGTCCTCATAGAGCTTGCACTCTATTGAGGACAAAGACAAAAGTAACAAGTATATAAATAAATATATATGTCAGATGGTGACAAATGCTGTGGAGAAATAAAAGAGGGGAGAGGGATAAGGTGTGTCAGGCAGTGGTTACAATATTAAATAGCAGAGGCTGGGAAGGCTGAAGCTAGACTGAGGCAAGGGAGGTATCCAGAACACAAAACTAAAGGAGGCACTCACTCTCAGCTGCCAACCCTGCACTTGCACAAGCCTAAGAGTGAATGCCTCCTTAAAATTTGTGCCCTGAGCACCTCACTTACTTCACCCTAGTCTAGGTCCTGGGTCCTGGCAAGTGATATTTGAGCAAAGATTAGAAGTAGATGAGGGGAGAAGCCATTTCCACATCTTCAAGAAAGCATTCCAGCAGGTTTTAAAGCCTGAAGCAAAGAGTTCTTATGAGAGTATGGTGAGAAAAAGGAAAGGCAGCAGAGATATGCAAGAGTCAGAACATGGAGGGCTTTACTTGCCAACTGAGGAATGTAAACTTTATCCTGAAGACCATGATGAAGGGCGTTTAACGGGTTTTAAATGGGGTAGGCACACAGCAAATTCTAGTTTGAATTTTAGAAACATCATTGTGGTTGGAGCATGGGTGATGTTGGGCATGGAGAAGAGAGAATATATAAAAAATATTTATGAGGTAAAAGAAATTAGTCACTGTGGAGAAAGTATGCTATTGAGGGTATTAAGATGGGCTCAAAGAGAGGATAGAGGAAGAACAGAGAAGGCAAATTGGCTTCCTTAAAATGTTCCTGTGGTCAACCTTATTCCTCAAATATTTACACTGTGCAGAGAGAGATGAGAAGGAGTAGGATCTGCCAACAAAATGTCATTTGGGTGGTATGTAATATCTAAGGTGGCAGTTTTGGCTTTTAAGTTAACACAGCCCCATGGGAGATGCAAATGTCTTAAGAACACTCACACTATAATGTGGGTTATCCCTCTTCTTATTTAGGATGATAGATTATTTTTTTCATTCAATATGATCTACTATCTTTGCACTACATTTCATTATTGGGAATGGGCCACAGCAGGAAGGTGAATTAGAATATTTTAAATGAAAAAAATGGAAGCTGTAAAAATTTAGAAAAAAATAAAATTTCTAACAAGAATGAAGAACACCTTTTTCGTGTGTGTGCGTGTGTTCATGTGTGTGAATATGAATACAACTCATTTTGGGATGAATAAAGAATGGTTTACTTCTTCGGTACCTTTCCTAACTTTCAATCTTTTGATGTAGCTCTCCTGTCACTTCAGACTGCTTCTTGTTCTCTTGTTAGAAGTGATAACATTGTATGTAGGGTTAGAGATTGTGGGTTTTGGACCATATATAAATAATTTAATTCTTACAAAAATATTTTTATGGCTTTGGATTCAAAATGGGAATGAAATATATATCAAGAAATATTACACTTTTCTTGGTGAACATTTTGTTGCAAATTATATTCCTGTCAGAATGTTAAAAATAAAAACACATTCATCTAGTATATTAGTAAGGGGTCTTTGGTTATAAGGTAAAGAAGGCCATGTTGCATTACCTTAACCAAAAGAAGGAGAATTTATTGATTCATCTGATTTTGTTCTTGTGAAAATTCAATTAAATAATATATGTAAAATATTTAACATACTGCCTGGTAAATAGTAAATGTTCAATAAATGCTAATCAGTGTCATTATCAGTATTCATTCAACAAATATTTATTGCTGCTGGGCACCAGAGACAGGCACAAAAACCCTATGAGATAGGTATTATCATACTCATTCTACAAACAAGAAACTGAACTCAGAAAGATTAGCTCAAATTCCCAAGGTCACACAGGTAAGTGAATGATAGACCTCCTATATAAAATTGAAGTTTATATTAATTAAACCAACTAACAAAAGGGGCTGGAGGTAGTGGGCCTGATAATATGGGTAGAGGACTTTGTCTTAGAGAAATGAGGCAGGGAGAAAAGATGAATGTGGATAAGATCCATAGTTGAGATGAGGATATTGAAGCAGTTCTTTCTAATAGAAAAAAAGAAAAAAGAAGTCATATTTGTTTAATATTTACTTTGATCAGACACTATGATCAAAGTATCATAGTATATGTATCCTTATTCCTTATATGTATAGTATTTCTTTTAGTATGCACAAGAATTCTGTGAAACAGATATTATCATCCCCATTTTGCAGGTCAGGAAACTGAGGCTCAGAGTGTTTATCTTGACCAAGGTCACATAGGTACTAAGTGGCAGAGTTGGGATAAAAAAGCAAATTAGTCCAATCCAGTAAATCATGTTATCTTTACTTTGTTAATTACCATTAACTTTTTATGAAATAGGAAGTAAGTGGTTAATAATAATCTAGCAAGGGGTATAGTTATAAGCTGAATTGTGTTCCCCCAAATTCATATGTTGAAGTCCTAACTCCTAGTACCTCAGAATGTGACTGTATTTAAAGATAGGGTCTTCAAGGTAGTAAATAAGTTAAAATGAGATCATTGAGGTGGGCTCTAATCCAATATGACTGGCGTCTTTATAAGAAGAAGCAATTAGTACACACACATACACGTACAGAGGGAAGACCAGCTAAAATCTACTCATATAGCAAGAATCTCAAATACATTACAATTTTATTGCCTATAGTCCTCATGTTGTACATTAGATCTCAGGACTTGTTCATCCTACATATCTACTACTTTGTATCCTTTGACTTACATTTCCCCATTTCCTCCCCCCTTGCCCCTAGCAACCATCTTTTTATTCTCTGTATCTGTATGTTTGAATTTTTTCTTGTAGATTTTATACATAGGTAAGATAATACAATATTTTTTTCTGTGTCTGGATTACTTCACTTAGCATTATGTCTTCTGGTGTCATCCATGTTATAGCAAATGGCAAGATCTGGTTCAGTTTTAGGGCTGAATAATATTCCATTATTTAGCAGGATTTTGTAAGCACAAAGAAACCAGAATGTGAAGCTTTGGAAAATTCACAGCCTATCCCATATTGCAAATAAATAAATAAATAAAGAGAACACACATTGTGGAGAGAACACAAAGGCTGTAGTTAAATAAACATTTGCTAAAGAGATTATGGGTGTGATTCATGGATCCAATCAACTATCTCAGTAGAACACAAGAATAGAGACACAATTATCAAGAAAGATCTGTGGAGGACCCTCTTGTCTGATAGCATGGATTCTAGTGAATTTCATGGGAGGTCAACAAGGTTTTTGAGAATTTTATATCAGCAGGAATGCTACCAGCTTAGACTGAAGAGAACAGAGCTGAGATGAAATGAAGGAAGACTGTTGGACTTCTGGGATTCTGTGGGATGGGTCAGTGGAGATATCCAACTGTGAGCATACATTATTCTTCAAGAAAAAAGAAAAATAATCCTGAATGCAGTTGAGAGGTTGGCAGTGCTGGCCCAGAGAGCACAGACTCAGCAGGTAGGGCTGTTGCCATGATGGACTCAGAAGGCAAGGCCACACAGGTGGGCTTAGAGAACAGAGCATCAAGCCAAAGAGGATTATTCTTCAGCCTTGATATTTAATGGAATTTGCTCTGCTAGGTTTTAAACTTGCTCAGGACTCATGGCCCCATTGTTATTTATAATTTTACCCTATTGGAATGGGAATATTTATCCTATACCTGTCCCAACATTGTATTTTGAGCATAGATAACTTGTCTGGTTTTTGGTTTCATAGCTGGAGAGGAATATTCCCTCAGGATGAATCATAACTTAGGTCTTACTCATACCTTATTTAGTTGATATTTAGATGAGATTTGGGGTTTAGAGTTGATGCTGGATTGGGTTAAGACTTTTGGGGCTGTTGAGAAGAGGTATATGTGTTTTGTGTGTGAGAAGGATGTGAATGGGGAGGCTCAGAAGGCAGAGTGTTATGGGCTGAATTTTATCCCCTCAAATTCATAAGTTGAAATCCTAACCTCCAGTAACTCAGAATGTGACTGTATTTGGAGATAGGATCTTTAAAGAGGTAATTAATTTAAATTGTGGTCATTAGGGTGGACCCTAATCCAATATGACTGGTTCCCTTATAAGAAAAGGAAATTAAGACACAGACATGTGTACAGAGGGAAGACCATGTGAAATATAGGGATAGGAAGGATATTTGCAATGTAAGAAGAAAGGCCTCAGAAGAAGCCAGCCCTGCCAACACCAACACTGAGACTTCTAGGCTCCAGGACTGTAAGAAAGTAAATTTCTGCTTTTTAAGCTACAGAGTCTATGGTCCTTTTCTATGGCAGTCCTAGTAGACAAATACAGCTGTCTAGAGTAACACTCTGGAAAAAATCACATTATTTAAGACAAATAGTCAGTACTCTATATTTTAATAGAGTTTTTACTACAAAAATTATAAATAAACACAAATGCATATATTTAATATTTCTTTTAGAAAATTTGAACATTAAAGCATGGTATTGGCACAAAAATAAAGACATAGACCAATGGAACAGAACAGAGAACCAAGGTATAAAACCATCTACGTACAGCCAACTGATCTTTCACAAAGCAGACAACAATATACACTGGGGAAAAGAAGCCCTATTCAATAAATGGTGCTGGGAAAATTGGATAGCCACATGCAGAAGAATGAAACAGGATCCGTATCTCTCACCACTCACAAAAATTAATTCAAGATGGATAAAAAACGTGAAAATGTAAGGCATGAAACCATAAGAATTCTAGAAGAAAATTTAGGGAAAACTCTTCTAGATATCGGCCTAGGCAAAGAATTTATGACTAAGATCCCAATGGCAATCACAGCAACAATAAAAATAAATAAATGGCACTTTATTAAATTAAAAAGCTTCTGCACAGCTAAGGAAATAATCAACAGAGCAAATAGCCCACAGAATGGGAGAAAATATCAGCAAGTTATATATCCAATAAAGGACTAATAACCAGAATCTTCAAAGAACTCATGCAAATCAGCAAGAAAACATCAAACACACCATTAAAAAGTGGGCTAAAGACATGGACAGAAGCTTTTCAAAAGAAGATAGACTAATGGCCAATAAACATATGAAAAAATGCTCAACATCCCTAATTATCAGGAAAATGTAAATTAAAACCACAATGAGATATCACCTTACCCCTGTTAGAATGGCTTTTACTAAAAAGTCTGAAAACAGTAGATGCTGGCATGGATGCAGAGAGAAAGGAAGACTTTTACACTGTTTTTGGGAGGGCAAAGTAGTGCAACTTCTATGGAAAATAGTATGGAGATTCCTCAAAGAACTAAAACTAGACCTACCAATTGATCCAGCAATCCCACTAATGGATATCTACCCAAAGTAAAAGAAGTAATTTTATCAAAAAAAGAAAAAACACACCTGCACTCAACTGTTTATTGCAGCACAATTCACAATTGCAAAGATGTGGAACCCAGGTGCCTATCAACTCATGAATAGATTAACAAAATGTGGTGTATGTATACCATGGAGTACTATTCAGCCATAAAAGGATGAATTAATTCCTTTTGCAACAATTTGGATGGAACTGTAAACCATTATCCTACATGAAGTATCCAAAGAATGAAAAAAAAACACCACATGTAATCGCCATTAAATTGGAACTAACCGATGAGCACACATGTGCACAAGGGGAAGAAAAACTCAGTGGAAATCAAACACAGGGGAGATGATGTGTGAAAACCTACCTAACAGTTCCAATGAACACTATCTGGGTCATGGTCACAGCAGAGAATTTTACCTAAATACAGTCACTCTACCTCCTACCACTCAAGGCGATTATTAACATTTTACTATTTTCTTTCCATTTGGTTGTAATACATTTTTAACTTACGTAAAAAGTTTATCTTATTTTTCAATTTACATTTTAAATTTAGCATTTTCCCATGCTATTGAAACATTTTATAACTTTTTATAACTTTTCCTTTTAATAGTCGTGTGATAGTTTATCATATGTGTCTATTTTTGCAAATTTAAGTTATTCACATTTTCACTATTCTGAATAATATTGCAGGAAGTATCCCTATGGATTAAGAGTTTATAAAATCTGATTATTCAGTTAACTAGATTCCTGGAGGTAGGATTATTGGATGACAGTTCCAGGTGTACAGTTCTAACATATACTATGTACACAGCAATGCTGCAAATGTGGTCAATATATGTCACAAGAAGGGACAGAATATGGATTGATATGTATTGGACACTTAATATGTGCCAAATTTTGTGCAAGGCACTTTCATATACATATTTTTCATTATCCACATAAGCCTAAGAGTCATTTTATATCCATTTTAAAGATGAAACTGTGGCTCAGGAAGGTTAAATTACTTGCTCAAGGTCACATAGCTAGTGCGTGGCAGAATAGTAGGCTACCAAAAGGCATGGATCTTTTGAACTGAGGGAAAAATTGTAATATATCCTCACTGTGCAGATTTTTTACATGCTTCCTTGCTTTTTTCTCCTATGAGGAGAATAATTTATATCATAGGCAATATTTCATTGTTCTTTGACTATATCCAGTATATAGAAAAACTATAATCCCCAGTGTGCTCTGCTTCTACGACCCTCATCTCCATGTTTTATACTGGGAATTCTTCTTTCCAATTGGATAGAGGGAGAGAGTCACCTTTGGGCTTATGAGAATGAAGCAGTTTGAGGCTGCTTCAGGATCTGTCTGAATAGATGGTTGGTACAAATCTATGGGCAGGTGATACAGGAGGGGCCAAGTCTCTTCATGACTACGCTCTGGCTGCCTGTGCTTTTTCCTTCAGAGGTGGACTCATTTTAGGCCATCAATATATTTTTCTGTCTAGCTCCACTGGTATAAGCATTTGTGGGTATTATCCTCGTCCATGGCAAATGACTGAATTGTTCCTTATCCTTGGTTTTCAATGCTTTTGTTAGTTTTGTCTTTTTCTGTGGTATTATTGAGTAGTTTAATGGAATTTGGTATATGACAGATCAAAGGCTGATAACCTGATTATCACTAATAAACTTTAGACAAAAATTTAATTCCTAAATATTAACAGTTTATTCTTTTAAAAAGTGTGTTCTTCATAATGTCTGCCTATTCACTCAACTCGGTCAGAAAAGGAAAATTTATAGCCATTTTTGTGTCTAAGGCATATCAATAGCTGGAACAGTATAGTTATAAACGGCTTCTGAGCTGAGTACATGTCAATTTTTACAGTTATCTAATAGTAACACCCTGTACTCTGGTGTGTTTATGCATTTTTAGTTATGATATTGTCTTAACAATTTGCATGGCAAAAGCCAGATTGAAACAATGTAATACAATTTGAGTTCTGACAAGAATAAGCTTAGGCTTCTATATAAAATTATAAGTCAAAAATGCCTACATCAAAGAAATATAGTGGTGTTGTAGAATTTGTAGGGATTTTGTGGTTAGTTTTATAACATCTAACATCATATTCTCATTTTGACATTTTCCAATTTTACTATAGAATAATTTGCAGGACATTCATCTGTGATATTGCCTGAGGCTCAGCTCTATTTTCAAAGTACAGATTCCTGAAGAAAATAAAGTATTGTGCAGTAATTTCCTCCCTCTACATAAATTGTACACACTTTTCAGTATAATTGCTCATCTGTCTATTCATGCCACATGCTTCTGAAATTATCTGTGAGTGCAACATTTATATGTACAAATACATTAAAATGAGAATGTTTAAATGAAAGGTATTTCTGGTTATTTGGGCATTTTCTTTGACAGAGTGGTAATTGGTACACTTTTAAGTTAAGTCGCTTCATTTTTATTGTAACTACTAGAGATTTTAATCAAAATTGAAGAGTAATTTAAGCACTTGGGAACAAAGCACAGTCAAATCTTCAACTAATTTCAACGTCTAAAGCTGCTTCTCTCAATAGCTCTGAAATCAATTTGGCCCTTGATTGCCAGAAACTGCGCAAATGAAATGGGAACTGTGAATGATTTGTACCATGTGTAATGTGTACTGACAGAGGATGGCATCAAGAATGCTGCGGAAGAGAAATAATTTGATCTGCAAATCATACTTAAAGAAATTTAGAGAAGTAAAATAGAAAACCCTCTCTCATTACTGCAGAAAGTGATGCAAGCTGCTTAAACTGTTCTATTCAACAGAACTCCTGCAGAAAGCCAGATTAGTTGGGTTTAGGAGAAAGTCATCAGTAAGATGTTACCAGAAAAACACTCAGGGAATCGTCATTATCTACTATAGAAATCAGTGATTTCTAGAACAATGAAGGAGTGGTGGGTTTTGAAGCAGAATATAGGGAGCAAAGTCATACAGATATAATTGATTCTTAAATTATATGTTTTATTTCTTAGTGGATACACATACTCCTATAGTTCATGTGGGCAAACTACCAGAAATAGAAGATGGCATAGTTTGTAAATCAATATCAGAGATCATGTATTAAGACAGCTGAAGGAAAATCATGTGCCAGTCTTACAGAATACTTATTTATTTTTAAAACATTTATTCTTAGTTATTATGGATACATAATAGTTGTAGATATTTATGGGGTACATGTGATATTTTGATACAGCGTACAATGTGTAATGATCAAATCAGGGTAACTGAGGTATCCATCACTTCAGGCATTTATCATTTATTTGTGTTAGAAACATTCCAGTTTGACTCTTTTGGTTATTTTGAAGTATACAATAAATTATTGTTAACTATAGTTGCCCTAATATGCTACTGAACACTATATCTCATTCCATCTAACTGTATTTTTGTACCTGTTAATCAACAGAATATTTATTTAAGCATGTTGAAAGCTATTCTGAAATGGTACGAAAATGTTGAGATGCCTTGAAAAGGAACTTTTTACATACCAAATGAGTTTTATCTTTTCATTCTAGTTTGGGAGCAAAAAAGAAAGAAAAAGAGAAAAAAGAAAGGAAAGGAAAAGATAAATTTTATTTTCACCAATTAGAATTTATAAAGCTTTTTAATAAGTCCAGTTTTTAGCCATGGTTGTTGAATGTAAGCTTGGGTCAGGCAAGTTGCCGTACTATATTTTTTATCAGAAGAGTTGACAATGCATATATCCCTTTGGAGTTGGTAATAGATAAAACAATGATATTGTGCTCTCCACTGCAATAATTATATTGACAATAATAAACTATTATTTTTTAAAATTACTAAGTAAGCCATGGTCATTATAAAAAATTAAAAGTATGTAGAGATATCTAACGTAAAAAATGAAAGTTCTACTTTTACATCTCATCCCATAGCCAGAATGACAGTTCAAGTTTTGGCATGGATCCTTCCATATTTTTTCTACTTATATGCACACATAAACAAAGGCACACACACTATAATATGTAGGATCCAATTAAACATATGGTTTATGGGTAATTTTTCACTTGTTAATATATTACTGGACATTCAAGTAGTCTCAGAATTGTTGCTTCACAAGGGCTGGAATGAACATCCTTATACATATATCCTTTTGCAACTTGTGAGAATAGAGAGCCCTAAAATATAATCGCTGAGTCAAAGGGATTGTGAATTTTAAATTAGTATCAAAACTGCTCGATTGACTTGTAAAAATGTACACCCTACCAAATGTATATGGGTGTACCCTTTATTTTACACTCTCCCCAAAACTGAATATGCCAGTTTTGGTTTGTTTCTTCATTCTTCCAGGGTAAAATAGTATTTCAATGAACTTTCAAATATTTTACATAAAATTTTTGCTGCTTCAATTTTCAGTTCATACTTTTGCCTCTTTTAGAATCCCCATTTATTGAATTCTCAGTTCCCACGAATCTTTAACTTTTCCCTTGAGAATACTTAAAAGTTAATAATAATATCTGGTCAGCAATACTTCATACGTCTTTATGCCTCAGTCTAATTCCTTTATTAAGTTAACAAAAAGTTTATTTGAAATCACACATGAATCTAAAATCCTACAATTCTTTGTGGCCAATAACTTTTCACATTTAATTCTCATCTCCTCTGAGAACTTGCTCCATCAATTATATTTTACTTTTTTAATATATATTCAACATTTGCCTTTCCACTGACTCTTTCCCTAAGCCTTAGAATATTCTCAAGTCTCTTCCATTTTAAAAATAACCCTCTCGTGGGGTATAAAATCAATAAAATTACAGAGTGGGCAGCTCCAAACTCCTGTCCCTCCACAGAAATATAAAACAAAACAAAAACAAACAGAAACTGTTGGAACCAACTTTTCCAGGACTCTGGGAAATGAAAGCAGTCAAAGGTTTACAGCAATAAAATGAATGCTGAGTCAAGATAAAGGCAACTTAAAATGAGAGGAAAGTTTTGTCAATTTTACTTACCCTTACCCTACTCTATCCACAGCTGAGTGGTGGTCATGAGACAGCAGCCCACATTCCTAGTGTAGCATCCTGGTCCCTGGTTCCAAAGGAAGTAGAGTATAACTTATTCACAAAATATTGCATTTATCTGTTCTAACTAGTCTCGGTTCTACCCGAAAGATTGACACAAGACAGTGCTCTATATTTTGCTTAACTCAGAACTCATTTATGGCCGAAAATCTGCATGCATTGCTCAAAAACATTGTAAGGTAAATGAAAAACCAGTGGCCACCTGGGGCAAATGTTATGGCATACATAGACTGCCTAAAACATTGCAAGAGAAGCTCGGGGAGAGAGCTGTTATTTTGGGGGGAAATTAGAGCATTCAGAAGTGTCTGGGGAATTTACAAAACCACACACATGCATGAAATATTACTCAGCCTTAAAGAAGGAACTCTTTCTATTTGCAACAAAAAGGATTAACCTAGAGGACATTATGGTAAGTGAAATGAGACAGTCTTTGAAGAAAAAAACCTTCATGAATCCACTTATATGAGGTATCAAAAATAGCCAAACTCGTAGAAGCAGGGAACAGAATGGTAGGTGCCAGGGGCTGGGGGAAGGGGAAAATGGGGAATTATTTTTCAACGCATATAAAGTTTCCATTATGCAATATGAGTAAGTTCTAGAGCTCTGCTGTACAACATAGTACCTATAATTAGCAATATGCTATTGTGTACTTCGAAATATGTTAACAGGATAGATCTCATGTTAACCATGCTCCCAAAAAGCAAACTAACAAAAACGAAAGGAACACAAGGAAATTTTTGGAAGTGATACATATATTTAGTATTCTGGTTGTGTGTATATGCAGATGTCAAAACTCACCAAAATGCATATATAAAATGTGTGCAGGGTTTTTTTTTTTTTTTGTATATCAATTATACCTCAGTAAAGCTAAAAAAGAAGATATATAAAAATATACATAAAAGGAAATGAGAAGGGAATCAAAATGATACTGTTATGGACTGAATTGTGCCTCCCCCCTAAATTTATATGTTGAAGTCCTAAACTCCAGTACCTCAAAATGTGATTGTACTTGGAGGTAGGGTCTATAAAGAGTTAATTAAATTAAAATGAGTTCATCAGGGTGGATCTTAAGCCAATATGACTGGTGTTCTTATAAGAAGAGAAATTTGAACACAGACACAAATTTCTCTTATAAGAAGAGAAATTTGAACACATAAAAAGATAAAAGAAAAAAATATTATGTGAAGACACAGGCAGAATATGACAATCTACAAGGCAATGAGAGGAGCCACTGAAGAAATCAACCCTCCTGATATCTTGATCACAGACTTCTAGACTCCAAAATTGCAAGGAATTTTTTTGTTATTTAGGTCACACAGTCTGTGGTACTTTGATATGGCAGCTCTAGCAAACTATTAATAATAGAGGCACACGACAAAAATCAAATAAATTCTAATGAAGGCAGTGATGGAGAGAATGAGAGGGAAAAAAGGTAAACAACAGGGAAAACAAATAGCAACTTGACAGAAGTAAGATCTTTCTCATCAGTAATTAATTTACATGGAAATGGATTAAAATCTTCGATCAAAAGGCCTAGATTGGAAGAATGGACTTTTAAAAAAACATAATCCAACTATATGCTGTCTAAAAGAGACTCGCTTTTTTTGAATTTTTTGTTTTAAATTTCAGAATATTACATGAGTACAAATGTTTTGGTTGCATTGATTGCTTTTGTGCTGCTTGAGTGAAAGTTATAACTGTGTCCATCACCCAGATAGTGTACATTGTACCCATCAGGTATGATTTCACCCATTCCCTCCTACTCCTTCCCATCTGCATGGTTTCTGGTGGGTTTTACTTCCATCTGTGCACATGAGTGCTGATCTGTTAGTTGTTCTGATTCAATAGTGAGTTCATGTGGTATTTGTTTTTCCAATCTTGTGATACTTCACTTAGGAGAATGGTCTCTAGTTCCATCCAGATTGTTGCAAAAGGTATTAATCCATTTTTTATGGCTGAGTAGTACTCCATGGTATGCATATACCACATTTTATTAATCCATTCATGAATTGATGGGCACTTGGGTTGATTCCACATCTTTGCAATTGTGAATTATGCTACAATAAATATTTTAGTGCAAGTGTCTTTTTGATTAAATGACTTTTTTTCCTTTGGGTAAACACTCAGTTGTGGGATTGCTGGATCAAATGGTAGGTCTACTTTTAGTTCTTTGAGGAATCTTCATACTATTTTCCATAGAGGTTGCACTAGTTTGCAGTCCCACCAACAGTGTAAGTGTTCCTTTCTCTCCACATCCATGCCAGCATCTATTTTTTGGGGACTTTTTGATAAAAACCATTCTCACTGGGATTAGGTGATATCTCATTCTGGTTTTGGTTTCCATTTCTCTGATGATTAGTGATGTTGAGCATTTTTTCATATGTTTATTGGCCATTAGTCTATCTTCTTTTGAAAAGCTTCTGTTCATGTTTTTTCCCACTTTTATATGGGGTTGTTTGATTTTTTTCTTGGTGATTTGCTTGAGTTCTTTTTATATTCTTGTTATTAGCCCTTTATTGGATGAATAGCATGTGAATATTTTCTCCCATTCTGTAGGTTGTATAATCTCTCTAATGATTGTTTCCTTGGCTGTGCAGAAGCTTTTTAATTTAATCAAGTCTCATTTATATATTTTTGTTGTTGCTGTAACTGCCCTAGAGGTCTTCTTCATAAATTCATTGCCAAGGCTGATATCTAGAGGAGTTTTTCCACCATTTTATTCTAGAATTTTTAAGTTTTCATGTTTTAGATTTAAGTCTGTTATCCATCTGGAATTAATTTTTATAAGTGGTTATAAAATCCTGTTTCAATCTTCTACATGTGGCTATCCAATTTTCCCAACACAATTTATTGAATAGGGATCCTTTTCCCCAGTGTATATTGCTGTCTACTTTGTCAAGGATCAGATGGTAATATGTGGCTGGTTTTCTATCTGGGTTCTCTTTTCTGTTCCATTGGTCTTTGTCTCCATTTTTGTTCCAGTACCATGCTGTTTTGGTTACTATAGCCTTGTAGTATAGCTTAATGACTAGTAAAGGGATGCCTGCTGATTTGTTCCTCTTGCTTAAGGTTGCTTTGGCTATTCAGGCTGTTTTCTGGTTGCAAACTAAGGATAGAATTATTTCTTCTCAATCTGCAAAAAATTATGTTGGTATATTGATGGGGATTCGATTAAATCTGTAAATCACTTTGGGTAGTATGAACATCTTAACAATATTGATTCTGCTGATTCATGAGCACGATTTATTTTTCCATTTCTTTACATCATCTGCAACTTCCTTCTGCAGTGGTTAGTAGTAAATATTTATGCACCTAACACTGATATACCCTGATTCATAAAACAAACCCTACTAGATCTAAACAAAGTGATACACAGCAACATCATAATTGCTGGGGATTTCAACACCCCACTGACAGAACTGGTCAGATTCTCAAAGCAGAAAATAAATAAAGAAACTCTGGACTTAAATGGGACTCTAGAGAAAATGGGCTTAACAGACATTTACAGAACATTCTACCCCAAAACTGCTGAATATACATTCTTCTCATCAGCACATGGAACATTCTCTAAGATTGATCACATCTTAAGGCATAAAACATGTCTCATCAAATTTAAAAAATAGAAATTATATCATGTATCTTCTCAGACCAAAGTGGAATAAAATTAGAAATCAACTCCAACAGAAATGCTCAATTATACACAAAGTCATGGAAATTAAACAACCTACTGCTGAACAATTATTGGATCAAGGATAAAATTAAGGTGGAAATCAAAAGATTCCTCTAACTGAATGACAAATGGGCCACAAGTTATCAAAATCTTTGGGATTCAGCAAAAGCAGTCCTATGGGGAAAATTCATAGCCTTAAATGCCTACATTAAAAAGACAGAAAGATCACTAATCAACAATCTAATGAATTATCTGAAGGAACTAGAAAAGGAAGAGCAAACTAAACCCAAACCAAGCAGAATAAAAGAAATAACTAAGATCAGAGCAGAACTAAATGAGATCTAGCACAAGCAAACAAACAAAAAAAGAAAACAGAAAATTAATGAAAGAAAAACATTGGTTCTTTGAAAAGATAAACAAAATTGAAAGACCTCTTGCTAGATTAACCAGAAATAGGAAAGGAATGACCCAGATAAGCTTAATGAGAAATGAAAAAGGAGATATTACAACTGATACCACAGAAATACAATATATCATCTGTGAATACTATAAAAATCTTTATGCATATAAACTCAAAAACGTTGAGGAAAGATACTCACTTTGAATCCAAAGACACAAATAGGCTAAAAATGAAAGGATAAAAAAAGACAATCCCATGCAAATAATAATCAAATGAGCCTGGGTGGCTATACAAGTATCAGACAAGTAGGCTTTTAGTCAAAACTGTTGCTAGAGACAAAGGACATTGTTTATTGATAAAGGGGCCAATTCATAAAAAAGATATGGCAATTGTAAACACACATATATCAAACAATAGAACCCCAAAAGATATGAAGCACACATTGACCAAATTGAATGGAGAAATATACATTTCTGCAATAATAGTTGGACAGTTAAAACTCCACTGTCCATTTTAAGTAATAGATAGAACATCTAGACAAAAAAACAGTAAGGATATAGTGGACTTGAACAAAGTTATAAACTGACTAGACCTAACAAACATATAGAACACTCCACCCAACAACAGCAGTTTACACATTCTTCTCAAATGCACACTGGACATTCCCTAGGATAGACCATATATTGGCCCCTGCCTTAGTCTGTTTGTGTTGGTCCAAAGAAATACCTGAGGCTGGGTAATTTAAAATAAATGAGGTTTATTTGGCTCATGGTTCTGCTGGCTGTAAAAGAAGCTTGGTGCCAGCATCTGCTTCTGGTGAGGGCTTCAGGCTGCTTCCACTCATGGAATAAGGTGAAGTGGAGTGGCTTGTGCAGAGATCACATGGCAAAAGAAGAAACAAGAGAGAGAGGAAGGAGGTGCTAGGCATTTTTTTAAAAACAACTGGCTCTCATAGGAACTAATAGAGCAGGAAGTCACTCACTCTTCCATCCCAGGGAGTCCATTAATCTATTCAGAGAGATCCACCTCCATGACCCAAACACCTCACGTTAGGCCCCACCTCTGACGTTGGGGATCAAATTTCAACATGACATTGGGAGGAACAAACATCCAAACTATAGCAGCCACAAAACAAATCCCAATAACTTAATAAAGATTGAAATCATGCAAATTATTTTTTAACCACAATAGAATGAAACTGGAAATCCATGACAAAATGAAAACTAGAAAATTCAAATATTTGGAAAGTAGACAACACGCTCTTAACCAATGGGTCAAGGAAGAAATCACAAGGAAATTAGGAAATATATAGAAATGAATGAAAACAAAACCACAACATACTAAAATTTATGGGATATGGTGAAGGCACTGGTCAGTGGGAAATTTATAATAGTAAATACCTACATTAAAAAAGAAGAAAGTTGCCAATTCATTAATCCAACTTTACACCCTAAGAAGTATAAAAGAAAGAGCAAAGTAAACTCAAAGCTGGCAGATGGAAAGAAATAATAACGACTAGAATGGAGATAAACAAAATAGATAGTGGAGAAATAATACAGAAAATCAATTAGACCAAAAGTTGGTTCTTTGAAAAAAATCAACAAAATTGACCAACCCTTAGGTACACTGACAGAGAAAAAAAGGAATTAAGTTGCAAATAACTAAAATCAGAAATTAAAGTGGGGACATTATCACTAACATTACAGAAATGAAAGGAATATATGAGAACACTATGAACAATTATACACCAATAAATTAGATAACCTAGATAAAATGAAAAAAAATGCTAGGAACACACATATTACTAAAGCTGACTTAAGAAGAAATAGAAAATGTGAACAAATCTTTACCAAGTAAAGAGATTGACTTTTCAACAAAGAAAAGCCTAGAACTAGTTGGTTTCACTGGTGAATTCTACCAAATATTTAAAGAATTAACACTAATATTCCTCAACACCTTCCAAAAATAGAAGAGAAAAGAATACTTCCTTATTTATATTATAGCCCAGAATTACCCTGATAAAAAAGCCAGATAAAGAAAAATAATTACAGAACAATATCTCTTATGAATATAAATGTAAAACTCTTCAACAAAATATTAGCAAACAAGATCCAAAATCATATTAAAAAGTTTACATTCCGTGGCCAAGTGGGATTTGTCTCATAAATACAAGGGTGATTAAACATAAGAAAACTAATCAATGTAATACATCACATTAATAGAATGAGGGGGAAACCCTACATGATCATCTCTATTGGTGCAGATAAAGCATTTGACAAAATCCAAAACCCTTTTATCATAAGAATATTCATAAAACTAGGGATAGAAAGGCACGTCTTCAACACTGAAAGGGGATTATGGGAAAAACCTAAACCTATAGTTAACATCATATGAATAGTGAGAGACCCAAATCTTTCTTCTTAACATTAGGAACAAGACAAGGGTGCCCATTTCATCACTGCTATTCAACATTGTATTGGAAGTTGTAGCCAGAGAATTAGGAAAGAAAAAAATAATAAAAGGCAACCTAATTGGAAAGGAAGAAGTAAAATGATCTCTTTCTGCACCTGACAAGATACTATGTGTGGAAAACCACAAAGAATCCACAAAATTATTCAACTAAAAACCAAATTCAGTAAAGTTGTGGAGTACAAGATCAGCATGCAAAAATGAGTTGTAGTTCTATACACCAACAATGAGCAATCCAAAATACAATTAAAAAGAGAATTCCATTTATAACAGCATTCAAAAGAATAAAACATGTACGAATACATTTAACCAACGAAGTGAAAGACTTATTCACTGACAACCATAAAACCTTGCTAAAAGAAATTAAAGAATACCAAGACAAATTAAATGACGGCCTATGTTCATGGATAGGAACACTTACATTGACAAGGGGCCAGTACTATCCAGAGAAATCTACAGATTCAATATAATCCATACCAAAATTCCATTTTTACAAATTTAGACGTGGAATAACTGATTCCCCAATTTATATGACATTGTTTTGGGATCCAGATCACCAAAACAATCTTGAAAAAGAAGAACAAAGTTGAAGGACCCACATTTCCTGATTTCAAACTTACTATAAAACTTATTCTACAAAGTTACAGTTATCAAGACAGTGTGGTACTGGCATAAGGATAGATATATAGGACAATAGAATAGAATTTAGAGTCCAGAAATAAACCTATACATCTCTGGCCAATTGATTTTCAATAACAATGCCCAGACCATTCATAGAGGAAAATATCTTTAACAAATGTCTCTGGGACAACTGGTTATCCCTCATGCAAAAGAATAAAATTTGACCCCTTACCTCACACTATATACAAAATTAACTCAACATGGATCAACAACCTAAATATGAGAGCTAAAACCATAAATCTATTGGAAGAAAACATAGAAGTAAATATTCATGACCGTGGATTTGGCCACGGATTCTTGGATATGACACCAAAACCATAAGCAACACGAGAAGTATGAAAAAAATAAATAAAGTTGACTTTATCAAAATTTAAAATTTGTGTATATCAAAGGATATTATTGAAAAATAAAGAAACTATTTGTGAACTACATATCTAAACATCTTGTTTCCAGAAAACAAAAAGCTAAACCACCTAGCCAAAAGTTGAACAAAAGACTTGAATAGACTTTTTTCCCCAAAAAAGATACACGAATGGCCAATAACACATGAAAAGATGCTTATCATTACTAGTCCTTAGGGAATGCAAATCAAAATTTCAGTGAGGTAGTACTTCATATCTATTAGGATGGCTACAATTTTTTTAAAAAGCTAAAAATAACAAGTTTTGGCTAGGATGTGGACAAATGGAACCTTCATACAATGGTTCAGTTGTTGTGGAAAAGTTTGGCAGTTTCTCAAAAAGTTAAATATAGAAATACCACTTGTCTCTGCAATTTCATACCTAGGCATATACCCTAAAGAATTAAAAACAAGTACTCAAACAAGCACATGGCATGCATGTTCATGGCAGGACAATTCACAATAGCTAAAAGGTGGACACAGACTGAATGCCCATCAATAGATGAATGAATAAACAATTTGTGTTATATACACACAATAGAACATTATTTAGCCATAAAATGAAATACTGATATATGCTACAATGTGAATGAACCTCAAAAAAATTAAGCTAAATGAAAGAAACCAGGCACAAAAGATCACACATTCTATTTATATTAAATATCTAGAATAAATCAGTCAATAGAGAAACAATGCAGATTGGTGGTTTCCAGGGGCTGCAGAAGGGGGAATAAGATGAAACTGATTAATGGTTAAGGAATTTTTCTTTGGAATGATGGAAATGTTTTGTAACTAGATGGAAGTGCTGGTTGCACATCACTGTGAATGTACTAAATGCCATTAAATTGTTAATTTAAATTGGTTAATTTTATCTTATATTTTGTGAATTTCATATCAATAAATTATTTTTTTAAATAACACTCTCGTGACCCTGTATCCTCCTCCACCTATCACTTTCTCTTTCTCTTGTTAGTCAAAACTTCTCAAAAAGTAGTGTATATACACTCTTTAAATTCTTCTTTTGCAGTCATTTCTCAACCCACAGCAATCTGACTTCCATTCCAACATCCCTACTCAAAACTGCTCTTGCAAAAGTTTCCAGTGACTGCAATATTTCCCAGGTGGAAATTTGCCATTAATTGTCTTGCTCGACTTCTCTTTTATATTTTATACTCTGCATTGCCCTGTTTCTTCTTGCACTTTTTTAATTGTTTTATCTTGTTCACCTTCCTTAACCATATTCTATTCCTTAACCATGGAACTTGCCTAGGGCTTCCTACTTAGCAATGCTTTTCTCTCTCAGTCTTATCTACTTCATGGTTTGAATGAGAATTTGAACAGATAACAGTTCAAATTAGGAGAATTTGAACTCCTAAATCTATATATCCAGCATTAATCTCTCTCTTGAAATCAAGTGTATATGACCAATTGCCTGCTCATCATATATACTTTGATATATGCCACAGGTTCCTTGAATTTCAAATATCCAAAACTGAAATTCTTATGCTATTCCTTAAACCTACTCCTGCTTCTGTATCCTAGACCACTGTTTATGGCATCACCATCCACTTGGTTACCAAAATCAGAAACCCTGTGTTCATTCTAGGCTTTTCCCTGACATCCAATTAATTTTCCTTCTCATTGTATCTTAAATTCTTCTCATCCTCTTTTCCTTTACTTCCATTGGAATAACCTGGATCTTTCTCCTATAGACTATTTATAATAACCCACAAACCACTTTCTCTGGTTTCTCTCTAATCACACATCACACATCATCTGTAGGAATATAGATTAATACAAAACAGATCATACTGCTTCTATGTTTAGGGCACTTCAGGCATTCTCCATTGCTTACAAAATAAAGCCTCACATTCTTTGCTTGCTACTTAAGGTTGTTCAAAACTTTGTTCTCTATTTCTCGAATCTCATCCCACCCCAACCTGTCTCACCATTGATGGTCTAACAACATCAAACTGCTTATAGTTCTTCTACATGTTTCTCACCTCCTTTCCTTTGCTCATAGTGTTTTCTCACCCTATAAATGTGCTTCCTACCTTTCACTTAGCTTATGGATAACACTTTTCTCATCTTTTAAGATTCAACTAAGATATCACCTACTCCAGAAGCTTTTCCTGAACTGCAAGGTCAGAGAGAAGTGCCCCTTTTCATTTTCCCACAGGATCATAGACATATGTCTAACAACATTCATGTTCATTGAAACCATGTGATTGTCACTGCTTGCCCTCATTTGACTGAGTTGTGGTTTCCATGCTGTCTGTTTCATCCTTGAGGTAGACACTATAGCTCATTTATCTGTGTTCCCAGTGCCTTGTACATTCAATGAATGTTTCTTGAACTGGGGAGTGGGAAAAGCCTCTTAAAGATGGAAGCAGTACCCTCAAATATGTGAAGTGCATAGCTTACATATATTTCACTTAATTCTGTTGTCTGTTGTCCTATGACTTTCTTTAGCTCTTGATCGTCTTATATGCACTCTCTTTCCTGCTACGTTTTCTGACCCATATTTTAGACATGGAAATATTCTTCCTCTGCTAACTCCCTTTGGTGAGAAGTTATTTGTATATGAAAGCCATGACAAAAGTTAAGTCTCCAATTTTGTGGCATGATGACATTTACTGTGCAACACCATCCCTGCAGGAGTAGTACCTAGGAGATACTACTGTTTATCTGTTGTCTTTTTTTTTTGGTTCTATCTTGTAGACTATATACAAAGGTTACATAAAAATCTTTAGACTGCCATTTTGATTTAGGAGATATCTAGTAAAAATATCAAGACAATAATAAACAATTTTTGTATGATTGATATGCACTCCTTATTCATTAACTTGTGTAGACAGAAAAATTCCAGCATAAAAGATGCATCTAAATAGAGAAAAACTATTTTAATAATAGAACCAAGCATATCTGGGTGCTATTAGATATACCTCATAACCCAGCAGAGTAGTAAATGACTGATCTCTCCCCTCATCCCCATTTTATACACAGGGATCAAAAATTTGAGAAAAAAGTTCAAACTTAGGAAGTTCTTAATTGGATATTGCCCTTCTTGTTCGTATGCTTCAGTTGTGGGAAAAAATCAAAGTATGTCTTCAAATTTTGGCTTCCACCAAATATCTAGACCTTTTTTTGATCAATTCTTTTTGGTGATGCACAAAATCTTTATCTCCTTACTGTTGCTAAATACAGATCAGGACAATTAGGGTTTTTTTTAATCAAATTACCCATTATGCTTTCCCACCCATTAGTAATGTAATTGATTGCATTTTAGTTGTTATTTTCAAAACATTGGTATGATAGACATTATCTTACATCTTGTGCTGTAAAACTTCAAATAAAAAAGTTGATTTCCAAGGGTTAGTTTTGCACTTTTAAACACGTGATATTTTTGGTTCCTGTTTAAAACTCTGGCACATTGCACTAGAGGGACTCAACAAGCCATTGTTTGGACTATAATTATTGCTTTTAAAGCATCCTATCTGATCTTAAGAAAATGCCAAAACTGAATTCCAGATAATCTTCTAATGTAGTTCGTATTTTGTCTACAATGAAGAATTACTTCTTAAAGTGTGTTTTTCTTTGTATATTCTTTTTCAAGGTTAGTTTAGTCTGGCACAGATAGGGATAAAAGTGCTTAAGAATGTAATAATTAAATAGTTTTTTAGCACTGAAATTCTTAGACTTTAATTCCAGTTTTAAACAGATTTGGCCAATATATTTTAGTTTTGAGCAGATGTGGGTGAATGAGAAAAATCACTCAGAATTAGTTTGTCTTCCCTCAGACTTGCTATTTATTAGACTACTCAGTTTCAGAGCCAGTGACATTTCTTAAGTATACATTTAAGAAGTAACCAACTAACCAATCAAACAGAAACTTTAGAAACCCGTAAATTTAATTTCTAGGTATATTTTTGTATGTCTGATAATTTACTGTGGATATGTACATATATGAGATCCTATCTTTGATCTCCTCACTGCCTCCCAAAATACCCACCTTGACAATTTTGTTGAAATTGCATTAAGGACTAAGCTTTCCTTGTGATGTTCCTATAAGAAGGTGATGTGGGTTATACATCCTACAGCTGTACATTTATCTAAAGAAGTACAAGTAATAGCATCTTACATCTTACATGGTTATTTCTGAATTTATTGTTAGTAAAAGCAAAATGAAACCAGTTTAAGCATCACAGTAAGATTTATGTGTATAAAAACAAAATAGGATGGTCAATTATACTTCTTGGAATACTCTTCCTAACTCCCAGTGTAAAACTCTGTATCATCTAACACACACTCACCTTCTTTGTGGTAATTCTTTTCCAACTTTATCTTCTTATCAGAAAGAAAGATAATGGCAGGAAGACAACACAGGGATTATCTTGATAAAGTATAAAATCTTTGTTTCTTTTAGGCCAGTTACCCAAAAGGTAAAGAAAAACCTTCTGTAGTATGGTTTCTTTTTTGTTTGTTTTTTATGAGAAGCCCATTTAGATAAGTTGGAGTTTAAACCTGATGAAAGGGGTACTTGAATTAATCAGACACACCAAGAGTGTGTCCAGGATCATGAGTGTACAATACATTAGAGAGGAATGTGAATAAGAAAATCTAGTACCTTGAGTAGGGGAACAAATGACTCTTAGCAACAGTAGAAGTTTTCTGACCATATTAAATAATTTGGACATATCAAGAAAAGCCACAAGTATAGTATTAAGTTATATTGGAGGAAAACATTGTTTTTCTAAACCATTAAGATTAAAACATTCTAGCACCAGGCTATAACAACAGAAGGAAAAAAAATTACAGGACCTAATGATAAGTTGAAAGTGAGAGTTACATCCCAGCCTTTTTAAGGGGAGAAGAACCTGAAATCAGTTAGACATAGAAGAAGTTGAACTTTTAAGATGTAAGTGTGAGAATTTTTTAATTAAGAAAAAGGAAATGGGTTATAGAATTAAAATTAATGCATCATGTAATTTCATTAAGAGAGAATTAATATTTTAGAAAAACTTTGTTTTAACTAGAAATTTTCCTTTTTAATTATAGTGAACTTGATCACATAAAAAATTCCTATATAAATTCTGTTCTGTGAACCTTATCCCAACTTGCATAGACAATCTACCACATGCTTAAACTTTGTGTTTTGTCCTAAATTTTCCTTTTCTTCAATAACAAGTTATTTTATTTCAGGACAAAAATTTACCATACAAGATCCTTTCTCATACAATACTATTCTCCTTTCTGTTTAACCTTTTTTTTATCAAAAACATGTTTTTATATTCTGAGCTTTCTTTATATTTCTCTCTTTCCTACTTATTCGTTCCCCTTTTTCCCCCCATTTTCCCCCTTTTGGTAAAATGGGTATGGGAGAGTAAGGTCAGAAAGATCTTGAGGCTTCTCTAGTCAGTTCAGCATGTCAAAATGCCATATTTTGGGGTAAAGTATTTCTAATTTTCTTCACTGTTACATATTGTTATCTTATAGATGAGAACCATTTTATAATTGTTAGACATGTGTTTTCCTATAATATAATCTTTTTTTGGTTAATTAGAAATGACCAAGTAATTTAACAAGTGTCATTTATTTAATTTAACAAAACTTTAAGGTTCTAAATTATATACAAATTTGTAAATATTTATCCCATTTGCATTTACCTAATTTACCCAATTTATTTATTTATCTTAGCAGTTTGCTTAGATACCAGTTGTCATTTTGAGTTATTTTCTGTTAACCATTTTTACATCCTGTGAATTAGATATATAATACAGACCAGGAATCAAAACATAGTTTTAATTACTACTTTTAAACTCAAAAAATCCTACCAAGAAAACAAAAGTAAGTATTCTAGTAAGACTTGTTATTCTGAACAACGTAACTTCTTTTCTAAGTCTCATAAATATAGTAGAAGTTTCAGAACGCATCCTATTCAACACATTGACTGCCACACTAGAAAAAAAATTCCTCAGGGCCATGGTGTTTTATTACAAAAATAGAATAAAAACTTCAAAAATAAAATGATCCTTTCTAATTTAATGAAAAATGTGTTATTTTTTATTGTTTTCTGTGTATGAGTTACATGCAACTTGAAAAATAGTTCTTGTGGCTCCCAAGGTAAAGAGACATGTGAATTACATATGCTTCATGAGGCCCCGGGCTCAAAACTAGCATGAGTTAAACACAACTCACATGGCAGTTAAGGTGTTAAAGGTGTTAATTAATTAGATCCTTCCAAAATACCAACATTCCCAAACAAAATCTATTGACATTGTAAGGATCAAAGATTACCGGCCCCTCAGAGTTTAGCCAAACTATACGGAGCAAAGGCCCCTGTTCCAAAAATCGCTAACATGAGGCAGATTAATTGATAGGAGGAAAAACAAACTTATTTTAGAATGTATATGTTGGATCCTTCGGAATGAAAACTCAAAGATACAGGGGAAATTGTCCACTTTTGTGCTTGTGTACAACAAAGTATGGACAGCCATGTAGAAATACGATTGGACAAAAAGTTTATGATCTAATGCTGACAGGCTATGTGGGAGAACTCAGGAAGGCCTTTCTGTGTAGATTCTGTTTGGCCTCTCTGAGCATGCATTCCTTCCTTCTGGGTGTGTGGCAGAGCCCTTCTGGAATGGGAGTCTCACAGTCCAAAAAGGTAGGTCAGATAATTACTTTATGGGCAGTTTTTACATAAAATAATTTGAGGTTTCATGGATGACTTTCTGGAAAAGGGATTATGGCTTTTATGAGCCACCTTGGGGAAGAAGGATTCTGGTTTCTGTGGCAATCTTAAGGAAGAATGAGACTAAGAGGCAGAAGGACAATGGAAGGTCTGAGAACTTTTGTTTCTGAGGCCTTCATTTTAGGGTACTGTTTTCTGAACCCCATCAACACAATATCACTTGACTGTAGACTGCAACACCAATCCTTAGCACCTCAAACAATAACAAAAAGTTGTAACATGTTTTCTGTAAAATGAGGATCAGCATTAAGCCATTTTAAAAACAATCTAAACAGTATCAAAACATTTCTAAATTTGAGTGTAAAATTGAGTACATGTAATGCTTCCAAATAGTAAGATTGTTTTGAGATTCTTCTTTTTTTTATTTTTAAATTTCAGAATATTATGGGGGTACAAACACTTTGGTTACCTATATTGCCTTTGCACCACCCAAGTCAGAGATACAAGCATGCCCATCCCCCAGACAAAACTGACAAGCTTAGTTTTGCAGGATAAATAATTATGGGTTGGACATTATTCTGTTTTAGAAGACTGAGGATGGGTCCCCAGTCCCTTCTGGCTTCTAAGGTTTCAGTTGAGAAATCTGTAGTTAGTCTGATAGGTTTTCCTTTTTACGTTGCGTGCTGTTTTCACCTTACTGCTTGAAGGAGTGCCTGTTTCGTGTTTACTTTGGCTAGCTAATAACTGTGTGACGTAGTAATTGCCTCTTCACACTGAGTCTCCCAGGAGTCCTGTGTGCTTCTTATACCTGGATATTGAGATTTCTGGCTAGGCCATGGAAATTTTCCTCTATTATTCCTTCAAATACATTTTCCAGCCCTTGTGTATTTCTTCTTCACCCTCAGGGATGCCTATGATTCTGATGTTTGGCCTCCTTACATAATCCCACATTTCTTATATGCTTTGATCATGTCTCTCACTTCTGTGTTCTTTCTTTTCAACTGATTTGCTTAGCATATAGGAGTTATCTTCCAGCTCTCAGATTCTTTCCTCTGCATGATCCAGCCTATTCTTAAGGCTTCCCACTGTGTTTTGTAGATCTTTGAATGCCTCTTTCATTTCCAGTATTTCTGTTTGGTTTTTCTATAATACTTTAATTTCTTTAGATAATTTTTCATTCATTGCTTGCATTGTTTTGTGGCTTCTTTGTTTTTGGTTTTTATTTTCTCTTAAATTTCATTGAGCTTTCATACAATCCATATTCAAAATTGTTCCTCTGTCATTTTACACATTTCATTTAAGTTAGCATCCATTGCTGAGGAGCTAATGATTTCTTTTGAGGGTGACCTTTCACTCTGATTTTTCATGGTTCCTGTGTTCTTTTCCTGATTCTTTCTCATATGGCCTCTTGATCCAGAGCTGGGGGTGTTAGGGCTGGTTTATGGCCCTGTCTCTAAGTCCCCAAGGATCACTCACTGACAGTGCCAGGGAGAGGAGTGCTGGTACAGTATTGTCTTAGGTGTATTTTAGCAAGTTTGATGAACCTCTTGGGTTACTTCTGACCTGTTGTCTTCACCTCTTCCTGGGGGAGTGTAGTGAGTTTTGTCACCCAGCTTAAGCTTCAAGCTGGTGGATTGTACTTGCGGGTACAAATCCACTGCTCCCTAATAGCTTGAGATTGAAGGCAATATGTTAAGCTGTGGGGTTGTTCCTGCTGTTGGGTTTTTTTTTAATATCATAAAATTGAAAATTTATAATTTGGTCATATATGAACAACACTGAATAGAGGCATTGAGTGTACAATTATTCCATTACTAAGGTTAGTCCACTCCTGCCAAACAGCCTTGATCAGTAGTGTTTGTATTTTTTTTTTTAATTTCAGAATATCATGGG
The DNA here is from genome assembly GCA_023783475.1 of Daubentonia madagascariensis. NCBI lineage: Eukaryota > Metazoa > Chordata > Mammalia > Primates > Daubentoniidae > Daubentonia > Daubentonia madagascariensis. The sequence goes on from JAKFHU010000166.1 coordinate 1,987,130, forward strand.
GGTACAACACTTTGGCCATACACATTGCCCCTGCTCTGCCCGTGTCAGAGCCACAATCGTGGTTATCCCCCAAACTGTGCTCCCCGCATCCATTCAGTGAGAGTTTTTCCCATCCCTTCCACCCCCCTCCCACCCACCCACCCTCTGATGAATGTTATTGTCCTGTCTGATGTAAGTGTTCATCAGTTAGTGCCAATTTGATGGTGAGTACCAGTGGTGCTTGTTTTCCAATCCTGTGACACTTCGCTTCGAAGAATGGGTTCTAGCTCCAACCAGGATAATACCAGATGTGTTAATTCACTATTGTTCTTTATTGCTGAGTAATACTCCATGGTATACATATACCACATTTTATTGATCCACTCGTGTACTAATGGACACCTGGGTTGTTTACACAACTTTGCAATTGTGAATTGTGCTGCTATGAACATTCAAGAGCAGATGTCTTTATTATAAAATGTCTTTTTTTCCTTTGGGTAAATACCCAGTAGTGGGATTTCTGGGTCAAATGGTAATTCTACTTTTAATTCTTTGAGGTATCTCCATATTATTTTCCATAGAGCTTGTACTAATTGGCAGTCCCACCAGCAGTGTATGAGTGTTCCTATCTGTCCATATCCCCACCAACATTTGTTGTTTGGGGATTTTTTGATATGAGTCAATCTCACTGGAGTTAAGTGATATCTCATTGTGGTTTTGATTTGCATTTCCCTGATGATTAGAGAAGTTGAGCACTTTTTTATATGTTTGCTGGCCATTATTCTGTCTTCTTTGGAAAAGTTTCTGTTCATGTCCTTTGCCCATTTTTTAATAGGGTTGTTTGATTTTTTCTTGTTGATCTTCCTAAGTTCTGTATAGATTCTGGTTATCAGCCCTTTATCAGAGGTGTGGCATGCAAATATTTTCTCCCATTCTGTAGGTTGTCTGTTCACTCTAGTGATAGTTTCCTTGGCTGTGCAGAAGCTTTTCAATTTGATCAGGTCCCATGTATTTATTTTTGTTGCTGCTGTGATTGTTTTGGGGGGTCTTCTTCATAAATTCTTTGCCTAGGCCAATGTCCATAAGAGTTTTTCCAACATTTTCTTTGAGAATTCTTATGGTTTCATGTCTTAGGTTTAGATCTGTTATCCATTGTGAATTGATTTTTGTGAGAGGTGAGAGGTGTGGGTCCGCTTTCAGTCTTCTACATATGGCCATCCAGTTTTCCCAACACCATTTGTTGAATAGGGAATCTTTTCCCTAGTGTACGTTTTTTTGGAATTTGTCAAAGATCAGGTGACTGTATGAGGTTGGTTTTATATTTGGGTTCTCAGTCCCGTTCCATTGGTCTACGTCTCTGTTCTTGTGCCAATACCATGCAGTTATTCCTGCTATTGTTGATTGTAGTTTGTATGGAGGAACCAGTTACCTAGGTAATCTGTTGTGTCTGTGGTAGACTCTGGTCCCCCAAGTGGGGTATATGAATGCCCCCAGCTTTGGAGGTGGCCTTGTAGCTCCCAGGGGTTACTTGGACCCTTCACCCCCTGAGGTGGGGGAAGTAGCAAGATAGCTCACAGCTGGGGTGTGAGAGCCTGGGTGTGTGAGCTTTTATGGAGCTCAGAGTTTGCTTATCCAGACACTATGGGAAGCTGCTGATATGGAGTTCAGGGCTATCTCTCTGAGTTTGGAGGGCTGCTCCTGATGGGAGTGACCAAATGGTGCGATTGCTGAGGTCTCTAGCCAGGTTTTTTCTTCCCTGTTCACAAGCTCGGGCACTTTCCTCTCCAATCAGACCTCTCCACCCAAGATGGGCTCTTGAGCTTCCCCACAGTTTTGTGTGTCTGGTTTTCCGGTGTGAGTCTCCATGTGTCACTGGCAGATAGGAAGATCTCCAATTGTGCACCTATTTTCTGCCACTAGACCCCAAGGAGAGGTGGATGGGCCTCTCTATCCCCAGAAATCTCTGCCGGGGGAATGCTCCCACCAGGGGAGTAGTGGCAGCTCAAGGAACTCTTGGATCAGGCTGAACTCCTTATTAAATTGAGTAGGGGTGGGAGCAGCTGCTCTGATTCAGCCTGCAGCACTTGAGGCATTTGGTTTCCATGGGAACCAGTACTTATGCAAATTGAGTCACCAAGGCACAGCAAACTTCAATATGGGCATTCACCAGGGGAGGGAGGGATAGGGACCTGGAGAGTGGGCACTAGGGCCAACCATGCAAGAGAGAGCCAGGGCCAGGCAGGCAGGAACGGATGAATGGGCTGCAAACTGTTTCCAATACACCAGGGTTCTGCAGATGCAGGTCAGCCATGCAGAGAATGCAGCTCTCCTCATCCCACCTGGAGCCTGTGGAGGCAACTACTGGCAGCCTTCAAGAGCTAGCCCGCTGCTCTCCATTCAACTCCTGTGCCCTGGTCTCACTGACTTCCAGGGACAAGGTGCCCAACTCCAAATTCCAGTATACTGTCCCAGGAAGCTGTATCTCAGCTCAGTCCCTCCCCAGCCCAGTACAGTCCCAGCACAGTGCACCCGAGAGTTCAGTAAGGCTCCCACTATTGATTCCTCTCCACAGAGCCTGCTGTCTTGTGCAACGACTTTGCACCAACTCCAGGCTTGTCTCTGAGTGGATGGGAGGTCTGTGGGGATGGTGAGTGTCCACCTGTAGGTCAGATCACACTGCACTAAGCTGGCGAGCGCATCCTTCCCATGCTCTATTCTCTATTGTATTCCCTGCACTCTCTGATCTTTGTGAATGTATCTGCCCATCACCTTTTTTCTTGCACTGAGTGTCTCATGCTGCTTCTCTACAAATTAACAATGCTGTTTTTGGAGTGAGCGATCCACATGTAGGCAGCCATCTGTGCTCTTCACCCCCTTCCCTGGGAGCAGTGAGGTAGGAGGCTTCCACCAGACCTCCATTTTTCTGACCATGTTTTGAGATTTTTCTTGGTTTCTAAGAACCACCACCTTGTTCATCTTAGAATAAATTACTGTATAAAAATTAACAGTTTAGGGATTTTTTTTTCAAATTTTCCTATGCACAGGACTTTTCTATGGCAACACAGTGTACATATAACTGTCTAGCATGTAAAGAGTAGAACTAATCAAGAGTAGGGGAAAACTGAAGCCTCCCATTTGGTTTAAGCTCTTGTAACTACAGATCCTAGAGAGACTTTAAATTCCTAATAGTACTGTTAATATCAGATCATAGAAAGAGTGAGTTAGAGACAGATATTATGTGTACATTTCCACAGACATTGAAGTCAGTGGAAGAAACTGCATCTGCAACTAGGATTAAGAGACAAAAACCAAATATCTTCATAAATGTTTGACCATAAGTTTCTGTTTTTGTGCTTCTATTTACTTGATGTTTTCCTTATTTTAATTTACTGACATTTATTTTTGTTTAGGCTGTCTACATTTTTACCTAGGTAAGGACCTTAAAATTAAATACATGGGTATTTTTGTCAATATCTCAGGAGATTTAGCTGTTGCCATTAAACCATAAATACTAAATTAGTCTTATTTATAAACAATTACACAAAGAGAGCATTTTGGTTTTGGCTAGGATTATAGTTTTATAGTCTTTGTGTCAAACTTTGACACCTTGAAAGCATTAAAAATGACCAGGAAATCAGGCAAAAATGTATGCTGAAAATTTGAAGACATTTTTTATTTTTACCTTACCAATAATAATTCTTTAATAACCCAGCTTATTTACAAAAAAATTACTAAATTCACATGAACTCAAAAAGCATTTGGGTTTATTTAATTAATTTCTGAGCTCTTTCTCATTTATAAGCCAGTCTGGTACCATGTAGACACAACATACAATACGTGTACAAAACACATCTAAACACATACATACACATGCACATGCACAAGCATACAAATTTCCAATAGTTTTACCTCAGAACTCTGTCCATGACATAGTAATACAAACTCACTGGTTTACAAGACAACTGGATCCAGATTAATTCTGACAAAATAGGAGCTTGTTCACATGGCTAAACTTTAGTTGTCCTGATAGGTAATCTAGTAAAAAGACTGTGGATCAAAGTTTTGGGTAAAACAGTTTACATGGCTGTTTGATTTTAAAAAACCTCTTTTACCTTTTTTCCTTCAATTTAAAATAAGTTTTCCATGTTTACATTTTATCTAGAACTGGCTGCAAGATCTCCAAGTGTCCTTGAATTAGTAATACCATAGACACTGAATTTATGTTGACAACAGTAGAAAAATTTAGCAGGTTCAGAGTAGGCAGAAAAGAAAATAGAGAGTTAGAGAGCTTAAGAGACTCAATATTTTAGCTTTATAGTGGCAGGTCAACAATTTGAGCTCTGAATTTTCCTTGATGTAATTTACCTGTCAGTTAAAACATGTGCACAAGATTTGGCCATAACCAGCTGGAATCCTAGAAAAGCTGGCATGCCTTTGAACTGTTCCATTTACACAAATACTTGCAAGTAGAGGGACCATAAACCAACAGCATTGCCCAAAGGGGATCATTTTCCTTGTCTTTCCTCATTTTTAGAGGACTTGTTTCCTGTTTCTCTTTTAAAAAAGAAACTGAACTGTAGTCTAGGGCTTAGTGTAGTGGATCAGAGTGTACTGATTGTGGGAGAGCCTCCACAGTGTTTCAACACTGAATCATTCCCACCTTCTTATGTGCCTCAGTTTCTCCAGGTGTCTACCACCTCTGAGAGGGCTCAAAACACTGAGTGATCAGTTCTTATATGTGTTTCTTGGACTAGCCTTCTTTTAATTAATTTTGTTGGGGGTTCCCTGTAGGGCCACTTTGAGTCATGGATAGTCATCCCAGACATTCCCATTGGGACCCTGGCCACCCAGGGGTGCCTTTGAGCTGGGAGGAGTAGAATTCCCTTTCTCTTTAGAGCTGAGGAACTCAATCTCTCATTTATCTACAGACAGGACATTTTGATTTCTTCTTTCACAAAGCTCAGAAAAGCCAATTGATATCAATTTTGGGAGCAAGAGGAAATGGAGATGACCCTTTAGAATGTACATCCAAATCAAAATTAGGATCCCAATAAACTTCCCAGGAAGAGAACGGACAGCTCAGAATAAACCTGGATCATCAACCAAGATTTGGAATTCCAGGACCCAGGAGGACTTATCAGTTCCAAGAAGAAGCTCAGAGTCAGGGGGATCAAGGGGGCCATCTTGGTACCCGGCAACAAGTTCAGGCTATTCCATCAGGGGGGTCCTGAGTCTTCTCTAAGCCCCACATTGGGTGGCCATCTTGTCAACAGAAAAGAACCCAAACTCTGTAAAATAATTTAAAGAGGTTTATTCTAAGCCAAATATGTGCCATCATGGCCTGGAGAGCTATGCCCCAGAAACCTTGAGCAAGTGGTCTCACCAAGGTTGGATTATAGTTTGGTTTTATACCCTTTAGGAGACAGGAATTACACATAAATTCATAAATCAATACATGGAAGGCATACATTTGTGTGGCCCGAAAAGGCAGGAAATCTCAAAGTGGGGGTTATAGGTGGGTTTAAAGATTCTTTGATTTGCAATTGTTTAAAGAAACGAAGCTTTACCTACACACTTGGAATGTTTTAAGTTGAGATAAGGAAATCTGTTAATCAGAGACAAGCCACCGGATATATACCGAACATATACCAAGGCTCAAGTGATCTGTTAAGTAAATTGATGACCTGCAGGTGTGGAGTAACCTTTGTTTTTACATGGCCTTAGGCTTGTTAATGATTTTTTATCTTATCATTACGAAGAATAACTCCAAAAGGGACAAGGCATAACTAGGCACGTCTGACTTCCCTTCTCCTCATGGCTGGCGACTCAGCTTTAAGGTTTTTTTGGGGGGGTCCATTCAGTTGGCAGAGGGGCTTAAGATTTTATTTTAGTTCACATTCCTTTAGATATGAATGTGACCTATATCCTAGAACACACGTTTCAATTCTTTTTTTCTTCTTTCCTCTTTGTTCTCTCTCCTTTTTTAAAAAAATAGTTCTTTTTTCCCTTTCTTTCCTCTTTTTTCCCTCTAACCCATGTCTTAAAAGATAATCCTAGGATGGCAAATCATTTTTAAGAATTTAAGCAAGAGAAATGGCTTAAATTGCATAAATTCATAATGATCTTCTCTGGAGTCTGATCAAAGTGAGATAAACCTATAGCAACTCCTGTCAGACTCTTAATATTAATGCCACACTTCAAATTGATTTTGTAAAGAGGTGAGACAAACATAGATAGATGAGTATAGTGTATAGTTAGGATAATATAAATGCCTATTTATACTGCACAAAACACAATAAAACTGCAACTATAGCAAGATTACAAGTTACTTAAAACTATTTATGTCTCTACAGGATTTATTTTGAGAAGCATTACACATAGAAAGGCTAAGAGGCACTTAGTAATTACAGGTATATGGCATTTGTTTTTCCCAGAAGGTAAGAAATGGAATTAGTTTCTTGTTCAAGGCTACTAAGTCATTTGCAGAAAGATCAAGAATGGAAATGAAGTCTCTCAAATTCTGTGCCACAATCCAAAGCATGTCACTTTTCATCACAGACTTGCTAATTTAAAGAAAACAATGAATCATAACCAGGTGAATCCTGCAAGGACTTTAAATATTAAGTAATGACTATCTGAGACAGTATTAATAAACAGAAAGGAAAAGTTGACAGAAGTACCAATTACTTTATTTTTTGTCCATCATAGTTGGTACTGAGTGAAATAAAGTACAATCTAGAGGTGGAAGGGACAGTAGTGTAGATGCATTTAAAATATGCAAACAGAGCAAAAAAAACACAGAGAAAAACACTATTGATTTTTATAAAGTTTTTTCTTGGATGTTACAATTGCCAATTTTTGTCTTTTGGCTGAAGGAAGACTGCAAACAGCTAAACCAAGAAACTGATGAGGTGTAAACACTAGGGTTAAAATGGTTCAAGGAGTTAAAACTAGAATGAATCTGAAAAAAAGAAAACCTCTGTTCAAAATTCTAAGACAAAACATAGCTAACCTTATAAAGAACATAATACAATTAAGAAAATGGTATATTTTTTAAATTGATTATTTTTTAGTGCATTATTAGGCTTACAGAAAAATTGAGCAGAAAGTACAGAGAGTTCCTTTATGCCCCTCCTCTCTCAATTTCTCCTATTACTAATATCTTGAATTAGTGTGGTACATTTTTTACAATTGATAAATCAATATTGATACATTATTATTAAATAAAGTCCACAGTTTATGTTATGGTTCATTCATCTTGTACAATTCATGGGTTTTTACAAATACATGATGCCATGTGTCTACCATTACAGTATCACATAGAATATATTTACTGCTCTAAAATATTTCCTGTGTGCCACCTATTCACCCCTTCCTCCTTTGTCCCAAAACCCTGGCAACCACTTATCTTTCCACTGCCTTCATAGTTTTGTTTTTCCCAAAATGTCATATAATTGGAATCATATGGTAAGTAGCCTTTTCGGATTCATTTCCTTTACTTAACAATTGGTATTCAAATTGTCTCCATATCTCTGTGGCTTGTTAGTTAATTCATTTTTATTGCTGAATAATATTCCATTGCATGGATGTAGCATATTTGTCCATTCACCTATTGATAGAAATTCTGGTTGCTTTCAAGTTTTGGCAACTTTTCAAAGACTAAGGAAAATTGAAGACTTCATTTTACTTTGGTTTGTTCCATTTCTGGCTTGCAATTTTTAAACAAAGCTTCTACTAACATACATATGCAGGTTTTTGTGTGGACATGTTTTCAATTCATTTGAGTAAATACCAAGGAGATTAATTTCTGGATCTTATAGTAAGAGTATGTTTAAGTTTGTAAGAATCTACCAAACTGTCTTCCCAAGTATCTTGCACCATTTTGCTCTCCAGCCATGAAAAGAGCTCCTGTTGATCCACAGCCTTGCCAATATTTTGTGTTGTAAGTATTTTGTATTTTAAACATTCTATAGGTGTGTAGTATGCTTATTTTCCATCTGTATGTCTTATTTGGTAAGGTATCTGTTCAGATCTTTTGCCCATTTTTTAATTGAAGTTTTGGGTTTCTTATTGTTGAGTGGTGTTTTTTGTATATTTTGGATATCAGTCCTTTATTAGATATGTGTTTTGAAAATATATTCTCCCAGTCTGTACCTTTTATTTTTATTCTCTTAACAATATCTTTCACAGAAATTTTTAATTTAATTAAGTCCAATTTATCAGTGTTTATTTTCATGGATTGTGCTTGTGCTGTTGTATCTAAAAAGTCATTGCCAAACTCAATGTCTTCTAGATTTTCACCTATGTCATCTTCTAGGATTTTTATAGTGTTATATTTTACATTTAGATCTATAATCCAATATGAGTTAATTTTGGTCAAAAGTGTAAGGTCTGTGTCTAGATTATTGTTGTTGTTGTTGTTGTTGTTTGTTTTTGTATAAGGATGTCCAGTTATTTTAGCCACATTTTTTGAAAAGGCTGTCCTTTTTCCATTGCATTGCCTTTGCTCCTTTGTCAAAGATCAGTTGACTATATTTGAGTGCATCTATTTAATATTTATGGCTCTCTTTTCTGTTTCATTGGTCTATTTGTCTTCTCTTTCACCAATATCACACTGTCTTCATTGCTGTAAATTTTTATAGCAAATCTTTAAGTTGGGTAGTGTTGACACTTTTGCTGGTTTTTTTTAATATTGTCTAATCAGGGTCTTTTGCCTTTTCATATAAACTTTAGAATCAGTTTCTCCATATCCACAAAATAATGGTGGGACTTTAGTTGGGACTGTGTTGGATCTATGGCTCAATTTGGGAAGAACTGGAATCATAAAATTGAGTCTCTCTATGTGTAAACATGGAATATCTCTCCATTAACTCAGATATTTGATTTCTTTCATTAGAGTTCTGTTGATTTGTTCATACAATATTGTATATATTTTGTTAGATTTTTGCCAAATTATTTCACTTTTTTGGTGCTAATGTAAATGGTATTGTGTTTTGTAATTTCAAATTCCAATTGTTTGTTCTACTTGTTCATTCATGGTACATAGAAAAATGATTGACTTTTGTATATTAATCTTGTATTGTACAACCTTGCTGTAATTTCTAATCAGTAATTAGTTCTGGAGATTTTTAAAAATTTATTTTGTTTCTAACTAGCACATAATAATTATACATATTTATGGGGTACAGTGTGATGTTTCAATACATGTATATATTACATAATGATCATATCAGGGTGGTTAGTATATCTATCACCTAAAACTTTTGTCATATCTTTGTGGTGATAACTTTCAAGATATCATTTGTATCTGTCTAGAAATATATAATACACTGTTATTAGCAATAGTCACCCTGCTACATAATAAAACACAAACCTTATTATACCTATATAACTGTAACTTTAAAACCATTGGCCATCTTTCCCCATTACCCCTCCCCCTAGCCTTTTGATAACCGCTATTCTACTCTACTTCCATGAGACCAACTTTTTCAATTCCACATATAAGTGAAATCATATGGTATTTGTCTTTTTGTGCCTGGCTGGTTTCATTTAACTCATTGAACCTCCAGGTTCATCCATGTTGCCACAAATGGCAGGATTTCATTCTTTTTGACATAACAGAGTAATATTCCATTGTGCATGTGCACCACATTTTCTTTATCCATTCATCTGTTGATGGATACTTATATTAACTCCATCTCTTGGCTATTGTGAATAGTGCTGCAATAAACATGGGAGTGCAGCTATCTCTTCAACATACTGAATTCAATTCCTCTTGATATAATCCCAGTAGTGGAATTGCTAGATCATATGGAAGTTCTATTTTCAGTTTTTGAGGAAACTCCATGCTGTTTTCCCATAATGGCTACATTAATTTACATTTTCACCAGCAGTGTATAAAGAGTTCCTTTTTCTTGGCATCCTTGCCACAATTTGTTATTTTTTGTCTTTTTGATTATAGTCACTCTAATTCAGGTGAGGTGATATCTCATTGTGGTTTTCGATTTGCATTTCCCTGATGATTAGTGATGTTGAGCTGTTGAGCATTTTGGCATATATGTGCTAGCCATTTGTATGTCTTTTCTGAGAAATGTCTATTCAGGTCTCTTGCCCACTTTTTAATCAAACTAATTGGGTTTTTTTTCTGTTGATTTATTTGAGTCCCTTACATTTTCTGGATATTAACTGCTTCTCAGAAGCGTAGTTTGCAAATACTTTCTCCCATTCTGTAGGTTGTTGCTATGCTCTGTGGATTGTTTCCTTTGTTGTGAAGAAGTTTTAGTTTAATATAATCCCATTTATTTTTGCTTTTGCTGCCTGTGCTTTTGAAGTGCTGTTCAAAAAATCCTTGCCCCAGATCAATGTCACAAAGCATTTCCCTATGTTTTCTTCTAGACACTCTATAGTTTTAGGTCTTACATTGATGTCTTTAATCCATTTAGATTTGATATGGTGAGAGATGAGGGTCAGGTTTCACTCTGGTGCACGTGAATGTCCAGTTTCCCCAGCAATATTTATTGAAGAGACTATCTTTTCCCCAATGTATGTTCTTGGCACCTTTGTCAAAAATCAGTTGGCTCTAAATATGTGGATTCATTTCTGGGTTCTCTATTCTGTTCCATTGGTCTATGTGTCTGGTTTTATGCCAGTATCATGTAGTTTTGGTTACTATAGCATTGTCATATATTTTGAAGTCAGGTAATGTGATACCTTCAGGGTTTTTTGTTTGTTTGTTATTTCAAAATAGTAAGGGGTACAAATGTTTTTGTTTACATGGATCACTTTTGTAATGCTTGAGTCATGGCTACAGGTGTGCCCCTCACCTAAATAGTGCTCATTGTACCCATTAGGTAGGTTTTTGCAGCTCCTCACTTCCCCTCTCTCTCCTGCTTGATTTCCACTGAGGTGTACATCCCTCTGTACACATGTGTGCTCACTGGTTAGTGTCACCTTAATAGTGAGTACATGTGTGTTTGTTTTTCCATTCTTGAGATAATTCACTTAGGAGAATGATCTCCATTTCCATCCAAATTGTTGCAAGAGGAATTAATTCATCCTTTTTTATGGCTTAGTAGTACTCCACCATATACATATACCACATTTTATTAATGCACTCATGAATTGATGGACACTTGGGTTGATTCCACATCTTTGCAATTGTGAATTGTGCTGTAATAAACATTTGACTGCAGGTGTTTTTTTGATAGAAATACTTCTCCTTTGGGTAAATACCCAGTAGTGGGATTGCTGGATCAAATGGTAGGTCTACTTTTAGTTCTTTGAGGAATTTCCATACTGTTTTCCATAGAAGTTGTACTAATTTACAGTCCCACCAACAGTATATAAGTGTTCCTTTCTCTCTGCATCCACACCAGTGTCTATTGTTTTTGGACTTTTCAATAAAAGCCATTCTAACAGGGGTAAGATGATATCTCATTGTGATTTTAATTGACGTTTCCCTGATGACTAGTGATGTTGGGCGTTTTTTCATATGTTTATTGTCCATTTGTCTACCTTCTTTTGAAAAGCTTCTGTTCATGTGTTTTGCCCACTTTTAATTAATTAATTTATTTATTATCATTATTATTATTATTTTGCTTACTTGCTTGCCTTCTTTGTAGATTCTGGTTATTAGCCCTTTACTGAATGTGTAGCTTGCGAATATTTTCTCTCGTTCTGTAGGTTATCTATTTGCTCCATTGAATATCTCCTTAGTTGTGCAGAAATTTTTTAGTTTAATCAAATCCCAGTTATTTACTTTTGTTGTTGCTGTAATTGCCATTGGCATTTTGTTCATAAATTCTTTGTCTAGGCTGATATCTAGAAGAGTTTGTTAGTTTGTTTGTTTGCCCAGGATTGCTTTAGCTATTAGGGGTCTTTTGTGTTCTGTATGAATTTTAGGATTTTTAAAAAATATTTCCATGAAGAATGTCATGATATTTTGATAGGTATTTCATTGAATCTGTAGATCAATTTGGGTAGTATAGATATTTTAAGGATATTAACTCTTCCAATCCATGAACATGGGATATCTATTCACTTATTTGTGTCTTCTTCAATTTTTATCATCAATGTTATAAAGTTTTTAAAAATAATTTTTATTGACACATAATACATGTACATAGTTTTGGGGTACATGTGATAATTTACTACATTCATATAATTTATAAAGTTCAAATCAGTGTACTTTGGATGTCCATCACCTTAAATATTTCTCTTATCATTATGCTAGAAACATTCAAATTATTTTCTGCTATCTATTTTGAAATGTACAATAGACTATTGTAAACCATAGTCATTTTAAAGCAATTTATATTAGAACACAAAAAAAGAATAGAAACAAATGAAGAAAAATGAAAAAAATCTACACTTTAACTTCATCCTTCCTACATTTTGACTTTTATTTGTCTTAATTTACACATTTTTATATTACCTATTTTTAACAGGTTGCTGTAGCTGTTATTGTTTTTGATAGATTTGTCTTTTCTGTTTCATGCTACATTTATGAGTGAATCACACACCACAGTACAGGGTTTGTCCATTACTTAATTTTACCAGTAGGTTTCATCCTTCAAATCCTTTTTTGTTTGTTTGTTTTGGCATGTTAGTGTTTTTTCTTTCAGATTGAAAAACTCCTTTTAGTATTTCTTGTAAGATAAGTATTTATGGTGGTGAATTCTCTCAGCTTTTGTTTGGCTGGGAAAATTTTTATCTCTCTTTCATCTTTGAATAAGAACTTTGATGGATACAATATTCGTGGGTGGCAGTATTTTTCTTTCAGCACTTTGAGATTTTCTTTCTTCATGTTTCAATATTGGTAGGTTATATATGTCTAAGAATTTATTCATTTCTTCTATATTTTCAAATTTGTTGGCATATAGTTGTTCTTAATAGTCTGTTATAATCCTTTGTATTTCTTTTGTATCAGTTGTTATATCCCTTTTTTCTTGTCTGATTTTATTTATTTGATTCTTCTCTCTTTTGAAGTTTAGCTAAGGGTTTGTGGATTTTGTTTATTTTTTCAAAAAACAACTCTTTGTTTCACTGATCTTTTGTATTGTTTTTAAATCTTTATTTCATTTAGTTATGCCCTTATCTTTGTTATTTATTTTTTCTTCTAATTTTGGGTTTAATTTTGTTCTTGTTTTTCTAGTTCCTTGAGGTGTAATGTTGGATTGTTTATTTGAGATCTTTCTACTTTCTTGATGTAGGTGTTTATTGCTGTTGACTTCCCTCTTAAAACTGCTTCACTTTACCCCATAAATTTTTGAATGTTGCCTTTCATTTTTATTTATCTCAAGGAATTTTGAAATTTTCTTTTAATTTCTTTATTGTCCCCTTTGTTGTCCAAGAGGAAGTTGTTTAATTTCCTAGTATTTGTACAATTTCCAACATCCCTTCTGTTATTGATTTCTAGTTTTCTTACATTGTGGTTTGAAAATATTCCTGGTGTGATTTCAGTTTTTAAAAATTTGTTAAGACTTATTTTTTGTGATTTAACATGGTCTATCCTGGAGAATGTTTCATATGTTGTTGAGAAGAATGAATATTCTGCAGTTGTTGGTTTGAAAGTTCTGTAAATGTTAAGTACATTTGGTCCAGAGTGCAGCTTAACTTCAACATTTCTTTGTTAATTTTCTGTCTTAATGATCTGTCCATTGCTTAAATTGGGTTCTGAAGTCCTCTACTATTATTGTGCTGCAGTCTCTCTCTCTCTTTAATTCTAATAATATTTGCTTTACATATATGGGTACTTTTGTGGGGATGCATGTAAACTTAGAATTGTTATATCCTCTTGATGTGTTGACCCTTTTATCATTATATAATAACCTTTTTTTAACCATTCTTGACTTGAAGTTTATTTTATCTGACAGAAATATAGCTACTCTTGCTCTTTTTGGTTTCCATTTTCATGGAATATCTTTTCCTATCCCTTCACTTTGACTATGTGTATATTTACAGGTGAAGTGAATTTCTTGTTGGCAGCATATTGTTGGGTTTTTAAAAATTCATTCAGCCAATCTATGTCTTTTAATTGTAGAATTTAATACTTTAACCTCCAAGGTTATTATGGAAAGTTAAGGGTTTACTCCTGCCATGTTGTTATTTGTTTTCTCATGGTTCTGTATATCCTTTCTTCCTTTTTTCTCTCTTTCTGTCTTCTTTTGTGCTTTAGTGATTTTCTCTAGTAGTATGTTTTGACCCCATGCTATATATTTTTGATGCACGTATTACAGATTTTTTACTTTGTGCTTATATGATGCTTTCAAAAAACATCTTGTAGTTATAACAGGTTATTTTAAACTGATAACAGCTTAACTTTGATTACAAAGAAAATTTATAAAAAACAAACTCTATACTTGAACACCTTCCACATTTTGACTTTTTGATACTTCAATTTATATATATTTTATATTACTTATCTCTTAAAGTATTGTTCTAGTTATTGTTGTCTTTGATCATTTTTTGTCTTCTGATCTCACACTAAAAATATAAGTTGTTTACACACCACAATTCTCCTATTAGGGTATTTTGAATTTGTCAGTATAATTATTGGTATCAGTGAATTTTATACCTTCAGATGAGTTCTCCTTACATGTTAGCATCGTTTTCATTCAGACTGATGAACTTCCTTTAGCATTTTTTGTAAGACTGGTCTAGTGTTGATGAATTCCCTCAGCCTTTGTTTGTCTGGGAAAGTCTTGATCTCTTCATGTTTGAGGATAGCTTTGCTGATTACTGTATTCTTGGCTTGCAGGGTTTTTATTTTTTCCTTCAGAACTTTCAATATGTGATCTCACTCTCTCCTGGCCTGCAAGGTTTCTGCTGAGAAATATGCTGAAAGCCTTATTTGGACTTCATTGAATATGATTTGTTTCTTTGATCTTGATCCTTTTAGTGCTCTTTCTTTAGCTTTAATTTTTGATAATTTGATCATGACGTGCCTTGGGGGAGTTTTCTTTGGGTTGAATTTGATTGGTGGCTTCTGAGCTTCCTGGACCTACATGTCTGCATGCTTTGCTTTCTCCAAATTTGAGAAATTTCAGCCATTATTTCCTTATATATGTTTTCTCAACTTTTTTCTCTCTCATCTTCTCTGGAAACTCCTATTATGCAGAGTTTAGTTGGCTTGATGGTTTTCCATAATTTCTATAGGCCTTCTTCAATCATTTTCATTCTTTTTTCTTTTTGTCCCTCTGACTGGGTAATTTCATATGTGCTGTCTTTCAGCTTGCTAATTCTTTCCTCTGTTTGATTGTCTGTTTTTGCAGCTTTTTAATGAGTTTTTAGTTCAGTTATTGTGTTACTTATTTATAGGATTTCTGTTTGGTTTTAGAAAGTTGTTTCTATTTCTTTGTCAAATTTCTCATTTTGGTTCCTAGATTGTTTTCCAAATTTTATTTAATTTTTTATCCCTTTTTAATTTTGATTCCCTGAATTTCTTTAAGATGATTATTCTGAATATTTTGTCAGACATTTCATAGATCTTTAATTCTTCTGGGTCCATTACCAGAGCTTTGTTGATTTCTTTGGATGGTTTTATATTTCCCTGAGTTTTCACAATCCTTGTTTCTTTCCCTTGATGATTGCACATTTGAGGAGATGGCCAACTTTTCCAGGTTTTGAAGGTATCCTTTGGTTGTGTTAGACATTTATTATTTAATATCTGAACTTTATGTTTGGACTGCTGTTACTTCTTAATCTGGGGAAGATTTAGAGTGAACACTAGAATTTAAATGCTGCACTGGAACTAAATCACTGCCCTGCTGTTGTTTCATTATTTGAGGAAATACTTATTGAAAGTGCTGGAACCTAAACACTATACCAAAAGTTAAACACAGACCTTCAGTTGTTTCTGGGTCTAGGGAAGACTTATGTGAGCACTGGAACTTAATCTCTGACCTTTCAGTTTTTTCTGCATCAGGGGAAAACTCTACATCTGGGCTTTGTTCAAATCCTGGCCAGAGATTTGAGCCTTTCCAGAGATCATGCCACTTTCAGCACTATGGCACCAGCCAGTATTTTTGGTATGGCATCCCCACTGATCAGATTGCAAAGCAGCTGCCAAGATCCACATGATAGTTGCTGCAATCTGCACCTCCAATTTTTTCTGCAACTCACCCTAGTTCATTTAGCCCCCCTGGAATGCTGAATGCTTCTTGATTGGATTGTGGCAGACTCTTACAAGATTCTCACATGGCTTGGAGATCAAATTCCACCTCAAATTCCTACCTCTCACTCGAGAAATGTGAACCTAGAGAAATTCCATATGAGTGGCCTTATGCAGTCTTGAGGGAGGGCTTGGCATGGTATTGAGCAGGATTTTCTCTACAGGTCCAGGTTTTCTCATTTCTGTGAGCCCAGGGGATTTTTCCACATGTTCCCCAAATTGTAGTGAATTCAGGGTGGTATTCTTTGTCTTTGAATAGTTTCTAGTTGTACTTTTTGAGGGGAGCAATGCTAAGGTTCTTCCATTCTGCCACCTTGCTGACATTACTTCAAGATTCCCCTTAGGAATTTCTTTTGTTGATTCTTTTGAGATTAATACACAGATAATCATGCCATCTGCAAACACAAAAGGATGTTAATTTTTCTTCTTCTAATCTTCTGTTTATCTTTATTTCCTTATCTTGTATTATTATATTAGCTAAAACTTCCAGCATAATGTTGAATGGGAGTGATGAAAAGTAACATACTTGCTCTTTCCTGTTATTAGAGGGAAATCATCTAGTTTCTTCTTATCAAGTATGGTGTTAGCTGTTGTTTGTTTTGTATGTTTTCTGTATTAATTTGAGGATATTCCCTCCATTCCTAGTTTGCAGAAAGATTTTTATTATGAATTGGCGTTGGATTTTGTCAAATGATTTTTCTGCATCTATTGATATAATAATATGATTCTTCTTTTCTTGTTGATGTGGTAGATAACCTTAATTGAATATCAAATAACTGGAACAAACCCAACTTAGCCCTATTCTGAAATTCCTTTTATATATTGTTGGATCCAATTTGCTAATATTTTGTAGATTATATATATGTGTGTGTATATATATATATATATTCACAGAAATATTGTCTGTAGTTTTCCTTTCTTGTAATGTCTTTGTCTAGTTTTGGTATTATGGTAATGCTGGCCTCATAAAATTAGTTAGGAAGTATTCCCTCTGTTTTTAGTTTCTGGAAAAGAATGTAGAGAATGGTGCAATGTCATCTTCAATTATTTAGTAGAATTCACCAGTTAATCCAATTGGACCTGGTGCTTTATATTTCCAAGAGGCCTTAATAATTTATTAAATTGCTTTAATAGATATAGGCCTATTTAAATTATGTATTTCTCCCTACATAAGTTTTGGTATATTATGTCTTTCAAGGAATCAGTCTATTTCATATAAGTTATGAAATTTATGGACATAGAGTTCATAAAATTTTATCATTTTTTCAAGATTTGTGAGTTCAATAGTGAGTTCCCTTCTTTCATTTTGAATATTAGTAATTTGTGTGCTTTCTTTTTTTCTTAGTTACCTTGGCTAGAGGCTTATTGAGTTTATCTTTTCAAAGAACCAGATTCAGCTTTTGTTTTCATTGATTTTCTCTGTTGATTTCCTATTTCCAATTTCATTAATTTCTGCTCTAATTTTTATTATTATAATTTTTCTATAGATATATTTGATTTGATAATATTGTGTTGAGGATTCTTGTATCTATGTTTATGAGAATTAGTGATCTGTAGGTTTTCAGTTTAAAATATTTTTGTCTGATTTTGATATTAGAGTAATGTTATGGTAGAATGTGTTAGGACATAGTCCCTCTGCTTCAATTTTTGGGATGAGATTGTAGGAAATTAGTGTCATTTATTTTGTAAATATTTGGTAAACTCACCAGTGAACCCATCTGGACCCAATGCTTTCTCATTTGGAAGATTATTAACTTTGATTCAATTTCCTTAATAGATATAGGCCTAGTTCTTTTTTTTTGTGAGTTTTTGTAGAATTTGTCTTTCCAGGATGTGGTTAAGTTTATCTATGTTATCAAATGTATGGGCATAGAATTGTTTAATATTTCTTTATTATCATTTTAATGTGCATTGAATCAGTAATGATGGCCCTCTTTCATTTTCAATGATAGTAAAATTTATATTTTCTCTCTTTTTTCTTAGTTTATTTGGCTAGATGTTTATCAATTTTGTAATCTCTTCTCAAAGAACTGACTTTTGATTTCATTGACTTTCTCTCTGGAATTCCTGTTTTTAATTTATTTCAATTCTGCTTAATTTTTATTTCTTTTTATGCTTACTTTGGTTTTAATTTGCTCCTTTTTTCTCATTTCCTAAGATGGAAGTGTAGATTACTGACTTTATATCTTTCTTACTTTCTAATATATGTATTATATGCTATAAGTTTTTTTGCCATTGCATTTGGTGTATTCCACAAATTTTGATATATTTTCATTTACTTCAAAATATTTTTAAATTTCTCTTGGGTCTTCCTTTGACCCATTTTTCCAGTCATCTCTTTGTTATTTATTTTTAGTTTAATTCCATTGTGGTCTGAGAACATACTTTTGTATGATCTTTATATTTTTAAATTTATTACTGTTTATTATATGGCCCAGAATATGGTCTATCTTGGTGAATGTTCAATGTGAGCTTGAGAAGGATGTGTATTCTGCTGTCATTGAATAAAATGTTCCATAAATGTCAATTAGATCTATTTTATTGATGGTGCTATTTAGTTCTACTATGTCATTATTGATTTTCTGCATGCTAGATTTCTCCATTTCTGATAGAGGGGTGTTGAAGTCTCCAACTATAATAGTGGATTTATTTATTTCTTTTTGCAGTTCTATCAGTTTTTGCCTCATGTATTTTGATGCTTTATTTTGATTAATGTTAGCATGTTAAATATTTTTCTATCTCTTTACTTTTTAAGAATAACATATTGAAAAATTATAGCAACATATTGTTATAGTTTGATTATTTTTCCCCTCCAAATCTTATGTTGAAATTTGACCCCCAATATTGGAGGTAGGGCCTAAACAGAGGTGTTTGGGTCATGGGGGCAAATCCCTCATAAATGGCTTTGTGGCATCCTCATGGTAATGAGTAAATTCTCACTCTATTAGTTCCCATGAGAACTGATTGTTAAATAGAGCCTAGCACCTTCCACCTCTCTCTCTCTCTCTCACCCTGTGATCTGTACATACCTGTTCCCCTTTGCCTCCTCTTCCCCTTCTGTCATCAGTGGAAGCAGTCTGAGGCCTTAACCAGATGCAGATGGTGGTGCCATGCTTCTTGTATAGCCAGCAGAACTGTAAGCCAAATAAACCTCCTTTCTTTATAAACTTCTTAGCCTCAGGTTTTCCTTTATATCAACATAAGTGGACTAAGACACATGAATTTATGGGATACAAAATAATGTTATGATTTTTTAATGCATTATGAAATGATTAAACCAAGTTAATTGACTTTTAATTTCTCTGTGTCTTTCTATATAAAGTAAGTTTCTTCTAGACAGCACATAGTTGGGTGTGATGGTTAATTTTATGTGCCAACTTGATTGGGCTAAGGGAGGCCCAGATAGTTGGTAAAACAATATTTTGGGTGTGTCTGTGAGGGTATTTCTGGAAGACATGAGCATTTGAATCAGTAGACTGAGTGAAGAAGATCCATTTGCACCAACGTGGGAAGGCATCATCCAATCCGTTGAGGGCCTGTATAGAACAAAAAAGTGAAGAAAGGGCAAATTCTGTCTCTCTTTCTCCTTGATATAGGACATCTATCTTCTTCTGCCATTGGATATCAGAGCCTCTGGTTCTTGAACCTTCAGATTCACACGGAATTATATGATTCGTTTTTCTGGTTCTCCAGCCTGTAGACAAAAGATGATGGAACTTCTCAGCCTACATAATAATGTGCACCAATTCCCATAATAAATGTTTCTATACAGGTGGTCCCCGGGTTATAGACAAGATACATTCCTGAGAATGTCTTTAGGTGGGATTTGTACATAACTCCTATCCCTGTTGAACAGCACATATACAGTAATAATAATGTATAATAATAACAACAATATTATAATGGCTCATATGTGATAATAATAACACAGTATAATACTGTAATAATAATAATATCCCTGTACTATAATAATAAGTTACAGAAACCATTGTGCTTCTTCTTTTAATTCAAACAACCAGAATATAAAAACGAACTCATGCAAAATGTTTAGATAAAAGATAGGAGAAATTTCAAAAAAGAACGTTAAAAGTTAACACTTACCTAATGTTGCATCAATGCTAGGCTAATAGGAATGTGACACTTATTTTGATATTCTAACCAAATCAACAATGAGCTTTCCATTTCAATAATTAATCCATTACACTGCTTAGTAATAATTGATGCTTTCTTTGAAGCACTGCTTTTCACATGTTCCATTATTCTCACTTTGTCCTTTATAATTGTTCTGATAGTTGAGCAACTGAAGCCCAATGCTTTCCCCATGAATGACGGCATCTGGCCTTTCTCCAAATGCTTAATCATTTCTACTTTCCTTTCCATTGTAATCACCTTTCTCTTTGCTGCAGGCTCACCTGGACTTGTAGTGGACTTTTGCTTTGGAGGCATAATCATAGGGGTAAACACAGAATCATAAAATTGAGTTAAAAGTTAAGACAAAAGTGATACTCTCCATAAGCAACTGTATAAACAATGAGACTAGCCACTAGCATAAATATGCTGCACCAATGAACCATTTCCTGAATTAATTTGTATAATTTTGTATTATCCTTATGGGGAGCCTTGGGAGCACATTTATAAGTATGGAATGCCATAAGTCAGATCATCCATAACCCAGGGACTGCCTTTATATCAATATCAATATAGATATATTGTATTGGTTCTATTTCTCTGGAGAACTCTTGTTAATGCAGCTGGGTCTCGTATTTTTGAATCTACTCTGTCTTGTAATTGGTATATTTAGACCATTGAAGTTTAAGACAATTATTGATATAGTTGGATTAATAGCTACCATATTTGTTACAGTTTATTAATTTTTCTCATTCATTTTTTCTTTGTTGTTTTCTACTCTTTCTCTGATTTTATTTGAGCATAGTATATGATTCCATTTTTCTCTTCTCTTAGCATATCAATTATACTTTTTAAAAATGTTTTTCAGTGGTTACGTTAGAGTTTACAATATACATTTACAATTAATTCAAGTCCAATTTTAAATTATCACAGGTAATGCAAATACTTTATAAAAGAGTATTCCCAATTCTTTCCTGATGTCCCTCACAACATTATTTTCATTCATTTCACTTATACATAAACTATAATCACAGAAAACATTATTGCTATTATTATTTTGAACAAATTGTTATCTTTTACAACAATTAAGAATAAGAAAATAAAAGATGTTAATTTACCTTCATTCACTCCTTCTCTAACTTTCTTCCTTTCCTTATATAGATCCGAGTTTCTGATCTGCATAATTTTCCTTTATTCTGAAGAATATTTACCTATCTTTCTTTTTTTATGGAGATATTTTATTTTGAAAAGACATTTACAAAAGGGAAGGACACTATTAAAACAAGGAGAATTCTCTGATCATAAATCTGCAAGCATATCTGAAGAATTTCTTTCAAAGCAAATGTACTGGTGACAAATTCTCCCAACTTTTGCTTGTCCGAGAAAGTCTTCATTTCTCTTTTACTTTAGAAGGTTTTTTTTTAAATCCTCTTTTCCAAGGATACAGAAGTGTGGTTTGGTTGATTTTTTTCTTTCAACAGTTTAAATAGTTCGCTCTACTCTTTTATTTTTTATTTTTTGCTTATTTGGTTTCTGAGAAAAAAGATTGATATAAATCTTATTCTTGCTCCTCTGTGGCTATAAAGGTTCCTCCACTTCTGGATTCTTTCAAGATTTTCTCCTTATCTTTGCTTTTCTGCTTTTTGAACATTATATGCCTAGGTGTAGTTTCTGGTATTCTGCTTGGTGTTCTTTGAGTTTCCTGGATCTGTGGTTTGGTGTGTCTCAATAATTGTGGAAAATTCTCCGTTATTTTTACATTATATATTTCCTATGTTCTTTTCTCTCTTTATTATCCTTTTGGTATTCCCATTATGCATATTTTATACCCTTTGTAATGGTCCCACAATCCTTGTATATTCTGTTCCATTTTTTTATTCATTATTTTTTCTCTTTCCATTTCAGTTTTGGAAGTTTCTCTTAAAAGATCTTCAGGCTCACTGATTCTTTCCTTGGTTATGTCCATTCTGTTGATCAGTCCATCAAATGCATTCTTCACTGATTTTAGGGTGTTTTTTATTTCTAGTATTTCCTTTTGATTTTTTCTTGAAGTTCCATTTCTCTGCTTACAGTAGTCATCTGTTCTTGCATATCCTCCACTGTTTTCATTATATCCCCTAACCTATTAATCATAGTTATTTTAAATTCCTGGGTGATAGTTTCAAAATCTCTGCCATATTTGAGTCTTGTTCTTGCACTTGCTTTCTGTCTTCAAACTGTGATTTTTATCTTTTAGTATGCTTTGTTTTTTATTGAATGTCAGACATGAAGCACTGGGTAAAAGGACATGAGGTAAATAGTCCTTTAGTGTAAGGATTTTGCTTAGCTGTCCAGTAGTTTGTGTTTACTGCTTGCTGTAGCTGTAGGGTTCAGAGTCTAAAATTTGCTCTGGCATCTTTTTGTTTTTCTCCCCTTTTGTTTTTGAGTTTTCCTAGAGGTGTCTTAAATAAGATCTGAGGTGTTTGTCTCTCTTCAGTTGTATTCCACTGTTATAATACAGGAGCCCTATTAATGTAGTGGTAAGGTTGAGGGAAAAGGGAGGTTTTCATGGTCCTATAATTAGGTCTTAGTCTTTTAGACAGCCTTTGTACCTGTGTTGTGACTTTTTTTTTTTTTTTTTTTTTGGTATATGGTGAAATACAGGGATCTAGTTTCATTCTTTTGCATATGGATATCCAAGTTTCCCAGCACCATTTATGAAAGAGACTGTCCTTTCCCAATGTATGTTCTTGGTGAAAATGAGTTGGCTGTAAGTATGTGGATTTATTTCTGGGTTCTCTATTCTGTTCCATCGGTCTATGTGTCTGTTTTCATGCCAGTACCATGCTATTTTGGTTACTATAGCTTTGTGGTAGTCAGGTAGTGTAATGCTTCCAGCTTTGTTCTTTTTGTTTGTTTGTTTGTTTTGTTTTTGTGGGGTTTTTTTAAGAGGACATGGATGATGCTTTCTTTTTGTATTTCAGAATATTATGGGGTACACACATTTGGATTACATAATTTGCTTTTGTACAGTTTGAGTCAAAGTTGTAAGTGTGTCCTTCACCCAGACAGTGTGCCTTGTACCCATTGGGTTTGAATTTACCCATCCCCTTCTCCCCCCTCCCACTTACTTGACTTCCATTGAGTTTTACTTCCATATGTGCACATAAGTGTTGATTGATTAGTTCCCATTTAGTATTGAGTACACGTGGTGTTTGTTTTTCCATTCTTGTAATGCTTCATTTAGAAAGGTCTCCAGCTCCATCCAGTTTGTGGCAAAATATACTAAATAACCATTTTTTATGGCTGAGTAGTACTCCATGGTATACATATACCACATTTTATTAATACACTCATGTATTGATGGGCACATGGGTTGTATCCACAACTTTGCGATTGTGAATTGTGCTGCTATAAACATTTGAGTGCAAGTGTCTTTTTTATAAAGTGTCTTTTTTTTTGGCAAATACCTAGTAGAGGGATTGCTGGATCAAATGGTAGGTCTACTTTTAGTTCTTTGAGGTATCTCCAAACTACTTTCCATAGAGGTTTTACTAGTTTTCAGTCCCACCAACAGTGAATAAGTGTTCCTTTCTCTCTGCATCCATGCCAGCGTCTGTTATTTTGGGAGGACATGAAACTATAAGAATTCCAGAAGAAAATGTTGGAAAAACTCTTACAGATATTGGCCTAGGTAAAGAATTTATGAAGAAAGACCCCAAAGAAATCACAACAAGATAAAAATAATAAAAGGGACCTGATGAAATAAACAATTTCTGACAAAGCAAACACAGTCAATAGAACAAATAGACTTCTACAGAATGGTGAGAGAAAAATTTGCATGCTATCAATCCAATAAAGGGCTGATTACCAAATATACAATAGACTCAAGCAAGTCTACAGAAGAAAAAATCAAACAATCCCATTAAAAAGTAGGCAAAGACACGAACAGGAACTTTTCAAAAGAAGATAGACTGATGGCCAGCAAACACATGAAAGAATGCTCAAGGTCTCTAACCATCAGGGAAATATGCAAATCAAAACCACAATGAGATATCACCTAACTCCAGTAAGAATGGCTTCAGCTTTGTTCTTTTTTCTCAAGATTGCTTTAGCTACTTGGGGTCTTTTGCAGTTCCATACAAATTTTAGAATTGTTTTTCTCTATTTCAGTGAATAATGTCATTGGTTTTGGGATAGGGATTACATTGAATCTATACATTGCTTTGGGTAGTATGGTCATTTTAACAATTTTAATTCTTCCAGTAAATGAACATGAAATATCTTTCCACTTTTCTGTGTCCCTTCAACTTCATTCATGAGTGTTTTATAGTTTTCCTTGTCAATATCTTTCCCTTATTGGTTTACTTTATTCTTAGTTTTTTTGTAGCTATTATAAATGGGATTGCTTTCTTGATTTCTTTTTCAGATTGATCACTATTAGCATATACAAATGTTAATGATTTTCTTATGTTGATTTTGTATCCTGCAATTTTACTGAATTTGTCTATCGGTTCTAAGAGTTTTTTTGGTGGAGTCTTTAGGTTTTTCTAAATGTAATATCATGTTATCTACACACAAGGCTAATTTGACTTCTTACTTTTCAGTTTGGATGACATTTATGTCTTTTTCTTGCCTAACTGTTGGGGCTGGGACTTATAGTACTATGGTGAATGGAAGTGGTGAAAGTGTGCAAACTTGTCTTGTTGATTGGATAGAATTTAAATTTAATCATAGAAAGGAACTTAGCAGTGTGGTAATATTGATGAGACTGCTTCCTCATTCCCATTATAATTATACCCAAATAGTTTTCTATGTTAAGATCATACTTGGAACTATTTAGAATAGACAAAATGGTATAAGTAACTGCCACAGGATAGAAATAAAATGTTAAAAAAAAAAGAAATTATATGGAAATTATATGGTGGAAATGAAGATTAATATGTTTATTAGGAAATAATGTGAATGCTAGCATTTTATTTCATTTTTATTAGTGACTATGATCATATAGTAGTAAGCAAATTTAATTTGTATAAAAGGTCCAAGTTTTGAAGTAATATAATAATAATATTAAATAAATATTTGAATATAGATGGAGCTCCCAGTTGATTCAGTAATTGAATGTTTTCTAATACAAAGAGATAAACTGGAACAAAATAGTGCTTCATAGCACTGAATTTGGAGCCAGACTGTCTATGTTGTTATTCTTACTCTGCCACTAAGAGAATTATAGGCAAATAGCTCAATCTCTGTTTTCCTAGGCTCTTTATAAGGATTAATAAAAGAGTTAATACTTATGAAGCACTTTAGAACAGTATTTGGCATATTGTGAGCTTTAAAGAAAAATGATGGCATTTATTTATCCATTACTTACTTTACATGGAAATGACTATGAGAATGTAGCTAAACAAAAAATAAGAACAACATCTTTTAGAGCATCAGGAGCTAAAAGAGTGTAGTCAGTGCAGTCATAGCCATGAATACAAGGCAAGAATTTTTTTCTTATTCAATTGCTTAATTTAAAATATCCCAAGTGATGTGGATTCTCTTATACACTACTGGTGACAGCATAAATTAGTAGGACAACTTTTTTTGTATGGAAGTTTAGTAATACTACCAAAAGCCTTAAAAATGTACATACCCTTGACCCTAAAACTTCATTTAATTTAGGGAGTTATCCTAAGGAAATTGTGAGAAGACTTCTATACCATGTGATCCAGTTTCATCACTTCCATTATATTTTTCCCTATCACTAAAGACTATGAGATGCTCAACTTATCACTGTCAAATATGTAGTCCTTTGCCTGCTGAAACACAGTCTCCCAAGTCCCTAGGAATTAAAGTTTCAATGTTCTAACACCTTAACTTTCTTTCTTCCTCCCCCACACAAAAAGGTTTCCAAGACCAAGATAATGGAGGCCTGACAGAGTGATACAAGTATTCTTGAGGCTCTTGTTCTCAATGCAGTGATCTACAAACATATACTGTTTGGCCTCCCTTGCTTGATGACTTGGTTCTCTGTGCCTTCTTTTTAGTTAAGAGACAGATTAGGCAACAATTCCAATTTGAACTGATTATTCTAATGCCACCTTTGTCACTCATCTTTCTATATCTTACTGGTGAGTGAATCAGGAATACTAATTCAGACCTATAACAGTAGGTGAAGGATTATATTGGTTTAGACTAAACTGTTGTCAGTATAGAATGAGATAATTGGAAAATGTTAAGAAGTAGTTTGGAAGTAGAATTAATAAGATTGTTGATTAGTTTGATGTATAGAGTATATGAGAATGGGGGGTGGTATCAGGAATGACTTGTAGCTCTCTTGTTTAAGCAAACTAGATGTATAATTGTGCCATTTCCATAGATTGGGGAGATTATTGGGGAAAATAAGATGCAGATGGACAACTGAATTCTGGTTATGTCTATTTGAGATCCTCATGAGTTAAACAAGCAGACATGCAAGGTAGGGAGGGAGTTGTATGTACTAATTAGAGTAGATTTCTGAGTCTGAGATATAAAATTGAAATGCATCAGCATATAGATGATATATAACACAATGTGAGTAGATGAAATGGTTAAGGAATAGCAGTGAGCATAAGAAGAAAATGAGATCTAACATAAAGTCTTGAGTAACTTTAATAATTAAGAGTCAGATCTAATACAAGTGGATGAACTGGCAAAGGACATTAAGAGGAACAGATAAAAAGGTAAGAAGAAGTTCAGGAGGGTGTGATTTGATAAAATCCAAGAGAAGAGGATGCTTTAAGAAGTACAATATTTTCAATACTTTCAAATGTTTAGAGGTCAACACCAGAACAACTGGATTAAATATAGTGATATGGAAGTCATAGGTGAAATTAGCATGAGAATTTTTCATGGAATATCAGGGGCAGAAGTCAAATAAGTTGGTTAAATAGTATACAAGAGGTGAGGAAATGGTGACAAAGAGCATAGACAATTCCTACAAGTTTGGCTATGAAGGACAGGAGAGGGAGTAATAGCTGGAAGAGGACATATAATTCAGGGAGTTACTGTTATCATTTAAGACGATAGAATGGGCACATGGTAAGTAGAGGAGAAGGTGAAGATGCAGGGATAAAGTAGTAACTGGTAGGATCTCTGGGTCACTCATAAATTGGGGGGGAGCAGAGAATCGAAAGTATAGATGTTGGAATCATGATTCTATTTACTTTCCTTCCATGATTGCCACCATAGTTTTCTCATCATTCCTCTTCCTTCCAGCCAGCTCAGAATTCCTTTATCACGGTCTGTAAAGTTTTTGTGTGCTATAGCCCTATGGTTTTTACAAAGCTAGAGTGATAGTCATTTAGAGATGGGCGTTGGAATCAGTCAGACTCATTTTGAATCATTTTTCTGCTCCTTTATTACTATTCAAGCTTGGGCAAGTTGCAAAATCTTAAAATTTCTTCAAATGCAAAAAAGTACAATAAGAGCTAACTGGAGGGAATTGTGTGTTAAATAAGATAATGCAGGTAAAACAATCGGCACAATATTTCGTATATATATTGGTTTCACGCAATGCAACAGGCTTGTTGCCAGCTCAAAATAATGGCCCCTGGGCAAGGCCAGTTGTTGACATGAGCCGTAAATATACTCACTGCATCCTTATTCTATTTACATTTTAAACAGTTTGCAATCTGGTGGCCTGCGAGCCAAATCCAATCCACCAAATATATTTTATTTATTCCACAGTATTTAAAAAAATATTTCACTGGAGTCAAGTGATATCTCATTGTGGTTTTGATTTGCCTTTCCCTAATGATTAGAAATGTTGAGCATTTTTTTCATGTTTGTTGGCATTTAGTCTGTCTTCTTTTGAAAAGTTTCTGTTCGTGTTCTTTGCCCACTTTTTAATGGGGTTGTTTGATTTTTTCTTGCTGATGTTCCTGAGTTCTATATAGATTCTAGTTATCAGCCCTTTATTGGATGTATAGCATGCAAATATTTCCCCCCTTTCTGTAGGTTGTCTATTTGCTCTAATGATAGTTTCCTTGGCAGTGCAGAAGCTTTTTAATTTTATCAGGTCCTATTCATTTATTTTTGTTTTTGCTGTGATTGCTTTTGGGGTCTTCTTCATAAATTCTTTGCCTAGTCTGATGTCTATAAGAGTTTTTCCAACATTTTCTTCTAAAATTCTCATGGTTTCATGCCTTAGGTTTGAGCCTGTTATCCATCCTGAGTTGATTTTTGTGAGAGATGAGAGGTGCAGATCCTGTTTCAGTCTTCTACATGTGGCTATCCAATTTTCCCAGCACCATTTAGTGAATAGGGATTCTTTTCCCCAGTGTATGTTATTTTCTGCTTTGTCAAAGATCAGATGGCTTTTATCAAAAAGTCCCAAAATAACAAATGCTGGCATAGATGAAGAGAGATAAGAACACTCATACACTGCAGGGGGGACTGCAAACTAGTATGACCTTCATGGAAAGTAGTATGGAGAGACCTCAAAGAGCTAAAATTAGAACTACTATTTGATCCAGCAACCCCACTATTAGGTATTTACCCAAAGGAAAAAAAAACATTCTATAACAAAGACACCTGCTCTCGAATGTTTATAGCAGCACAATTCATAATTGCAAAGATGTGGAAACAACCCAAGTGCCCATCAATACATGAGTGGATTAATAAAATGTGGTATATGTATACCATGGAGTACTACTCAGCCATAAAGAAATGGTGACTACCTCTTGTATTATCCTGGGTGGAGCTGGAGCCCATTCTTCTAAGTGAAGTATCACAGGAATGGAAAAACAAACACCATGTGGACTCACCGTTAAATTGGTACTAAATGGTCAACACTTATGTATACATATGGAAGTAACATTTATTGGGAATGGGGCAGGTGGAAGGGATGGGTAAATTCACAATCTAACGGGTGTGGTGCACACTGTCTGGGGGATGGGCATACTTGTAGCTTTGGCTTGAGCAGTGCAAAGGCAATTTATGTAACCAAAGCGTCTGAACCTCCATAATATTCTCAAATATTGAAAAAAATTTCAAATTTTTTGCCAACATTTAAATGCCAGGAGATTTTGCATATACATTGGAATTTTTGACTTCTCATGAACAATTGGTAGATCTTTACTTATGTATGAAAACATAAGACCATGCTAATAACTTCATTAATTCAGTTTACCAGATTTAGTCCTATAGGCACTAGAGATTACAACCCCTATAATAAGACATCCCTAAACCTTGAGTTTGTTATTCAGCAAAGGATCAAATTCATGCCTTTAACAAAGCCTTAGTATATATTTATTCAGCTATTTGCTACAATTTAAGGCAAACCTCCAAATCTTTTAAACTGTATTTTGGCCTAATAAATATCATTTACAAATGCAAAAAAACTCAGAAACCAAATTGTCTCCCCAGACACCTTCTAATTTTGTCCAGAGTATTTGTGAGTAGGAGGATTGACAAGGCAAAAATAACTTTGGACTTCTGTTTTAAAAAAATTCTCTCCAACATCCTCATCTAGCTTCATGTCTAGATTTAAAATAACTTCCCTAGGGCTTCTCAGGAAAGCATTTATCCAAAATTAAAGCTCAGAGGTAACATACCCAAATTTTCAGCCCTATTGCCCAGCTACTGAACTTGCTATCCTTCGTAAAATGACCACTTTCCAATAAATGACTGTCATGAAGTGAGGGCATAGATACCAAAAGTTATGTGAGTTTTTCTTTTATTTGATAGAGGGTCTTTTATACTAGCTAATATTATATCCAGCAACATTTACCTGTCAATTTAGCTGCTAGAAAATGCCCAGTGCCTTGGGAAATCAATTTTTTTTCAAATTGATTCAAATTAGAAAGGTGTTTCAGTTTATCCCTCCGTTAACAGATGGCTGCCATATTGCAAAATATATTTTAATACCTGGATATATATGCCTAAAGAAAAATCAGCAGAGGCATTTAGATTATAAAGTCATATTCTTCCACTTCACATTAATATTCCTGAGTTAGAGGAGTAACCCTATGCATAAGCTAGAAGAACAAAAGGAAAAATGATGTTACCTAGAGCCCTTTGTGGTTCTTAGTTTTTCCAACGCTTGTTACCAAATCTCTGAATTAAATTTCCATTTCTTGAAATACCTAAAGTAGTTTTTGTTTTCCTGACCAGATAATGACTGATAATGCTGATGATGCCAGGAAATAGGTGTAATAACAAGAAAGTATTAGTTACAGTGAGATGTCTCCTACACCCATTTAAGTACTGATCTTCAACCCTAATCTCAACATATGTGGATATGAATAGACATATACAAATTAGAACTACTGTATATAAAATGGTGAGCCACAGAGATCAACACTGGCCAGGTCTATTAATTTAATGGGTAAGAAACAGAGAATCTTAGCCATCAGACTGTCAACATTTCCAGTTCCATTTGAAGGATGTCTTAGATTATCTTAAACAGATATCACTTAATATTTGATTCATCTAACTCACGTTGTTTTGATTCAAAGCAAAGAAAACAAACTAAGAGTGATTTAGTTTCCAATATTTGGCTACTTACTGGAGAGAGAGTGTTCCAAAAATGGGGACTCTTAATAACAGATTTTTGTAATGAATTAATATAATATTTTTATTTAGATTTGTTTTGTGTTGTGGCTTAATTATAAGGAGAGAATGCATTGATAATGCCAACACAACCATCTTAATCTGTGTGACAGCTATATTTATCATTGTAAGTTAATAATTTGGGATTTTGTTGTTCCCCAAGTCTTGTGTGTATGTGACTAGTTTAAGTCAGACTTTCAGACCCTGATTATATCTGGACACAAATACGAGTGTATCTTTGGGTTCTAAAAAGAGCTCCAGACTCTAGAATATGGTACTACGATATCAGATCCTGCCCAGCTCTAGCCAGCTTTCTTCTAGACAACATTACTTGTTTTTGTTTTACTTCAAAACGAAGTAGGACAGGGGGAAATATGAATTGAGATGTTATAGAAAAAGTGGGTTCATGGATTTAAAGATGTATTGCTCAATGTTTTTCCAATGTTTTAGGAATGAGCCTGATTTTAAATTAAAAAAATACAAAGTTAATAGTGTCTTCTTTCTCAAGGATGTATTAGAGAAAGCAATATGTTCTCAGGAAAGAAGATACAATTTACTATGTACTAGTATTAATCAGTACATTGGTAATGTATACTGTAGTGCTAAAACTCAATCTCTAGAATCCTACATTTACCCAGTGATTTTCAAGAGGCGGATAAATAGGTTCTACAAATTCAAAACAAGAAGATACTCAAACAGAGGTTTAAGAATACATGGGAAGAAGTTGAAAATGATAGGTATCTCTTTTATTTTTTTTTTATTTTACTATGGTAAGACTATAACATGAGATCTATCCTCTTAGAATTTTAAGTGTACAATGCAGTATTGTTAACTATAGGAACTATGTTGTAGACCAGGTCTCTAGAACTTACTCATCTTGCAAAAATAAAATTTTATACCCATTGATAAGCAATTGCCTATTCCCCCTAGACCCTAGCAACCAACATTCTACTCTCAGATTCTATGAGTTTGACCATTTTATATATCTCATATAAGTGGAATCATGCAGTGTTTGTCCTCCTGTGACTTGTTAATTTAACTTAGCATAGTGTCCTCTAGGTTCATTCATGTTGCCACATATTGCATGATTTCCTTCTTTATTAAGGCTGAATATTATTCTATTATATCTATACACCTCATTTTCTTTATTGATTCATTCATCAATGGACATTTAGATTGTTTTCATATCTTGACTATTGTGAACAATGCTGCAATGAACATGGGAGTTCAAATCCTGATTTCAATCCTTCTGGATATATACCCAGAGTGGAATTGCTGAATCATATGGTAGTTTTATTTTTAATACTTTAAGGAACCCCCACACAGTTTTCCATAGCTACTGCACCATTTTGGATTAGCATCAATAGTGTATAAGATTTTCCTTTTCTCCACATCCTCACCAACACTTATCTCTTGTCTGTTTGATAATTGTCATACTAGCAGATGTAAGGTGATATCTCATTGTGGTTCTAATTTGCATTTCCATGATGATTAGTGATACTTTAATCTTTTTCATATACCTATTGACCATTCTCATGTCTTCTTTGGAAAAATGTCTATTCAGATCCTTTGCCTAATAGGGTTATTTGTTTTGTTATTGTTGTTGTTGTTGTTTTACTGTAGACTTATATGAGTTTCTTGCATATTTTGGATAGTAACCCTTGTCTTAGTCTGGTCTTTATAAATTATCCAGTATCACACACTGGATATCACATACTGGATAATTTATAAAGAATAGAAATTTATTTCTCATAGTTCTGGAGGCTGAGAAGTCCACCAGCAGGTTTGGTGTCTGGTGAGGGCTCTGCTCTGTTTCCAAGATGGTGCCTTGTTGCTGTGTCCTCATGTGGTGGAAGGGATGAAAGGGGGAAAATCCATTCTCCTCAAGCCCTTTTACAAGAGCCCTTATCCCATCCATGAGGGCTCCATCACCATGATGTAATCGCCTCCCATAGGCTCCACCTTTTAAAATACATTTTAAAATATGAATTTTGGGAGACACTTTCAGACCATAGCAACCCCTTTCAAATATATGATTTGAAAGTATTTTCTCCATTCCACAGGTTGACTTTTCATTTTGTTGATTATTTTATTTTCTGTGTAGATGATTTTTAGTTTGATGTAGTCCCACTTGTTTATTTTTATTTTTGTTGACTGTGCTTTTTGTGTCATATCCAAAAAAATCATTGCCCAGACAAATGTCAAGAAGCTTTTTCTATGAACACTATCTGGTGATGGGCACACTCGTAGCCCTGACTCAAGCATTACAAAAATGATCCATATAATCAAAAACATTTGTGCCCCAGTAATATTTTGAAATAAAAAAAAAATTAAAAAGAAGCTGTTTACCTATGTTTTCTTTTAGTAGTTTTATGGTTTCAGATCTTACATTTAAGTCTTTAATCCATTTTGAGTTAATCTTTTTATATTGTGTAAGAAAAGGGTCTAGTTTCATTCTTCTGCATGTGGATATCCAGTTATCCCAACATCATTTATTGAAGAGACTGTTTTTCCCCATTGAATATTTTTGGCATCCTTTGCAAAGATTAATTGACCATATTTTCATGGGTTTATTTTGTGGCTGTCTATTTTGTTCCATTTGTCTATGTGTCTATTTTTATGCTAGTACCATACTTTTTTGGGTTAGTATACCATTGCAATATAGTTTTAAATCAAGGAGTGTGATGCCTGCAGCTTTGTTCTTTTTTCTTAAGATTGCTTTGGCTAACTGGTGTCTTTTGTTGTTCCATATGAATTTTAGAATTATTTTTTCTATATCTGTGAAAAATGCCATTGGACTTTTGATAGGGATTGCATTGAATCTGTAGATAACTTTGTGTATTATGAACATTTTAACAATATTAATTCTTCTAATCCATGTACATGGGATATCTTTCCATTTACTTGTGTCTTCTTCCATTTCTTTCATCAGTGTTTTATACTTTTAAGTGTACAGAGCTTTCACCTTCTTAGTTAAATTTATCCTTAAATATTTTATTATTTTTCATGTAATTGTAAATAGGATCATTTTTTAAAATTTCTTTTTCAGATAGTTTGTTGTTAGTGTATAGAGATGTCAGGTAATTCATATATTTCCATTTCATTAAGGTAAAGTTTTGGAGTTTAATCTTGTCCTTTTGTTTGGATCTTGTTTTCCTCTTCTTCATTTTTCTTGACTCTTTGTGTTGGTGTCTAAACATTAGAAAAAACACCACCTTTCCCAGTCTGACAATTGGCTTTGTACAGGAGGAAACTTTCACCAACCAATGCAGCCAAAGTTTCTATGGGCTTCTTAAACCTTTGTACTAATCCAAACGACCATCTTTGTTCTTAAGGACCCCTGGTATCTAGAGCATGCCATATCCTGTCGGTGCTCTGAGACAGGAAAGACAGAAGTCAATCCCTTGTGTAGCATCCAGAGAAGTTAGAATATTGGATGGGCAGTCCAATTCTTTCCCTCCTCAGGGAGAAGCTGGGAGCTGGATTTTTTTTTACCTACTTTCTCTTTGCTGAGCCTTGGGGGAGGGATGTGGCAACTGCTTGTATATTCATTCAAACCACCTTCTTTGTTCTCAGTGGTCCCCAGGCATCTATTTTAGAATATGCTATGTCCTGTCAGTGCTCCAAAATAGATGAGAAAAAAGCTAGTCCCTTGAGTAACACCTGGAAAAGTTGGAATATTCAATGTGCAGTCCAACTCTTTCTTTGCCCCAGGATAAGCTGGAAGCTTGATCTGTGCTGAGCTGGTGGGAGCAGTTGTAGTAGTTGTCCTCAGACTAGCTCAAACTCTGCCTTTGTTCTCTGCAGCCCCAGGGGTCTAGAGTATGCCTAGTCCAAGGCAAGCAAGATAGATGACGATCCTTTGGGCAGCCCCTGGAAAAGCTGGGGTGGTGGATGTGTTGTCCAGCTCTTTCCCTCCTCAGGGAGAAGCTGGAAGCTGAGAGTTGCCTCCTGACTTTATGACACTGTGCCGGGAGTGGGGATTGTGTCAAGAAGGTGTTTCTAAGTTTTTTACTGGTTTTGATGTGGCTGGTTTTGCCCTCGTCCAGGGCACTGGAGCTTCTCAACTAGTTTCTGGATTTCTTACAAAGGGAAATGACCCATGTAATTCTGATGAATTTGTGTATCTGTGGGGGGAAGGAATGTCCAGGGATTCCTATTAAACCATCTTTCTTATGTCATTCCCTAGGCATCTCTTTTTGTCAAATAAAATTTGGTGATCTGCTTTGGTTTGCTTATTACCCAAGATTTTTCTTTTTAGATATCATCTTTATAGATAGAGAAGTAAGTCACATATACTTCTCACAAGTAACCAACCATCACCTATTGAACAGGAACACAAATAGAAGAGTTGCTACATCTACTAGATATTAATAATAAAATTCATGAAAGATCTTGGATATAAAAAATTTAGAAAATAACGATTTGTGTCTATGCTGTTTTAGACATTAGAAGAGACATTTTAGGTGGAACTGAAGAAAACACAGCTTTTAATCTTGACAGATCCTCATGACAGATTTATATAAGTGGATTCAATAATCAGATATACAGTAGAAATATATATATATTTAACTCAGACCACAAAGAAAACAACAAAACTTACATATAACTTTCTATCCATAAGGAAATTATAATATAATTTGGACTTCATAAAATAAGTGAGCAACTAAGAAGCTGTTTCATGTAAATTCAGAACTGGCAGAAATTAATTGGGAGCTTGCTTTCCCATGAATATAACTGAATTATATATTCCTAATATTAAATATGCATGGATATATATAATTATACCTAATATGACTATAACTGAATTAAGCTAATATTAGCTTATTTATATTGATTTATAGATGAAACATCCAGAATGGAATTCATTCACTTACTTGATTTTTGTAGTCAATTACATGTATAACCTCTAACTAATTCATTTTATATTGCATTTAAAAATCATTTATACAAGATAAATTTCTTTATTGTCTTTGCGTGAAGGTAGACAGATCAGTTGGTCTTTTCAGTTCTACTATATGGGTGTAGTTGGGCATGAATTAAGGATGAAGGAGTAAGAGCATAAGAGAGGGTCAGAAATAGAGCCAATCAAGTCTCTTCTCTCTGGTGAAACACTAAAATTATATGATAATTCTTTTCTATTTATTATTTCTGATTATAAATTAATCTATACCTCCCCAGCTCTCCCCCCTCATTTAAAACTTTTCTTCAGTGAAATAATGCATTTAAAGCACATAGTAAAATGCCTAGTACATCATGAGTGTGCAATACTTACTATTAGATATTACTCTAGTCTTTTTTCCAAGTCACTGTGAATTCTTTGTGAACATTTTATTAATTATGTAATCTTTCATAATTTACCTGAATGTGCTTTTTTCACTGAATATGTTTGCTGTTTACAATGAGTGTGTGTGTGTGTGTGTGTGTATATATATATATATATATATATATAAATAAAAATGGCCCGATGAACATCTTTGCCAAAGCAATCTTGGTATCTCTGATGATTTCTTTAGATTTGTTAATTATCACTTTGACCAAAATCAAGTGTACATACTTCCTTAATATGGGCTTCTAATAGGATTTCGAATGTCAAACATATAAACCTTGTAATTTTTAAAAATCATATTGAAAAACTGCTTTACAGGAAGGGTGTTTCAGTTTATACTCCTAGCAATGGCGTGGATCCACTTTTACTGCATCCTTACCAGGCTTGCATATTTTTATTTTAAAAAACCTTGCTAACTTAATAAACAAATATATCCAATTTGTAATTCTTTGATAACTAGTGAAGTTAGACATGTCTTTTTATCTTCTTTAACAATTTGTATTTTACACTCTATGAATTTATATCTTTTGCCCATTTGTCTATTGGGATCTGTAGTGTTTTTCACATTCAGGATTTTCATATTAAGGATTTTCATTCTTTGTTTTATTATAAGAAATATGTTTCTCTTCTTTGATATTATAATTTTTGTTTCCTGAGAAGCATAAATAATAATTTCTATTTAGTCTAATCTATTCATATTTTCCTTTCTTTACTTGTTTTTAATTGTAGAAAACCCTTCCTTCAGAAGGTGGATTAATGTTCATATTTTCCTTCCTTTTATGTCTTTTCTGTATTTTTTATGTTTCTTATTAATTAGATGACACATTTAACTGCTTGAAACATCTGGATTTTTATTATAATATATGGTATGAAATGAAAATGTAAAATTATTTGTCCTTATAGCTAACCAATCAATCATCACAGTGTCATTGTGAAAGAATTCTTTCTTTATTCCCAAATTTGTGATGCCTCATTTATCAAGAATTGTACCTTATAAACTTAGATTTATTTCTCTGCTTTCTAGTCTATTTCATTGCTCTGTCTATTCGTTATAGCTTTATAATAGGTTTTGATAGTTTCATTGTTTTCTTTTAATTTTCCTTTGTGTTATTATCTATTCATTCTTCTGTGTAAACTTTAGAATCATTTTGTCAAAATAAATAACAATGTCATTTGGGTTTTGATTTGGATTGTGTTAAAAGTATTATTAATTCAGAGGAAATGGTATTTTTGCAATATTTATTCCTCGAGTCATAAAATAGTATGTCTCTCATTTATATCAGTAAAATTTTACATTTTTCCTCATATAGATCCTTTACATTTCTTATTAAGGTTTTTCCTAGGAATTTCAATAATTCTATACTGTAAGATTTACATATTAAAGATTTTTATTCTGTGTTTGACTATAACATGTATGTTTCTCCATCTTGATATTTTAATTTTATTTCCCCTAAGAAGCAGAAAGCTCCATGAGGACAATGGAAGCTCCATGAGAAAAGAAATCACACATGTCTCATGAATCCTTGTATCCCCTGTGTCTGCATTTGCCTGGTAAATAGTAAGCACTCAATAAATAAATATATATTCCCTGACTGATTACCTCATTAACATTTGATCTGTACCTGAATTTAGCTCTTATTCGTAGAATCACATAAACTGGAAGAATCCTTTGATACATAGACTAACACTTTGTTAACCTAAGTCTGTAGATCTTAGATTTCCTGACAAAGATTATAGACAAAATTAATGGAAGATTTAAGACTAGAACCCATATTTGACTCCCAAATCAGTGTTCCTTACACCTGAGGTCCCCAACACCTGGGCAGCGGACTGGTATTGGTCCTTGGCCTGTTAGGAACTGGGCCACACAGCAGGAGGTGAACTGTGGGAAAGCTAGTGAAGCTTCATCTGTATTTGCAGCTGCTCCCCGTCACTCACATCACTGCCTCAGTTCCAACTCCTGTCAGATCAGTGGCGGCATTAGATTCTGCATTGGTGAGTTGTATAATTATTTAATTATATATTAAAATGTAATAATAATAGAAATAGAGTGCACCATAAATGTAATGTGCTTGAATTATCCCCAAACCATTCCCCCAAGCCCTGGTCTGTGGAAAAATTGTCTTCCCTGAAACTGGTCCCTGGTGCCAAAAAGGTTGGGAGCTGCTGCCTTACACTATACCATGCTGCCTTTGGCTAAATTTAAGCAGTTCAAGTACTTAGTAGTTTTACAA
Source organism: Daubentonia madagascariensis (assembly GCA_023783475.1). NCBI lineage: Eukaryota > Metazoa > Chordata > Mammalia > Primates > Daubentoniidae > Daubentonia > Daubentonia madagascariensis. Next base: position 2,025,531 of record JAKFHU010000166.1, read on the forward strand.
GCAAGTTGATTTTTATATATATCATTAATAATTTCATTCAGCTGAATTATTTTAGTTAGAAAATAAGCATGAATACTTATAGCTTGAAAGTATTAATAATGATCATTTCTCTCTAGCTACAGGGTGTCAAACTCAAATGCCTTCATGGCCCCAGGAAGTTAAGGCAAGGGAGTGAAGTAGAGGGTATAAATTGGTAAGAAGGTTTGGGGCCTGTGATAAATTGAAGAGAGCATGTCCACAGAGGGCATTCAACTCATTTGTGTGTGTGTGTATATATATATTTATATATATATATATATACACATACACACACACACGCACACACATGCACAAGCTAAACAAAACATGTCTGTGGGTTGTGAGTTTGCATTCCTATTTCTAGTACACTTGTGCATCGGGGAAAAATAACTTGCTTAAAATAGTCTGAATCGTAATGCTGAAATGAGCATCTTAAGACTGAAGTTTGTCAAATAACCATAGTCTTCACCTTGATTCTCTCTTTCTGACTGCATATATCCAAATGGAGAAATGGAAAAAGCTTGTACCATCATCACATCAAAATTTGAACTTGTCAATCAACCTATGTTATATCTAGAGGAAAGTTGCTCTTCTGAGCTTTTGGCCTTTAATACCCAGATAGGTTGCAAATATCTGGAGTCTCCCTATAGTGGTATTTCATTAGCATGCTTGTGTTTCTGAGCACAACTAAAGCAGCTGTGAGCATCCGTTGTCTCGCACATAGCAGCCAAGCTCTTAGAGATTTCTCCATCCCATCCTATAATTCCTTAACCCTTTAATCTTAGCTGGGACCCACCTCCAGGACTCATTAGGTGAGCAATTGGTTGAACATAATATTCACATTATATTCAATTGGCTTTATTTTAAAATATTTTGCATTTTTTCTAATTTGTCAGGCTAATTTGTCTATATTTAAAATAAATACACAGTAAATTTGGTTTTGTTGATTAAAGAAAATGTGTTGCTGGTTACAAAATGTTTATGAAGGTAGAATTTTTTTTTCTTTTATGCATGGCAAATTGGCTGAGATTAGGAGCTGACACTATACTTACGAGTGTATTGCTAGATAAAATGAGAGAGGAATCAGTGTCAGAGACAAGGAGGGTACTTGGAGGCTATCCCTGGACTGACGGTTTCTTAGGCGGGTACAACAGTTTTAACTTCATGTTATGTTAACTATTCTTTTTAGAAATAGTAATGATAATAACTTAAGATAAAAAATCTCATATAATAAAGTTATTTTATGTTAATTAAATTGACAGGCAAAGGCTTTAAATATTGTTAAATATTGTTATTTCAAATAGGCCCAAGCAAAGAAAGCATAATACTTTGAACAAAAGAGGCTTTATAGTAAGGGTTCTTAATCTATATAGTCAGGACATAAATGGGATTTTTCAGGGCTATGAACTCCCTGAAATGTTATGAAAAACTGTGTATTTTTCATATATATATATATATAAATTAATTATATAGTATATATTGCATACATATATATACAGTAAAATTATGTGTATATATATATTTTTTCCCTCCCTTCTCCCCAGAGAAAGGGTCCATAGCTCTCAGATTCTCAAAAGAATCCATAAGACAAAAAAAATTGGGAGATGCTGGTTTACAAGAACAAGAATCACCTGTAAAGCAACTGCAGATGGACCCCAGTGCCCACTTAATGACACATCTATCCATTATCCATCAACACTGGTTCCAGATTGTGTGTAGGACCCCTTAGGTCCACCTTATACCAATGGTTTCCTAATTGAGGTATGAGACAGCACCTTTTTTTTTTCTCAGCTCTGTTTTGTAGGTGTCTTCTAATTGATATAAAAGAATGAGAATAAGAATTCTCTGGGTTCATCCAAGGATCTTGTTTCACTGGATTTATACTTTCAAAAAGTGCCATGAATACCTGTTAAATGAATGAAACACTGGCTACATCATATTGCAACTACTTTGTGAATGAATATATTTTATCAAATTAAACAGTATGTGCTCTCACTCTTTCAGGATTTAGATTTAGATTATGTTTAGGGATGCTACGGCACGGCATAGGGGCAGAAACAAAGGCTTTGTGTCCAAACGTGGATTCAGAGCCCCTCTCTGTCAATTAGAAGTTTTAAATAAGAATAATAATGTTCACTTCATAGGACTTTTCTTAGAATTTTAGAGGTAAGATGTGGAAAATCCTAGTGTTCTGCCTTGCATATAGTAAATATTCAATAATTGGTAGTAATTACCACCTAGATAGCAAGAATCTTAACTTTATGGTGAAATTGTCAACAGTGACTAGAATAAGATGTCTTCCAGTCAGATACTTTATGCAGAAATTGCCTGGATTTCCCCAGATAGTGGCCAAAAGGAGTTAACTAACCTTCAAAAAGGTTTGTTTATAATTAGTGAGCTAGGAGGACAGAGCTGAACATTTCAATGATATAAGATTCCTAAATTTATTGAAATATATTTATTCAAATTCTGTAAGGTTTTGTGTATGTCTACATTTCAAAAGTACAGCTTATGTTCTATAAGCCAGTGTTTATATATTAATACATACCCAGTACCTTTTACACTGAAATGAGGATTTGCCTTTCAAGACAAATCAAAAACATGAATTTCAAGTAGTGTTACAAGACTGACAAACATCCTCGTAAATATGCTACTTGTTACAAATGCACGTTGCATAGATAACCATTTTCTGACTTTTATGATGTGATTTTTGACCCACGGAGTTTAATACCATGCAAGGATGAGCAGGAAATAAATAAGATTTTATATTATAAGCCTAAATCTTTTGAATAATAATTTTCATTTGACAGAAACTTATGATTATGCCTATCTCAATAATATCCAAACTGTAAGACAAATGTCTGAAGCTGTTATTAAGTTCACTATAGAAATTTTGTTATATGAAAAGGTTATTTGAGATTTGCTGTAAACATTGAAAGCTAGAAATATGGATATATTAGTTTATACACAAAATAAATTACATTTGTTTTATAGCACTGAAACTTGGAATGCAATAAAAAAGCTAATTAACCAATTTATCACAAATACCAAACAGGGCAATGATTTTGGTAATTATCAAGACAACTCAATTTTTGCTTTACTATGCAAAACTTGTTTGCTGAACTGAATTGGGGATCATCAAAATTACTTACAATATACTGGTTACCAAAGCATGACAAAATCAGACTGTTACAACCAATTAATTGAACTTAATAAAGCTTTTAAATTATTTTTGTTTATTAGCATTCTTTTGAGATTAATGATGTGGTCTTTTTTTTTTTGGCTGGGAGGAATGATTTAAAATTTTGGAAGGAAATTAAATTTATCTGGAATATTTTCAAAGGAAATTAAATAACCAAGACTCCCTGACAGATAAACAATAAATTATTCTTCTAACCCAAATCTAGGGAAAAAAAAGAAAACCTCAAACACAATAGGTTAATTTATTTGTACTCCTTGTTAAACATTTTGCCAACGAACATTATTTATATATTGAATAACTCGGAAGTTTAAGGTATCTGTGTTGATTTGGTTTTCGGCTGATACTAGAGAGATACATAGAAAAAACTCATTATTTTTTAGACCAGTTCAATTTTCTGACTGGGACAGATATGTCACAATCTGTTATACACTCTGAAGTGCCTGTGGATTCCATGTGCTCTCTGGAGAGAGAAACCCTCCTTACAGTCACCTGTGACAGGGCTTGTTGCTCTTTGTTCTTTGACTTGCATTTGGAAAGATGGTTTTATTAGTGAAAATACTCCTTCCTTCTTGATTATATTTTTTTATTTATTTATATATATTAATTGACAAATAAAATCATATATATTTATGGTATACCACATGATGTTTTGAAATATGTATACACTGTGGAATGACTAAATCAAGCTATTTAACATATGCATTACCTCACATATCATTTCTTCACGGTGAGAACACTTAAAATTTACTCTCTTAGCAATTTGTAAGTATATAATACATTATTATTAACTATAGTTACCAAGTTATGCTATTGATCTCTGGAACGTATTCCTCCTATCTAACTGAAATTTTGTGTGCTTAGACCAACATCTCCCCAATCTTTCTCTGCCTCCAGCCTCTGGTAACCACCGTTCTCCTTTTTGCTTTTATGACTTTGACTTTTCTTATATTCCACATATGCGTTAGATCATGGGGGTATTTATCTTTCTGTAGCTGGCTTATTCCATTCCATTATATTTGAGAAGAAAGTTGTGTAGGTAATTGAGATGTCCCTGGAAGTAGTTAACTGGTTGCCTGACAGGGACTAGTAGCCATAGAATATTGATTTGTCACCAGCCTAGAATTGCTGTGCACTTATACAAATGCTCAATATTTAAATCAGAAAGCCAATATATTTGTGATAATTTATAATTGCCACGTAGACTTGATTGTTTTTGCTGACCTCGCTAGCATATTCTGCAAATATTGTATAAAAGAGTGACTAAACTCACAAATCTTTGGAGTTAGCTGCCTGGGCTCAAACCTCAGGTCTACTATTTCCTATCACTGACATCTTTGGCAAGTTAATTAATTCCTGTAATATCGCCCCAGTTTCTTCAGCTGCAACTCAAAATAACTGTGTCTACCTCATAGAACTATTGTAAGGTTTATATAAGATAAAGCATGTGAAGTCATGCATTGCTTAACGATGGGGATACATTCTGATAAATGCATCATTAGGTGATTTTGTCATCGTGCAAACATCATAGAGTGTACTTACACACACCTAGATAGTATAGCCTACTACACAGCTGGGATACATGGTATATAGCCTATTGCTGCTAGGCTACAAACTTGTACAACATGTTACTGTACTGAATATTGGAAGCAGTTGTAATGGCGGTAAGTATTTATGTAGCTAAACATATTTAAACATAGAAAAGGTATAGTAAAAGTGTAATATTATAATCTTAGGGAACCACCATCATATATGTGGTCCATCATTGACTGAAATGTTGTTATGTGGTGCATGACTGTAAGTGAATAGCAAAGTGCATAGTATATGGTAAGAAAGTGTTGTTATGATCTCCCTGTAAAAAAAAAATAGGCAAAATTATTAAATGAGTTCATGGTGAACTATTCTATCCATTCAGTGATCTTTCCACCACACAATAATCCAAAATATACTTTGTGAAAATAAAAGCAATTTATTTATTCATGTCTCAGGATGAAGCTATGAGAAATACTTAGAAACAAACTTCTTTTTTGAAGTTTAAAGCCGTCTTAAATGTATATCATTTATGATCATTTGTATAGTGTTAACGCCCTACCAACCAACCTTCTTGCATCTTTTTTCTCATCTCCCTTCTTAATTGGTTACAACACTGCATCTATTTTTTTCATTTCATTTTTTTCCAAAATATATGGTAAATTAGAGGCCAAATACAAAATTATACATAAGTAAGAATTAAAGATAAGCAAAAACACTTAAAGTTCAAGAAATAATAAATACCCCCAAAATCATAAAATATTGCATCAAAGATATCTAAACAACAAATTCTATAAATCTGTATCTTTGTCAAAGATATAAAAGTCAACAGTAATAATAGCAAGTCCAATAATAGTATTTTAAAGCAAAGAGGACCTCAAAGATAACCCTGAGTTAATTGTATAGACTAATTCTTTAACAAGTGTTAATAAATGACGTTTTTAAAAAATTATCTATGTCATAATCATTATAGTAAAAAGTGGAAATAATCTGAGTGCCCAAATATCAGTAGATTAAGTAAAATATCCCTATTATATTGCTAAGAAATATTAGGACCTTAGAGTTATCATAAATATCTCTTTTTGAAAACACTAGTGACATAGATATATTTATTAAAAGAAAGTATATTATGAAACAGTATGTATGATCACTATTATAGTTTTTAAAAGTTTATATAAAGTGCATAGAAAAAACATTCATGAAGGTATACCAAAATGCTAACAAGTGATGTATCTGGGTGGCTTTTATCTTATTCCATTTTTCTGATTTCAAAATTTCTGCAATGAACATACATTATTTTATAATTAAAAGACAATACAATTAAAAATCATTTTGAACTAACATGAAGCAACTCAAATAGGAAAATCAACTAGGGTATGACTGAGCCAAACACTCATGGTCAAGGCTTGGAATTTGAGTAAACTCCTTATTACTGCAAATTGGGCTCAAATTGATCAAGATTTACCTGTCAAAGGAAGTCATTAGTAATCAAGTGGCAAAGAAAGTAAAAAGATTGTGATGAGCACATGTGTATAATATTTTTTAAAACTCTCTTCAAATAAAAAATATTTTCTGAAAGCCAGACTAAAGAAGTTTTTCATAAGGGCAAGACCTGCTTTGGAATAGATTGTATTTTATTAATGACTAAGAAAATATCTATGTCCAAAGGATTTAGAAAGCAAATCCAGTATGAATAGTGTTCCCATTTCAAGAGGGTATTTTCTTTTCTTTTTTTATATTTTTACTGACAAAAAGTGTACATGTTTATGATATACAAGATGATGTTTTGATATATGCATACATTGTGGAGTGGCTAAATCAAACTATTTAACATATGTATTACCTTACATACTTATCACATTTTTGTGGGGAAAACACTTAAAATCTACTTTTTTGCAATTTTCAAGAATAAAATACATTGTTATTAACTATAGTCGCTGTGTTGTACAATACATCTTTTGACCTTATTCCTCCTATCAAAGTGAAATTTTCTGTCCCTTAACCCTGCAGACCGATGCCGATCTGCAGCCTATTAGGGACAGGGCTGCAGAGCTCCACCCTCCCTCCTACCCCACCCCTGTCCTAGGAAAAATTTTCTTCCATGAAATCGCTCCCTGGTGCCAAAAAGGTTGGAGACTGCTGCCTTAACCAACACCTTCCCAATACTCGTCCCCTCCCTTCAGCCCCTGGTAACCACTGTTCTGTCTCTATTTCTATGACTTCAACATTTTTGATTCCACATATAAATGAAATGTGGCATTTGTCTTTCTCTGCCTGTTTTATTTCACTTGACATAATGTCCTCCAGGTTCATTCATGTTGCCTCATATGATAGGATTTCTTTTTTTTTTAAAGGCTGAATGGACTGAATAGTATACATATACCACATTTTCTGTATCCACTCATCCATTGATGAATACATAGGTAGATTCTATACTGTTGCTACTGTGAATAATGCCACAGTGAACATGGTAGTGTAGGTTTCTCTTCCAACCTACTGATTTCATTTTCTTTGGCTGTTTGCCCAGTAGTAGGATTACTGGATCATATGGTGGTACCATTTATAATTTTTTGAGGAACCTCCACACTGTTTTCCATAATGACTATATTAATTTACAGTCCTCTCAACAGTGTGAAAGGGTTTTTTCCTTTTCTCTATATCTTTTCCAACACTTATCTTTCATTTTTTTGATAATAGCCTTTCTAGTAGGAGTAAGGTGATAACTCATTGTGGTTTTAACTTGCATTTCTCTAATGATTAGTGATTTTTAGCATTTTTTTCACATATCTGTTAGCCATTTGTATGTCTTCTTTTGAGAAATATCTATTCAGATCCTTTGTCTGAATATTTTCTTGCAATTAAGGTGTTTGAGTTCCTTATATATTTTGGATATTAACCCTTTATCAGATGTATGGTTGGCAAGTATTTCCTCCCATTCTTTAGGGTGTCTCTTCACTCTGTTGATTGTTTCCTTAGCTGTACAGAAGCTTTTTAGTTAATGTAACCCTATTTATCTATTTTTCCTTTTGTTGACTATGCCTTTTGTGTCATATCCAAAAAATTATTGCCCAAGCCAATGTCATGGGGCTTTTATTCTATGTTTTCTTATGGCAGTTTTACATTTTGAGTCTTACATTTAAGTATTTAATCCATTTTTAATTGATTTTTATATATGGTGTGAGATAAGGGTCTGGTTTCATTCCTCTGTATGTGGATATTCAGTTGTCCTTATACCATTTATTGAAGAGACTCTCCTTTCCCCATTGTGTGTTCTTGGCACCTTTGTCAAAAATCAGTTGACCTGGGGTCTTTATTCTGTTCTAATGTTCATGTGTTTGTTATTATGCCAGAACCATGCTGTTTTGATTACATTTGCTTTATAACATGATTTGAAACCAGGGCGTACGATGCTGTATCTTTGTTTTTCTTGCTCAAATTATTTTTGCTATTTGGGGTCTTTGTGATTCCATATAAGTTTAAGGTTTGTGTTTTTTTCCTATTTATTTGAAAAATTTCATTGTGCCTTTAATTGAGATTGCATTGAATTTGTAGATCGCTTTGGGTGGTATGGACATTTTGACAATATTATCTCTTCTGATCCATGATTATGGGATATCTTTCCATTTATTTGTGTCTTCTTTAACTTCCTTCATCAATGTTTTATAGTTTTCAGTGTAGAGATATTTCAACTCCTTGGTTAAATTTATTCCTAAGTATTGTATTTTTAACAGTTATTGTAAATGGTATTGTTTCCTTGATTTTTTTCTTGTATAGTTCCTTGTTAGGGTATAGAAACACTACTGATTTTTGTATGTTGACTTTATGGCCTGGATATTTACTGTATTTATTAGTTCTAACAAATTTTTTGTGGAGTCTTTAGGGTTTTCTATATAAAAGATCATACCATCTACAAACAGGGACAATTTAACTTCTTCTTCCTTTCCAATTTGGATGTCATTATTCCTTTCTCTTGCCTAATTGTTCTGGCAGGGACTTCCAGTACTATGTTAAATGGAAGTGGCAAGAGTGAGCCACTTGTCTTGTTCCTGATCTTAGAGGAGAAGCTTTCAACTTTTCCCCATACAATGTAATGTTAGCGATGGGATTGTCATGTATGGCCTTTAGTGCTGAGGCACATTTCTTCTATACCTAATTTGTTGCGAGTTTTTATCGTGAAAGGATGTTGACATTTCTCAAATGCTTTTTCTACATCTATTGAGATGATCATATTGGTTTTGTCCTTCATTCTGTTAATGTGGTATATTACATTTATAGATTTGCATATGTTGAACTGTCCTGGTATCCCTCAGATGAATTCCACTTGACTATGGTGAATGATCTTTTTAATATATTGTTGAATTTCGTTTGCTAGTATACTGTTGAAAATTTTTGCATCATGTTCATCAAAGACGTTGGCCTTTAATTTTCTTTTTTTTTTTCCTTGTAGTATCTTTGTCTGGCTTTGTTATCACAGTAATGCTGGACTCATAAAATGACTTTGGATGTGTTCCTTTTTCTTCAACTTTTTGGAAGGGATTGAGAATGATTAGTGTTAGTTCTTTTTAAAATGTTTTGTAGAATTCAGCAGTGAATCTATCAGATGCTAGAAATTTCTTTGTGGGGAGATTTTTTTATTATTGATTCAATCCCCTTACTCATTATTGGTATGTTCAGATTTTCTATTTCTTTGTGATTCAGTCTTGGTAGGTTGTGTATGTCTAGGAATTAATTGATTTCTTCTAGGTTATATAATTTATTGGTATATAATTGTTCATAGCAATCTCTTATGATCATTTATATTTCTGTGGCATCAGTTGTAATGTCTCCTCTTTCATTTCTGATTTTATTTTAGTCTTGTCTCTTTTATTCTTAGTTTAGCTAAAGGTTTGTCAATTTTTTATCTTTTCAAAAAACTGACTCTTAGTTTTGTTGATGTTTTGTACTGTTTTTCTAGTATCTGTTTTATTTATTTATTTATTCTCTGATCTTTATTATTTCCTTCCTTTTGTTAACTCTGGGATAAGTTTGGTCTTGTTTTTCTTGTTCCTTGAAATGTAGTGTTTCATTGTTTATTTGAGGTGGTTTTTTTTTGCTGTTTGTGTTTATTGCTATGAACTTCTTTCTTAGAGCTGGTTTTGTTACATCCTATAAGTTTTTGTATGTTATGTTTCCATTTTTGTTTTCTCAAGATGCTTTATAATTTTCCTTTTAATTTCAGAAACATATTGTTTAATTTCCATGTGTTTGTTCCTTTTCTGAAATTCCTCCTGTTATTGATTTTTAATTCCATACCATTGTGGATGGAAAAGTTATTCAATATGACTGCAGTCTTCTTAAATTTGTTAAGACTTGTTTTGTAGCCTAATACATAATCTATCCTGGAGAAGGTTACATATGCATTTGAGAAGAATTTTTATTCTGCTGTCATTGGATGAAATATTCTGTATATCTGGTAGGTCAACCCGGTCCAAACCGTAATTTAAGTCCAATGTTTCTTTACTGATTTTCTGTCTGGATGATTTGTCCATTGATGAGAGTGGAATATTGAAGTCTTCTACTATTTTTTACAGTCTATCTCTCCCTTCAGATCTATTAATGTTTCCTTTAAATCCTTAGGTTCCCCAATATTGGGTGCATATATTCTTATAATTGTTATATCCTCTTAATGAATTGACCCCTTTGTCATTGTATCTTATTTTACAGTTTTTAACTTAAAGTCTATTTTATCTAAATGTAGCTACTTCCACTCTCTTTTGGTTTTCATTTGCATGGACTATCCTTTTCCATCCCTTTATTTTCAGTATAGGTGTTTCCTCACAAATGAAGTGCATCTCTTTTAGGAATTATATAGATGAGTCTTTGTTTGTTTGTTTTGTTTTAATTATTCACTCTCTCTGTGTCTTTTGTTAGAGAATTTAATCCATTTACATTCAAGGTAATTATTGATGTATAAGGACATTCTATTGCTAATTTGTCAATTGTTTTCTGGCAGTTTTGTAGATCTTTTGCCCCATTCTTACTCTCTTGCTGCCTTGATTTTCTCTAGTGATATGATTTGAATCCTTACTGTTATCTTTTGTATATCTATTGTAGGTTTTTGCACTGTAGTTACCATGAGGCTTAAAAAAAATCTTATACTAATAGCAGACTATTTTAAGCTGACAACCTTGATCATATAAAAATCTATACAATTACACCCCTTCTCCTGCATTTAAAATTTTTGGTTTCACAGTTTATATCTTTTTATATTGTATATCCCTTAACAAATTATTGTAGCTACCATTATTTTTAACAGTTTTGAATTTTAACCTTTATTCTAAAGATATGTGATTTATATACCACCTTTACAGTATTAGACTATCTTGAACTTGACTGTGTGCTTACTTTTACCAATGAGTTTTATACTTTCATATGTTTTCATTTACTAATTAGCATCATTTTTTCACCTTGAAGAACTCTTTTTAGCATTTCTTGTAAGACAGGTTTGATGGTGATAAACTTCCTCAGCTTTTGATTTTCTGGGAAAGTATTTATCTCTGCCTCAGTTCTGAAGGACAGCTTTGCTGGGTACAGTCTTGTCTTCATCTGTTTTGTGTTACTGCAAATGAATAACTGAGGCTTGGTAATTTATAAAGAAAAGAGATTTATTTACCCAATGGCTCTGAAAGCTGTACAAGAAGCATGACACTTGTATCTGTTTGGCTTGTGATGAGGGCCTTAGAATGCTTCTGCTCATGTTGGAAGGGGAAAGTGAGCTGGTGTATGCAGAGATCACATAAGAAAAGAAGAATCAAGGTGGGGAGGTGCCAGGTCTTTTTAACAGTCAACTCTCATGGGAACTAATATAGCAAGTACTCATTCACTACCCCCTTCCCAGGCTACTAATCTATTCATGAGGGATCCACCCCTATAATCCAAACACCTCCCATTAAACCTTACTTACAATATTAACGATCAAATTTCAAGATGAGGTTTTGGGGGACAAACATCCAAACTATAGCATTCCACCCTTTCCCCTTAAAAATTATGCCCTTCTCACACTGAAAATTACAATCGTCTCTTCTCAATAGTCCCCTAAAGTCTTAAATTGTTCTAGCATCAACTCAAAAGTCCAAATTCCAAATTCTCATCTGAGACTCAAGGCAAATTTCTTCTTATGATCCTGTAAAATTAAAATCAAGTTATTTATTTTTATGATACAATGGTTGTACAGGTGTTGGGTGAACATTCCCATTCCAAAAGAAAGAACTAAACCAAAAGAAAGGTGTAACAGGCCCTATGCAAGTCTAAAACCAAGTAGGGCAAACATTAAATCTTAAAGCTCCAAAATAATATTTTACTCTGTGTCCTGCATCCTGGACACACTGGCAGAATGGGGCTCCCAAGGCTTTGAGCAGCTTTGTCACCATGGCTTTGCTGGGTACAACTCACATAGCTTCTCTCACGGTTCAGAGTTGAATGCCTGTGGCTTTTCCAGGCTGAGGTTGCGTGTTGCTGGTGGTTCTACAATTCTGGAATCTGTGCACCAGCCCGTTCCCACAGCTCCTTAGGCACTGCCTTTGTAAAGACCCCTCCTTTGTGGCAGGCTTTGCCCAGGCATTCAGGCTTTCTGATACATGCTCTGAAATCTAGGTGGAAACCACCACTCTTGCATTCTGGGTGCCCACAGACCTAATACCATGTGAAAGCTGCCAAGGCTTATGGCTTGCACTCTCCAGAGCAGGGGCCCGAGCAGTACCTGGGTGGGGCCATTTGAGCCACAGCTGCAACTGAAGTGGCTGGGATGCAAGGAGTAGTATCCCAAGGTGGTGCAGGGCAGCAGCACCCTGGGCCTGTCCCCTGAAATCATTCTGTCTTCCTAGGCCTCTGAACTTGTGATGGGAGGAGTGGTCCCAAAGATTTCTGAAAGGCCTTCCAGACATTTATCCCATGGTCTTGACTATTAGCACCTCATTCTCTTTTATCCATGCTAATCTTTCTAACAAGTGGTTGCTCCACAGCATCCTTGGATTTCTCTTTTGAAATTGCTCTTTCCTTCTCTACCACATGGCAAGGCTATGGATTTTCCAAATTATTGTGCTCTGCTTCCCTTTTAGTTATTAATTCCACCTTTAGCCCATTCCTTTGCTGTCATATCTGATCGTATAGCTGTTACAAGTAGCCACACCACTTCTTGAACACTTTGCTGCTTAGAAATTTCTTCTTCCAGATACCCTATGTCAATAAGTTTGGGCTTCCACAAAGCCATAGGGCATGGACACAATGCAGTCAAGTTCTATGCTATGGCATAACAAGGGTGAATTTTGCTGCAGTTCCCAATAAATTCCTCATTTTCATCTGAGACTTTATCAGCATGACCTTTACTGTCTATATGTCTATATCAGCATTTGATCACAACCACTGAACCAATCTCTAAGAAGTTCCAAACTTTACTTTGTCCTTTTGTCTTCTTCTGAGCCCTCCAGACTATTCTAACCCCTGCCCATTACCCAATTCCAAAGCCACTTCTACATTTTCAGGTATTTTATAGTAATACCCTACTCCTAGTACCAATTTTCTGTCTTCGTCCATTGTGTTACTTGAAGCTGGGTAATTTATAAAGAAAAGAGGTTTATTTGGCTTACAGTTCTGCAGGCTGTACAAGAAGCACAACGCAGGCATCTGCTTGGCTTCTAGTGGGGGCCTAAGGCAGTTCCACTCATAGCAGGAGGTAAGGACCCAGCATGTGCAGAGATCTCATGGTGGAGAGAGGAAGCAAGAGAGAGAATATGGAGGTGCCACACTCTTTTTAACAACCAGCTCTCACAGGAACCAGTAAGAGTGCACTCACTCACTCCCAAGGGAGGGCATTAATTTATTCATGAGGGATCTGCCTCTGTGACATAAACACCTCCCACCAGGCCCACTTCCCAACACTGCCACACTGGGGATGAAATTTCAACATGAGATTTGGTGAGATAAACATCCGAACTATAGTGAGTATTCTTAGCTGTCAGGTTTTTTTTTTTTTTTCCCCTTAGCACTTTGAATATATCATCCCACTACCTCCTGGCCTATGCAGTATCAACTGAGAAATTTGTAACTAGTCTTATTTAAACTTTCTAATATGTTATTTGCTCTTTTTCTCTTCATACTTTCAGGAGCTTTTCTTTGTCCTTGATTTTAGACAGTTTGGTTATAATATGTCTTAGTTTAGTCTTGCTTGGATTAAATCTTATTGGAGACCTTTTACCTTCCTGTGTCTGTATATTTATATCTTTCCTCAAATGGAAATTTTTATGTTATTATTTCTTTAAATAAGCTTTCTACCCCTGTTTCTTTCTCTTCTCCTTCACAAACTCCTATAACTTAAATATTTGCACTTTTGCTCCTATTCCATAAGTCCTGTAAGCTTTCTTCATTTCTTGTCATTCATTAGTTCTTTTTTTTTCTGACACTTTATTTTCAATTAATCTGTCTTTGAGTTCACAGATACTTTATTCTGCTTGATCAATTTTGCTGCTGATGCTCTGTATTGCATTTTTAACTTCGTTCACTATGTTTTCAGTTCCAGGATTTGTTTAATTTTTTTAAAGTAATTTTAATCTGTCTGTTAATTTTCAAACTTTCTGTTTTCAATTTTTGCATTAAATTTCTCTTTCTGTTAAATTTCCCCTTTTTGTAATTTATTTTTTTCATGATTTCATTGAATTTTTTCCTCTGTATTTTATTGAAGTTTGCTAAACTTCCATAAAACAATTCTTTTGAATTCTTTGTCATGTAGTTAATATATTTTCATTTTTGGGTTCGGCTAATGAGAGATTATTATTTATTTTTTGGTGGTGTTATGTCTCCTTGTTTTTTTATGTTTCTTGTTGCTTTACATTGTTGTCTATGCATTTTAAGTAGGGACTTATTCCAGTCTTATCACATGGGCTTTGTCTGGGAATGCTCTCCATCAGTCAGCCCATTCAGAGATTCTGAGCAGGCTTTCTGGTATGGTCCTTGGGTGGGCTTTCTGCTGGAGTCCCCAGGTGGGCTATCCTGGTGCCTGTGTCAACAGGTGGGTGTCCCTGGTTCCTGGATGAACTTGAAACCTGGATCCACTGGGGTGGATCTGTTGATCAGGTCTGTGGGGATGAGCCAGTGGCTGTGTCCATGAAGGCAGACGTGGGTCCTGGGTTTATGGTGGCTGACTTGGGACTGGGATGTTCTTTGAGCCTGAGTCTACAGGGACTAGCCAGGTGCTGCATGGGCTGGCTTGTGCCTGGAGCTTGAGCCCAGTGAGGCCAGTCTGATGCTAGGGCAGGCCTGTTACCTTGAATCACTGGGATAGAGGTGGAGCCTGAGTTTGCCAGGGCAGGTCTGGGTCCATGGGGGGTAGCCTGGAGCCTGTGTCTGCAGGTGTGTTCTTGGAGCCTTAGTCCACAGAGTTCTTCCTGCCACTGGGTTCCACTGGAGTAGGCCTAGTCCCTGGGCCTGCTGGAGAAAGCCTGCATCTTGGGTCCTCTGAAGCCTGGGGTCATGGGGACTGGACTGGAGCCTGGAGTTGACCTAGTGCTGGGGCCAGAACGGAGCCTGAGTCTTTAGGTGCTGGTCTGGAGCCTAGGATCACTGGTGCTAGCCTGATGCCTGAAGCCACTGATGCTGGCCTGGAGCTTAGGGCTGTGGTGTCTGGCTTGGAGCCTGTGTCCACTGGTGCTGGCTTAAAGGCTGGGTGTGCAGGTGCCAGCTTGAGGTTATGCCAATAAAAGGTGGCCTGTGTCCTTGGGCCTTGGGGGCCAGCCTGGGATCTGAGTAAATAGGGATGACCTTGGAGGCTGGATTCTCGGGAACTGGTCTAGTACAACTGTCTAGTGGGAGAGACCTGAACCTTAGATCTGCTAGAGCATGAGGTTTCAAGGGCCATTCTAGAGGGACTGGACATGCCTTGAGCCTGTTTCTATGTGTACCTGCCTGGTTTTTGAGGCCATAAATGCCAACCTGGTGCTGAGGTAAGCCTAAAGCCTGGGTACACAGTGACTGGCTTGGCACTAGGTGGCCCTGTATCTATAGTGGCCAGCCTGGAGGCTGAGTCTGCAGTTGTAGTCCTGATGACTGGGGCTGTGGGGGCTGGCCAGATGCTGGGGCAGGACTGAAGCTTAAGGCCATCACAGCCAGCCTAGTGCTAGGGGTGGTCTGGAACCAACCTGGGGCTACTGGGGCTATCCTAGCCCTGGGATAGACCTGGAGTATGACTCTCTATGGGGACTGACCTGGTGCTAGGGTTTGCCTGAATTTTGGGGTCTCTGGCATGTGCTTGGTTCTGGTTTGGCCCAGAGACTCAGGCTGCTATGCAGGCTTATAACCTGGGGTTGTGGTTCTAGCCTGGTACCACATGGGCCTGGAACCTCAGTCTGTGGGTACCAGCCTGGAGTCTGAGGCCATGGGGCCTTCCTGGCACTAAGTTTTACTGGAGCAAGCCTGGTCTTGAGATTTGCGGCAAAATCCAATTCTTACTTCCCTCCTTCTCCCATGCAGAGGATCTCTCTTGCCAAGCTGCGCTGCCTAGGATTTGGTGAGGGGTGGTGAAGGTAATATAATACTGTCCTTCCTACTCTCTTCAATGAATCTTCTCTTATTTCTGTGCTACATCCAGATGCTGTAATATCTCAACTGGTTTCCTTAGCTCTTGAGAAGGTATTTTTGTGCATTGATAGTTGTTTGAATTGATATTCTGAGGGGGGACAAGCATTGGAGAGTCCTATTGTACTGACTTGCTGACATCCATCTCTTTCAAATGATATTTTAAATAGGCTAGACACATAATATGGTCTAAAAATGTTAGACCTGAATCTCCAGAAATTTACGAAAGGAAAGTCAGGTAAGATGACTGCCTACATTGAAAATTTAAAGAACTAGAAGAGCTTGATAACGTAGAATGAAAATATCACATCCAGCCAGTGCTTTCAGTCTTTGATTCAATATACAACAGAAAAAAGAGATTATTAAGATATAAAGGTTTGAATACAATATGTATTTATTAAGCTTGCTATGTTTACCATATATAAGAGGATTTTACAATCTAGATGAAGAATACAAGATTTTGCATTATTAAACAGGAAGCTCTTGCAACTGACCTCTGGAGCATTTCATCCCGTTTGGGAGTCTTATTATTTCTCAGAATGCTGACAGTGATTGAAAGATCTCCAAAAGTTGCAACGCAAGTTATCTTATTATCTCTTTAGAAAATGTATAGAAGCTGTGTATGTTCTATCCCAGGTCACATAGTTGAATACAAATGTCCTATATCTTAAATTTTATTTTTGTCACTTATAACTTTGGCCTTGTGTGTATATCTCATAAACTGCACACAATTTTGAAAAAGAAATTACTTTGCATTTGTGACAAAGGTTTTCAATGAGATACTTAAATGGCATGTCCATTCAATGTAACCTAATCAATATTTACTGAGTATCTACTGTGTGTCTCGCACAGATTTTTAATATTAGGGCTCTGGAAGACCACATAGATTAGTGGGAAAGACATGTGAGTAAATAGTGAAATACAAGTGGCAAAACCATTGGTCAGTTCTCAGTCCCTCTCTTACTCAATGTATCTGCAGCATTTCATCACTGCTCAGCTCCTCTCCTTCCTGAAACACTTTATTTGCTTTAATGATAATTATGAAATAGCCACTCTATTTTCCTAGTATCTCACATTTTCTTCACTCTGCATTATATATCTCTATAGATCCGATAACCTATATGTCTTACATATTTGTTTATTGACTGTTATCTATCTGAAGAATATGGGAAGAGACTTTGTTTTGGTCAATGCTACAAGTCCAGTGCCTATAATGGTGCCTGACATGTAATAACAACTCAACAGATATTTGTTGAACGAATACTAGAGGAATGTGTAAAGCAATATTGGAGAGAATGCAAAGAAAATAGCAATTAATTCTGTTTTAGGGTGAGGATGCAATGAACTAGTTAAGTTTATAGTTAGAAGGTAGCATTAGAAGTGAACCTTTAAGGGTAGATAAGGGTTTTCCTGGTGACATTCTAGAAAAGTAGATGTGTTGTTCAGAGAATGTAAAGTAGTTTATTGTGGCTAGAATAGAAACTATTTGGCAGCTAGAAATGGAACTGGAATTAATCAACCTGGGATGGTTTATGAAAGGTCTTGTATACCACGGTAAGGAATGTGCACTGAGGCAATGAGGAAACATCAAGGGTGTTTAAGTAGGGGCATAATAATCTCAGATAGGTTTTGCTACTATTAGGACTACCATTAGCTCATACATATGCAGCATTTACTATGTACCAGGCACTATTGTAAGTGCTATATATATTATATTTAGAATAATGCAAAGATGTAGATAATATTATGATTCTCATTTTTTCAGAGAAAGAAAATGAGGTACAGAGAAGTTAAAGAACTTGTCCAAGATCACACAACTGTTAAGTGGCAAAACCAGGGTCACAAACTGAAGCATTCTGGTTCCAGAGTACATACTCTTTACCATTATGCTATGAAGGATGAACTGGTTATGGTGGGGTGGATATGGAGATAGGATAACCAGTTAGAGAATCATTAAAGGTGTGATGAAGGTGTGTAATAGGATATTAGTAGTGGTGATGGAAGAGAAGGAATCATTTTGGAGATATAATTGACAGGGCATTATGAAGTGACTGAATGTGAGTGGTAAGGGGGAAAATAAGTCAAGGATAACATGGAGGTTTCCACAGCTTAGATGATGGTTTCATTTACCAGAATAAGGAAGACAGAAAGAGAAATAGGTTTGGGTGGAGATAAAAATGATTCATTTATCTATGACAATGACAAACACACCAAAGTTACTCTAGTAAAACACCTGTATTGAGCTTTTATTCAATTGTGTCATCTTCCAGTGACATTAGTAGAAATTTTCTCTGAGGAAATGTCTGTCAGGATTCAGTACAATCTGATACCAATTCATTCTCTGCTAGCCTCAGACACTGCTAAAATCCTTAGCAATCTGATCAATAGTTCTGGGTAGAATGATATGCTGTTAGCTAAATCTTCAAAATTATACTCTTTACTCCCTCCTTTGAGACTCAGCTTCTTTCTCAAAAAGAGACAAAATATTTAGTGCACTTTTCCCTCCAAATAAGTCTATGTATAAATCAGCATTTTGTCTTAATGATATTAGAAGATATTATCAGAAAGCTAAGTTCAATTAAGTAACAATGGGAAATGGAAATAAACACTGAAGTGTTTTTGGTTTAAGAATGTAGAGTGGTATCCTTGTTGTCTTTACTTTAGTTGAAACATATATTATGCTTCTTATATTTCTCTCTCGGATAATTATGAAAATGGTATTATGAACAGACTATTTCAAAAGAATGTGATAGATTCAATGATGGGAGGGTGAAGAGTGCTGTGGGAATACTTCTGAGGGGCACTTATCCTAATCTCAGAGATCATGGAATGCAACTCTGAAGAAGTGACATCTTAGCAGAGGACATTGACTATGGATAGGGCTAACAAGATGAAGAGAAAATAGGCATAAAAGTGTGCAAGGTAGAAAGAATAGCTTAGGCAAAAGTGAGAATTTATAGAACATAGGAGGGACTGCATGCACTTTGTGTGGCCAAAGCAAGGCAAGTTATATGAGGAGTGGTAAGAGGTGAAACAAAAGAAGTAGACAGATCCAAGCCGTGCGGGATCATGTTAAGGAGTTGGAACTTCATTCTGTGGGTAATGGGAGGAATATTGAAATGTTATAAGCAGAAGTGTTACATACTTAGACTAGTATTTTAGAAAGTTCCCACAAGCTAAAGGGCAGAGAATGGATTGGAGAGACAAGGGTGGGAGTGGGATATGACACATCTGAAAACTGACAAGATTTTGTTTTTATTAAAAAAACACATATGAGTAATTGGATGATATTTTTGCCTAGACAAAAGTCAATAAATTGATGTAAAAATCAATCTACCAATCTATCAATCAAAATATAAGGATAAACTTATGTAATGTAGGAAAGATAATAGTAACAAATTCCCTAAAAGAATGCACCCAATACACTGAACCAACAAAGTCTTTGATGGATCCATTGTATAAGTCAACATTTATTATCTTTTGGCATTAGCCCAGAGCAGACTGACTGGCACATTTTAGCCCGTGTGGACATTTAGTGTAAAGAATAATTGTAAAAGGAATAATTGGCCTAAAGTATCAGTTTAAGCATTCATCCAGGACATGGAAGATTTATCTGCTGTGGAAGAATCACAACCTTTCAAAAAGCAAATTAATTAATTCCTGAGTTCACTAAAAGAGAATGGCAGAAGACTAAGATGTTTTAAATTTGGGTCAGACCACTTTAGTAATTAACAAGCAGCTCCTGATATTGAATGTGCTATATTGTGCCCTAATTGATTTTAGGGCACACACACTTGCAAAATTGGCCTGTGTTAGGTCGGTGGGACAGAAAAGAAACTGCCAACATCAACATTTACCCAAATTGGCCTCTGTCATACTACTGTTCTGTAGGAAACAAGTTGTTTCATGTTTCTCTGAATTGAGGAACCACTAAGTTAAACACGTTTACACAGATTTTCTTAAGGTAGGATTTCTGAAAGACTTCAACCTACTAATATGTGTTGTATCTTTCTTAGAGAGAGACATAGAAAACAGCATATCCCATACTTTTTGGCCATAGTACAATTAACATCTTCTGGAGAAGTTCTCTGTATTCCATGAGACTCCATTTTAGGAAAGGTAGATACACATTTTTCATGTACAGGCATACCTTGGAGATATTGTGAGTTCGGTTCAAGAACACTGCAATAAAGCAAATATTGCAATAAAATGAGTCACACAAAATTTTTTGTTTCCCGGTACATATAAAAGTCATGTTTACACTATATTATAGTCTATTAAAGGTACAATGTCATTATGTCTAAAATAACATTGTGCATACCTTAATTAAAATGCTTTATTGCTAATAATTGCTAATGATCATCTAAGACTTCAGTGAGTCATAATCATTTTGCCAGTGGAGGGTCTTGCCTCAATGTTGATGGCTGCTAACTGATCAGAATGGTGGTTGCTGAAGGTTGAGGTGGCTGTGGCAATTTCTTAAAATAAGACAACAATGAAGTTTGTGCATTGATTGCCCCTTCCTTGCATGAAAGATTTCTCTGTAGCATGTGATGCTGTTGATATCATTTCATCCACAAGAGAACTTCTTTCAAAATTGGAGTCAATCCTCTCAAACCCTGCCACTGCCTTATCAACTAAGTTTATGTGTTATTCTAAATCCTTGGTTGTCTTTTCAATAATGTTCACAGCACCTTCACCAGGAGTATATTCTATCTCAAGAAACGACTTCCTTTGCTCATCCTTAAGAAGCACCTCTTCATCCATTAAAGTTTTAGGATGAGATTATAGCAATTCAGTCACATCTTCAGGCTCCACTTCTAATTCTAGTTTTCTTGATATTTCTACTACATCTGCAGTTACTTCCTCCATTGAAGTCTTGAACTCCTAAAAGTTATCCATGAAGGTTGGCATCAACTTTGTCCAAACTCCTATTAATGTTGATATTTTTACCTCCTCCCATGGATCACAAATGTTCTCTATGACATCTAGAGTGATAAATTCTTTCCAGAATGTTTTCAATGTACTTTGCCTAAATCCAGCAGAGGAATTACTATAGCAGCTATAGCCTTACAAAATAGATTTCTTAAGTAATAATATTTGAAAGTTAAAATTACTCCTTGATCCATGGGCTACAGAATGGATGTTGTCTTAGCAAGCACAAAAACAACATTAATTGCCATGTACATCTCCATCACAGTTCTTGAGTGACCAGGTACATTGTCAATGAGCAGTAATATTTTGAAAGGAATCTTTTTTGTTGTTGGTTGGGCAGTAGGTCTCAACAGTGGGCTTAAAATATTCAGTAAACTGCAAAAAGATGTGCTGTTATCCAGGCTTTGTTGTTTCATTTGTAGAACACAGAAAGAGCAGATTTAGCATGATTTTTAAGGACCCTAGGATTTTCAGAATGGTAAATGAGCATTGGCTTTGATATAATATCACCAGCTGCATTAGCCCCTAACAAGAGTCAGCCTAACTTTTGAAGTTTTGAAGCCAGTCATTGAATTCTTCTCTGTTCACTGGAGTAGCATTTTTAATTTTCTTCAAGAACTTTTCCTTTGCATTCACAACTTGGGTAACTGTTTGGTGTAAGAGGCCTAGCTTTTGGCACATCTTGGCTTTCAACATACCTTCCTCACTAAGCTTAGTCATTTCTAGCTTTTGATTTAAAGTGAGAAACTTGAAACTCTTTCCTTCACTTGAACACTTAGAGGCCACTGTAAGGTTATTACTATAATTGGCCTAATATCAATATTGTTGTGTCTCAGGGAATGGGGAGCCCAAGGAAAGGGAGAGGGGCAGGGCAATGGCTAGTTGATGTAGTAGTCAGAACACACAAATATATTGATTAAGTTTGTCATATTATATATGGGTTTGGTTCATGGTGCCCCAAAGCAATTACAATAGTAATATCAAAGGACACTGATCACAGATCATCATACTAGGTATAATAATAATTTAAAATTTTGAAATACTGTGAGAATTACTAAAATGTGACACAGAGACTCAATGTGAGTACGTGCTGTTGGAAAAATGGTGTCCAATAGACTTGTTTGATGCAAGATTGCCACAAAACTTCAATTTATTAAAAAAACAATATCTGCAAAGCCCAATAAAGTAAGGTGTGATAAAACAAAGTGTGCCTCTATACAAATTCAGTTTAGCAAATTAAAAGCCTGCTTTATTATGGACCTACTACAAAGTTGTGATGGTACAAATATGCAGTAGTTACAGTAATTAAGAAAATTTCATGGAGATTAAATCTATAACAGTTAGTCTAAATATCTCCAGCCTTATTAAAAAAAAGACTTTTCTCCAATACATTTTCCATATATTTGCTTCTGTAGTCTTCTTTTCTATGCTACAATAAAGACTAGCAGTCACACAAACCTAAGTATCTCTTTATTCTCTAAAGGAATGAAATGTATTCCTAAAATAAATACTTCTTGTCACTATTTTCAAGATACCACTCAAAGTTTGAGAATGTCCCCTCCACCAAAACTCTTCTTAGTATTTTGATTCATGTTAGTCTACATGTATGTTTCCCCCACTAGACTATTAATTTCTTGAGGATAAAAATTCTGTCTTATATTTCTACCCACTAGCATTTGGTACAGTGCCTGACATATAGTGGTCCTTGATAAATGTTCCTCAATAAATGCCTCTTGAAAGGGGGGGTGGGCTGGAAATAATTCATTCCCAGTATGCATTTTATTTACATAAATATAATTGATTCAGTTTTATTATTTTACTAAAATGGGAACAAATTATGACTGCCAGAGTGACCATTTTAAAACATGTCAGGTCATGTCATTTCTGTGATAAAAATAAAACAAATAAAAATATGCTATGTCTCTTCATTTTATCCAGAATAGGACCAGAGTCACTTATAGTGACCTGCATGACCTTTCATGATCTACCCCTTTTACTTCCACCTACCACACCTCTACCCCTACTCACAATCCCCTTTACCTTCTTTACTTTTTTTTATCCATAGCATATATTACCTTATAGATTACTATAAAATATACACATTTATTCTGCTTACAGTTTATTGTCTGTCTTTCACCACTAGAATGCAAACTCTATGAAGGACAGGATCTATTTTTATATACTGCCATGTTCCCAGTTCTCAGAATGGTATCTGGCATATAGAAGGTGTTCAATAAATATTTGTTGAATCAACTAAGCATATGCAGTCATCTAATTTTTGATAAAGGCATCAAAAAGACCCAATGGGGGAAATGATAGTATCTCCAATAAATTGTGTTGGGAAAATTGGATATCCACATGTAAAAGAATGAAATTGGACCCTTATCTTACACCATATACAAAAATCAACTAAAATAGATTAAAGACCTAAATGTGGGACCTGAAACTGTAAAGTTCCTAGAAGAAAACAAAGGGAAAAAGCTCTTTTACATTGGTCTTGGCAATGATTTTTTGGATATCACACCAAAAGCTCAGGCAACAAAAGCAAAATAAATAAGTGGGACCACATCAAACTAAAAAGCTTTTTCACAGCAAGAAATAGTTAACAAAATAAAAAAAAACAGTCTGTGGGTTAGGAGGAAATATTTGTAAACCATATATCTAATAAAGGTTTAATATCCAAAATATATAAGGAACTCACACAACTTGATAAGCAAAAAATAAACAACCTGGTTTAAAAATGGGCAAGGAACCTGAATAGACATCTTTCCAAAGAAGACATACAAATGGCTAACAGGTATATAGAAAGGTGCTCAACATCAGTATGCATAAAAGAAATGCAAATCAAAAACGAAATGAGACGCCACCTCACACCTGTTAGTATGGCTATTATCAAAAAGACAAGAGATAAATGTTAGAGAGGGTGCAGAGAAAAGGGAACCATCATACACTGTTGGTTGGAATGTAAATTTGTACAGCCATTATGCAAAACAGTGTGGAGGTTCCTCAAAAAATTAAAAATAGAACTAGCATGTGACCCAGCAATTTCTTGGGGATATATGCAAAGGAAATGAAATTAGTATCTTGTAGAGATATCTGCATTTCCATGTTCATTGCAACATTATTCACAGTAGCCAAGATATAGAAACAACCTAAATGTCCTTGAAAAGTTGAAAAGATAAAGAAATAACGGTGTGTTGTGTATATATATGTGGTATATGGAGTATTATTCAGCCATAAAAAGAAGGAAATCCTATCATTTGTGACAACATGGATGAAGTTGGATGACATGTGAAGTGAAATAAGCCAGACACAGAAAGAAAAATAGTGCATTATCTCACTTATATGTGAATTCTAAAAAAAAAGTTGCATACATACAGACAGAGAGAATAGAATGATGGTTACGAAGGTGGTGGTGGGGGCAGGTTGAGGCAGGGGAAGAAATGGGAAGATGTAGGTCAAAGTGTACAAACTTTCTGTTATATAGCATGAATAAACATAGAGATCTAAAGTACAAAACAAGGCCTAGAGTTAATAATATTGTATTATACATGGGAAATTTACTAAGAGAATAGATTTTAGGTGTTCTTACCACATACATATACAAAAAAGGGGGTAACTATGTAAAATACCAGTGTAGAGGTGAGGGGATGTAACAGCAAAAACCGGAGTCACGTTGCCGAGAGAAACACGAGGTACACGAGATGCAGAGAGATCAGGTTTATTAACGCCAGTGGGCTCAGAGGGGATCTTCTGCCAAAGTCTGAGCACCCCCGGTCAGGGGGACTTGTAATTTATACTTCAAGAGCAAGGAGGTGGTACAGAGCAGCTTATACCAGGAAGTGTACACATACGGAAGTTACTGTAACTTGCAAGGTAGCTGCTGCAAGGGGGAGCTGTTTACGGGAGCATGAGCTTCAGGCATTAGTCAATTTCAATTTCTTTCTTTATAACATCAGTTTCACAAATGTTCCTGTGGGTGTGGCGACAAGCAGTCTTACGGAAGCAGATGAAGCAATTAACATACATAGGGTTACAGCTTGTCCGTTTCAGGGTAAAAGTTTTTAGTGAATTTCTACTTTTCCCTCACAGGGAAACTTCCCCTTTCCCCTGAAAGTTCACTGATAGACCAATTTACAATTAAGGCAGATTAGTAAAAGAAAGAGGTTTCTTTACCATGCACATGGAGAGAATCACAGAGTGATGATTACCCAATATCCCAATGGGGTCCAGAAATTTATATACCCTCCTTTTAGAGGGAAGGGGGAGATGAAAAATGTAGGTAATTTTGTTTAGGGGCAATAAATGGTGGATAGGGAGGATGAACAAATGGGAGAAACAGATTGTCTTGTAAATAATTCTCTTTGCAAATTTAATTAACCTAAGCCACAAATAAAAATGATTTGGGCCAGGTCTGGTTGTATTCTTGATCTTCTTTCCTACAATATAGTGCAATGACAGGGAAGGAAAGGGACATCCATTGTTCCTTCTGATGGGTCTGTCTGCTTTATGCAGACAGAGGGAAAGCACACTTCAAGGCCTGTTGATCTCTAAGGGCCTTTAATTCAAAATATTCTTTATACCAAGCAGTCATATTTTAGTGTGAAATTTCCTGAGCTCCTTCAATAGGTATGCTAATTTGCTTGAATATAGTAACCATTTAATTATGTATAAGTATACCAAAACATCATGTTGTAAGCCTTAAATTTATGCAAATAAAATAATTGAAAAAATGAATGAATGTTAAAAAAACTTAGTCACTATCCTATGTCTCCTTCCCTGTTTACCCTCTCTTTCTCAAGGATTGCATTCTGCACTTCCAATAATTTCCTTTTATTATTTGTACCCTTTCTACTCTTGCACATCATCATTTAAAACTGCTTTAGAATGCTTACAGTGTGCTGTAAGAAATGAAAGATACCATTTGGGGAGAAAAAATTAACATTTTGTTTTCTATTCTTGCCTATATAAATCATCAAAATAAAACAATTCACAAGGGGTTAGATTTACCTTGTTTCAAATTTCAATTGTGAATGAATGGAAATTGGGTTCTTTTGAAGCCATATGCTTACCTGCAGGTATACACACTATAAAGAGGCTCTATCAAAAGCATTAGGATTCAGCATTATATATATTAATGGTCATCAAACTGGGGTACATTTGTCCTCAGAGGTATAGGAAGACTCTCCAAGAGGTACTAGCATGAACAGTTTTAAAAGAATTAAATTCCAAATCTCAACCAACATAAATTCTCTTTGTTAAAATTATTTTGACTAAGAAGGAGATATTATACAGGCTTTTCTTTCTCTACAGCCCTTTTGCAATTGGCCTTCTTTTATTTACAAAAGAAAGGCATAGCTCTCACCTACTAGGGATCTTGCATTGGGGCAGTGCCTCAGGGTATAAAGAATTTGGGGTGCTCAACAAGGGAATCATTTAAAATATTTCCCTTAAGGAAATAGTAAAAACTAAATAATAAATTATTTTGCAAACCAAATGGATTCAAATTTTTTGCTTTTAATGAAATTGAAGTCAGACATAATCAAGCTATGAGCTGATACATCATTAAAATTTTTTTGATAGTATATCACTATGTAAGTTGGAAGAGGTTCAAGTAACTGAGTGAGTGCTATAACAAACTTTTTTCCATTCTCATCTTCTTATATATGTGAATAAGGCTTCTCATTGATTATACTTATAAAAAAATTAAGAAAGGAAAAAATTGATTCTAAACCCCATGTCATTTTTAGCAGTACCTATCCACAAATACATAAGCTAACTGAAAATACTGCCCATTCATTGCTTTAAGAGAGGCACTTCAATAAAATTTACCTTTTTTGATTAATAATTATTTTTAAAAAGGTTAGATATTTGTTTAGATCAACTGGATATTTCTAATAAGTTTAATCATAACTCAGTCTAGAGGACTAATTGAAATTGAAACCACAAGGGGGTTTTGGCCTAGGTCCAGTTGCTGGTCACACAAGGATCCAATTACTGAGAAAATAAGGATTGCCAACAAAGAAAGGAATTTTTTAAATACAAAAGACACATTGTGGGAGAATGGGAGAAGCTGCCTCAAATCTGTCTCTCTGACTAACTGACTAACTAATAGAGATCATGGGATTTTAAAGGAGGGACCACGTGCCTTGGGACAGGCAGGTCATTGTGTAACTAACAAGGGGTTACCATGTATTAGGAGCAGGTTGTGAGGGATGATGAATCCTCCGGAAGCCTGCCCAGGAGCCTTCAGAATCTCAACTCCTTTGTCTTGCAGAAAATCCACCGTTTCTGGGAAATAACTCAAAATGTCAAGTACTTCATTAAGGGAGGGGATTAAAAAAATCATATGGGGTCATTGAAATTTGTTCATGGCCCTGGTTACAAAATTTTAACACTTAGAACCCTATGATCATATTAAATGAAAATAAATATTAACTTATATTCGTATATGATAGGGTAATAAAGGCTTTCAAGCATAAAAATATATTTCATTAGGATACAATTCAGTGAATTGTTAGATCGGAGCCGAAAGGAAGACGTGCAAGCCTGGGGACATAGTAAAATGCCCTTTATTTTGAGCACCTGGGTGCAGGTGGGTGGAGGCCAAAAAGGGTGTCCACCCTGAGGAGGAGGGGAAGAGTGTCCAGTTCTATAGATGGTTTGAATGAAAGTTTGGGGAGGGGAGTTCTTTCTGGAACAGCCACCAGTTTCTGCCGGCACTATCCCAGCCTTTGTAATTCAGAGTTATCTTTACAACCTAAGGAGCCTCTGGGGGCCCTTATCTGACTACTTCATCTACCCCATTCCTTTCCATACATTTTTCGAGTTCCCACCCTGAGCAAGCCCAACATTAATGAAGTGGAAAGGAAATATGAATTCAGGGAGAAATATAAATGATGCAATATTTCTGATTTTAAGGAGCTTGTTCATGTGTGTTTTTAAATGGATTATGATGACATCAAATTGCTATGGTAGTTAGCACTGAATACATTGAAAAGAGAGCTGTTCTAATTTTATTTTTAAATGTTAGTATTTACAACATGTTGGAAATTATGTTTTTTGCTGCTATTTAAACGAATAGTGAAAGACTTTTGATGTTAATTTAAAAATATACAAAGAAGAAAGCGAAAAAATGGCGGTCTGATAGGGTCCTTCCACCGCACCGCTCTGAGGGAAGGAGGTGAAAAACGCCAGCGGCTACCTGCGAGCACTGACCGCTCACTCCGAAAACAGCATTGCGAATTACAGAGAAACAACGCCAAATGCCCAGCCCAAGAAAACAAAATTTTCACAAAGATCGGAGGGCGTACAGAGCACAATAGAGCCCAAAGCGCAGGAAGGACGCGCTCACCAGGTCCGCGCAGCGCGACCCCCCCCCCCAAGTGGATACGCACCTCGCCATCCACTCAGTCAGGGACAAGCCCAGAGTTGGGGCAAAGCGGTTGCGTGAGGCAGCAGACCCTGTGGAGAGGAGGCAATTGTGAGAGCCAAACACAACTCTCAGCTGCAATATACAGAGACTGCTGAGGGCTGGGGAGGAACTGGGCGGGGACCGAGATACAGCTTCCCCGGACAGTGCGCGGGAACTAGCAGGCAGGCACTGCGCCACTAGAAGTCAGCGGGACTGGGACCAGGAGTTTAACGGAGAGCGGGACACGCCCTTAGAGGCTGCTAGCAACTGCCACCGCGGCCGGCGGAGAAAAACTGCGCTCCTGGCGCGATCGGAGCCCGGCTGTGCGCCAGGCTGGCGGCGGCCGCCATCTTTACAGCCGCCCGCGCGGAGCTGTGAGCCGCGTCTCTAGCTCCCCCCGCCCCAGTCCGGGGCTCTTCTGCTGGGGCAAGACAGGCTTTGCCTGTGGTGGCCAGGGACAGCTGCATCCGTGGGTTCCAGGTGGGACGAGATCCCGGAACTGTAGTGGCAGGACCTTTGTGTATTGGAAACAATTTGCAGCTCATCCATCTGGTCCTGCCACCCCGGCTCTGGCCTCTAACAAGTCCGCTACGTGCTGGTCCTAGTGCCCGCCCTTCAGGTCCCAGCCCTCCTGTACCCCAGAGATCGCTCATTGTTGAAGGTTGCTGGCTATAGTGACCCATTTGGTATAACTGCTGGTTCTCATGACAACCAAATACCTCAAGAGTCACAGGCTGAACCAGAACAGCTCCCCATAACCCTGCCCACCACATTAGGGAATTTTGCGCCATCCAAGAGCGCTTCCAGTGGCCACTATTCCCCCCTTCCCATGGGAACATCCCCCTGGTGGAGACTGCTGGGGATAGAGACGGCCACTCACCTAGCCTTGGGGTCTAGTGGTGGAAAAGGGGTGCACAATTGGAGATCCCCCTATCAACCAGTATCATGCGGAGATGCACATCAGAAGGGCAGACACACGTGGCTAGATGAGCAACCTCTCAGCTGTGTAGAATTTTCCCAATTCAGCTCTCACACTGCAGCCAAAAGAAATTGTGTTTCTACCTGCACCTTAGGACGAGCAGGGTCAAAGTAACTCCTAGGAGCTACAAGGCCCCTCCCAAAGCACGGGGCTTTCGCATACCCCAACTCGGGGATCAGAGTCTGCCACGGACATAACAGAATACCTAGCTAATAGGGAGCTGTGGACTCATATCCTCAAGTACAATTCATTAGCTCAGAGCCCAAGCTGGAAGGTCATTCTCACCACACTCCACTGGGAAGAGGAGAAGACAACAGGCCAGAAATAACTCAAGGTCCACCAAACTTGCTAAAATACACCTAAGGCAATACAGGCCACTACTTCTCTCCCTGGCTCTGCCAAGGAACGAAAATCATGGGCCTGGAGACAGGGCCATAAACTAGCCCTAACACCCCCAGCTCTCGACCAACAGGCCAGATGAGAAAAAACCAGTGAAAGAACTCAGGGAACATGAAAAATCAGAGTGAAAAGTCACCCCCGAAAGAAACCATCACTTCCTCAGCAATGGATACCAACTCAAATGAAATGGGTAGAATTACAGAAGAGGAATTTCTTTTATGGATTATAAGAAAGCTCAATGAAATTCAAGAGAAAATTGAATCCCAGCACAAAGAAACCACAAGAAAAATGCAAGAAATGAATGAAAAATTCTCCAAAGAAATAGAAATATTATGGAAAAATCAAATAGAAATCCTAGAAATGAAAGAAGCATTCAAGGATCTACAAAACACAGTGGAAAGCCTTAAAAATAGGCTGGACCATGCAGAGGAAAGAATTTCAGAGCTAGAAGACAACTCCTATGCACTAAATAAATCAGTTGAAGAGAAAGAACACAAAAACAAGAGGCATGAAAAAAGCATACCAGAAATGTGGGATTATGTAAAGAAGCCAAACATAAAGATCATAGGCATCCCTGAGGGAGAGGAAGAAAATTCGCGTGGACTGGAAAATCTATTTGAAGGAACAGTAGAGGAAAATTTCCATAGCTTAGCCAGAAATCTCGATATCCAAGCACACAGGACTCCTGGGAGACTCAACGTGAAAAGGTATTCATCACGCCGTATAATTATTAGACTGACCAAAGTAAACACAAAAGAGGCAGTCCTCAGAGCTGTAAGACGAAAAGGGCAAGTAACCTATAAAGGGAAACTGATCAGATTAACTGCAGATTTCTCAGCTGTAACCTTACAAGCCAGAAGGGAAGGGGGAGCAATCATCAGTCTCCTAAAACAAAACAAAGGCCAACCCAGAATTCTGTATCCTGCCAAACTAAGCTTCTTATATGAGGGAGAAATAAAGAACTTTCCAGACAAGCAATCACTGATAGAATTTGTGAAATCCAGACCGGCCTTGCAAGAAGTGCTTAGACCTGCATTATACACTAAACAGAGCAACAGACACCCACCTATGTAAAACTATGCAAAAGCTAAAACCCCAGAAACCAGATTCCACAATGATGCAAGAGGTAAAACAAAAGACACCACCCAATAAAATAATCAGAAATTTACCCCAAATATCAATTCTCTCAATAAATGTAAATGGCTTGAACTGCCCATTGAAGAGACATAGGCTGGCTGAATGGATTAAAAAATACAAGCCAAGTATCTGTTGTCTTCAGGAAACACACCTTACACACAAAGACGCATTCAGACTCAAGGTGAAAGGATGGAATACAATTTTCCAGGCCAATGGAAACCAAAAGAAATCCGGAGTAGCCATCCTTATTTCAGATGATATAAACTTTAAAGCAACAAAAGTAAAGAAGGACAAAAATGGACACT
Source organism: Daubentonia madagascariensis (assembly GCA_023783475.1). Lineage (NCBI taxonomy): Eukaryota > Metazoa > Chordata > Mammalia > Primates > Daubentoniidae > Daubentonia > Daubentonia madagascariensis. Next base: position 2,057,051 of record JAKFHU010000166.1, read on the forward strand.
ATATAGTGGTGAAGGGAAAAATCTTACAAGAGGATTTAACAATCCTAAACATTTCTGCACCCAACACAGGAGCACCCAGGTACATAAAGCAAATACTGCTAGATCTAGACAACATAATAAACAGCAATGCCATAATGCAGGACTTCACCCACGACGGAACTGGACAGATCTCCACAAATAACAACAGACCAACAGACCTAACATGGCCTACAGATATCACGAACACTCCAGAACTGATACATTTCTCGATCAGAACTTTCCAAAATTCCCCATCTAGCCACAAAAAACTAACAAATTCAAAAAATAGAAATCATACCATGTATCTTTTCAGACCACAGTGGAATAAAATTAGAAATCAGTTCCAACAGCAACTCACATCTTCATCCAAAAACTTGGAAACTAAACACTCTGTTGCTGAATGACTATTGGGTCAAGGAAGAGATTCAAATGGAAATCAAAAGATTCTTCAAACTAAACAATAATGGGGACACAAGTTATCAAAATCTGTGGGATACAGCAAAAGCAGTCCTGAGAGGAAAACATATCACCTTAAATGTCCACATCCAAAAGACAGAAAGGTCACAAATGAGTAAACTAAAGAATCATCTTAAGGAAATGGAAAAGGAAGAGCAAAGCAATCCTAAAGCCAGCAGAAGAAAAGAAATAACCAAGATCAGAGCAGAATTAAATGAAATTGAGAACAAAAGAACAATACAGAAGATTAATAAAATGAAAAGTTGGTTCTGTGAAAAGATAAACAAAATAGACAGGCAGCTTGCCAGGTTGACCAGAAGCAGAAAGGAAAGGACTCTAATAAGCTCAATTAGAAATGAAAAAGGAGAGGTCACAACTGATACCATGGAAATACAAAACATCATCTTCGAATACTACAAAAATCTCTATGCCCACAAACACGAAAACATGGAGGAAATAGACAAATTCTTAGAAACATACTACCTCCCTAGGCTCAACCAGCAAGAAACAGAATTTCTAAACAGAGCAATATCAAGCACTGAAATCGAAGCAGTAATGAAAAATCTTTCCACAAAAAAAAGTCCTGGACCAGATGGGTTCACACCTGAATTCTACCAAGCCTACAAAGAAGAACTGGTGCCTATACTGCAGAAATTATTTGAAAATATCCAGAAGGATGGAATCCTCCCAAACTCATTCTACGAAGCCAATATCACCTTGATACCAAAGCCAGGAAAGGACACAACAAGAAAAGAAAACTACAGACCAATATCCCTTATGAATACAGATGCAAAAATTCTCAATAAAATCCTTGCAAACAGACTTCAAGTGTACATCAAAAAAATAATTCATCACTATCAGGTGGGCTTCATTCCTGAGATGCAGGGATGGTTCAACATACACAAATCTATGAATGTAATTCACCATATAAATAAAAGCAAGAACAAAGATTATATGATCCTTTCAATAGATGCAGAAAAGGCTTTTGACTAAATCCAGCATCCTTTTATGATAAGAACTCTTAACAATATAGGCATAGATGGCTCATACCTTGAAACTATTAAAGCCATATATGATAAACCCACAGCCAATATCATACTGAATGGGGAAAAATTGAAAGCATTCCCCCTTAAAACAGGAACTAGACAAGGGTGCCCACTATCTCTACTTCTTTTCAACATAGTGCTGGAAGTCCTAGCCAGAGCAATCAGACAAGAAAGAGGAATCAGGGGCATCTAGATGGGGGCAGAAGATGTCAAACTTTCACTATTTGCAGACGATATGATATTATACATAGAAAACCCCAAAAATTCAACCAAGAGATTACTGGAATTGATAAATGAATTCAGCAAAGTCTCAGGATACAAAATGAATACACACAAATCCACAGCCTTCATATATGCTAATAACAATCAAGCTGAGAAACAAATTAAAGATGCGATAGCTTTCACAATGGCACCAAAGAAAATTAAATATTTAGGAACATATCTAACTAAGGAGGTCAAAGACCTATAGAGAGAGAATTATGAAACACTGAGAAAAGAAATTGCAGAGGATGTAAATAGATGGAAAACCCTATCATGCTCTTGGATAGGCAAAGTCAACATGGTAAAAATGGCTTTGCTACCTAAAGTGATTTACAGAATCAATTCAGTCCCTATCAAAATACCAACATCATTTTTTGCTGATCTAGAAAAAATAATTCTATGCTTCATGTGGAACCAGAGAAGACCCCGTCTAGCCAAAGCAATCTTAAGCAAAAAGAACAAATTGAGAGGCATCTATCTACCAGACTTCAAACTATACTACAAGGTTATAGTAACCAAAACTGCATGGTATTGGCACAAGAAAAGACACGTAGACCAATGGAACAGGACTGAGAACCCAAATAAAAAACCAATCTCATACAGTCACCTGATCTTTGACAAAGTCCAGAAAAATGTACACTGGGGAAAAGATTCCCTATTCAACAAATGGTGCTGGTACAACTGGATGGCCATATGTAGAAGACTGAAAGTGGACCCACACCTCTCACCTCTCACAAAAATCAATTCACAATGGATAACAGATCTAAACCTATGACATGAAACCATAAGAATTCTCAAAGAAAACTTTGGAAAAACTCCTATGAACATTGTCCTAGGCAAAGAATTTATGAGGAAGACCCCCAAAGCAATCACAGTAGCAGCCAAAATAAATACATGAGACCCGATCAAATTAAAAAGCTTCTGCACAGCCAAGGAAACTATCACTAGAGTGGACAGACAACCTACAGAATGGGAGAAAATATTTGCATGCTACACCTCTGATAAAGGGCTGATAACAAGAACCTATACAGAACTTAGGAAAATCAACAAGAAAAAAATCAAACAACCCCATTAAAAAATGGGCAAAGGACATGAACAGAAACTTTTCCAAAGAAGACAGAATAATGGCCAGCAAACATAAAAAAAATTGCTCAACTTCTCTAATCATCAGGGAAATGCAAATCAAAACCACAATGAGATATCACTTAACTCCAGTGAGATTGGCTCAGATCAAAAAATCCCCAAACAACAAATGTTGGCGGGGATGCGGACAGATAGGGACACTCATACACTGCTGGTGGGACTGAAAATTAGTACAGCCTCTGTGGAAAGTAATATGGAGAAACCTCAAAGAATTAAAAGTAGAATTACCATTTGGCCCAGCAATCCCACTACTGGGTATTTACCCAAAGGAAAAAAAGATATTTTATAATAAAGACATCTGCACGCGAATGTTTATAGCAACATAATTCACAATTGCAAAGATGTGGAAACAACCCAAGTGCCCATCAATACACGAGTGGATTAATATAATGTGGTATATGTATACCATGGAGTACTCAGCAACCAATAACAATAGTGAATTAACACATCTGGTATTATCCTGTTTGGAGCTAGAACCCATTCTTCGAAGCGAAGTGTCACAGGAATGGAAAAACGAGCCCCACTGGTACTCACCATCAAATTGGTACTAACTGATCAACACTTACATCACACAGGGCAATAATATTCTTCAGGGGGCTGGCGGGCATGAGGGGGGTGCAGGGGATGGGAAAAACTCTGACTGAATGGATGCGGGGAGCACAGTTTGGGGGATGACCACGATTGTAGCTCTGACACGGGCAGTGCATGGTCTATATATATAGCCAAAGTGTTGTACCCTCCTAATATTCTGAAATAAAAAATAAAATTAAAATTAAAAAAATAAAAATATACAAAGAAGGATGTCTAATTTAAAAATTCTTTTAGGGGATATGTGAGCAAAAAAGGCCATATTCTTTTTGTGTATTTTCAGCTTGTAGTTGTGGGCTCAGATAACAGCCAAGAAGGCCAGGTTCATCTTACTGCCCTAGCCACAATATCAGTGATAACAGACTTAATGTATAGCAAATCAGCATGGCCATTACAGCTGAATCCATTTAATGAGATGCCATTAAAGTTGAGTGTTGACTAACAAGTTGATGAATATCTGATTAAGTTGGATTATTAATACAATAGAAGAAGTCAAACTGACCTATGCTTTGGTCATTTTTTGCCCTTTTAAAGAGCGTGTGAATTGGATTGACAAACCACTTCAAACCTTTTTTGTATCAATGCAGGAAATTAATTAATTAATGTAGGTTTGGTCATGCATCAAGGTATATGATTTCATTTTGGTTGAATCTGGTCACAGATACTGCTTATTGTTTTCAATACTTGAAATTAGTTCTTTCAATGCAGCTTCTGATTAATGCAAAGCAAATATCAATTTCAAAAACTGAGTCCCAGTCTTTTAATTACAGGAGGAGAAATCACTGAAGGAATATCACTTCTTCCTCCCTCCATTCCGTCCATATTTTTACAAACATTTTGTTAAATATTGTAGGGGAGAAATATAATGTCTTTTCTTTCCCTCATAGGTTCTTAGTTGAGACACTTTCCTGAAAACAGTCAGATTAACAAGAGAAAAACCAGCAGAAATTTATTAATGGGTGTTGTACCTATCAAGTAGGAGAGGCTTCACTTCAAAAGTATTTATCTCTCAAGGCAGTGGCTTAGGGGCCTTGCCTAAATAGTATTTTAACAAAGAGTCATAAATCCCATATAGTGACAAGACAAAGAAAAGAACATCTTTAGGCTTCCAAAAGGCGGGAAAAGGTGGAAAGGTAAATTTATGGGAAGAGTAAAGTCTGCTCCCAGATTCTTTTGTGCTGCTCTCTCTGAGCTGATAAGCAAGCTTTGTAAAGAGGCCTATCTTCAGGCTGGAAAAGGCAGAGGAGGGTAGGAAGATCTTTGTCCCTGTAAATTGCTTTTTTGCCACCAGGCAAGCAGAGGGAAGGGCAGAGTGCCCCCCAAACCTTCTTCAGCACAACAATCCCCAATATTTTAGAGAGGAATATTTTGACTTCCTTCATTATCAATTGCAGGTCAGGCGCTTTGATAGATATTGGGGCAGAGGCATGGGAAGATGAACACAGGAGAGACATAAATACAATCAGATAAAGCTACTGCACTCAAGGGGTTCACAGATATAGGGTGGGGGTTAGGAGACACATAAATGAATAATTCTTATCTATTATGAAATTGATAATAGAGATAAAATAGGCTTTAGATGGTTACTATTGACCCTATGAAAGTTTGATATTACCTAAACCAGTGTTTTTCAAACCCAGTCTGCTGACCTGTGACATGCCAGCACTATCAAAATCATCTAAGGCAGTTAAAAATATATGGATTCTTAGACTCCACTTTCATGAATTCTGATTATGTATGTTCAGAGTGGGGCTTTCAAATTTGTGATTCTGTTGCTTGGCCAAGTTTGACAACCACAGACCTAAACATGACCGTTATTTTCTACAATATGTTTGGCATCTATAACACTTGATGTCTTGGAAATAGCATCCACTGAACAACTTTTTCTTTCTGGTAGGTACTGTAGAATTACTGACCTGGGAAGAAAAATGCACATTTTGGAACCCTGTGATTATAGCTACCACTTCTCATTTACTATATGCCAGGTACTGGTCTTAGCATTTTATTAATACATTCATGAATTAATTTGAATCCAATTTCCTCATTTTAGGAAATCAAGGCACAGTGAGATTAATTAACCTGTCCAAAGTTACAAAGTTATTATAGTAAATAGTGGAGTTGGGATCTGAATCCATGCATTCTGGCTCTATAGCTCATAAGGCTAAACTATTCTGCCTCTCATTTATCATGGTACTTTATTAAAATACTTTTGTCGTTCTTTGGTAAGTATTACAAAATGGACCAATTGCATTCACATAGGTCCTATGTACTTGTTCAGATTATTTCAATTTTCTCTTTTCCCTTGAGAACTTCTATCTCTAATTCATTAGGCTGCCTTCATTTATTAGACAGTTGCTCCATTTCAAAACCATTGCTAACAAGTTTTCTTCATTTTTAAAAATCGCAGCTGTAATGATTTTTTGTCATTAAAGTGTATTTCTATAAAGCTTTGAAATTTCACATTCAAAAATTTTAAATCACACATAAAATCTTTGCTTAAAGCCATGTAATTGTTTATGTACATATCATCTTATCATATTGACTGTTTTTGCAGCAGAATTTTATGTTCTGAAATATGTTCATTCCAATTCAGAAAGCCTTGACTGAATGTAGAGGAATAATTTGTTGAATTTCAACGTTATATGCACCAAGTAAATCATATGGACAAATATTGATTTCCTATATAGCATATAAGAAAGTTGAAATTGCACAATTCTCATTGGAGAGACTTAAGAATACCAAAAGGATCAAAAAGCTGTCAACTTTTAGAAAGTAGAAATTTAAGTATAACTGAATACTTTCAAAAAGTCAGTATTTGACACAAATTGGTTTGATAGAAACTGTCATTTGCACCAAGGCACAAACAGCAACAAATGGGGGTTAGGGGAGATTGGGAGAAGTAAGTGGATGGCCTTCACTTACTTTTCTGTCTCCAAGTCTCTCCATAATGTAGATTTATAATTAACTTTGGGTAGAGAACTATTCTTCCTGAGCTGAGATTCTATGGCTAGTCAGCTCTAACACATTTCCTCATTTTTCTCTCAGAGGAGCACAACAAATTAAAGTTGTGGGTCTTTAAAGCAAAAGTGTTAGATATCCAAGAATACTTAGGAACACACATATCTCTATGTGGTACAGGTTGAGCATCACTAATTCAAAAATCCAAAATCTGAATCACTCCAAACTCGGAAACATTTTGAGCACCAATATGATGCCGCACATGTGGAAAATTCCACACCTGATATCATGTGATGAGTTGCAGTCAAAAGATGGGTTCACAACACACAGTTTATTCAGTATCCCCAATGGAAAAAAAGACCCTCTCAGCCACTTTCATCTGCAATATATCTTTTCAGTGCATGCCCAGATTCCCCCAGGCAAACACGCCCACAAAGGGTAATAAAATGGCACTTGATCATTTAAGTGGATGATTGATTGTTTGTAGCACATAATTTCAGAGTCAGGAATGATGATTTTGCCAAACAACCACAAATTGTCCACATGGGTGGCTGAGATAGTGGCACCTTTGCATTTTGATGGTTCGTGTGCACAAACTTTGTTTCGTGCACAAGATTATTAAAAATGTTGTATAAAATTACCTTCAGGCTATGTGTATAAGGTATATATGAGATACAAATGAATATTGTGTTTTGACATGGGTGCCATCCCCAAAATAGCTCATTATGTATATGCAAATATTCCAAAACCTGAAAAAGTCCAAAATCTGAAACACTTCTGGTCCCAAGCATTTTAGGTAAAGGATATTCAACCTGTATATGAGAATGGAGTGTGCTGACTTACACAAAAAGATATAGCGTTTCATCTGTCCTCACTGTCCTAGACAGATGATAGAAAGGATTCATTATGGGTACCTGAGTTCAGATTCTTGTCCTACAGTTTGTAGAATGTAGTCCCAGTATGTTTTCTTGGTTATGCCAAATGCTCGCTTCTGTGAGTCTTCATTATCATGTTTCTATGGCTCAATCAATTCCTGACAGTATTCATCTTTTTTCCCAAAAAAAATTGTAGGGCATAATTTATTAAGCTCTTACTTCTAAATTACAATTGTTTTAGTTTTTCCTTTCCTGAGATTAATTCCAAATTGCCTTGATTGGCATGTTATTTTTTCTCATACTTTGCCTTTACATGTTTGCAATTTCTTGGGTTTTGCCTAGCAGGTTGACCACATCCATTGTGGATGGATTTTAATCTTTAAGTGTTAGAATGAAAACCTATTTCCAAGTTATTAGAGGGTGGCACACTGCACTAACATAAACTCCATGAGTCCACTGAATACCAAAATATTAATGTAATGTCTGTCATGTAATAGATGCACAACACATGTGTTGTTGAATGAATGCTCACCTTCCATGAATTAATTAGAATTAATATCTTACTATAAAGTGTGACTTCCAGATTCCATTTTTTCTGCTACATAGTTGAAAACCTGATATCAGAAAAAAAGGGTGAAATGAAGCAGAAATAATTTGCCATAAAGCTAATGCAAAATATCCAATAAGAGATCATATCAAATCTTTGAGTACATTTTATACAGAGTCCCAACAACCCTGTGTCATTTCACAGAAGAATTTTGGAATTGTAGAGTTGGGTGGGAGTGAGGAGGGAACTACTAAAGACAATCACACTGACAATAGTAAAATAAATCAGTTGAAAATAAGGAGTAAACAGAAAAAAGGCTATAGAGACAACAGAGCATTTTGTTTTGTGGATTGTTTTGACACTAAGCTTCTCTTCCCTTGCCATCCTGTGTAATTCAGAATTAAATTAGGAAGTTTTTTTGGTGTACATTTTTCAGTACCTGTGGTTACAGGATATGGGAAAGATTGGCTGAAAGAAATGTGAAAGATGAAACTCCAACTTTCTGTAAGTTCTTTGAGGAATGGAACCTTGTTTTATTTTTCTGCCATTCCTCTGTGCTCTGTAGGTTCTCAATAAATATATGCTAAGTAATCAAAGAACAGCAGCAACAAAGTAAACAAACCTGGCTGGGCGATTAAGTGGTACATATAGGGATCAATGTATGTTAGTGTACCATGAGGATATTTGCAATAAAATAAATGATCTTGATAATGTTAATTGTACATCATCAGCAATAACTAGTTATGTTCAAGGAAAATTTTCAGCCACTGCTCATCCATACCAGCGTCCCTGGGTTGGGGGTGAGGGTTATTCTGTTATTCTCTTTTTAGAACTTTGACCAATTTTATTAAAATCTGAGGCAATTTTCTAAATTATTCCAGAAGGTTGAATATGGAATTGAATGGGTGGTAGGAGACTGAACTTAATTTCAGTATCTCGTGTTTAAAAGGAGACAAAAGATTGTGCCATTCATTTAAGAAAGATTTCCATCTTCAATGGCTGAAACAGTAAAGAAAGTTACAGCGTGAAGTCATAGTTTCAATTATATATAAAATTCATCTCCGCCAGGCTCTTAAAAGTGGCAAGGTAAAAAGACACATGAGATTGCGTTCATTAATGAAGGTTATTTCAAAGATACAAGGGAATATGATCTAGCCTTGTATCATGAAAAACTAGTACAAGAAATCTGAACAATTCAAGTCACAATCAAAAGGCTGATTTCTGCAGAGTTCTGACCTTATTACATCACACAGGGAAGCATTATATAAAATAATTAAAATCAAGCTGTGAGTGATTAATGACACCCATACTGTAACGGCAAAAACCGGAGTCAAGTTGCGGAAGGAAACACTGAGAGGTACATGAGGATGCAGAGAGATCACGTTTATTAATGCCGGTGGGCTCAGAGGGGATCTTCCGCCAAAATCTGAGCACCCCCGGTGAGGGGGAGTTGTCTTTTATACTTCAAGAGCAAGGAGGTGGTACAGAGCGGCTTGTACCAGGAAGTGTACACATACGGAAGTTACTGTAACTTACAAGGTAGCTGCTGCAAGGGGGAGCTGTTTATGGAAGCATGAGCTGCAGGTATTAGTCAATTTCAATTTCTTTCTTTATAACATCAGTCTCACAAACATTCCTGTGGGTGTGGCGATAAGCAGTCCTATAGAAACAGATTGAGCAATTAACATGCATAGGGTTACAGCTTGTCTGTTTCAGGGTAAAAGGTTTTTAGTGAATTTCTATTTTTCCCTCACATTCCCCCCTTTCAATACTCAGACTGAATCTTCACCTGGGTAGTTATTGTTTTCATATTGTGATACCTGTTGGTATGGATGGCATAGTACCATCTGTAACTTTACTCTGTCTATTTGTCTAGATATTAGGGAGGTCACATATTTGAGTATGCACGGGGCTATAGTTAGTAAAAGTATTTGTCCCAGTAGGGTCCCAAGTAGGGGTGTAATCAAGGGGGTCCAATCCTGGAACGGATTCCACCATGGGGATTGGCTTTCTCTTTCTTTTATCTGGTTCTGGATCCTAGCCCATAGATGGCTTCAATTTTCTTGCACTATCCCAGAATGGTTGGCATAAAAACAACATTGTTCTTTCAGGTATAGGCAGGTTCCTCCCTGGCTTGCTGTTAACATGTCTAGGGCCCTCCGGTTCTGGAGTACCACCTCCGCTAGGGAGTTTACTTGTTGGTGGAGGGTTGACAGTGCCTTTTCTACCGAGCTGAGGTCAATATCTACTTGTGAGGCTAGTTGTTTAACCTGATGGGACGTTAGCCCTAGGGCAGCTCCCCCGGTGGCCGGCCCCCCCAGGAGACCTATAGTAGTCAATTTTGGAACCAGGACCAGGACTCACTTGGTCCGGTGTGGCTCAGGAGGGGAGAGGTAAGCAATATCCGTTCCTGGTGTGACAGTTATGTCTGGAATAAGGATTACAATTGCACATAGGCTACAACTTAACCCATTCAGCCTCTTGTATACCCCGTCTGCACATGAGAAATATGTACTATTTGGAGGCTGATACACTTGAACTTCCAATTGTGTTATGTCCAGGCAATCAGTGGTTATATTTGGCCTCTTGTCTTTTCCCAGGATGCACAAGGTCTTTCCAAGGGTTTGGATAGGCCTCAGGACTGGCAAGGCTGGTTCCCGGATAGTATTGGCAAGTTTGATGGGGATGGAATCATTGACCTTAATGGCAGTGTATGTCCATGAGGTCACCAGGGCACACAGCCAGCAGTCAGCAGCTAGCTGCTGGTTAGTAAGGTAGAGGATCTGGTGTGTGGCATTTATCAAATCTTTCAGCCAGATCCGGGGAATTTCCCATCAATATCTATATCCTGGTGGGCAGGCGGTGTCCTTACCTAATATTTGGACAGAAGTCAGGGGTATTGATGGCTTGTAATATTTTACCTGGGGCTTGTAGACCTTTATCACCTTTATGATTGTTCCAGGATCTCTGCCTCTACCATCTACCCTGATGCCAGCTATCCTGTCTGTCCACTTGTTGGGGTTATTGATCCTATATGTAATGGGGTTGCAGGTTCCCAATCCACAGTTATTAGGGGCCCTCAGTTTTTCTAAAGGACTACCTGGGTTACCTGTATACCCATGGGTGCATACCCAGTTGCCACAGTAAAATTCAGCCGTGGCATGACATGGCTACCGCCAATAGTTTGAGTTAAAATCAAGTTTGAGGCAAAGATATTTGTGGTTGGTAGTATACTCTCTCTCCCAACTCAATCCTCCACAGTTAGTTTTGGAATTAGGATCCATGGCCCCACATGCATCAAATTGGATGATAACTGAAGGGGACTGTCCATCCCACTGGGTGGAGTTAATGACTCCCTCATCTCCCCAAGTGCACCTCACTTGAAACTCCCAGGGCCCTATGGTAATGTCCACCGCCCCACAGGTGGCCCAAATTGACATCATTAATACATAAGTAACAAACAGTACAGTATGGTTACCACACCCCAGTAGAGCAGGACCATTCCTGCTCTCTGGATCCATGTCCACTCTTTTGGTGTCACAGCCCCAAGTCCTATACCCAAGGTCAGAGTCAATAACCCAACAAGTCCCAGTTCAAACTGTTTGATGTTAATGTCTGACTCAGGCTGACTCATTCGTTCTCAGCAGTCCGGAGACTCCCTGTGTTCCGTGTCACTGTGGATCTCCGACACAGGTGCAGCTTGAGCGGGTTGTCCCGGTCCAGCCACGCTACCCACGAGTTCTTCTGGCTCTCTGGACTTGCCCTCTTTGCTCGGGTATGATGAATCCACGGGGTGATTCCTGCAACTTTGACAGCAGTGGGTGTGACTAATACTACAGTAAAGGGCCCTGTCCAGGAGGGTTCTAAGGGGGGTTTCTTCCAATCTTTTACCCACACTAAGTCCCCTGGTTTGTGGGGGCGTACTGGGGCCCCCAGGGCCAAGGGGGCCCATTCTAATACTGTCTGGCTAATCTGCTGTAGCATCTTTGATAGCTGTATAAGCTGACCTTGTAAGTTCATTTCTCCTACCTGCCTAACATCCCCTTTGAGGCCTCTGGTGATGGGGGGGGGTCTCCCGTATAAGATCTCAAAGGGAGAGTACCCTGTTGTCCCTGGTGTGCATCTGGCCTTAAGAAGTGCTAAGCTGAGCATGTCTGTCCATGGCAGGTTTGTCTCCTGACATAGCTTGGCTAGGGTGTTCTTAAGGGTCCGGTTCATACATCCTACTTTCCCTGAACTTTGTGGCCTGTATGCAGTGTGAAGTTTCCATTTTATTCCAAGTGTCTTGGCTATAGTTTGAATTATTTCTGCTATGAAACTAGGTCCATTATCACTTCCAAATGAGAGGAGTAGGCCATACCGAGGAATTATTTCTCTTAGGAGAGCCTTTACTGCCTCCCGAACCTTCTCTGTTCTGGTGGGGACGGCCTCTACCCACCCTGAGTAAGGGTAGATCATTACTAACAAATACTTGTATCCCCAACAGGGCTTTACTTCTGTGAAATCTATTTCAACATCTTCAAAGGGTGTGGCCCCTGAGTACTGAACCCCGGGTACAGGCTTCAGCCGTGTTGTGGTGTTATTTTGGGCACATATGTCACATCGGGCGCACACCGTGGCAGCCAGAGTTGGGAGTTTGGCTATGTAATAGACCTTGGCAAGTAGGTGGGCGAGTGCAGTTTTCCCCATGTGGCCTAAGTTATGGTTTTGGGTAACGACCGAATAGACTATGTTTCCTGGGATGAAGGTCCTGTTATCTTGTAAATGCCACCACCCATCGTCACTCTTTCTGGCCTGCTCTTGTCTTGCCCCCTGGTCCTCTTCAACTTTATAACATGGCCAGTCTGGCCACTCTGGGGTTAGGAGGATTTTACTAGGGACTAACAGCTCACCCTTAGTCTCTTGTTCCTGGGTTGCTGCTCGTTTAGCTGCTTGGTCTGCCAGACGACTTCCTGTAGCTATTGCAGTTGTTCCTTTCTGGTGCCCTCGGCAATGAACAACTGCTACTTTTCTGGGTTCCCACACAGCTTCTAAAACTGAAGAATTTCTTCCTGGTTCTTTATCCCTTTACCCCCTGCAGTCAGCAGTCCTCTTTCCTTGTAAATGGCCCCGTGAACATGTATGGTGGCAAAAGCATATTTGGAATCAGTGTAGATATTTACTTTCTTGTCCTTAGCTATTCTGAGGGCTTGGATTAAGGCCCAAAATTCAGCTCTCTGTGCGGACCACCCGTGAGGCAAAGGTCCTGCTAGGATGACTTCACTGGCCGTGGTAACTGCATAACCTGTGAACCATTTCCCATTCTGAACATAACTGCTGCCATCCGTGAACAGTTCCAGGTCCGGGGCCATCAGAGGTGTGTCTGTCAGGTCTGGTCTACTTGCGTAGACCTCTTCCATCACCTCTATACATTCATGATCCGGTGGCCCCGGCTCAACAGGTAGGAGGGTAGCAGGATTCAGGGTTTGCACAGTCTCTAGAGTAACCTGGGGGTTCTCACACAACAACCCCTGGTACTGAGCCAGCCTACTGTTAGAGAGCCACCAATGTCCCATGCTATTAAGGAGGTGGAGAACTGCATGTGGTACACGTACAGAGAGCTTTTGGCCATATGTGAGTTTATCTGCCTCTTTGACCAGCAGGACTGTGGCTGCCAGTGCTTGTAGGCAGGGGGGCCATCCAGAGGCTACCGGGTCCAGTTGCTTAGACAGATAGGCCACAGGTCTCTGCCAGGGTCCCACAGTCTGGGTTAGGACCCCCACTACAACATGTTGTCTTTCATTCACAAAGAGATTAAAGTCTTTGGTCAGGTCTGGCAGTCCCGGTGCAGGGGCCTTTTGTAGCAGGTCCTTTATGGCTTTGAATGCCTCTTCTTGTTGGTGTGTCCACTCAATTGACTGCCCCCCAGGTCCCCACAAGGCTTCATACAAAGGTTTGGCTATCAACGAGAATCCTGGGATCCAGATCCGGCAGAACTCTGCTGCTCCCAGGAATTCTCTGAGTTGTCTTCTGCCCTCAGGTCGTGGTATTGTGCAGATAGCATGTTTCCGCTCATGGCCCAGTGCTTGGTACCCTCGGGATATGTGGAAGCCCAAGTATCTAACGCATTGTTTGCAAATTTGGGCCTTCTTCCAGGACACTTTGTACCCAGAATCTGTGAGTAGTTGGAGTAGGGCTCGAGTGCCTGAGAGACAGTCTCCCTGAGTGGGTGCTGCCAGGAGTAAGTCATCTACATACTGGAGGAGAGTGCAGTGGTCTTGTGAGTAAGTTGCAAGATCTGAGGCTAGCGCTTCCCTGAACAGCGTTGGTGAGTTCTTGAATCCTTGGGATAATCGCATCCAGGTGAGTTGCATTTTCTTCCTGGTTTGGGGTTCTTCCCACTCAAAGGCGAATAGGGGCTGACTTTGCGGGGCCAGTTTTAAACAGAAGAAGGCATCTTTTAAATACAGACAGGTGAACCAGGTGGTGTCCGGGGGAAGGAGGCTGAGAAGAGCGTACGGGTTAGGCACTACCGGGTGGAGAGTTACCGCAACCTCATTGACAAGCCGAAAGTCCTGGACTGGGCGGTAACTCCTGTCAGGTTTCTTGACCGGCAGCAGTGGGGTGTTCCAGGGGGACTGACATTCTACCAATATGCCCTCTTTCCGGAGCCTATCCAGGTGCTTCTGAATTCTTTCCCGGGACTCCTTCAGGATTGGATACTGTCGCTTTCTGACAGGCTGGGTCCCTGGCTTTAAGTCTATTATTAGGGGCACATGTTGGTGCACCAGACCTGGGGGGTTGTCTTCCGCCCATACTGTTGGAAAGTCCTGCCGGAGGTCAGGCGGATCTTGATTTTCTTCTGCCTCCGCAAACAGCCGCCGCTCAGCCTCCCGCGGGACAGTAACTGCTAGTATGAGCGGCCTTGTGGGTTTCAGCGTGAGATTTGCTGACCCTTCCTCGCGGAAGGTGATCTGGGCCCCCAGTTTACACAGGAGGTCTCGCCCGAGCAGGGGAATGGGGCAGTCTGGGATGTACAGGAACTCATGTTGCACCTTGTGGCCTCCCATCTGGCAGGTCTGTGCTTGGCAAAAGCGGCGTGCTTGCTGGTCCCCAGTCGCCCCTATGATGGTGGTCTCCCGGTGAGTCAAGGGGGCTACTGGTGTTGTGACCACTGAATGCTCAGCTCCTGTGTCTACCATAAAAGTCACTGGTTGGCCCCCTACTTCCATGACGACCATAGGTTCCCGGGAGCCAAGGTCGAAGGAAACTGGTCGGGCCTTGTCGGTACCGGCCCCAGCTAGGTCTATAAGGTCCTGAGTTTCAGGTTCTAGCTGGTATCTCTGGGGTGGATTCCTTTTCCCATTGTCCAGCTTTTGATTTGGGCATTCATTTTTCCAATGCCTGGTCCCCTTACAGTATGCACATTGGTCTGGTCGCAAGAGCCATCGCCCCTGTCGGCCTCCCTTGGGGTGATTTTTGGGTCCCGGGGATGGAGCGGGGTTCCCTAGTGCTGCCGCCGGGAGTGCTGCCTTCTGCTTCATTTTCCGTTCTCCTTCCCCCTGAGCAACCCGGTCCCAGTTTCTATATACCTTCTGTGCCACTTCCATCAATTGGGAAATGTTCATGCCTGCAAAGCCTTCGAGCTTCTCCAATTTCTGCTGTATATGGGGATAGGCTTGTCCTACAAAGGTGGCATTCACCATGCGTTGGTTCTCTGGAGCTTCAGGGTCAAAGGGTGTGTATATCCGATATGCTTCACAGAGGCGCTCATAGAAGTCGGTTGGCGCCTCATCAGCCCTCTGAACAGTCTGGGCAACCTTGTTCATGTTGGTAGGCTTTTTGGCACCCTCTCGGACGCCACTCAGGAGGGCCTCTCGGTACCGGATCAGTAAGTCGCGACCTCCAGGAGTATTAAAGTCCCAGGCTGGTGTGCTGTCAGGAACGGCTTGCTGGGCCCATTGCTCAACATCCAGGATCCCTCCAGGAGCGTGTTCTTGGGCCCAGCGGCGGGCTCCCGAGAGGATCCTGTGCCGCTCCTCTGTATTGAAGAGTGTCAGGAGGAGGTGGCGGCAGTCCTCCCAAGTTGGCTGGTGGGTCTGAAAAATACTCTCGAGGAGGTCGATCATGACTTGAGGTTTTTCAGAGTAAGGAGGGGTGTGTTGCTTCCAATTCAAGAGGTCTGTAGTTGAGAAGGGTTGATAATACAGGACTGGCCGCCCCGGGTGAATGGTGCCATCTTCTGCAGTGCAGGGCTGGCCTTGGACCTCATGGATGGGCATCAGTAGGGCCAGTTCCTGGGTCTGTGCTGAACAGAGATGGCAAGCCACGGGGGTCCCTGGGCTAGCTTCCGGGGATTGCTGGGGTGGCGAGGCAGATGAGAATGGCTTGTTGAGAACCAGTGGATCAGAACTGGGGATGGCTGGATTATAGGGTGGCGGCAGTGGCAGTTCTTCCTCCTGTGGCTCATGGTGGATAGGGGCTGGTGACTCCTTGGGTCCCGGTTTCGTGGGCTTGCGGGCCAGAAAAATCCTACTCTTTCCCTTTCCTGAACAGAACCGGACCCATGGGGACAAGGTCTGGGCTACCTCAAGCCAAGAATCAACGTAGGGGAACTGGTCTGGATGGCCTGGGGTCCCCGTAATAACATTCCATAGTGCTCTGACAAGTTGGACATCTAAGGTGCCTGTGTCTGGCCAACCTACTTCAAAAGATGGCCACTCTGCCTCACATAAGGTGCGCAGGCGACTCGGAGTCATCTGCACCCCATAGTCACCTGAGAAACCCTTTTTAAAATTCTTTAGCATACATCCTAACACTGTTGGCTTGGACTCAGACCCTCCCATTGTGTGAGATTGTATGGTGCCGCACAAGGGATGGGGTAAACTTTCAGGCATCCATCTGGCCGCTCCCCTCGCGGGGACTTAGGACACGACTTGGCTATGGTGCGCCCGTATAAGTCCCGGACCAGGTCACCCCCCTTTCGGGAAAGTGAGTCACCGTTACGCCGTATGTCGTTGTCACGGAACCGCAGATTAGGACTCAGTCAGATCCCGTAGCCGGAGCTGTGGAACCATTAACAGTCACTCACCACACACACACACACACACACACAGCCAGAGAGGTTAAACATTCCCACCCGGGGAAACCTCTGCCTGGAGGAGGTGATCAGTCTCCTCTTCTGTCCGTTGGGACAGGCCTGACTGGGATGGGTCCCGGGACTTTACCGTGTCTGAGGTCTTCAGACAATTCCTGGCTGTCTGTCTGCGTCCTCACTGTGTCCGGCTGGGTTCTGGGTCAGTGGCCGGCAGAGCCCCGCCGAGCACCGAAGATGATTGATCTGAACTCAGACCTGGCGTGCCTGACTTCCGTGTTCGGGAGGGTCAGTCGGCCAGTGCCCCGTCCTACACCGGTGGCAACAAAGGGCCAACGCAGTCGGGTTTCCCAGTCAGGGAAACAAAAATGTAACGGCAAAAACCGGAGTCAAGTTGCCGAGAGAAACACCGAGAGGTACACGAGGATGCAGAGAGATCAGGTATATTAACACCAGTGGGCTCAGAGGGGATCTTCCACCAAAATCTGAGCACCCCCCAGTCAGGGGGACTTGTCTTTTATACTTCAAGAGCAAGGAGGTGGTACAGAGCAGCTTATACCAGGAAGTGTACACATACGGAAGTACTGTAATTTACAAGGTAGCTGCTGCAAGGGGGAGCTGTTTATGGGAGCACGAGCTGCAGACATCAGTCAATTTCAATTTCTTTCTTTATAACATCAGCTTCACAAACATTCCTGTGGGTGTGGCAATAAGCAGTCTTACAGAAGAAGATGAAGCAATTAACATACATAGGGTTACAGCTTGTCCATTTCAGGGTAAAAGGTTTTAGTGAATTTCTATTTTTCCCTCACAATACCATGCCATTTTAAAAGTTAGTAATTTAAAATAAATGTTTTAATCAAAGGAATCTGCCTCAACTTTATTAAGTAGAAAAGGAAATCATTTTGACCTAGAGGTAGGACAAATCATTTCAGTGTCCATTTAAGTATCTTTTAGGCAACTACCTCTATGTGCCCTGAATGTACCACCCAAAAAGATGCATCCCTATGAGAGAAGCTATATCTAGGTAAGGAAACGTGAAAGCAGTATCTTGTTTTGGCGTACCAGCATAGATAAATAACTGTGTTTCCTGCCCCATATTCAGTTTCATAGACATTTCTATATGAATAATTTAGTAGACTAAGATTTTAATAAATTTGATTAAAATTCTAATTAAAAGCAACAACAGAATCACTCCCACCACAACCTCAGTGTGTGATAGCAGTGGCTGAAAACTTTCTTTGACTATGACTAGTTGTTTCAAAAATTTAAGAAGTACTATTTACGAAAGCAAATGACAATGAACATTTTTCATTGGCAGTTAAGAACATTTTACTTCTATGAGTCAAAGATATTTTTATAAAGTAGCTGATCTATGAAATGATATTCTACAACATGTATAAGGCATTGATTTTCTACTAGAATATAATGAAATAGAATTTGAACAATTTGCTTTCTCTATAACTGTGATGCATAAAAATTACAGGCCAAACTTTGGAGCACAAAATCAATAATGCTTTGATATCACTGCATTCCATTAAGTATAAATGATTACTTGGAATATTATTAGGGTGAGTATAAAGACCCAAACAACAAAAAACTAATTTGATCAATTCATTTTTAGTGGCTTACATCATTTAGCACAGTTTTAATATTCTTAACTCTATTTATTATAATTTACCAAAGGAGTAGGTATTGATAAAAACAAGCAGTTATATATTTGTAAGGGAATATTTTTGAAAAGATGTGAACCTGGCAAAATGCAATATGCCCCTGCATCAGAATACAGGTATGTGGCTACTTCACATTCATCTTCAATTACTACTTGCCATTTTCTTTTAACAATGGCTAATTACAGATTACAGTCTACCCCTTTGTCTATGAAAAGCATCATAGCAATGAAAGAAAAATTGGTGCTTTTATTTTTAAAAACTGGTTTTAAAGCAGCCAGCTATGTAATCTTCATAAGGAACAATACTTTTTTCTTGAATAAACTTTTTTAAGATTAATAACTGATTGAAATTCTTTGTATAATTTGTCCATTTTTATAGTGAAAACATTCCAGATGTGCTGCATATATTTGAGGAGGAAGAAAACAGGATTTGACAAGTATATGTTTTTCTTTCTTCTAATATTTTAATAGAACCTGTATTTCAGTGTTTGGGGAAAGGCAGGGGTATGTGGTGGTGGTCAAGCATGTCTGGTCAAATGTCTTGTGATTAACTACCTGTGTTCTGTATGACAATGATGAACAAAGCAACAGACAGGATAAAAGTGCTGATTCAGCTTGCATAAATTGGTTAGATTTTCTTTGTGAAGGCAGCCAATTGATCTTGCTGCCCAAGGTATTACCAGCCACAACATCTGATGCCAACATTAATGTCCCTGTGAAACTCTCCACCCCTCCAACACACACTGCAAAGACTGAGCTAATTGATGAAGTTAAGTAGTCTGTATTGATTCTGGATTTTTTATTTATGAGATTTAGAGGAGTTGTTATTAGATCATCTCAAGTACATTGTTCCAGTACTGTCTTTCGCCACCCCAATCACTTGTTCTTGTCTTTTTATTCCTACCTAGTTATAATTAAGCCAAGAATTTTTTCCAGAAACATATTTTCAATCTATGTAAAGAAATATTTGGCCTACTTCCTGACATCAAAAGATGACGACTTGGGTTGATTTCAGTAGAGACTATATCATTGTGATATGCCTGTTAAACAGTTTTAACTCTGAGCTGAATGAAAGAGGAACCAGGAAAGTAATTTTGTGGCAGGATGATCTGCTTGTAATTTCCTAATTAAATAGTCTGACAGTTTAAGGCATTTAATAGTGTGTTGACTTTTAATTGAAGCCTAAAAGTATTTATCAAAATCAGTTAAAACACAGAATATTATGAGGATATATACTTGCTTACTATATTAAAGGGCCTATAGAAATTAACTGAAAAAGTGAAAATGTCAAAGGTTATATAGAGGGAAACTAGAACAAAAAGATGCAAAAGTTCCTTCCCCCAAATCTAATCCTTAGACTAGAAGCTAATAAAATTATTAGCTTTATAGCTACCAGTAGGGTATGCATTTGATGATATAGGCAAAATGTTGGAGAAATAAGAAGGGAGGAGAAGAACACAAGACTGAAAAAAGAGAATCATACAAAAAAGTAAGAATGTAAGAATAAAAACAGGCTGACAAAAATGCATAAATAGACACCAAAAATTCTTCAGTGGTCTTAGTTTCAACAACACTTTGTAACATATACTTCTCCAAGGTGGGTCTTTCTGTTCTTTTTATATACTTTTTTTTTCTTTTTTTGAGACACAGGCTCCCTCTGTTGCCCTGGGTAGAGTGCAGTGGCATCATGATAGCTCACTGCAACCTCCAACTCCTCTGCTCAAATGATCCTCCTGCCTCAGCTTCCCAAGTAGCTGGGACTACAGGTGCACAGCCGTATACCTGGCTAATTTTTCTATTTTTAGTAGAGACTGGGTCTCACTGTTGCTCAGGTTGGTCTCGAACTCCTGAGCTCAAGCAATACTCCCACCTTGGGCCCCGAGAGTGCTAGGATTATAGGAGTGAGCCATCGCACCTGGCCTCTTTCTTAATATTTTAAAATTAAAATCTTGGTAATTTGCATATTGCTGGCATTTTGAACATTGGGATACAGTTAAGAAAAACAGCTGAAACATATCTATTGAGTGTCTACTATTGGTCTAGACCATACTAGGTCTTATAAGAGCAGTGATAGTTTAATGGTTACAAAGCATAACATTGGTTCTACAGCCAGAATGGCTGGGTTCAAATCCTGGTTCTGCCACTTCCTAGCTGGGTGACCTTGGAGAAGAGTGTTAATCCTTAGATTCTTAGCTTGTAAATGGGAGCTAACAATGCTACCTAGTTTATGGGATTATAGAGGGGATTGAAGAATCAATATATCTAAACATTTACATCAGTGGCTGACCCTTAAGTAGAGCTACATGTGTTTGCTATTTTTATTATGGGGATTAGGGAAGCATAAAATCTCTCCATGAGCAATATCACACTGTAGTTGGAGAAACAAGACTGAAACACGGAAAGTATAGCCAAATATTACAAAACAGAATACAATTAACTGCTAAATAGTTACATAGACAATAAACTTTACAGTTATTGAGAAGAGAGGGAAGAGTGAAGGACATTGCATTAATTAAGGAAGACCTTCAAGGAGGGGTAGAATTTAAATTTGATATGAACAAAACTAAAAGCCAGTTTTAACGAGTACTGGTTCTGTGCTATGTATTTATGGGTTACTCCATGAATTCTTGTTTTAGTTATGAGGAATCTGAGCAGAGAGAGGTAAAGTAACTCATATAAGATCACACAGTAGCTGGTGGAACTGAGAAATCTGGGGAATCTAAATCCAGAGCCCATGTTCTTGGTAACTATTCTTCTTTGCCACTAAGATGAGTAAGATTTTGACAGAAGAAAAAAGAGATTCTAGGCAAAGAAAACAACTTGAATAAAGGTGCAGAGGGGGTATGAATAAACAGCATCTGTTTAAAACCAGTGAATGATAGATCTGGAACAAAGGAAAATGAAGAGGGAAGCAATGCATAAGCTTGCATAGGCAAAGTGGGCCATATTATGGAGGCCCTTGAAATACAGACAATAATGGTGAGATTTGAGGTAGTAGGAAACTAGTGGTCAGAATAGAGGAATTAAATGAGGAAATTAGTAATGGGAAATAATTGTTTAACATACAAGTGCAACATGGTTTGGGAAAGAACAGGGAGAAGGGAAATAACAGCTAATAGCTGGCTTTATAAGATTTAAAGATTCTTTTGATAAGGAGGCACAACACAAAGACACTTGGAGAGACAAAAAGGCTGACCTCTTTGTTACTTAAAGCTCCAAAGGAGAGAAGGCTGCCACACAGGGACAAACAAAAGGTTGCACCTGGGGACAGGGTAAGGGCAACTTGGAGTTGTAGAAGGTGGCTTATGTATGAGAAGCAGGGGTGGGGGTAGTTAGGTTTCCTGGGATTTCTGGATATTGGCCAATTTGAATAATTTCCAGGGCATAGGGGCTGTCCCTAATTGTTTGGTACCTGGCCCCAGAGTGGAAACTTGGTAAAAGGAAGTGGTTGAGGTCGGGGCTGAGCACTGCCAGTGAAAAAAAATTGAGATCTTTTAGCCTTGACTGCAAAACTAGGTCAAGACAGCACTTGTGAAATATTATATGACAGATTGAGACAGCAATCCAGGCTACCAAGATGGTAGTGGTAGGGAGGACATACAGGGGACACTTTAAAAGAAGGACAGGACTAGGTAAAATACCCTTGATCACTACTACTTCCCCAGAGCGTGGCATGAAGCCTTGCTTTTAGTAAGTGCTCTATAAATATTAGTTGGAAGAAAGAAGGAAAGAAAGATTTCAAGGTTCCCAATCTAAATGAGTGAGTGAATGATGTTAACTTAGAGATATAAGAGATATACAAGGAGACATATTCTACATGGCAGACTGGGGGTGTTAGCACCAATGATTCATTTTGATCTGGACTTATCTAGTTTAATCTGATATTAGAACATCTGTGTAGAAAATCTTATATGAGAATGAGTATGTCTTCCTAAGGATATAACATACAGTATTATTTAGTGGGAAAAAAGTGGCAAAGGCCTGAATCTTGAGAAATGGGGATAGAAAGTAATAAGTATCAGGCTTTTCTCTCATCCTTAGTTATTTGATGCTACCTAGAATTGGTGCAGTTGGAACGAAGGTATTTTAAAACTAATAATTCAAAGTAACTTTGGAATTTTATTTCTTTCCACATTAAAGATAAAAAAATAGAAAAAAAACAAGGTTAATATGATCAGTTACTTACTCTGATTATTCCAAGGAGACTTAGATTGATCCCTCCAGCACGCACAAGCAGCACCAGCGTCAGAGGATGAATGTAGTGCAGTTAGACGTTCCACTCCTTGTTTGAGTATGTGTGATGTGTAGTAC
Organism: Daubentonia madagascariensis; assembly: GCA_023783475.1. NCBI lineage: Eukaryota > Metazoa > Chordata > Mammalia > Primates > Daubentoniidae > Daubentonia > Daubentonia madagascariensis. The sequence continues at coordinate 2,079,999 of JAKFHU010000166.1, forward strand.
ATATGTGTGCATGCTGTTATACTGTTTTTAGAAGCCTAGAAGAATTAAGCACCTGGAATTTTGACTCATTATAATCCCTAAAGTTCAGCCTCTAAAGTCGGAATGGAGATTTTTTTTTTTCATCTTTTCTTAATGTGAAGAACAGTGTGGAGATGAGAATATTTCCTCAAAAAACTTAAAAATGCATCTCCACACACACAAAAAGAGCATTTGTACACTTGGAGAAGAAACAGTTTTCAGCTTATAGAGGAACAAAGGAAAAATGATAAGGCCCATTCTACTGTTTTGTGAGCTAACTACAGGAAAATAAATTTGAGTTTTAGATCTTGTTTATTTCATACATGTTGGAATGCAAAAGTAAAAAGGCATTGCATACATGGTATTCACTTGGAGAAATAATACAATGGCCAATACCCAGTTGACCAATGCCCAGTTGGAAAAAGGACAACACTATCCTATAAAGAGGATTGTTAAATGCTGAAAAGGATTACCAAAAAGATAGTACATATAACTTCTTTGGAATGGCAGAATCACTGAAGAGTACACAGATATTTAAAATTTAAACTTATATTTATTGAGTACCTATTATGTATCAAACATTATACCCTATTTGTCTCACTTTAATTTCTAAAACCCTTTCAAGTAGGTGTTAAAATTTGCCTAGAAGGACAACTCAAATGGCATCAGAGTGAAATTTTAAAAAAATACATATAAATGATTGAAAAAGTTGTGTTTATTTACAAAATATGAATACGTGATTAAGTATTTGTGAAGTGATGTTTCTTGTTAAGGAAGGACTTATAAATAGCAAAGTGGTGATGAGCCTGGGTTTTACAGTCAGACAGATCTGAGTTCAAACCTAGGTATAGAAAATGACTATCTTTCTGACTTGGCAATATGACTTATTTTCTCTGCGGCCCAGTTTTTTCATCTGTTAAATGAAAATGTTGTTATTATTATCTACCTCATAGGATTATTTTACTGTTAAGTCAGATGCATTATTTATTCAACATGTATTTATTGTGTTCCTACTAAGAGGCAGATACTATTCTAAAGAGTGAGGATAAAGCAGTTGAAACCAAAGCCCCGTTCTCTTGAAATTTACTTTCTAGTGGTGATGGGGCAGAGTAAACAAATAAGTAAGTAAATATAAAATACGCTAGATGGTGAGTAAGTGCCACAGAGAAAAGTAAAGCCAGTAAGAAGGATGGGAAGTATGCAAGTTGGGTCTGAATGGGACTGCTGTTTTATATGAGATGATTACACAAATCACCTCCTATGCTTGAATAGATAAGTGAGATAGCAAACTATGTGCATATCTGGAAAAGAGCATTCCAGGCAGAGCGCAGGGCAAGTGCAATGTCCCTGAGGCCTGCTTGACATTTTCAATGAACCAGGAGGAGACCAGTCTGGAGAGGAGTTCATGGAAGGAGTAGGGAGCCAGGTCATGTAGAGCAGTGAACAATGTAGTAACAGGATTTCACTAGGATTTTAACTGGTTCACCCACCCTACTATCTTGAGAATAGATGAAAGGTTCAAGGGCAGAACCGGGAAGACCTATAAGAAGGCTACTACAATCATTCAGGTGATTATAGTGGCCTGATAGGTTCCAGCTCAGACAAGGGTGGTAGCAGTGAAGGTGGTAAGAAGTAGTCAGATTCTGGATATAAATTGAAGGTAAAGTCAAGAGGACTTGTTGTTGGATTTAATGTGGGATGAGAGAGAAAAGGAGGTGTTGAAGATGACTATAAGATTTTTTGTTTGAGGAAGAAGAAAGTTGTTATTTACAGAGATGGAGAAAATTATGGGGTTAACAAATTTGGGGGTATAATTCAGGAGTTTTATTTTAGATAGGTTAGGTTTGAGATGTCCAATAGATATTTAAAAGGAGACATCAGGAAGGAATTTGGGAGTACACATTGGAAATTCAGGCGTGAGAACCAGAAAAGACTTATAATTTATAGATATGGACTTACAGGTGTTCTTTTAAGCCATAGGACTGGATATGCTGATGGATATGATCCAATAGAGAGTGGGAACTTAACAGGAACTTGATGTGGGAAAGATAATTGAGAATTAGTGAAACAATGCCCTTGACTGGGTAAGATGGGATGGTAGTTCTAGGCAAAAGGCTTGTACATGAGTGTTAGGAACAGAAAAATAGGTGAGAGGTAATGGAAATTAGAAAAACAATAAGGAGGGAGTAGTTACAAAAAATGCCTAGGAGAAATAGTACTTTCAGTCTTAAAGAATGGGGTAATTAAACATGGAACACTGACCACTGATCAGAAAATAGAAAAACACCCTAAACGGTGACTTTCTCCATAACACGTATAATTCAGTCCCCAAACCTTGTGACATATAGTCATAGGTGATTATGACTAATCTTGTTACTAACCTTTACATCAACATAAATTGTTAACATATAAAAGGAGGAAGTTTAGAGTTAATTAGCATCTTCTCCACTCTCGGGGGACAGACCCATTTCCCCTTAGGAAATGTCTATGCTTCCTTCCCTGTACTATCCTATAACTTCACTACTTCCAATAAATCCTTCACGCATACTTGCTGAGTGTCTGTCATCTCTCTCCATCGTGCAGGCCCGGCTTGCGATTCTTCCAAGCCAGGAGCCCAAGAACTGGGGCAAAACTTCAAAGTCCTGCCGTGGACACTAGACCGTGACATTTGGTGCCGAAACCCGGGAACCGAGAAAGGATAGAGGAGAAAAACTGGCTTGTCAGGTAAGGACAAGGAGAGTTTGCTTCTCTTTGCTTTTACTTTCACTGTGCAATATTTGCTGCTTAAAATTATGCAAACTGTTTGCTTGGCTACTGAGGCTCTCCATCATAACCTTTTTCCGTTCCTCTTTCCCCAAGTATGGACTGTGGATACCCTGGACAGTGTTCATCTTTGGATGAAGCCTGGACCACCTAACCCCTGCTTTTGCCCTTTTTGTTTTGTTTCTTACCAACAGATGGACAGAGTTTTTCTCACATGGGACTTATCTACTTGTCAGCTTACTGGTGCTCTCTTTAAACATCTGTGGGCCTGCTTTACTCTTAGCTCCAGGGGCGTCTTACCTACACCTTTCTCCACAGGAGGGAAATGAGCAGTTTTAAATCTTTTCCTAGAAGCCTTGCAATGCTCCCTCAAGGGAACTCAAAGTCCTTTGAGGTTGAGTCAATGGGCTGCTCTCTCTCTCTGGTCACCAATCAAAGCTAAGGCCAATTGGGAAGCCACCCGGGCAAGAGGACTTTGGGAGGCAAAGGTTAAGGAGTGGCATCCTCAACCAGGAAGGATCATGGCCAGGAAGTACAGGGGGTAGATCGGTGGCACGCACCTGCGCGGTGAGCCGGGTGCTGCTTTCTGGCCTCCGCGGGTCGGTTGGGGGACCCCGGAGGGAAATTCAGGGCCAGGGGAGGTTCCGGGTGTGCGAGATTGCCCCAACATCTCCACGTGAAACCTCTATCTGTTCATGAGTGGGACGCCTTCATGGACAGCTCTCACAGGGGACCCGACAGGAACGGGGACGCCCTTCCTTCGGGTAGTCTACCCCCCTCTTCTCTTCTCATAGATAGCCATGGGACAAGGAACTTCAATTCACTCGAACACACCTTTGGGATGCCTGTTAAAAAATTGGAAGACCTTTGGATTTGACAGCCTTCAAAAGCAGAAGCTAATTTTTCTATGCAACACCGCCTGGCCTCAGTATCAACTACCGGATGGAGAATTTTGGCCAGTAAATGTGAGTTTAAGATATAACACCATTTTACAATTAGATCTATATTGCAGGGGAGAAGGGAAATGGACAGAGGTCCCATATATTCAGGCCTTTATGTATTTGAGAGATAATCCCCAGTACTGTGAGTCCTGTGTGGAGCAGTGTCAGATTGGGAGTCAGGGGGGAGAGATAAAAGGCGAGAGCCAGGCCCCTTCTGAGAGCCGGCCCCTCCGTCAGGAGAACAGAAAAGAAACAGAGGAGGCAGAAGGGGAAACTGTAGCCTCGGCCCCGGGACAACTGCAGGAATTCCCACCTGACTACCATACTCCATCTTCTCTCTACCCCCCTATTCCTCACCCACCCCCAATTTGTCCTTTACAGGAGGTGGCAGGACCAACTGGACAGCCGGTCAGAGTACATGTTCCCTTTTCTATGGGAGATTTAAAGACATGTAAGGATAAACTGGGTAGTTTTTCAGCAGATCCAGGGAGGTTTATAGAAGAGTTCCAACACTTATCAACTGTCTTTGACCTAACTTGGAAGGATATATGGGTTTTATTATCACACTGTTGTTCAGTAGATTAGAGAAACAGAATTTGGACAGCAGGACAAGTATATGGAGATCAACTTCATATTGTTAATCAGAGCCTTACAATAGGCAATCAAGCAGTTCCCCAGACGGACCCTGGGTGGAATTACCAATGAGACCAGCCCGGGGGATGACTCTGTGATCATATGCTGCTTTGCTTAATTGGGGGAATGAGAGCCATCCAGGTAAAACCCACAAATTTTTCAAAACTCGCTGAGGTGGTACAGGGTAAGGAAGAAAGTCCAGCAGCGTTTAGAAAGAGACTCACTGAGGCCGTCCGGAAATATACTAACATGGACCCTGACTCCAGAGAGGCAGTAATAGTTATTAATACTCATTTCATTAACCAATCTTTCCCTGATATCTGCAGGAAACTTCAGAAACTGGCCATGGGACCCCAAACTGATACTACCCAGTTGCTGGTAGTGGCCTCCACCGTCTACAACAACAGGGATCTGGAGGTAACACAGAGGGACCGCCAAAAGGCCAAATTGTTGGGAGCAGCTATTGCTGCACAGGCTCACCTGGCCATTCCAGAAAGCCCGAGGGGAGGTGACAGGACATGCTATCGATGTGGAAAACCTGGGCATTTCAAGAATGAATGCCCAGAGACTGATGACTATGCCGGAAAAAGGGTGAGGAAAGCCGTGCGGCCCAAAACCCCCTGTCCCAACTGTGGACAATTTGGCCATTGGGGTAGGGACTGTCCTTCAGTCCCTGGGGGCCAGGGGACTGCCCAGGCCCTAGTGGTACAGGATGATCAGGCCTGACGGGGCCCGGGTTCGACACAGACTCCCGCCCATACTACCAACATCACCCACGAAGAACCCCGGGTAACCTTGGATGTGGCCGGTAAACAAATTCTTTTTTTAATAGATACAGGGGCCACCTATTCGGTCATCAAAACCTTTGGCGGGCCTCTGTCACCCTCCTCCACTGTGGTAGTAGGCATTGATGGACGCCTAATTAAGAGATATTATACTCCTGCTTTGTTATGTAGCTGGGAAGGAATATTAATTACACAACAGTTTTTACTCATTCCAGAAGTCCCAATCATTTTGTTGGGATGAGACTTTTTAGTGAAATTGGGTCTCCAATTACAATTATTTCCCCATGCCATTATGTGGATGGGTAACCCTCGGGACAACTGAAAAGAAGAACAAACATTGCCTATAGGTCTAGAGGACTTATATCCTGTGGTCTGGGCCAATGGAAAGCCAGGGAAAGCTGTGAGGGTTCCACCAGTGAGAGTTTCCCTCAAGCCAGGGGTGCCCTTTCCCTGTAAAGGACAGTACTCCTTGTCTCCAGAGGGATGACAGGGAATTGCTCCGATAATCCAACAACTATTGGAGGCTAGAATGCTAACTGAGGGTTTTGGAATTCCCCAACTATTTGACAAAAAAGGGGCCTGTTAAATTCAAAAAAAAAAAGGGCAGGAACCCCAAAAGGGGTTTCCCAAAACCCTTTCCCCTTTCCCCAAATCCCCGAATACCTATTTCCTCAATTTTAAAAGGGCCTTCTTAAATTCCCCTTCATCCAAAGTAAATTTCTTTTGGGCCTTTTTAAGGGGGGGCCCCCTTACAAAAGGGCAATGGGGCTTCTTCCCAGGTTCCCGGGGAAATCCCCACTATTTGGGGGACGAAAAAATTCCATAACTAGTAAAAACCCCCCAATATTCACCAAATGTGGGTGATTCCATTTGAGTCCTTTTATGAAGCCTTTTTAAAAAAAAGGGGTTGGAGTTTTTGGGGGAAAAAGGGGCTTTTTTTAAAAGGGTTTAAAACCCCTTTGGGGACCAATTTAACTTTTTTTTATTTGTGGGAAAAAAGGGTTCTGGGGTAAAGGAAATTTTTTGGGAAAAACCAAAAAAAATTAGGGGTTTTTGGGAAGGCTGGTCTGTAAGTGTTGGTTCCCCGATTTGGGGGAAAAGCTAAATCCCCAAAGAAAAACCCCCTTTTAAAAAAATGAGGTGGTCTTTTTAAAGGGAAAAAACAAAGGGCCCGGGCTTTGAAAAAACCTTAAAAGGACCCCCCGGGAACCAAACCGACACCCTTTGCTTTGTTGGGGGGAAAAAAAAAGGTAGCTGTGGGGGTTTGGGAAAATTGGAGGGATTGGAACCGGGGATTTTCCTAAAAATTAATTGGCCAAAGGGGTTCCGCTTAAAGTGTTTTCCAAGTTCCATGGAAAGGACAAAAAAGTTTCCCCCAAAAATTTTTAAAGGTTGAAATAATTCCCCCTGTTTTAACTAAAAAGGAAGGGGTTTAAAAATGGGGAAATCCCCCCTTTAAGGAAAAAAACAACTCTAAAACATATCTTTAAAAACCCCGGACCTTCAAAATGGCTGGGGATAAACTGATCAAAACCAAGTGGAAAGTCCTTTCCATGGGGGGGGCCCAAAAAAATTTAAAAGAATCCCCAAGAAAGGAGTTTTTGGCATGGGGGTTTTTTAAAGGGTGTGGGGGCTGGGCCCTTTTTTTTCCCTTCTAAATTTTTGAAGGGGGCCCCTTTTTCCCCCAATTTACTAAAGGGGGAAAAATTTTTTTTAAGGCTGGTAAAAGGGTGGCAAAAAGTCCAAAATTTTTAACTTATAAAACCCCAGGAAGCTCACCAAAAATTGGAAAGAAAGGGACCCAGCCAAAAACCCAAAAACTGGAAAGAAAATAAGAGGTAAAAAGGGTTTTTTTAAGGGAAAATTTTTTGGGAACTTCAAAGGATGAAGGGGGTTTCCCCCAAAAAGGGGTAGTAAATATAAAAAAAAATGGCCCAAGGAAACCGCATTCAAAAAACGGGAGTACCCCTTAAAAATTAAACAACGGTAAAATTTTTCCCCCGAGGGGAAAAATCCAAAGGAAGGGCTTTTCCCCCATTTGGGGGGGTTAAACCCCCTTCTAAAACACATTATAGACTTAGGAAAAGTACAACAAGATATACTAGATTATGGACACCAAATAATACCAAGTCCTCGAAAAGAGACTATGATTTCCCCTATTCAACCTGGAGACTGGGTATTATTAAAAGATTGGAGAGAGAGAGGGCCACAAACTCAATTAGAACCCTTGTGGATAGGTCCCTATCAGGTTCTTTTATCTACCCCCACAGGAGTCAAGTTAAAGGGGATCGAGAGTTGGGTCCATATCTCCAGAGTCAAGTTGATGGATGTTCAAGACCCAGAAACTCCCAACAACACCGAGACCAGAGACTCATACACCTGTGAATCAGCAGGCGATCTGAAACTTCTATTTAAAAAGGTAAAAACCAACTAATATGATGTGGATATATTTCCTCATCTTGATCCCAGCCTTTGTGAGGGGTAAGAACTGGAATCATAACTTTCTAGTCAATATCTCACAGGTAATAGCAAAGGGAGAGAAACTATCTAATTGCTGGGTATGTCATAATAATCCTACAACTCCTACTGGGTTACACCTTTCTTTTTTAGGAAAGCCACTGTCAAATCAAACTCTTATATAGAAGCTAAATTTCATTTTTTCAAGTTTCAAGGTACCCCATCGGACGTTTACACAATTTTTGAGACGGGAGATGCCTCCTCCCTTATGCTTCCAATTAACTTCTAAAACTTACACTCCTTTTAATATTTCTACAACATCTCTTATTTGTAATCATTTAGGTTGTACTCCATGTTATAATAACACTCATGTAGAATGGGTTAATCTCAGTTCAATATTGGACAATATGTTACATTTAAACATTTCCACCTTCACACCTGAGAATGTTTTCAAGCCTATAAATTGGTCCCACCTTGTGTGTAGGCCTAATTATGACACTCGGTGTCACCCAGACAAAACCCATTGTTGTTGGGATTATACCCAGAACTCAGGAATGAATAAGACCCTTCCTAATTGTGCTAGTTGGAAGTTAGGAAAACCCTACCGTCTAGAAGTACCACACTTTCTAACACCCCCTACTTACCAAAACAACACGCCCCTAACCCTCGGACCATTAGGTAGATGTGCCCAGAATTTAACACTTCCGTGGAAGATAAACTACATGACCCCAAAGCAGGTATTCATACCAGCTCCTCCAGGTACAGTTTGGCTCTGTGGCACCCCCAAAAACCTTCTTGAAGGGAAGCCCATAGAAGCCCTGGCTCTATCTCACTTAGATAATAACAAACATGGAGGGGAATGCACACTAGGGTTAATCACTCCTTCAGGAATTTCTGTGTGGAGCAATACTGAGAACATTCCATCATCCACCACCAGTTTAAGCCGTCCTAAACGTGGTATAGGATTAATAATAGTCGGTGTTCTGGGAACTATAGCAGCACTGGCACCTTGGGCTGGATTTACTTATCATGAAGTGACTTTACAATCTATCACAAAAGTAGTGGAAGAGGTCAGTAGTCTGACAGCTGCTGCTCTTGTGGGTTTATCAAAATCACTTGATTCACTTGCTGGAGTAGTACTAGATAATCGTATTGCTCTTGATTATATTTTGGCAGAACAAGGAGGAGTTTGCACAATTATCAACAAGACTTGCTGTACTTATGTTAATAATTCAGGTTTGGTAGAAACAAATATCAAATATATGAACAGGCAAAATGGTTACATAAATTTAACACCCCACCCAAAACAGAAGGTTTCCCCTCATTCCTTTCACCTAATCTGGCCTGGTCATTACCCCTTTTAGGACCCCTGGTATCACTTATATTATTGTTAATATTTGGTCCGTGTCTTTTTAACTTTCTCATTAAATTTATATCTTCCAGACTTCAACAGTTTCATCTTGAGCTAATGATGGTAAGAGGTTTCCAACAGCCTCCTCCAGAACAAGATCTTCAGATGTTAAATACCCTAGACCTCCATGCCTCCACTTTTAGAGCTAATTCACACCCCTAGGGATAGAGCAGGAGAGACAGACATGGCCTCTAGGTAGGAACAACACCCCTTTCTCAGCAGGAAGCAGTTACAGAAGATGGATCATTGACCCTTTTTCCCTGAAGGAATTCAGGCCTTACTGTCTCTCAGGGGGGAAATGTTAGGGGCAGAAAAACAAGTGAGAGGTAATGGAAATTAGAAAAGCAGAAAGGAGAAAGCATTTATAGAAAAACAATAAGGAGGAAATGGCTACAGAAAAATAACCAGGAGAAACAGTTCTTTCAGTCTTAAAGAATGGGGCAATTAGATCATGGAACACTGACCACCAATCAGAAAATAGAAAAACACCCTAAACGGTGACTTTCCCCATCACACGTATAATTCAGTCCCCAAACCTTGTGACATATAGTCATAGGTGATTATGACTAATCTTGTTACTAACCTTTACATCAACATAAATTGCTAACATATAAAAGGAGGAAGTTTAGAGTTAATTAGCATCTTCTCCACTCTCGGGGGACAGACCCATTTCCCCTTAGGAAACGTCTATGCTTCCTTCCCTGTACTATCCTATAACTTCACTACTTCCAATAAATCCTTCACGCATACTTGCTGAGTGTCTGTCATCTCTCTCCATCGTGCAGGCCCGGCTTGCGATTCTTCCAAGCCAGGAGCCCAAGAACTGGGGCAAAACTTCAAAGTCCAGCCGTGGACACTAGACCGTGACACCTTACAGCAAGTTATTTAATGCTGTATGCCAGTTTTCATATTGGTGAAAGGCAGTCAGACTACTTGATTTAATAATCCCTAACTCTAACGTTCTATAATTATTTTTTAATCGCTCATGGAGAAACACATTTGTACGTTTCTTACATTTACTGATAGCTTTTATATTTTTACAAATATGATATTGCCTCTTGTAACCATTTTATTGAATTGTAATTACTTGGTCAATATCTGACTTTCCCATTAGCTTTGCAACTGCTGCTGTGGAGGGGTGGAGAACCTGTGGCCTTAAGGTAAAATGTGACTTTCTAGGTCCTTAAATGTGGCCTTTTTACTGAATCCAAATTTTGCAGAACAAATTCTTTTACTAAAAGGGGTGCAGCAGAGAAAGATGAAGCTTTTCTTGCCTCCTTTGGTGCTTAAAAAAGAAGAATCTTGAAATCAGAAGGCCTCAGGTTCCCCACCCCTGAACAGTTTGGTATAATATCACTAGTATGTAGCATATAGTACATATATACTTAAATATATTTAGGTGAATGAAGGTAATTTAAATGCTTCATTTGTAAAATAAAGTATGCTCTTTGCTATGGTCTGAATGTTGATGTTCCCCAAATTCATATGTTGGAACCTAATACCCAATGTGATAATATTAAGAATAGGACCTTTGGGAAGTGATTAAGTCATGACGGTTCTACGCTAATAAATTAAATTAGTGTCCTTGTAAAAGAGGCTCGAGTGAACTCCTTTGCCTCTTTCACTAGGTGAGAAAAAATAGAAGGCACTGTCTATGAGGAACAGGCCCTCACCAGACACCAAATCTGCTGGCATGTTGATCTTGGACTTCCCAGCTTTTTTAAAACTGTGAGCAATAAATTTCTGTTGTTTATAAATTATTCAGTCTGAGGGATTTTGTGATAGCAGCACGAACAGACTAAGATACTTTATTTCACCATGTCTTAGATTTTTTTTTTCTCCAATGTTGTTAGATACTGCATTATGAAAGTTGTCCTTTCAACCAGGATACCTAATATACCATATTCTCCTAGTTGGACATGAAGATTTCATTTCAGTTCTTATCTGTTTACAATTCAAATTGGATTCAGATGCTAGCAAACTTCAACAGCGTTATGACTAGGCAATTCCAAGAAAAATAATCTTCTGAATAAATGGAATATCTGTTAAATGTTATAAAACTAAAACATAAAGGTAAGTGTACAAGAAAGCAGAGTCATATACTATTAGTCACTAATATCATTAACAAAGTACAGTCATGTGTTGCTAAATGACAGGGCTATCTTCTGAAAAATGCAATAGGAAATTTCATCATTGTGCAAACATCATAGAGTGTGCCTCCACAAATCTAGATGATGTAGCCTACTACACACCTAGGCTATATGGTATAGACTATTACTCCTAGACTACAAACCTGTATAGCATGCCATTGCGCTGAGTATACTGAATATTGTAGACAATTGTAACACAATGGTGAACTTATCTAAAGTTATCTAAACATAGAAAATGTACAGTAAAAATATGATATAAAAGATAAATAAAAAATATTTCACCGTTATAGGGCATTTGCCATGAATGGAGCTTGCAGGACTGTGAGTTGCTCTGGGTGTGTCAGTGAGTGAGTGGTGGGTGAATACGCAGGCCTAGGACATTACTGTACACTACCATAGACTTTACATATGCTATATACTTAGGCTACACTAAATTTATCAGAAACTTTTTTCTTCAATAATAAATTAACTTTAGCTTACTGTTTTTTATAAACTTTTAAATTTTTTAAACTTTTTGACTTTTTTGTAATAAAACTTTGCTTAAAACATGAACATATTGTGCAGCTGTACAAAAATATTTTCTTTTTTGTATCTTTATTCCATAAGCTTTTTTTCTATTTAAAAAATAGACACATTTTTTACTTTTTAAACCTTTTTGATTAAAAACTAAGACACTTGCACCCTCATTAGCATAGGCCTACACAGGGTCAGAGACATCAATATCATTGTCCAATTCGTTACATTTGTCTAGCACTAACTTTGCAAAGGCATTTCATGTTCATATTTTCTAATAGCATATTATCAGGTTTTTTAAACTGTATATGTAGATTCAACAAACATTTATTTTAGTATAAGGAACAAGGTGGGAAGCTAGTTGTCCAAATACAAGTTATTGGATAATAAATGTGCATCACTCAGAATGATTTCAGTTTCAAGTAACAAAGATTCTGATTCAATCTAAGTCAAATAATAAAGGTGATTATTTCCTTCTAAAGTGGAGAAATTTAAAAAAATAAATAAATGAAGGAGATTATTGACTCATGTAATTGCAAGTCCAGGATTCAGGTGAAATTCAGCATTGGTTCTTCTAGTAGGTCCACATGCCACATGGAGTTTCTGCTTCATCCTAAGGTCAGCTTCTGTCTTTGAGGTAAATTAGCTGTAATTCTAAGCTTCACATCTTTATGCCACACCCTCAAGAAGGACAGAGAGAATGCTTCTGAGAGTCATGCTTATTAGATTGCCCTAGATTACATGCTCTCCCTATTCAGGACAATGAGTGACGGGGGAGGAATATACTGGGTGGCTTTATGGACTTATGTCAATCAGCGTCCACATTTGGAGCTGATGGTGGGGTGAGATATTCGAAAAGCACATTGACTATGTGGAGAAGGAGTGAATGCCACAAAAAATCTGGGTACTGTCAGAAAAGTCAGAGGAGAAAAACAAGTGTCCACCATACCACCTTTTCCCATTGATTAGAAAGGACACAATCTATTCTGCTCTATTTTTTTGTTTGGCTCTTCCTTTGCCAGTTCCCCATTGAATTAATTAATGTTTTGTTATATTTTCATATATAGTAGCTCAGCCTTCCACATTAGTCTTTTTCAGAATTTGACGTGCTATTCTCACATGGTTCTTCTTTCAGAAATTCTTTAGATTTATTTCCCCAAGATCTTTAAAAATATTTTATTGGGATTTTGTTGGGGATTGCACTGGATTGTTGATTATTAAAGATAATTGACAGTGTAAGAATAATATGTCTGTTTTGTCCAAGGAAGAATACATGTCTCCTATTTAAGTCTCTTTAAAATATATATCTATAGATGGGTTTAAAATTTTCTTCAAATTTAGCTTGCTCATTTTCTGTTGAGTATGTTCCTAATATTTTATGTATTTGACTTTGATGTCATCTTCTTTCATTATAGATTTAACTGTCGGTTGTATTTTATGCATGGACAGCTTTCTCAACATTCCTATTGTTTCTGATAGTTTTTGAAGTTAATTTTTTTGAATTTCCCTAGATATAATCATAGCATTTGCATAAAATGAAAATCGTGCTTCTCCCTTTTTTACAATATTTCCATATCATATTTTATTCTTTTATCTGATTGATTTGGCTAGTATTTACTTCTAAAACAAAATTTTAGAAGGAATATTTTATTTTTAAAAACTAGAATGACTTTTTACACACAAATCAATAGCTGCTTCACATTTACTTTATGAAGAACCTTCTTTCACAGAGTGTTGCTATATCTTATTTTTCATGATTCTGTGAAATATGTTATTGTAATATATTGTAAATTTAAAGCACACTTGAATGTAATGGATTTCAAACTTCAGGGAGCATCAGAATTACATCAAGACTTATTAAAATTCAGATTCTTGGTTCTACCCCCAGAGATTTTAATCAGTAGGCATAGAAAATTTTACATAATAGAGAATATAACAAATAGCTTTTTGTTTTTTCTTCCTTTAATTCAAATGTTTTTGTTATTTCACTCTTAAACATTACTTGACTTTTATTGATATAAACAGGTATCAATTGTAAAGTCAAAGAAATTTTACATTAATATTAATATATGAGATTATTTACAATTTATCTTTGTGTATTATTGTAACGGCAAAAACCGGAGTCACGTTACCAAGAGAAACACTGAGAGGTACACAAGGATGCAGAGAGATCAGGTTTATTAACACCGGTGGGCTCAGAGGGGATCTTCTGCCAAAATCTGAGCACCCCCGGTGAGGGGGACTTGTCTTTTTTACTTCAAGAGCAAGGAGGTGGTGCAGAGCGGCTTATACCAGGAAGTGTACACATACAGAAGTTACTATAATTTACAAGGTAGCTGCTGCAAGGGGGAGCTGTTTATGGGAGCATGAGCTGCAGGTATTAGTCAATTTCAATTTTTTTCTTTATAACATCAGTTTCACAAACATTCCTGTGCGTGTAGCGACAAGCAGTTTTACAGGAGCAGATTAAGCAATTAACATACAAAGGGCTATAGCTTGTCCATTTCAGGGTAAAAGGTTTTTAGGGAATTTCTATTTTTCCCTCACATTACCTTTGTCAGATTTTGGCATCAGTGTACTGACTTCTTAAAGAAAGGAAATCGAAAGATTTCTTTCTTTTTTTTATAACACAGAACACTTTCTAAGCATCAGAAATAGCTTTTTCTTGACGTTTGTAAGAATTCTTTACTAAGCCATCTGGTCTTTACATGTTTTTGCAGGGTAAACCTTTGGCCAATTTTCTAATTATGTTCATTGTTATTAGTCTTCTTAAGTTACATTTGTGATTCATAGTTACCTAGAAAAAAATTCATTTTATCTAGGTTTTTAAATTCATTAATATAGAATTTTCTGACAAATTTCATATATTTATATCCTTTGTATCTGTGGTTGTTTCCTTTTTCTCATACCTAATTTTCTGAATATGCTTTACCTTCCTTATTTCCACAAATTATTTACTGATTTATTTTTCCCAAGAAGGCAGATTTTGTGTTTTTACTTCTACTGTATTTGTTTTCTGATGTATTATTTTCTATTTTTATCTTTATTGATTCCTTCTTTTTGCTTTCTTAGGTTCATTTTCCTTATTATAACTTCTTGAAATAAATGCTTAATTTATTTTGTTTAATAACACAAATGCTTAAAGCTATAAAATTTCCTCTAAACATAACTTTGGCCCATGACATAAGTTCTGAAATAAATTTATCTCATTATTTTCTATATATCCTGTAATAATGATTGTGATTTCCTCAAACACTTAAATTGTTTAGGACAGTATATTTAAATTTTCAAGCAAGGTGGTTTCTGATTATTGCTGTTGTTTTTTGATTTTACTGTTATTTATTCTAGATGTATAGCAAAAGAGAAATGAGACATTTAAGATAGTTCACTTTAAACAGTTATTCATGTACATAAAAAGTCTCATACTTTTACAGATGGCCCCCAACTTAACAACAGCTCATCTTATGAGTGTTCGAATTTGTAATGGTGTGAAAGTGATAGGCATTCAGTAGAAACTGTACTTTGAGTACCCATACAACCATTCTGTTTTTCACCTTCAAGATAGTATTTAATAAATTACATGAGATATTAAACACCTTATTATAAAATAGGCTTTGTGTTAGATGATTTTCTCCAAGTGTAGGCTAATGTAAGTGTTCTGAGTATGTTTAAGGTAGGCTAAGCTAAGTGATAATATTTGGTAGGTTAGATATATTAAATCATTTTCTATTCAGTATATTTTCAATTAATGATGAGTTTATGGGAATGTAATCCCACTGTAAATTGAGGATCATCTGTAAGAGATTTATTTAAAGCAAGCACATTAACAACAATCCCCTGCCCCTCTCCTCAATTACTTTTCCACAAAAACAACTACTTTTAACTTTCAACTTTTTTTAGCTGATTCTTTTGGTACATACCTCGATATCTCTAAATAGCACACTTTTATTTTTGTTTCTTAATTTTTCAGTTTTAAAAGTGCTTTCTATGGACTTTCCACTGTGAACTAAAATAAAATAAAAGGCTTCCCTACCCCCCCATCCCCCACCCCCCCTCCGCTGGCTGATTGAATGGATGCCCTCTTGGCCAAGGGGATATCCTAAAACTAAATTGTCTGCCACAAGAAGGGAGGTCAGACTTGCCTCACCATGCCTACCTCCCTTCTTAGAGATGTCCTTTGTAACTCATTAACAAGCCTAAGGCTATGCAAGACAAACCTGTAGGTCCTCAATTTACACAACAAATATATGTTTGGTGACTTGTCTCTTCCTTACCTAAAAACATTCCAAGCCTTTAGACAAAGCTTCATTTTTTATTCACTTACAAGTCAAAGAGTCTTTAAATCCACCTACAACCTGTAAGCTCCCCCACTTCGAGATGGCCCACCTTTTCTTGCCAAGCCAATGTATGCCTTCCATGTATTGATTTATGACTTTACCTGTAACCCCTATCTCCCTAAAATGTATAAAACCAAACTGTGGCCCACCCACAGCGAGTCCACTTGCTCAAGGCTTCTTGGGTGTGGCTCCGGGTCATGGTCCTCAAATTTGGCTCAGAATAAACATCTTTAAATTATTTTACAGAGTTTGGCTTCTTTTCCATTGACACTGCTATGGAAGATGAGAATTATTGTTCTCTCCTCACACTCTCAACACCCTCACACACTCTTCCCAACCATTGTAAATATAATTATATCATAATTTGGGTTCAATTAACATTCAGTTCTTGCTTTATCAAGACTATGACAATGCTAGAACTGAGCCATCTAGAACATTGTTGTTCATTTTTCTTTCTTTAAAACTCAAATTTTGTACTAACTTAAACAAAATCTCTTTTCAAGGTTGAAACACCTGGTGTTCTATTTATTTCATCTTCTCAGAGAACTCCCACCTGAAGCTTTCTCATGGACCCCAATTTAGGCTCTCTCCACTCTTGCCCAGACATTGTCCTGGGATATTCCTTCACCACCTTCATCTCTCTCTTCTGTTTTGAATCTCTTATATCTTGCATCCCAGGTCTTCCTCTTTTAAAAAATATTCTCTCTAATTTTTATAGAATATATATTCTAGTAGATTACTGGGAAAATGCCTATAGGAATTTTGATCTTGAAGATCTTAAAATGACTTTTTTTAAACTTCATCTTGACTGATGGTTTGTTTGGGTGGTAGGTAACTACCCTGTTTTCTCATTTCTGATATTACTGTCAAGAAGGTGAATGTCATTCTGAAGCCTGATATTCTGTTTGTGATGTTTTTCTTTCTTTCTGGAAGCTTGCAAAATCTTTTCTTTGTTCTTACTGTTTTAAAATTTAATAATAATGTGCCTGGATGTCTGTGTATTTTATCTCAAATGTTCTGTGGTACACCCAGCAGCCCCTTTTGGTCATGTTTTTTATTTTTGGAAAATATTTTGAATTATTTCATTTATGATTATTTCCCCTCCATTTTCTCTCTGCTTTTATTCTGGAATTCTATCTTTCAGATATAGGACTTCCTGGATTTCTCCATTAATTTTCTTTATGTTTTCTCTCCTAATTTCTATCTCATTCTCTACTTGCTCTCTTTTTTGGGTGATTTCTTAAACTTTATCTCTATACACTTTAAAATTTCTATTTTTTAAAAAAAATTATCAGAGCATTTTAAAATCATCTGACCATTCCTTTTTCATATTATGTTTTTCAGATGTCTTATTTCTGAAAAGTCACCATCTCCTCTAAGAGGTATTTTTTCCCTGTTTGGTCTTCTTCTTTAGAAGCTTTCCTCAAATATCAAGTAATTCTTGAGAGTGGAGAATTTAAAAATCCGTTTTGAAATTCTGAGCCCAACGTTAAGTTGACTGGGCTAATTTTCTGGGCATTACTGATATCATTATAGGTTGAGCATTCCTAATCCAAAAATCCAAAATCTGGAATACTACAAAATTTGAAACTTTTTGAGCACTGACATGACACCACAAGCAGAAATTTCCACACCTGACCTCATGCGATGGGTTGCAGTTAAAACGCATGTGCACAACACACAGTTTATTCATCATCTTCAATGGAAAAAAGACCCTCCCAGCGCTCTTAAGCTGCGATATATCTTTTCCACACATGCCCATATTCTTACCAAAGAAAATACAATACCTTTAAATCACCTTTAAATCAAATCACAGCATTGTAGGTGGAGCCTGAAAGCCTGCTGTTGTTTGTTGTTGTTGTTGTTTAACAGCTGATACAGGTGTTCTGGTGATGCTACTGTGCTATTTAGTTACCCTACACACATTAATTTTTCACTGTGTTAATGGCATGTCATATTTTTTACTGTTAAATACATATGTGTAAATAAGTGTAAGAAAATGATTGCTTATTGGTAGCATATAAGTTCAGAGTCAGAAATGAGGGTGGTGTCAAACAACCAGAGATTGTCCATGTGGGTGGCTGAAATAATGACATTTTTGCTTTTTGATGGTTCATGTATACAAACTTTATTTCATGTACAAAATTATTAAAAATACTATGTAAAATTACTTTCAGGCTATGTGTATATGGTATATATGAAACATAAATGAATTTCATGTTTAGACTTGGGTTCTATCCCCAAGATATCTAATTATGTTTGTGGAACTATTCCAAATTTAAAAACAATCTGAAATTCAAAACATTTCTAGTTCCCAAGCATTTCAGATAAGGGATACTCAACCTGTATCTTGACTTTTTTCTTGGGCCAGTCAGTTTCTATAGAGAAGTTGCTTTGCATTTCCTGACTGCAGGTAAATATTAAGGCCAACCTTCTTGGAGCAAAAGGGGTTAAAGAGGCTGGGAGGGAATTGTTCAGCACCCAGGAAGCAATTGTTCATTCAGTCCCCTTTATTTTTAGTATGCTAATCCCACACAACTGTCCCTGATATTCTCCAATACAGAGGACTTCTGTTTTAACTGCTCTAAAAAATAAACCTTTTTTCTTTTGCTAGGATGGGAAATTTGATTTGTGATTCTATTTCTTGAGGAAGTTTTCAAATTATTCTCTTTATTTTACAATCCTCTTCCTCTTCATTTCCAGAGACATTTGCTGCTGCCAATTCCTAAGTCTTGTGGGGTTCTGCAGGGTTAACTGGATTGGCTGTAGGCTTTCCTCACCTGTATGTTTGGAATCAGTTTTCTCTAGTACATTAAGTCATTTATCACCCATCCATCTTCCTTCTAGTTTTATTGCTATATGGCTTAAAAAAACCAAACTTCATAATTTGTATGTGGGGGGACAAAAGTGGGGACTGGGACTGAGTAGAAATGGGTGCATACATTCAGCCCAGCATCCCTACCTGCAAGTCCAGGACATGAGTCTTCCTTTTCCTCTTTGTTTGTTTGTTTGTTTTTGAGACTTTCTCTGTTGCCTATTACATGGTTAATTCTGGAAATGTTCCATGGACACTCAAAAAGAAGGTGTATTCTCTGTTTTCTGGTTATGGGGTCATATCTATATATATATTTTTTTTCAGTGTTCAGTGTACCCAAGATATATTGTATGGTACTTTTAGGGTGTTTCATTAAAAAATAAAAAGTGTACAGACATTCAGTTATAAGATGAATAAATTCTGGAGATCTCATGTACAGCATGGTAACTATAGTTAATATTAATGTACCATATACTTGAAATTCACTAAGAGAGTAGATTTTAAGTGTTCTCATCCCAAAAAAATGGTAACTATATGAGGTGATGGATATGTTAATTAGCTTAATTGTGGTAATAATTTCACAATATATACCGATATCAAAACATCACATTGTACACCTTAAATATATACAATTTTATTTGTCAATTATACCTCAGTAAAGCTGGGGGGAAAATAAATAAAAAATAAGTGTCAGGTAGAGGGAGAAAAAGAAAGAAACGGAAAGGCGGCTTTGGAAGGAAAAAACAGGTTTTAATGATGAAACCTGAGGAGGGCCTTTGTCCAAAACAAAGACCCCAGCTCTTACAGACTGAGGGGTTTTAAGGGTTTTCAGTGGGGACTCTTGAGGGGGCGGGGCTGAATTCTCTCAGGCTTTTGAGAGGGGCCGGCGCAGACATAGGGAGGGGGTTAGTCAGCAGGGTCCAAGTTGGGGGGGAGGGGGATTTTCATTAGGGAGGAGGGCTTGAGGGGGGTTACATTCTTGACAAAGGGAGGGGGAGTTCTTCCTGGAGCAGTCACCAGTCTCTACTAGCTCCATCCCAGTCTTGTAATTCAGTCATCTTTACAACTTTCAGAGCCTCCTGGGAGCCCTTATCTGACTTCTTCATCTGCCAGACTCCTCTCCATACGTTTTTTGAATTCCCACCCTGAGTAAGCCCAACATTCCACCTTTTTTATCATAAATATATAAGAAAAGAGTAAGGTATGGGTAAAAATTAAAAAGTAGAAAATTGGGAAGTTGGGCATATATGGAAGGCATATATTGGCTTGGCCCGAAAAGGTGAGCCATCTCAAAGTGGGGGCTTACAGGTTACAGGTGGGCTTAAAGACTCCTTGACTTGTAATTGGTTAAAAAGTGAAGCTTTGTCTAAAGGCTTGGAATGTTTTTTAGATAAGGAAGAGTCAAGTCACCAAACATATTTGTTGTGTAAATTGAGGACCTCCAGGCTTGTCAGGTATAGCCTTAGGCCTGTTAAAGTGTTACAAAGGATATCTCCAAGAAGGGAGGTGGGCATGGTGAGGCAAGTCTGACCTCCCTCCTCCTGGCAGACAATTTAGTTTTAGGATATTCCCTTGGCCAGAAGGGGGGTCCATTCAGTCAGTCGGTGGGGGGGGAAGTCTTTTATTTAATTTTAGTTCACAATTCCCCCCGTTTGGCAAAGATCTGCCAGAGGTAGGATCTATGCCCAAATTCTTATTTTATTCCATCCATTGCAGGGGTGGTGCGGCTACCTGCCCCAGGTCCATCCAAGGCCTGCAGTGGGATCCCTGTGGCCAAGAGGACTGAATAGCCAAACAGGCTTATGGCCAATTAAATGTTTTAAGCCAGACAGGACTGGAGGTAGACAGGCACTTGTCAATCCTTCAGAGTCTTCTGGGAAACACAAAGAGTAAAAACCAAAATGTTAAAGGTAAGGCTACCAAATTAATTTATCTGTAAGTGTTGAGTTACTATATTCTTGGGATTAGTTGCAGACTTGTGGTAAATGTAAGTATTGTTAAATTTAAGTTAAGGAGTTTAGAGACTTCTGTTATGTCATAATATTTTAGTCTGTTTAGTAATTTGTCCTGAGGTGGCTGATAAATTAGTAACTTGTCATAGCTCCTTTTGTATAAACCCCATAACCAAGAATAATTATACTTCGGAAGTTTTAAGTCTAGGGGAAGTAGGAAAATTTCTTCCTTGATATGGAGGGTCTAAACTAATTCTGTCCTTCTGAATTGGCCCTTACAATCTCACATGCCCCCTCTTCCTAGAGGCGGGATGTTTGCAGTAATAGGGCATTGGCTGTGAATAATATGTTCATCCCAGCGGGATTTAATAGTTTTGAATCCTGGAGATATCAGGTAAACTTGTTATTTCCTTAAAACTTGTCATGACTCTGGAAAACAAGGCAAGAGAATCAGTAACATTTTAAATAAAAAGTCATCTCATGAGGTTCAGTTAGTGATATTCATGGACATATCAGTTTTCTAATTAATGTCTTAGAAGTTTGTTTTGTTTTAGTGCAGGGGTATATAATCTCCAAAGTTATCAGAAACATGTATTCAAGAGAACTTAGTCCTTTCAAACACTTTCCTAGAAGAAGAAAACTTTGGACTTAGTCATTTAGAAAAAAAGTTTTCTGAGATGAATTAAAGTAAAATAAAATCTTAGACTAGTTATGGTTAAAGAGACAACTGACAAATAAGGTTGGTTATTTTTGTGGCATATGGCAATTTAACATAATAACCATAATTATTCCTGATAACATATACCCAGACTTATTAATATTTTATAATACCAGAACATGTAATAATAATATGTTTATATAAATATAATCTGACAAAGGTTAAAAACATTTCACGTTTGACAATGTTTCCTGTACAGTTTTAACATGTCAAATAAGTCTAAGCATGTCTCTTTTAGACTTTCAGTGGCCCTAATATAAAGAGTTGGTTTGAGATCAAAGGGCTGGATTTAGAATTTTGGGTTTTGGAAAGTTTGTCAAATATCAAATGCTTCTATTTGTTTAAATAGAATCACAAGCCACTATAAAATAATGGTCATTTATTTAACCAAGAGAGATAGTCATGAAAAGATTCTAAAGGTGATAAAGGAAGACATGGGTGTAAACCTTAACACTTAAAGTTTAGATTTTTAGTTAGTGAAAACCTAATAAAGAAACAGATTATAGAATCCAAATGAGTGTATTATGTAATTTCATTAACAGCAAATTAATATCTCAAGTAAACTTTGTTTTAACTAAAATTTTTCTTTTTAATTATAGGAACTGGATCAACTACAAAATTCATTCATAAATTCCCTTTATGAACTTTATCTCAACTTTTATGGGCCATCTATAAAATATACCTAAAAACATTCTGTTTTGTCCTACCTTTCTCATTTAACCAGTCATTTTAGGACAAAAATTCCAGACAAGATCCTTTCTTTATAATATTAATCTCCTTTCTGTTTAACCTTTCTTACCAAAAATATATTTCCACATTTATTGCCTTTTTATATCTCTTTCTCTTACTCACAATTTATTTTCTATTTTGTTTTTATTTCCTTTAATCCATATTTTGATTTAACCTTTAACCTCTGAATTAGACAAGATTACATATATATTTGGTAAGAACACATTTCATGCTTCTTGGATAATCTTATTAAAAACATATCTTATTCTTTAGTGCACTGTATGTGTAGAATCACATGCATTGACTAGAATTCTTATTCTTAGTAACTTTAAATTTTAGTGAAAGCTTAAAGCAGGAACTCATACATTGTCCAATGTTGTCATGAAGCAAGATTGTAGGAGGTTACTATAAAATTATAGACATTTACTTAGACAAATTGGTAATTCAAATATTTTAAAAAGCAAAATCTTATCCTTTGATAGAGAGGAAACTCAGTTTCCAATGATAAGGCCTAATATAGACAAAATGAAATGTAAATTAGTAGACAAGTTGAATCTGTCTTTCTTTCTCCTTCCCCCCCTTTTTTGCAGTTTATTCAAAAGGTGAACAAAAATATCTCTTGTTATTCTTAAAATCTTGGTTTTCCTATTAATGTCATATGAAAATCTAGTTCAAAAGAATAAACCAAAATTTTTCTCATTGTATTAGTATATTACTGATAAAGTTAATTTTAATAAAATCTTATAAAGAAATCTATGTAATTTTAATTAATTTGACTGTAAGATTTTTATAACCTTTATATATCTCTTTTATTTACATTTATAAATCTTTAAAAAATAAGATAGTTATATAAATTTAAATTTATGTTTAAAATGTAGCATTTTATAAATGACTGAGACACTTTATGATCATCCTCTTAATATGACTTTAAGACTTTAAATTATATGAAAATTTCATTTGTATTTATCCCATTTACATTTACTTAATTTATCTAATTTATTTATCTTAGCAGTTCACTTAGATTCTAGTTATCATTAAGTCATTTTTCTGTTAACTATTTTTATATCCTGTAAATTAGATATATAGTATAGAACAGGGATTAAAATAGTTTTAATCATTGTGTTTAAACTTATAAATCCCACTAAGAAAAATAAATATCGGTATTTTAGTAAGACTTGTTATAACATCATTTCTAAGTTTCATATAAATATAGTAGATATTTAAAAATTTATCCTGTTTAAAGGTGTTAATTAATTAGATCCTTCTAAAATACCACATCCCAAAAAAATCTATTGACATTGTAGGGATCAAAGTGTCCCTGGCCCCCAGAGTTTAGTCAAATTGTAGGGAGTAAAGGCCACTGTTTCCATAAAGATTTGTTGAAAATTTACTGACATGAAGATAAATAGGAGAAAAATTAAAAACTTATATATGCATGCTTTCAAAATGAACATTCAAAGATGTAGGGGATGGGACAAAAAAAGGCTGAGTGGGAAACCCAGGGAGGCCTTTGTGTCTAGATTCTATTTTGCATGAGTGTGCCTTCCTTCCTTCTGGGTGGGGGGCAGGGTATTTCTTGGAATGGGGGTTTTCTGGCTAGCTTCAGGGAAAAATGGAACTAAGAGGTAGGAACAAGACAAGGTCAGAGAACTTTTGTTTTTGAGGCCTTTATTTTAGGGTAGTTTTCTGAACCCTATTAGCATATTACTTGACTTTAGACTGAAAAGAAAAACCTTCAGCACTAACCCTTAACATGTCAAACAATGACACAAAGTTGTAACACGTTTTTTTACATGAGGATCAAGATTAAGCCATTTAAAAATAATCTAAATAGTCTTAGAACATTTTTCAACTTGGGTGTAAACATGAGTACATGTAATATTTCTAAGAGTTTAAGACTTTTGAGATTTTTTTTGGATTTTAATAATCATTTACTTCTTATCTTAAAATAAATTACTATATAAAAATTAACATTTTAGGACTTTCCTTCCTAGGCAAAAATTTTGTTATAGCAACATAATGTACATATAACTGTCTAGGAAATTAAAAGTGGACAAGATCAAGGGAAAATTAAAGCTTCTAATTTAAGTTCTTGTATTTACAACTTCTAGGACAATTTTAAATCCCTAGTAGTATTGTTATTGAAGAGTGAGTTAGAAATATATTTTATGTGTACCTTTCCACAAATGTTGAAATCAGTGGAAAAATTATCTGCAGTTAAGACTAAAGATTAAAACTAAAATATTTTCATTAACTAAAGAGTGTTAAATTTATGTGAACCATTTGGGTTTGTTTAATTAATTTGATTGCTGTCTTATTTATAAGTCAGTCTAGAATCATGTAGACACAAATATATAATATATAGACATATACAAAACATACCTAAACATATATACTCACTTGTGCATTCACGTACACAAAGTTCTGATAGATTTTACCCTAGAACTCTAGCTATGAGATGGTAACACAACTCACTGGTCTGTAAAAGACAACTGGATCCAAATTTCTTCTGACAGAACTGGAGCTTGTTCACATGGCAAATTTTAGTTGCCCTGATAGGTAAACTAATTACGCCTGTGGATCAAAGTTTTGGGTAAAGCAGTTTTCATGGCAGTTTGATTTTTAAAAGTCTTTTTACCACTTTTTTTCCTTCAGCTCACAATGACTTTTTAACATTTACATCTTGGCTAGAACTGGTTGTAGGATCTTCAGGTAGCCTTTCAATTGCAAATGCCATAAACAATGAGTTCTTTTAATCTCAATACAACAAGTTAGTAGGTTTTAGCATAGTCAGAAAAGGAAAGAGAGAAATAGCTGGAGAGACTTTTTAACTCTATAGTGGCTGGTCAACTATTTGAGCTCTGAATTTTCCTTGATGCAATTTGCCCTTTAGTAAAAACTTGTGTACCAGAATTGGCTATAACTAGATGGAACCTGGCATGTCTTTGAACCATTCCATTTATACAAATACTTGCAAATAGAAGTGCCATAAACTAACTGGGGTTCCTGAAGGGGGTCATTCTTCTTGCCTTCACTCATTTTAAAGGATTTGTTACTCATTTCTTTTTAAAGAAGTAATCAAACTGTAGTCTAGGGTTTAGTGTCATGGATCAGAGTGTGTTGATTGTGGGGGGGTTCTCAATGTTTCACCACTGAGTCGGCCCCATCCTCTTACATGTCTCAGTTTCTCTCTTTAGGGGTCAATGCCGAGTGATCAGTTCTTATATGTGTTTCTTGGGCAAGCCTTCTTCTAATTAATTTGTTGGGGGGTTTCCTATGGGGCCACTCTTGCCTTGGGGAATCACCCCAGGCAATTCACACTCAGGACCCCAGTCACCCAGAGGAGCCCCTCCTCTTCTGAATTGAGGAACTCAGTCTTGTATTTATCTACAAACAAGACAGTTGGGTTTCCTCTTTCACAAATGTACAGAAAAGCCAATTGAGATTAAATTTAGGATGAAAAGGCAATGGAGAAGACCCTTTAGAATGTACCTCCAAATCTAAATTAAGATTTTAAATTATATGAAACTGTGCCAGATTGCAGTTTAGACAGAGGGAGGGCTGAGAGTGGAGGTAGAAGAAGGCCTGAATATAGGAAACTCCTGACCATTTGCCAATTCTTTGTATGAAGCTATCCAGATCTTTAAGGACCTAAAAACCGAAAGTGCCATTCTTGGGCCAGTGGTTGTCGTTATCTAATGTGTATTGTGGCCAGGCCTAGTTACACAAAAATATCAATAGCTCTCCTTGAGCTCCCCCTGCTGACCCAATTTGGAAAAATTCCCAAAGTTGAGGAAGGAGGAATTAGAGATTGGCTCACTCCCATAGTAAGAGGTCAGCCGGTGGCTTCCCTATCTCCCTTCCAGGCATCCCCAGCTGAGAGTAGAGAGCCAGGGCCCTACTCCTGGAGAAGGACTTATAGGAGGTGGCTGAGAATCAGGCGTCCTCGGTTCTCATGCCACTACCAAAAGTCCCACGTGGTTCCCTGGGAACTGGGACAGCTGGTCTTCTCTCTTGGGTACCTCAAGGAAGAGAGAGAGAGATTTTTAGCCTCCTCTTACCAGAGTTCAGGGTGATGACCAGTGTTGGATGTTTTAGAAGAATCGGCAAATGGCCTCTTGCCGCCAAAGCCAGGAAAGTGAAAGGGAAGAGAGGAGAGTTGAGAAGAATCCGGAAACCTCGTGGTAACTGGCAGGTTGGTATAAACCGCTGACTCAGACCAGACCCCGATGGAACTGGTCTGAGAGCTGGCGCGGACTGCCTCGTCCAATAGAGGCTGTGGGTCTGGATGTGAGAAAGGCAAGAGTGGGACGGGCTGGGTAGCCGGGCACTCTAGGACCAGGAGAAGCTCAGGAGAGCTGCCGCAGGCCACTGCTTCCTGGGCTGTAATGAGGTCCACTCCTAACTGCCGTTCCTGGCCAAGGCACCAAAACGTCAGATAGAGGGAGAAAAAGACAGAGAGGGAAAGGTGGCTTTGGCGGACAAAGACAGGTTTTAATGATGAAACCTGAGGAGGGCCTTTGTCCAAAACAGAGAAAGACCCCAGGTCTTACAGGCTGGGGGATTTTAAGGGCTTTCAGTGGGGATTCTCGAGGGGGTGGGGCTGAATTCTCTGGAGCTTTTGAGAGGGGCCGGTCGTCTGCAGGTATAGGGAAGGGGTTAGTCAGCTGGGTCAAACATGGGGGGGGACAGGAGGATTTTCATTAGGGAGGAGGGCTTGAGGGGGTTACATTCTTGACAAAGGGAGGGGAAGTTCTACCTGGAGCAGTCGCCAGTCTCTGTTGGCTCCATCCCAGCCTTGTAATTCACAGTTATCTTTACAACCTCCTAGAGCCTCCGTGGGCCGTTATCTGACTTCTTCATCTACCCCTCGCCCCTCCATACATTTTTCAAATTCCCACCTTGAGTAAGCCCAACAATAAGTTTTCTAAATATTCGTGGGAAACATGGCCAATTCAATCTACCTCTGGGTGCTTTTTAATGCATATTACTGTATTAAAAGCCTGTGAATTTCTGCAATTAAAAAATCATTTAACTTTGTCATGTTTCCCAAATATATTTAACCATGAAACTCTTTTTTATTATAGCAGCTACTCACATCCCACACCATTCAGAGAAAAACTGTATTAGATCATCCTTATTTCACTATTCAGATGCTCCATTACCTTATTTAGTTTCTGTAAACTTTACCCACCAAATATTGAGAGAAATATGTCAAAGTCTCCTCATATTGATTCTTTACCTGCTTTTCACTTTGTGCTCACACAAAAATTACATTCTTGGGTGGTATACTTAGTTTATCATTGTTCTAAGAATATGCCTTTTGTTAAAAGAATTTGGCTGCAGTTACTTGATAAAATGCTGAGTGTTTTAGCTGGCAGCTTTAACTGTTCTATTTTTGTTAGTTTTTATTGGTATTATTGTTTAAGGTTTTTGTATATATTAGTCAGGCTTTCATAAATATGTTATTCCCAATATCTGATTTCTAAACTTGAATGTATAGTAAGTAGAAAGTAAATTGCTAGAGTATGAACATTCTTGCCAAAATCTACAGTACATAGCGGTGAAGAGCACAGGGTCTGGATTTAGACTATGAGATTTTAGACTACTAGGTCACATATTAAATAATTATGGAAACCCTCTTACCCTCAATACCCTCATCTGTAAAATAGGAATAATGAAAGCACATCTCATAGGGTTATTTATAGCATTAAATGAGAATACTGTAGGAAACCAGAATATGTAATCTCACAATATGCCACTTTGGCATAAGGATTATTTTGAGCTGAAGGCAATTGAGATGAAATAGACACAAGAAAATACCTCTGCCCTCCTCCTATTTGCCTAAAAGCAGGATATAAATTTACCAAAACAAAGGTGTCCTCCTCCCCTTTCCACCAGGAATGACAAAATTGATCATAAAAGACAACTTTAGACCCTAATCAGCATGGAGATAGCACCAGAGGAATCTCCATTAACCACCTTTATTAACTAACCAGCTTTACTAACTAACTTTATCACTAATATGCATTAAAAAGCACCCAGAGGTAGATTGAATTGGCCACGTTTCCCACAAATATTTGGAAAACTTATTTTTTATTTATTTTTCCCCCAGCTTTATTGAGCTATAATTGACAAATAAAATTGTATATGTTTAAGGTGTACAGTATGATGTTTTGATATTAGTATATATTGTGAAATTATTACCACAAATAAGCTAACATATCCATCACCTCATATAGTTACCATTTCTTGTGATGAGAACACTTAAAATCTACTCTCTTAGTGAATTTCAAGTATATGGTACATTAATATTAACTATGGTTACCATGCTGTACATGAGATCTCCAGAACTTACTCATCTTATAACTGAATGTCTGTACACTTTTTATTTTTTAATGAAACACCCTAAGTAGCATACAATATATCTTGGGTACACAGAACACTGAAAAAAAAATATATATAGATATGACCCCATAACCAGAAAACAGAGAATACACCTTCTTTTTAAGTGTCCGTGGAACATTTCCAGAAGTAACCATGTAATAGGCAACAGAGAAAGTCTCAATAACAAACAAAGAGGAAAAGGAAGACTCATGTCCTGGACTTGCAGGTAGGGATGCTGGGCTGAATGTATGCACCCATTTCTACTCAGTCCCAGTCCCCACTTTTGTCCCCCCACATACAAATTATGAACTAACTTTTATCTACTGTTTATTTTCCTTCCCACAATTTGCTACCCATAGAAACTCAAAGCCCTTTTCCTTTGTCTTGTCACTTCTCTAAAAATTTACTGTTCTTTTTTGAAATGCTATACAAGCTGTACTTCCAAGCTACCTCTTGGAGAATTACTCATTCCACAGATATCTCCCATGTATACATGGAATATACATGTTAATAAACTTTTGTCATTCTCTTGTTAACCCATCTTTTGTTACAGGAGTCCATCACAGCCAAGAACTAAGAATAGAGAAAACAATATTTTTTCCTCCCCTACAATATATGTAAACTGTCTGATATACAGCAGTAATTGCTCAGTGTTAAGACTTTTTGTTAGAAGTATATATCTGGTACATATTTTTTAGTTAATGAAGATGCTCAATGAAAAAGGAGGTAAATAACTTAGTGTCACCCAATTTTTATAATGACTAGCTCCTGTAATGACATTGGTTTACCTTGCATAAAGAATTTCTCTCTTTTACACTCTTTTCTGTCTTTATTTTTAGTCCATAGGACTATCCTGAATGTTAGAGAGACCAGTTTTCACAGAGTAGACAGGATACTCCCAGATTGTCTCTCTAATCAAATGTCCTGCTAAATACAAGTGTGAGACAGTCAACTGAAGGCCTTTTATATAGCAGAAAGGTTACAGTAGTTTTCATAGTCACTTTCAGAGGAGGAACTCTGGTCTTCAATCTGCTGAAGAATAATAATGAAACCAAACAAACAAAATCCCCAAATTACATTTTAGTATCAATATTCATAGGAACTCCTTAAACTTGCCACCAAGTTTTACTATGAAAGAAAAAAAACTAGCATAATAATTGAATAGCAATCATCAATGCAGGATATGTAAGAGGGTCGTGCACATATGCTTGCTGTCGGGCCCAGCTGCTATGGTTATTTATTTGAAGTTATCCTTGCCAAAGGTTTAACACTCTAGAAGATAGCATGTGTTTATCTCAATAGTACTCTTTATTTTATGGTGCTTTCCTTGAAATGTCAACATAACTATAAAAGGAGAATTAAGGCTTTTAGACATGTTATAACTGAAACCTTTTTGACACTACGTATTCTATAGCTGATAAAGGTCAACTGAGGCTTTGTGTGGTGTGCTCAGTGAAATATAATAAATCAGCTAAAAAATACAACTACGAGCATTTTGAAAAATACAAAGGTCACAGCAGAATAACTAACTGTTCCATCCATGTAATTTCATTGCAGCCATTTGATGGGGATAGTCTTCAGGTTCAGTTGAGTAGACATTGACCTTTATTTATTACTGGAAACAGCAAAAGTTTCTTCTTGCGGTGTTTAAATGTACTCTTTTACCATAGATGTGCTTGCCAAATTTCTTCACTATAGAGAAAACTTTTTGCCCTTTGTAATTAACAAATTAGTAATCTATAGGTAGGTATTTTGAGTGTATATCCTTCTCCCCAGCACATTCCCATTCAATAAAACAATTAGAATCAGTTGATAGAGTTGTCCTGAATAAGTTACTACTATCATGGTTGTGAAAATGATGATTTTCTAACTCTGTCAATCCTTTTCCACTGCTTAGTTGGCATTCTACTGTTTTTATTTATAATAGGTCATTTTTCCCTTTGCCAATTGGAAAAAAATTGTAATGAGCACCACTTTTGTGATGTTGTTAGGGACAGAAAAACAAGTGATAGGTAATGGAAATTAGAAAAGCAGTAACGAGAAAGCATTTATAGAAAAACAATAAGGAGGAAATGGCTACAGAAAAATAACCAGGAGAAACAGTTCTTTCAGTCTTAAAGAATGGGGCAATTAGATCATGGGACACTGACCACCAATCAGAAAATAGAAAAACACCCTAAACGGTGACTTTCCCCATCACACGTATAATTCAGTCCCCAAACCTTGTGACATATAGTCATAGGTGATTATGACTAATCTTGTTACTAACCTTTACATCAACATAAATTGTTAACATATAAAAGGAGGAAGTTTAGAGTTAATTAGCATCTTCTCCACTCTCGGGGACAGACCCATTTCCCCTTAGGAAACGTCTATGCTTCCTTCCCTGTACTATCCTATAACTTCACTACTTCCAATAAATCCTTCACGCATACTTGCTGAGTGTCTGTCATCTCTCTCCATCGTGCGGGCCCGGCTTGCGATTCTTCCAAGCCAGGAGCCCAAGAACTGGGGCAAAACTTCAAAGTCCAGCCGTGGACACCAGACCATGACAATGTCATCCACACATTTAAAGTTGCTTATGAGCAATATTCAGGCTTTAGTTTTTCTGTTTTGTTGCATTTTCTATATATTTTATTTTAAAATGTCAAATGCTTAATGGGCAGACATGTGTTAGTCAATTGATCAATTGTTTTGACTTGCTTATGAACAAAATGGATAATCATTATAGGCCAGGGTCAATGTTACCTAGTACGTTGGTGTGTTAATCAGAATTATAAAGCTTGGAATTCTGACTCATTTTGTGTGTCTTTTCTGTCATGTTTTATAGTGAAATTATTATCACCATCGCTAGTATTACCTTACTTTTCTCAATCATAGAATGCTATCTCTGAAGTAGTTTGAGTGCCTTGAAATGTTTTTTCACCACAAGTCCCCATTACTAGACTTAAGAAGAATTCCATTGTTAGAGTTAATCTCTGACTTAAAATAAACAAATTTTATAGTATTTTGCTAATTCAATGGAGATTAAACAGTTTCATTCTGGAGCTTTTTGGGAGCTATGGCAGAGGCTATTGCTTCCTAGTTTTACAGCAACTGTATTATTAGATAATAGGATAAATTACCCCTTATATATTTAGAGCCTGACCTTTAAATGCTTGCCATTTAAAAATGCATATAGAATTCTTTATTATGCTTATTATTAAACCATTCAATATTTCTGTGACATTAGATTGCATTTTATCTTTTTTCAGCAATTCCTAATGACAATTACAAATAATAAATATTAACTATGACACTTCATTTGTAAATAGCTTAAGTTAAATGAAATGTCTTGAATCTTTGATCTAGACTTTATTTTTAATTTAAACTCTTGTAAAGGACTAATCAGTGCCCACTCTAATTCACTGAAGATCAAAGGAGACATCCCTTAACCATGAGATAATGTTCTACTGTAATGTTTTACTCCTAGATTTTAGAAGAGTTGGATTAATGGCTTTTAAAAAACATCCATGGGTGACATATAATACTGTTATACCAATCAGTTCTTAACTATTAATACAAGCACCCAACTCCAATCTGGCTAGTTGAAGCAGAAAATGGATCTATTAAATGACATTAGGTAGTTCACAAAATTGTTAGAAGTGCAAGATAAATGGGCTTGAAGATAAGCTTCCAGTAACAATACTGAGAAACATACCATAGAATTGGACTGATGAGGAAACTGCTGCCAATGCTGCTGCTGTTTTGCCCATACACTGGTTGTCAGGAACCCAAATCTATTGTAGCTGCTATAGCTGATTCCCCAAATTAGATGCCTCTGTCATGACTTAGGCCAGAACAATGCATGGACAACTCAGAGCCTGTTTCCTCATGCTACTTGATTCTGAATTGAAGTCACAAGTTGGCAAAATCATATATCTGCAACCTAGCTAAAAGGGATACCAGGAAAACAGGTTTTCTGGATTCTGTTTTAGGAAGGTGGAGCCAATATGTGGAACACCACAAAATGTAAAGATGGTGTTCAAAAGATGTTGGGCAGCCTCAAATGGCAGTTGACTGTTATATGTAATATTCTATGAAGAACACACGTACATACATGTGTGCACACACATGCACAAACCACACAAAACAAAAAGTCAACCCAGGGTTTGAGTTATTCTGCTTGGTAGCTAGATGGCTTTTGGTAGGATATCTAACCTCTCTAAGCTTTAATTTTCCCCAAGTTCTTAGCACTTTGCCTTATACATAGCAATAGATAAATAAAAGTAAGCTATTTTATTTGATTATTAGTTTTAATTTAAGTCCCTTCTTTCTCCCTTTGCATTGTACCTTCTTTCTTTCATTCTTATGTGCAAAATTAACTTACAAGTTTATATTATGAAGGGCTACAAAAAAAGTTTTTAAACCTTAAAACAAGCAGGAAACAGAAGTGATTAAATCAGTGATATGGGAATGAATCATTCCAATTCCTAGTTAAAGGCAAATCTAACTTTTAGAATTATCTTGCATTATCTTCCAAAGAATATTACTTTTTCCTTTATTATTTGTAGTTTGCTCAATCTTACAATTACATATGCTAAAACTTGCTCTTTATGATTATGGCCAGTTCCCTGAACAAATGATAATTCAAAATTATTCATTCATAGGCATTCCCTGTAATAATTTAGTTCCTACATTAAAATATTCATACACAATATTTTTTCAATTTTTAGCTATGTAGTTTCAGAAGAAAAAAGGAAGAAAGAAAGGAGGAGTCATATTTATATCTATAATTCTAAACTTTTAAAATCGGTTCCCTGATTAAAAAATATTGCAAGAAAAATAAAGTTTTTGTAATTTGATAAGAACAAAAGAGCTTAGCAGCTTCATTCTTTTTCCTGAAATGGGCCTTATAATTTCCTATCAATTACCACTATGCTATCAATAGTAACCAACAGTGTAAGAAGTATGAACGTATTTCCTAATAGTAATAATCATAACCAAAAGGAATTATATATCAAAAGAAAATTATGGCCAGGCATGGTGGTTCACACCTGTAATCCCAGCACTTTGGGAGACTGAGGCAGGAGAATTGCATGAGCCCAGGAGTTCGAGGTTACAGTGAGCTATGATTATGCCACTGTACTCCAGCCTGGATGACAGAGTGAGACCCTGTCTCTTAAAAACAAACAAACAACATCAACAACAAAAGGAAGAAAATCACAAGTGGACATTTGGAATATATATTCCACAGTGCCAACTATTACGTCTTGTACATAAAAGACAATTCTTATTTGATGTTTGACGTATTTTTTCTAGCCCAAAATGGTAGCATCATGTTGGTCTGGCTAGCTTTATGTGTTCTGTGCTTTATGAACTATGAAATTAAAATGTTATTCAGAATTGAACCATCCTAAGTGATTACAAAGGTGAACATTTTCTCCCAAAGACACTCAAAACTTAATCTTTCCAATAAGAACCAGGTGCTACTTTATTCTTCAACTAATCCCAAGTAATCATTTCTCAGACTAAGCTTCTTGAAAGAAAATTTTATTTATTTAAATACTGTTAGTTTTCTTTATTCAAAAAACCTGTAGAGAAGTATTGGATAGTAGAAAAGTTTTTTTTAAGTTAGAATCTTTTGAGCTATATAAATATACATGAGCAAATTATCCACAGAAAATCAACCTTAATTTTTATTTACTTTGTAATGGTGAAAAAAGTGACCATACCACAAGTTATTTGACTTAGGTAATATACTATTTACTTGGCTCTGTATGAACATTAATTGAACACATACATGTATATATAGGACATTTCCTTAAATGTTTAGTTGTACTACCTCTCATATATTCAATAACAATAAAAATGAAATTTTATTATGTTGAGTGAAAAAAGAGATTTCTTGCCAATTTTGGAAAATGAATGCTGAAATAATCCATTCTGTCAAATTCAGAACTTTATTGTCTGTATCACATTGCCTGGAGATATGTGTGATTAAGGAAGGAATATAGGCCACGGAGGTACTGCTTCCCTCCTAGCAGGCTTATTCTAGAAAGCATGTAAGTAGCAGTAGCAGATAATAATGGACATAGGTTGTTCATTTGTTAATTTGTTAATGAATGAGGAAAAAATATTTTTGAATATATTCTGTAGTCCAGGAACTTTTTTCAATACTGGGAATACAGTAAATATTGGAGATAAAACAGCTAACAAAAACAGAAAAGAAAAAAAAAAATCCCTGCCATCATGGAACTTATATTCTAACAGTGGAGAGAGACAATAATAAACAAGTAGATGAATATATATATATATATATATATATATATATATATATATACAGATGAATCTTGAACAACACAGGTTTGAACTATGTGAATCCACTTTACATGGACTTTCTTTCACCTCCGCCACCCCTGAGAAAGTAAGACCAACACCTCCTCTTTCCCCTCCTCTTCAGCCTACTCAACATGAAGACAATGAGGATGAAGACCACTTCCATTTAATGAATAGTAAATATATTTTCTATTCTTTGTTATTTTCTCAATAACGTTTTCTTTTCTCTATCTTACTTTATTGTAAGTATATAGTATATAATACACACAATATACAAACCATGTGTCAGTTGGCTGTTTATGTTACCAGTAACACTTCCGTTCAACAGTAAGCTATTAGTAGTTAATATTTTAGGGAGTCAAAAATTATATGTGGAGTTTCAGCTATGCAGGAATTGGCACCCCTAGCCTCTGCATTGTTCAAGGGTCAACTGTGTGTGTGTGTGTGTGTGTGTGTGTGTATACATAAACACACACACAGTATGTTAGATAATGATAAAGGCAAAAGAGAAAAGAAACAAGGAAAGAAAGATAAAAAAGTGCATGTACTGGCAAAAGAACACAGACATAGACCAACGGAACAGGACTGAGAACCCAGATATAAAACCATACTCATATAGCCATCTGATCTTTGACAAAGTAGACAAAAACATACACTGGGGAGAAGATCCCTATTCACTAAATGGTGCTGGGAAAATTGGATAGCCACATGTAGAAGACTGAAACAGGATCTGCACCTCTCACCTCTCACAAAAATCAACTCACAATGGATAACAGATGTAAACCTAAGGCATGAAACCATAAGAATTCCAGAAGAAAACATTAGAAAAACTCTTATACACTTTGGCTTAAGCAAATAATTCATGAAAAAGACCCCAAAAGCAATCATAGCATCAGCAAAAATAAATAAATAGGACCTGATCAAATTAAAAAGCTTCTGCACAGCCAAGGAAACTATCACTAGAGCGAATAGACAACCTACAGAACGGGAGAAAAATCTGCATGCTACACATCTGATAAAGGGCTGATAACTAGAATCTATATAGAACTCAGGAAAATCAGCAAGAAAAAAATCAAACAACCCCATTAAAAAGTGGGCAAAGGACATGAACAGAAACTTTTCAAAAGAAGATAGACTAATGGCCAAAAAACATATGAAAAAATGCTCAATATCTCTAATCATCAGGGAAGTGCAGATCAAAACCACAATGAGATATCACTTAACTCCAGTGAGAATGGCTTTTATCAAAAAGTCCCAAAACAACAAATGTTGGCATGGATGCAGAGAGATAGGAAGACTCATACACTGCTGGTGGGACTGCAAACTAGTACAACTTCTATGGAAAGTAACATGGAGATACCTCAAAGAACTAAAAATAGAACTACCATTTGATCCAGCAATTGCACTACTGGGCAAATACCCAAAGGAAAAAAGACATTCTAGATTAAAGACATCTGCACCAGAATGTTTATAGAAGCACAATTCACAATTGCAAAGATGTGGAAACAACCCAAGTGCCCATCAATACATGAATGGATTAATAAAATGTGGTCTATGTATATCATGGAGTACTACTCAGCCACAAAAACAATGGTGAACTAACACCTCTTGTATTATCCTGGATGGAGCTGGAGCCCATCTTCCTAAGTGAAGTATCACAAGAATGGAAAAACAAGCACCACATATACTTGCCATCATATTGGTAATAATTGATCAACACTTATGTGCTCACGGAAGTAACATTCATCTGGTTTCAGGCACGTGGGAGGGGGAAGGAGGGGATGGGTGCAGTGCACGCTATCTGGGGAAGGGGCACGCTTGTAGCTCTGATTCAGGCAGTTTAAAGGCAATATATGTAACCTAAATATTTGTACCCCCTTAATATTCTGAAATAAAAATAAATAAATAAATAAAATATTAAATTTAAAAAAGCTCATGTAAAGGTTGCATGTAAAGGTTGATATTTTATTTAGGTTGGCCAAGGAAAGCCTTATGCAGAGGATACATTTTAGTAAAGTTCTGAAAGAAGTGAAGGAGTAAGTCATGCCAATGTTTTGATGAGTGTTGGGGGCCAGGGAACAACCAGCATAAATTTTCTGAGGCAAGACCTTCTCAGTCCATGTAAGAAACAGGCAGAAACTTGTGTCCCTGGAACTGAAAGAGCAAAAGGAAGAGTAACGGGAGGTGATATCAGAGAACTAACAGGGATCAAATTCATGAAGGATTTTTTATGTCAGGGTGAGGACTTTGATGTTTATCTTTGATGACACAGAAAAAAATTGGAAATCCCCAAATTCTGGTAGTTTATATATATTTTGACCATAATGGTTACAAACTTCAGACAAAATAAAAACAACAAAACAAAAATGATTTAAAAGTATTGAAAAGCAATCAAAAGCACACAGAAACTGAAACAAAGAATATGCCCTAGACATAGGGTAAAACCAAAATAGACCCACTCTAACAAAACCTAAATCCATGCCTCCATAAGACCAAGGTCTTGGTCATTAGAATATAACTCAACACTTCTCAGAGAAAGATTATAGAATCCAACATCTACAATGCCTAGAATATATATTTAAAAAACATTAATAGTGAAGCAAAGAAGGTGGAAAATGTGATCCATAATCAAGAGAAAAGCAGTTAATAGAAAGAGAACCACAGGCAACCTAAATGTTAGAATTAGGAGACAACAAATTCAAAATAGCTATGACAATTATGTTAATCTACAGGAAAATATGGGTATAGTGGGTGAAAGAATGGGAAATTTCAGGAGAGATATATAAACTTTAAAAAAGAAATCAAATAGAAATCACTGAAATAAAAAATATAATGTCTGAAACAAAATTTATTGCATGGAATTAAAAGCAGATTAGTAAATATGAAAGAACAAGTGAGCTTGAAGACAGGACAATAGTAATATTCACACTGACACAAGGGAGGAAAAGATTGAAATAAAATATTAACAGAGCTTGAATTACCTATGGTATCAAGCAGTCTAACATATATGTAATTGAAATCCAAAAAGTAGAGGAGAGATGAAATGAGGCAAAAATACTTAAAGACATATTGACTGAAAATTTTCCAGATTTACACATGTCCGAGAAGCTTCCCAAACTCCAAACAGGATAATTTTTTTTTATTTGGAAAAGACCCCATACTTTTGGTGAAGCACTGGAATTTGGAGCAATGAATTACAACATTAACTCAGTGGAGGATTTTTAGTGTATATCTTGACATGTTTTCTGTGAACCATGATATTGTGACTATTATGATTTCCTTTTCATGCCTATATAGCTCTAATAAATTCCTACTTTGGTTTTTCAATTTTCAAAGGTAAACATCATTGAGGTCAATTTCTTCTGAATAAAGAGTTTTTTTTTTTTTAACTTTCTTTCTACCCATGCTAACCATAAGTCTGTCTTTTCCATCAGGGTTGATGTAGTCTTTAACCAGGACACAAGGTTTAATGAACAGAGCAAGATTTTATTTTCAGCTTCCTTTTTCCCCTTGGCTATGGGAGTCTTGCCCAGTGAACAAACTATAAAACTGTACTTACCATCTTTGTGTACCCTAATAATATATTCTTCAGTATGTATGTATGTGAGTGTGCATGTTATGCATATATCTGTGTGTGTGTGTGTGTGTGTAATTATTGAGAGTATTATGAAGGGAAAAGGGAAGAACTTGATAGTAAAACAGGAAGTCCTCAGAGTGGTTGCTGTCTGATTCCTTTCTGCCCAAAATAGGATCCCAGGGAAGACACATTTTGTTCAGCATCCTGTTTTTTATTATTAGGTTTGCTCATTATTTATTCATATATTCTAAACCCAACAATGTTACAGGGATCATGATTAGAAATAGTTTCATTGAAGAAGGAAAATTCCTTCATAGGCTGACTATAAAAACTCTAAAAAAACAGTTGCTCCATTCTTAAACTTCACATTTCACTAATTAGAACAATGTATAACTAACTACCAGAAATGCTTCAAATGTTAATTTTAAAAGAGAATAACAATCCCTAATCCAATTCTGTGAATTTATTGCTTATTTTTCCTTCAGTGATAAACTGGGCAATTTTTATGAATGCTTGCATTAATTACCATATAATTTATAATGCATAAGAAATGCCTTGCAGTGCTTCACAAATTGCATCCAATTCCCTAAAAATACTTTTAATAAGAGATCATTAATCTCTGTTATTACCTATCATGAATAAAGCAGATGGAGTTCAAACTATCAAGAAATTTTTAAAGGAATTATTAGCCTAATGTTTATTTAAATAGCAGTTCCCTGCATCAACTTTTTACCAAATGTAGCATCATTGTAACTTTTTCAATAAACACAAGTCTAAAAATACCAGCCTATGGTCAGCAAATCTTTCCTGCTTACTTAACTCCAAATAATTTGAGTTTCTTTGTAGTGATAACAAGGAATATTTCTCTCAATTGCTTTACTTGAAAATTCAGGAAGGGGCCAAAATGGCAGACTAGAAGCCCCTTGCACATGCTACTCTCACGGAGAAGATTAAGGGTGGCAAATGTATATCCACCTTTAGATTGATCATATAAGAGAGAGCAGTGTGAATCAAGAGAGGCACCAGGAGGCAGCCAGAATGAAGGAGAGGGAAGAGAGGTGACCTGCTTTGCAGTTTAGAGGTACACAGGGAAGACAAATGCACAAGTAGGGAAGGCACAGAGGAGAGAATCCTGGGGCTCCACACTCTCCCCATGATCATTGCTATCTTAGTTGCAGGAGGGACCCCCCCACACTACAGAAGGCCACAGGACGGACATGGGGAGCTATCTGTAGACTGTAGCAGCATTGCTCTGGAAAGAGGGCACAGCAGTGACCCACTGGTTCGCAAACCTTGGGTGCTACAGCTGGAGCCATTTTAAAATCTTAGACCCAGAGTGCTGCCTCTACCCAGGGGTAAGATCTGTTGCTGCTGCCTCCCCATCACCCCTGCCAGTCCTGGGGTGGGGGAAGGAGGAGGGAAGCTGGGCACTCTCATGAGTCCCATAGGCATGAGCCACATGACCCAATGCCACTGGGGGACTTGGGTGGGCCAACAATCACTGCCACCTGCGCACATGGGTGGGATTGCACTCAGGCCAGCACCGGCTGACAAACACCACTGCTCAAGAATCTGAATGGAATAACTCTCAATCTGGAGGGGACCTAACAGATATTTCCAGAACATTCTACATAAAAACCACTGAATATACATTTTTCTCTTCAGCACATGGGACATTTTCCAAGATTTATCATATCTTAGGGCACAAAACAAGTCTCAGCAAATTAAAAAAAATCAAAATTGTACCATGTATCTTCTAAGACCACAGTGGAAAAAAATAGAAATCAATTTCAAAATAAAGACTCAAATATACACAAACTCATGGAAATGAAACAACCTACTTCTGAATGATGCTTCAGGCAATGATGAAATTAAGCTGGAAATCAAAAGATTCCTAGAACTGAATCACAAAGAGGACACAAGCTTTCAAAATCTATGGGATGCATCAAAAGCAGTCCTAAAGGTAAAATGCATAGCTTTAAATGACTACATCAAAAAGACAGAAAGATCACAAATTAACAACCTAATGTCACATCACAAGGAACTATAAAAAGAAGAACAAACCAAACTCAAAGCCAGAAGAAGAAAAGAAATAACAAACCTCAGAGCAGAACTAAATGAAATGGAAACCAAGAAAACAATACAAAGGATCAATGAAATAAGGAGTTAGTTCTTTGAAAATATAAACAAAATCAATAGACCATTAGCCAGGTTAACCAGAAATAGAAGAGAAAGCACTCGAATATGCTCAATCAGAAATGAAAAAAGAGACATTACAACTCATTCTACAGAAATACAAAATATCATCTGTGAATACTATGAAAACCTCTACACAAACAAACTAGAAAATCTGGAGAAAGTTGATAAATTCCTGGAAACACAACCTCCCAAGCCTGAATCAGGAAGAAATAGAAATCCTGTACAAACCAATAATGAGCAGTGAGATTGAAGCAGTAATAAACAACCTCCCAACAACAACAAAAAGCCTTGGACCAGGCAGATTCACAGCCGAATTCTACCAGACTTACAAAGAAGAATTGGTACCTATCTTCCAGAAATTATTCCATAATATTAAGAAGGAGAGAATCCTCTAGAATTCATTCTATGAAGCCAGTAACACCTTTATACCAAAGTCAGGGAAGGACACAATAAATAAATAATACTACAGACCAATATTCCTTATGAACACAAATGCAAAAATCCTCAAGAAAATATTAGCAAATCAAATTCTACAGCACATCAATAAAATAACTCAACATGATCAAATGGGTTTCATAGCAGGGATGTGAGGATGGTTTAACATACACAAACCAATGAATGTGATTCACCACATAAACAGAAGCAGAAACAAATACCATATGATCATCTCAGTAGATGTAGAAAAAACATTCTATAAAATCCAGCACTTTTTTGTGATAAAAACCCTCAAAAAACTAGGCATAGAATGAACATACCTCAAAATAGTAAAAGCCATATATGACAAACCCACAGCCAACATCATATTGAATGGGAAAAAGTTGAAAGCATTCCCCCTAAGAACTGGAACAAGCCAAGCGTACCCACCCACCCTCATCACTTCTATTCAATATAGTACTGGAAATCCTAGCCAGATCAGTCAGGCAAGAGAAAGAAATAAAGGGCATCCAAATTGGGAAAGAGGAGGTCAAACTATCCTTGTTTGCTGATAATATGATCTTATGCCTAGAAAACCCTAAAGAACCCATCAAAAGACTCCTAGAATTGATAAACAAAGTCATGAAAGTATCAGGTTACATAATTAATGTACACAAATCAGTAGCATTTCTATGTACTAATAACAGTCAAGCTATTAGTCAAATTAAGGACTCAATATTATTCACAATAGCTACAAAGGAAATAAAGTACCTAGGAATATACTTAAGCAAGGAGATGAAAGATCTCTACAAGGAGAACTACAAAACACTGATAAAATAAATTATAGATGACACAATCAAATGGGAAAATATCCGTGCTCATGAATTGGTAGAATCAACATTGTTAAAATGTCCATATTGCCCTAAGTGATTTACAGATTCAATGCAATCCCTATGAATATAACAGCATCTTATTTCACAGATCTAGAAAAAATAATTCTGTGCTTCATTTGGAACTGAAATAGAACCCAATACCCAAAGCAATCTTAGGAAAAAGAACAAATCTGGAGGCATCACATTACCTGACTTCAAATTATACTACAAGGCTATAGTAACCAAAACAACATGGTACTGGTATAAAACTAGAGACATAGACCAATTGAGCAGAATAGAGAAGCCAGAAACGAAACCATCTACCTACAAGCAACAGATCTTTGACAAAGCAGAAAACAACATATGTGTGGGGAAAGGAAGACTTATTCAATAATTGGTGCTGGGATAACTGGAGAGTGCCATGCAGAAGAATAAAACAGGACCCCTATCTCTCACCATATACAAAAATTAATTCAAGATGGATAAAAGACTTAAATGTAAGACATAAAACCAAAAAATAATTCTAGAAGGAAACTGGAAAAACTCTACTAGACATCAGCCTAAGCAAAGAATTTATGACTAAGACCCCAAAGGTAAATATAACAATAACAAAAATGAATAAATGAGACTTGATTAAATTAAAAATCTTCTGCACAGCAAAGAAATCATCAACAGAGTAAATAGACAACCTACAGAATGGGAGAAAACATTTGCAAACTATACATCTGATAAAGGGCTAATATCTAGAATATACAAAGAACTCAAACAAATCAGCAAGAGAAAAACAAACCTCATTAAAAAGTGGGCAAAAGACACGAACAGAAGTTTTTCAAAAGAAGATAGACAAATGGCCAATAAACATATGAATAAATGCTCAACATCACTAACCATCAGGGAAATGCAAATTAAAACCACAATGAAATGCCACCTTACCACTGTCGGAATGGCCTTTTAAAAAGTCAATAAACAATAGATGCTGGCATGGATGGAGAGAGAAAGGAACACTTATACACTGTTGGTGGGACTTCAGGTTAGTGCATCCTCTATGGAAAACAGTATGGAGATTCCTCAACAAAATAAATGTAGACCTACCATTCGATCCAGCAATATCACAACTGGATATCTACCCAAAGGAAAAGAAGTCATTTTATCAAAAATACACCTGCACTGGAATGTTTATCGCAGCACAATTTGCAAAGATGTGGAATCAACCCAAGTGCCCATAAATTTATGAGTGGATAAAGAAAATGTGAGAATACACACACACATACACACACACACCATGTAGTACTACTCAGGTATAAAAAGGAATGAAATAATTTATTTTGCAGCAACTTTGATGGAACTAAAGGCCATTATCCTAAGTGAAGTATCTCAGGAATGAAGAAGACAAACACCACATGTGCTCTCTAATAATTGGGAGCTAAATGATGGGCACACATGGGCAGAAAGAGATGTAAAGGACATTGGAAACCAAGAAGGGGGGAGGTGGGAGAGGTTGTTGGCTAAAAACTTACCTATCAGGTACAATGAGCACTATTCTGGTGATAAGCACGCTAAAAGCCTCACCTTAAGCATTATACAGTGTATCCATGTAACAAAAACATTTATACCCCATTATTATTTTGAAATATTAAAAAAAAGAAAATTCAGGCAATTCTCACATATTTCATATATATATATATATATATACACACACACACACACACACATACACACACACACACATATAAAAATTAAGGCATGCATGGGAAATATATATATGTGTGTATATGTGCATACATTTATGACTATATATACCCACACACATATTCATATATAATTGACTGCTGCAAAATGTATTAATTCGTCTTTTTTATGGCTGAGTAGTGCTCCATGGTACACATATACCACATTTTATTAACCCAATCATGAATTGATGGGCCCTTGGGTTGCTTCCACATCTTTGCAAATGTAAATTGTGTTGCAAAGAACATTCAAGTGCAGGTGTATTTTTGATGAAAAGTCTTCTTTTCCAACCTAAAACATTTGTACTCCCTTAATATTTTGAAATAAAAAAATATATAATTTAAAATTTTAATAAAATATGTGTCTTTAAATATGTATAGTTTATTGTATGCCAGTTATAGTTTTAAAAGCTATTTATATATAAAAATATGATGTGATGTTTAATAATAGCTTTATTGACTTGAAATTAACATATGATAAATTGCACATAAATATAATATATAATTTGATAAATTTTGACATATGTATACATGCATGAAATCATTACCACAATTAACAGAGTGAATATATCCATCACACCCAAAAATGTCCTTTAGTAATTATCCCTTTCTGCCATTTCCTAGCCTCCCAAACACCATTGTTCTGCCTTACATCATTGTAGATTAGTTTGCATTTTCTAGACTTTTATATAATTGAAATGATATAGTA
This sequence comes from Daubentonia madagascariensis, assembly GCA_023783475.1. Lineage (NCBI taxonomy): Eukaryota > Metazoa > Chordata > Mammalia > Primates > Daubentoniidae > Daubentonia > Daubentonia madagascariensis. Next base: position 2,124,424 of record JAKFHU010000166.1, read on the forward strand.
AATACTTTTTTTTCCTTTGACTCCTTTCACTCATCAAAATTATTTTGAGGTTCACCCATGCTGTTGAATGTGTCAATATTTCATTCCTTTTTACTGCTATGTGATATTCCATTGTATGGATATACTAGTTTTACTTTCATTCACCTGTTGATGAACATTTGGGTTGTTTCCAGTTTTCAACTATTACAAATAAGGCTGCTATAAGTATTCATGCACAAAGTCTTTCAATGGCCATATCTTTCCTTTTGTTGTAAATAAATACCTAGGAGTAGAATGGCTGGATTATATGGTAGATGATTGTTTAACTCCTTAAGAAACTGCCAAACAAATATCCAAAATGGTTATACCATTTATTAATAACCTGCCCCACCAGCAGGTTATTTATTAGGTTATTAAGTATGGAATGTCCAATTTCCTTGAGTACTAAGTTTGACAGTTGTTATCTCTGATATTTCACTTTGACAGTTTTTTTTTTTATTGTGAAGGTACATCCTCATTCATTCAAACACATGTTTTGGCTTGTGATTTTCTTTCAAAAAAATTTTTTAGAGCAATTTTTTTGAAACCATAGATAAGTAAAAAATTCTTGTTATTTTTGAATGAGTTCCATTGTGGAACCAACGCAGCACATATGGCTCAAAATTTCAATGAAGTGTTTGGGAAGGATGTGGCTAATGAATGCACAGTATGTCGATGGTCTGAGTAGTTCCATTCTGGTGATTTTAATCTTGAAAATGAGCCATGTGGGCATCCTGAGACCAAGGTGGATAATGATGAGCTGAAAGCTATAGTGGAAGTGAATCCATCTCAACCTACGCGTGAATTAGCAGCAAGGTTTGACGTTACTATCCAACAATATTGGACCATTTGAAACAAATTGGCAAGGTAAAGAATCTGGATAGATGGGCACTACATGAATTAAATGAACATCAGAAGAGAAATTGTCTCGAAACTTGCCTTTCTTTGCTGTCACAACATAAAGGCAAACCATTTCTACACTGTATTGTTACGTGTGGTGAAAAATGGATTCTTTTTGCCAATCACAAGCATTCGTCACAATGGTTGGATAAAAATGAAGTGCCAAAACACAAAACCGAATATTCATCAAAAAAAGCTAATAGTGTCTTTTTGGTGGTCCAGCACTGGTATTATCCACTACAGCTTCATGAAACCTGGTCAATTGATTATAGCGGGTGTCTACTGCAACCAATTGGATGAAATGATGAGGATGCTTGCAATTAAGCAGATGAGATTGGTTAATAGAGACAGGACAATCCTCCTGCAAGACCACATGTTGCAAAAGCAATGCTTCTGAAACTACAGAAGCTGGACTTGGAAACTCTTTGTCATCCATTGTATTCACCAGACCTTGCACCACCTGACTACCACTTCTTCCAGGCTTTGGGCTGTTTCTTACAAGGAAAAATATTCAATTCTGTGGAAAATGTCTTTCACAATATCATCACCACTCACTCTCCAGGCTTCTTTGCTGCTGGCATAAGCAAGCTACTGTTAAGATGGCAAAACTGTGTTGATAGTTTAGGTACTTACTTTTATTAATTGTACTGTTTCTTGTTTGAGATAGAATCAACTACACTTTTGATTCAAAATCAGACATTTCATATTTAGTGACCTAAGAGTTGCTTCATATATTGATCAGGACTTTGTATTGTCTTCCTCTAATTATAGCCATCCTAGTGAGTGTGTGGTGGTTTCTTATTGTGGCTTTGATTTTCATATCCCTAATTGCTAGTGAGGTTGATCATCTTTTCATGTGCTTATGTGATTTCTGTATATCGTCTTCAGTGAAATGTTCCTTCGTGTCTTTTGACAATTTTTAAATTAGGTTGTTTCTTTTTTCACTGCTGAGTTTTGAGAGTTCTTAATATTCTAAGTAAACATAATTTATCAGATCAGAGATTTGAAAATGTTTTCTCCTAGTCTATGTCATGTCTTTTCATTCCATTAATAGTGTCTTCTGAAGAGACATTTTTAATTTTGATGATCAATTTGAGTATTTTTTCTTTTGACACTTGTCACCTTTAGTATTGCACATAAGAACCTTTTGTTTAACCCAAAGTCAGGAAGATTTACTTCTTTGTTTTCTTTTAAGAATTTTACAGTTTTATCTTTTACATTTAGGTCTATAGTTCATGTGGAGTTAATTTTTGTGTGTGGTATAATGAAGGGGCACAGCATTATTCTTTTGCATGTGGGTATCCAGTTGTTACAATAATATTTGATGAAAAGATTGTTCTTTCCCACACTGAATTTCTTGGCATCCTTGTCAAAAATCTATTGACCATAAAGATTAGGATTTATTTCTGGACTTATATTCTATTCTCTTAAATTATATGGCTACTCTTACACCATTATTATGCTATTTTGATTGTTGCAGTTTTAAAATTAGCTTTAAAATTGGCAAGTGTGAGCTCTCCAATTTTATTCTTCTTTTTCAATATTGTTTAGGCTATTTTTGGTCCTGTGCATTTCCATATGAATTTTAGGATGAGCTTGTCAATTAGTGCAATTTTGATCGGGATTGCGTTAAATCTGTAGATTAATTTGAGAAGAATTGCCGTCTGTACTAGTGAGGGTTCTCTGGAGAAATAGAACCAGTGGAAGATAGATAGATAGATAAAAAGATGATAGATAGATGTGATTGTATGATTTATTTTGAGGAATTGGCTCATATGATCACAGAGCCTGAGAAGTCCCGTGATCTGCTGTCTTTAAACTGGAGAACCAGGAAAGCTGGTGATGTAATTCAATTTGAGTCAAAACACTTGAGAACAGGAGGATCCAATGGTGTAAATTTCGGTCCAAGAGCAGGAGACCATCAGTTGAGGTGTCTCAACTTATGAAGTTAGTCAGGATAAAAATGGGGTGAATTATTCCTTCTTCCACCTTTTGTTCTATTCAAGTCCTCAATGGATTGGATGATGTCCGCTCACATTGGGGAGGGCAATATACTTTATTGAGTTCACCAATTCAAATGCTAATCTCATCCAGAAACACCCTTACAATATACCCAAAAATAATTTTTAATCTGAGGACTCTGTGGTGCAGTCAACTTGACATATAAAATTAATTATCACAAGTCTACCCCTTGCCAACTTGGCACCCACACGTCCTTAAACCATACTTAATCTCCAAATAAAGATAATAACAATATCATGATTCCCATAATATGATATAATTATCCTGAGTGCAATGGAAAATGTACTAACCCCTTTTCATAACTTAAACACTATGATGTAAAATTAACAATACTAAGATATAAAGCCAATAGATCTTATGTTACATGATGAGAGAATAAGAGAGGAAAGAAAACAAAAATACACAATTGTCCCTCAGTATCCTTGGGGAATTTGTTCCAGGACAACCCATGGATACCAAAATCCACAGATGCTCAAGTCCCTTATATAAAATGCTATAGTATTTGCGTATAATCTATTCACATTGTCCTATACACTTTAAATCATCTCCAGATTACATATAATACCTAATGCAATGTAAAAACTATGTAAATAGTTGTTTTACTGTATTTTTAAATTCGTATTATTTTTTATTGTTGTATTGCTATTTTTTCCCACTATTTTCCATCTGCAGTTGGTTGAACCCGGAGATGCAGAATCTGTGAATATGGAGGGCTGACTATATCTATCTATCTATCTATCTATTTACACACATACACATATATATGTATATAAATACAGACATACAAACAGACATATATAAGTATTCATAGCAAAACAAAGAAGAAATAATCATAACAATTACAGTCCTTCTTTCAGTAACTAGTCATGTGGTTGTAACTGGTATTTATAACTACCTTCTTCTACTACATATTCTATATTCCCTTTGCTTTCAGCAAGCACCTCAGCTGTTGTGGTTCTTTACCTGGAGGAATAACCCAAACCTTCATACCTGAAGAATCTGGGTCATTAGTAGTCCTGTGTGGATTGGGATTTGTAGTTTTTCATTCACTTTAATCACAGGGCATGGCAATATGAAGAAACGCCTTAAGAAAATTCCTATTTCCAGACATACTCTTCCTCACTTCTTGTGGGGAGTAGTAGTCCAAATCCCCCTTGGTTTTCAGAATCAATCACCCTAGCAAACACCACAAACTTTCTTTGCTTGTTGATTTAGAGGCATGGGGAGCCCAAAGGGTTTATGAGACAGTCTTAACTTCCATTTCAGTGGAATCATAGTTGTGTCTCCTGGTGGAAACAGTCTTCTTTATGGAGCTAAGAACTCTAGACCAACAAGCCATAAAGTCATGAAACAGGAAGCAAAATTGTGCTAGTCTATTACTATGGTAATAGTAAGTGATGCTACTCCCATTTCCACACCTTGATTCCTGGAACCTTGAATCCTGGATATCTGAAAAACAGAACCATATATTGAATGCTGATTCAGAGCATATACAACCTATTGGAGAACCTTGCCTCAGCTCTGCAAGATATTGGTACCTAGCTGGCCTGCAACTAAGTCTTCAAAAGGCCATTCCACCATTCTATCATGCTTGCTGCTTCATAATGTTGGAGAAAATGGTAAGACCAGTGAATTTCATGAGCATGGGTCCACTGCCAAACTTCTTTTGCTGTAAAGTGATTTCCTTGATTAGAAGCAATGCTGTGTGCAATACCATGATGGTGGATAAGGCCTTTTATAAGTCTACATATGATATGTTTGGCAGAAGCATTGCATGGATGGAAAGCACTTCTGTGACCAGAGTGTCTATTCCCATAAGGACTAAATACTGACCCTTTCATGATGAAAGCTGTCCGACATAGCCAATCTTCCACCAGTTAGCTGGCTGACTGCAATGGGGAATGGTGCCATGGGGCTTAATGTTGGTCTCTGCTGCTGGCTGACAGGTCAGCCTTGGTGAGTAGAAGTCCATGTTGTTGAGTCCATGCACAATCTTCATCCCTGCCTCCATGACCACTTTGTTCATGAGTCCATTGGGTAATAGTAGGAGTGGCTGAGGAACTAGTCTGACTAATATCCACAGAATGAGTCATCCTATCAACTTGATTATCAACATCCTCCCCTGCTAAGGTCACTGGTGAACAATCGTATGAGACACAAATATTTTCACATTTTTTGCCCATTCAGAGGGGTCTACCAACATACTTTTTCCCCCAATTTTTTTAGTCCCAACTTTTCAATCATGTTCCTTTCAAGTTTCTGATATAAAGGTCTCCTGCCTGGCACACATAAAAGCTCTTATGTTATGAATGTGGCACTTGAGCTGTTAATTTGAATCCTTGAGGCTTTCCTTTCATTGCATCACTTTATCCAGCAATATTAGGAGCAAAAAGACAATGTCACTCTATTTGTTAGTTTTTCAAAAATATTCAAGAGTATCATATACAGAATCATCTGGCTCCTTGCTTCTCATAAGTGGCTGATTAGGAATATTAATGATGATATTTTATTTATCTCTATTGCCAGATCACACCATGGGCTATCAGTGTTCTCATTATCACCGGAAATGGGGCCATTAACATCTTTAAGTCTAATCAGATTCCAGAAACTTCACAACCACTTAAGAAAACTCATCCTGAATATTCTGTTTCTGTAGAACCTCTGTTGGTACCAAAATCTGTATTAGAGTTCTCCAGGGAGACATAACCAATAGGAGGAATTCAGTCAGAGCCTGAAGTCCTAAGAATTAGGGGAGCCAATGTCGTAAATACCAGGCCAAGGGCAGGAGAAGGAGAGATGAGATGTCTGAGCTCCAATATTGAGGCAAAAAAAAAAGAGAGGATAAATTCCTCCTTCATTCAACTTTTGTTCTATTCAGGCCCTTAATAGATTGGATCATGTCCACTCACATTGGGAAGGACAATCTACTTTACTGAGTCCACCAATTCAAATGCTAGTATCATCCAGAAATAACCTCACAGACACACCCAGAAATAATGTTTAATCTAGGCACTTAATTAGCCCACTCTAATTAACACATAAATTAACCATCGCATCATCTTAACAATGTTGTTTTCTAGTCCATGAACATGAGATATTTTTCCATTTACTTAGGTATTCTTTCAACTACTTATTTTTGGAGTTTTCAGTGCACCAACCTTATGTTCCTTCAGTGAAATTTATTCCTAGGCATTTTACTATTTTTGCTGCTATTATAACTGGAAGTAAGTTCTTAATTTCATACTTGTATTGTTCACAGCCCATGTACAGAAATACAATTGATTTTTGTAACTTAATCTAGTATCCTGCAAATTTGCTAAATTCACTTTTTAGTTCTAGTTGGATTTTTGTAGATTTCATCAGATTTTCTACATGGATTATAATGTCATCTGCAAATACAGATAGTTTATAATTACTCATTTCCATTCTGGATGCCTTTTGTTTCTTTTTCTTACCTGATTGCACTGACTATATCCTCCAGCACAATGTTGAATAGAAGTGGTGACAGCAGATATCTCTGTCTTATTCCTGATCTTAGGAGGAAAGCATACAGTTTCAAAGAAATATACATGGTGCCCTGACATGTGTGTTTTATCTAAGTCAGTGGTTGTCAAACACAAACAATTTCTGTTCTTCTCCTCGGGGATATTTGGCAATATCAATATATGGAACATTGTTAGTTGTTAAAACTTACGGAGAACTACTGACATCTAGTGGGTAAAGGCCAACGATGGTAATAAACATCCTGTAAGACACTAAATAACACCCACCCAATGCAAGAATGATCTGGCCCAAAATGTCAATAGTGCTTAGATGGAGAAACCTGATGTAATTTAAGTTCTTTATGTTAAGTAAGTTATTACTTGTAATTATAGTGTGGCAAGAAATGTTCAAAATGGCCTGTGTTTGCAGTCATAATTTACAGCTTCTGTCCCTGTTTGAAACATTGATTGTTGATTTGTATCAGTAGACATACCCATATCTAAAATTAACAAAGTTTTGGTCAGTCCAATTTCTTCCTCTGAATATTTATGGCTCAATAGCTTACCCTCACCTTCTTTTTTCTATAAAAAATAAAGAAAGAAAGGGAATATGATTCAAATAAATTAGGGATATTTTTTGAAAAGCAATTTTAGATAAGTACAAATTGCCAGGAAAAGTAATAGAGATAAAGTAAATATAGTTTCATTATATACATGATATATTTGTAATAAATTTTTGATTTATAAGTAATTCAAAGACATGAATGGTCTCCACCTGTTTTACAGTTGCTACATAGCTAGCCATTGCTTATATCCCACTACCAAAGCAGTTGATAATAAATCCTTTGACCACTCTTCTTTCTCCAAGCTCAAAGCTACCATCAGCTAGAACTAATGGTGTAATATGCAGATTTTCTTTGCCCCACTAGACTATGGTTTCCTTTAGGAAAATTCACTATTTTGTTCACCATATTTCTAAGTATTGTATAACCAATTTCTAGGTATTGTATAATCAATACCTAGAAAAATGCCTGGTGCATATTAGTTGCATAATAAATATTTGTGAATTGGATTGAACCTATCAATATACTAGTGGTGTTCAATTTGTGTTATAAGCACTTCTAGGTGTTCATAGGTAGGGCTTCAGGGGCTTTTGTTTTTAGCATTCTGGATTGGTTGATGGTCAGGTGATAGGACTGATAGTTACTTTCCATTGGCAACATTTGATTTTTCCTTAAGATCATCATCATAATACATCAGAAAAATTTCATAAGATTTTAGTAGTTAACAAGCATAAACTAATATAAAACAGAAAAATTCACGGCAAATACAACATATTCCATATTTTTGCCCAATTTTCAGCTTAATTCTTGTCATTCTGACACCATAGGATATAGGTACATTTTATCACAAACCATAAACAGGTAAAAATGCACCCAAGGAGAGGCAATATATTCTTCACTGTTTTATCAATCTTTGAGGGTGAATTATAAATAAGTTTTAAAAACTTACAACCTGTAGTCTTGTCTGCTAATCTAACAACCAATTTAATAAAAATACAACATATAATAAAGATAGACTTAGGTAAATACATTAGTAGATTAAAGATGATTTGCCTCAAAGAAGGTGTCTTAGTCCATTTGTGGTGCTATGAAAGAATACCATAAACTGGGTAATTTATAATGAACAGAAATCTATTGCCTCACAGTTCTGGAGGCTGGTAAGTCCAATATCAAAGTGCTGGCATCTGCTGAGAGCCTTCTTGCTGTGTTTTCACATGATGGAGGGCAGAAGAGCAAAGAGAGAGAAAAGGGCCAAACTTGCCCTTTTATGATGGCATTAATCTCAACCATGAGGACAGAGCCCTTATGGCCTAATTACCTCTAAAAGGTCCCACCTCTTAATACCATTACAGTGACAATTAAATTTCAACATTCAACATAAGTTTTGGAGAAGGAAAACATTCAAACTATAGCAGAAGGTAAGCTTTTAGATAGGAGATTTGACTCATTTCATTAATAACATTTTGCTAACTAAATGACACACATATTTGTCATGAGGTAATTCATTTTATAATTAAAATACATATCAGTAAGGTATATTTAACCTTTTTATAAAACTATAGAATTACATAGATATGATTTTCAAAAATAGAAGTCTATGATTTTTATGTTCTGTGTTATATCTGAATAAAATACTGCACAAAAAGTTACATTTTCACTGTGATTTAGTCAATGCTACTGACAGCTGACCCATAATTATCATTAGTGTAGTGGAAATCAAGCAGAATATATTTAATGTTTTCTCAGATCATAACTAATGTGAAATGTGTGTCTCCTTTCTTTTGAAACATCCTATCTGTCATAACTGATACAGAATAATACTTTCAATATTTGAATCAGGGACATAATGCTCACAAAAACCATCTTAAATGGCCAAAGAAAACAAGCATTTAATCAAACATAGGACACAATAGAAATCATTTTATCTATGGAATCTTTATTTTTGGTCAAAAAACGTAAGTCAGGATGAATGACTTATTTTTCTCTAGAACAACTAATAATATTTTAGTTTGCTTTTAAAAGTCACAGAACAAATCATTCTAGTTACTGAGTTACAGTTCTATTTGAAATTCATTGGAAACTTATCAAGGCCATAATTTAGATTTGACAACAATCAGTGTTTTCATTCTTCTTTACTAAGGTCAGAGTTATGTTTTGCCTCTAACTTTTCTGATTGCTTTTGCCATTGTTTTTTAAATCAACTCCCTTTGATTTTGTCACTTAGGCACATGTTTACAGATAGTTGGTGATTAAACTATGTTATGTCTATATGAAAAGGATGGTTTGCCTTATTGAATAGCATAAAATGGGAAAAATTATTTCTCTATTTTGTTGTGTCTAAAGAATGTTTGGTTCTATATTTGGAAATTTCACCAAGCATAGTACCTCATTAATTGTAATGTGGGTTTTACCTCAGTGGGAACCAAGCCATTGTAACTGTTTTATATTTTGTTAAATTCATAGTCACATGAGAAATGAAATTATGAAATAACATCAAAATACTAAATAAAATATTAAAACAATGCACTCTGTTAATTTTAAGTATCTGTTTAGTAGTCTCACAATGATCTATTGTTATGTATATCAAAGGGGATTGCTCAGAGCTAAAAATACATCAAGAAAATAAGTTAAATAAGAATAAGGAATTTAACAGCATATGGACCAACTTTTGAAAAATGAGGAAATTTTCAGAGCAGTATAGTAGATTGTATAATTAAAGCATTAATACTAGACTTAAACTAAAATATATAAACTCTTTCCTAGGTTGAAACAAAAGAAAGTAGTGCTGAACCGAATAAATACTTGCTGATTTGATCATTTTGACATCTACTTGCACTGAGTAGCATCAAATACATAAGTAAGGAAAAGAGTAAAAAGTTCTATTTTAGCCTGTGGAAGTAAAAAATAAAATAATAGGACAGTATTCTATCTGAAGATTATTTTAATTTCATCATAAAAACTTTTTAAAACTTTAGGCTTCCATGCCTTTAAACAAACTATTTTCTATACCTGAAATTATATTTCCCTTCCCCAACCAAGTCTTCTCTGCTTGGTAAATTATCAATTTTCTAAGACCCAGGTCAAATATAACCTCTTGTTGGAAAATTCACTGATTACTCTATCCCCTACCCACTTAACAGCAAGATATTTCATTCATTCATTCATTCATTTGTTAGATATTTGTTGAATGCTTACTAAATGCCAGGTCCTGTAGTAGGAGCTGGGGATAAACTAAAGCATAAGACAGACAAGGTCCATGATGTTTTAGAACTTATATTTTAGTTGGGAGATATAAAATAAACAAGTAAATAAATAGATGAATAAAATAATTTCAGAGTGATAATTTGTATAAAGATAATAAAATTAGATGATGTGATAGGGTAGAGGGGTCAGAGTAATGATTTTAGGTAAGATGACTAGGAAACATCTCTAAGGAGGTAACATGTGTGTAGAAACCTGTGTGAAACAAGTAAGAGCCATTAAATCAAGTAAAAAAGCATTTCAGGCAGAGGAAATAAAGCACAATGTCTAGAGAAACTTGGAGTTTTTGAGAAACAGAAAAAAAAGCCAGTGTGCCTTCTCACAATGGATTTTATTTTTTGTTTTCATTTTTGTTTGTTATACTAGGTAGTGATGACTTACATCTTTTCATGCTTACATTTTTTGGGGCCTGGCACTGAGTCTGGTTACACAGCAAGATCTTATCAAATGTTTGCTGAATTAGTTTGGTGGGGCAGGTAACATTCATTAGACAAACACTGTGTGCCCCAGGCACTGTGCTAAGTGCATGAGTATTATCTCAGGTAATATAACCAATTCTCACAACATAAACCTGAGATCTAGGAATCTAAAAAAAACCCCTAGGTATTCTATCTAGATGTTAAAAAATATCTTTTTTTTTTTTTTTTGATAAGGAGCATTTAGGTTATAAAAGCCAAGTAGCTGCTTGTAGTGGTAGCTCATGCCAGTAACCCCACACTTTGGAGGCAAAGATTGGTGGATTTCTTGAAGCCAGGAGCTCCAGATCAACCTGGGCAACATAATGAGACCCTGTCTCTACAAAAAAAAAATTAAATAAATAAATGAATGAGAAAAATTAGCCAAAGATGGTGGTACACACCCATAGTCCTACCTACTCGGGAGACTGAGACAGGAAAATCGCTTGAGCCCAGGAGTTCAAGGCTACAGTTAGCTATGATCATGCCAATGCACTCCAGCCTGGGTAACAGAGTGAGACTCTTTCTCTGAAATAAAAAGAAAAGCAAAGAAAAAGAAAAAGAAAAAGCCAACTAAGAGGCAGGGTTAACCGTCAAAACCCAGCCAGCCTAACTGGGAAGTCTCCATTCTTTCATTTACATCTAGTACCCTACCTTATAATGTATTTAAACGAGGTCTCTTTCACAGTGTGTTAATGACCTCAGCTATACCTGATGATCAGGTTGTTATAAAAGAAATTTTAATTAGCATTATGCTATGTTGTTAAAAATATCAATTGTTTGTATTTATCTGAAGAAAACTAGGTTTCTATATTTTATACTGAGGTACCCTTGACCAAGATAACTTCCTCCACAAATGTAACTATATTTGGTTAACTGAAAATTGAAAGTGATATCTCTGAAAACTGCCAGGTACTGAATTGGAAATACATGACTCAATAAAAATGCTTTCATCCTATACAGCAACAACTTAATTTTTATGTCCATCAAAACAATGGTGGAGAGAGAGAGAGATGGAGACACATACACACACATTCACAAAGAGAGAGAGAGAGAGAGAGCACAAAACTGAGAGAGAATATAAATTTTTGTTAATACCTATACAGGTATTAGAAAAGTGAGGTTAAGCCTAGCCATGAAGGATTAAGCCATATCCCTTTTTACACTTATTCTGAAACTTATTTATTCACTTTTGTTCTGATTATATATGCTCATTGTAGACAAATTGGAAAGTATGGACAATGAAATAATTAATTGTATCAGAGAGAATCATTATTACACTTTGTGTTTTTTCTCCCATTATTTTTCCATTAGCTTCTGTGTAGAACATATACACACACATATACACATATATATGATATATAATCATACTTTGCTCATCTCTTTTAACATTATTCATTACACCATTAGCATTTACAAACATTCTTAATAAGGGTATAGTACTACATGGTAAGGATCCACCATTGTGCACTTAATCAATCTTCTATTTCAAGACATCATTTCCAATGCTTGTTTTTTTTTTAATGATTACCGATAATGTGTATAAGCCTTGAATATAAAACTATGTACCGTAAAGGTTATATTTCTTTATGTCCCTTTTATTTTGAATATCCATTTTTTTAAATTTATTTTTTTATTTGAGAATATTATGGGGGTACAACACTTTGGTTATATATATTGCCCATGCACTGCCCGTGTCAAAGCTACAATCGTGGTCATCTCCCAAACTGTGCTCCCCACATCCATTCAGTGAGAGTTTTTCCCAGCCCCTCCACCCCCTCCCTCCTGCCCGCCCCCTGATGAATATTATTGCCCTGTGTGATGTAGGTGTTGATCAGTTAGTATCAATTTAATGGTGAGTACCAGTGGTGCTTGTTTTTCCATTCCTGTGACACTTCACTTCGAAGAATGGGTTCTAGCTCCAACCAGGATAATACCAGATGTGTTAATTCACTATTGTTCCTTATTGCTGAGTAATACTCCATGGTATACATATACCACATTTTATTAATCCACTCGTGTATTGATGGGCACCTGGGTTGTTTCCATAACTTTGCGATTGTGAATTGTGCTGCTATAAACATTCGCGAGCAGATGTCTTTATTGTAAAATGTCTTTTTTTCCTTTGGGTAAATACCCAGTAGTGGGATTGCTGGGTCAAATGGTAATTCTACTTTTAATTCTTTGAGGTATCTCCATATTCTTTTCCATAGAGGTTGTACTAATTTGCAGTCCCACCAGCAGTGTATGAGTGTTCCTATCTGTCCACATCCCCGCCAACATTTGTTGTTTGGGGATTTTTTAATATGAGCCAATCTCACTGAATATCCATATTTTTATAAATAATGCTGAGTGCAATTCTTTCAAAGTCTGGGTTAACATCATGCTTGCAACAAACTAGGATTAAAAAATGATTTAGTATGCTTTCTCAGCTTTAAAACATAAACCAAAGCCCTAGCCCCTGATTCACAAGATAATATGAGGTCTTAAAGCTTATGTATGAGTTCTTAAAGCTTATACACTCAATAAATGTGAACAGCCAATCTGCTTTACTTTCTAAGGTATTACCTCTCCATATGAGCTGATGTATTACATACCAGATAAACAAAAACTGAGATAATTCATTGCTAGCAAACTTGTGCCCTAAAAAATACTAAATACTAAAGGGAGTTCTTTAGGCAGAAGGATTGGCAGAATGAATTTAATGACAACAAAAAAACATGACTGACTATATACCGTCTACAAGAAAAATACTTTGCATTCAAAGACACAAATTGCTTGCAAGTAAGGATGGAAAAATATACCATACAAACAATAATCCAAAGAGAGCTGGAGTGTCTATACTAATATCAAACAAAATAGACTTTGAGTCAAAAATGGTTGCTACAGACAAAAAACAACATTTAATAATGATAAAGGAGTCAATTGATGAGGTAGATAGAACAGTTATAAACATATGAGCCTAATAACACAGCTCCAAAATGCATGAATCATAAACTGACAGAATTGAAGGGAGAAATAGATACATTAAAACAAAATAATTAGAAACTTTAATAATGCATAGAACAACTAGACAGAAGATCAGCAAAGAAATAGACTTGAACAGCATTATGAGCGAACTAAACCTAAAAGACATCTACAGAACACGCCACCCAACAACAGAATACATATTGTTCTCAAGTGTACTTGGAATATTTTTGAGGATAGACCACATTACAGGCCATAAAATAATTCTCAATAAATTAAAAAATTGAAATCATACAAAGTATATTTACCTGTTTACAATGGGATGAAATTAGAAATCAGTAATAAAGGAAATTTGGAAAATTCACAAATATGGAGAATTACACAACACAGTCCCAAATACCTAATGGGTCAAATAACAAATCACAAAGGAGATGAGAAAATTCTTAGAGATGAATGAAAACAAAAACACAACACACCAAAACCCATAGAATGCAGCTAAATCAGTGCTCAGAGGGACATGTATGGCTCTAAATGCCTACTTAATAAAGAATGTTCTAAAATTAACAACCTAATATTCCACCTTAAGGAAGAAAAAGAGCAAATGAAATCCAAAGCTAGCAGAAGCTAGCCGAGGTAAACACAATGGAGATAAACACAAGAACAGAAAAAAATAGAGAAAATTAATGAAATAAAAAGTTGGTTTATTGAAGAGATCAACAAAATTGACAATGCTTTAGCTAGATGGACCAAGGAAAAATAGAGAAAACTTACATTATTAAAATCAAGAATTTGGGACAAGCCTAACGATGTTACAGAAATAAAAAGGATTATAAGGGAATACTATGGAAAAAAATTGAATGCAAAAAAATTAGATAACCAAGGTGAAATGGACAAGTTCCTAGACAGACACAAACTACTGATACTGATTCAAAAAGAAATAAAAATGTTGAGTACACCTATAACAAATAAAGAGAATAAATAAATAATAAAAGTCTACAAAACAATAGCCCAAGACAAAATAGCATCAAGCTGAATTCTTCCAAATTGTTAAAAAAGAACTAACACCAATTATTTACAAATGCTTCCAACAATAGAAGAGAGAATTCTCAAATCATACTGTGAGGCCAGCATTACCCTGATATCAAAACCAAAGACATCACAAGAAAAGTACAGACCAGTATCTTGTTGAATATAAACACAAATATTCTCAGAAAATGCTAGCAAACTAAATCAAACAACATATAAAATGATTATATAACAAGACAGAGTAAGATTTATAACAGGAATATAATTTGGTTCAATATATGAAAATCCCTTGAAGTAACACACCATATTAATATAATAAAAGACAAAACTCCCACAATCATCTCAATAGAAGAAGAAAATCATTCCAAAAAACCCAACATTTTTTATATGAAAACATTCAAAATATTATGAATAGAAGGGAAATTCCTTAACCTGATAAAGGGCATTTATGAAAAACATACAGGTAACATCATACTTAATGCTGAAAGACAGAATTTTTTGCCCCTAAGAGCAGGAACAAAACAGAAATGCTCACAACACTTCTATTTAACTGAAGTGTACTGAGATTCCAGCCAGGGAAATTAGGCATAAAAAAAAAAAAAGAAACCATATTGGAAATGAAAAAGTAACTATTTTCAGATGCTGTGATATTTCCCATTAAAATCCTAAGGAATTCACAAAACACATACCAGAGTCAGTACATTATTCACTTATTAGAAAGGTTATAGGATAAAAGATCAATACAAAAAGTCAATTGTATTTCTATCCACTAGTAACAGACAATACAAAAATGAAATTAAGAAAATGATTCCATGTAGATCTGATAAAATTCAACTGTGAAACCACCTGGTCCAGGACTGTTTTTTATTGGAAGATGTTTTATTGCTGCTTCAATTTTGTTGCTCATATTGGTCTGTTCAGGAGTTCTATCTCTTCCTGATTGAGCCTTGGGAGGTTGTGTGTTTCCAGGAATTTGTCCATTTCCTCAACGTTTTCAAGTTTATGTGCAGAGAGATTGTTATAGTATTCACCAATGATATTTTGTATTTCTGTGGTATCAATTGTAACATTTCCTTTTTCATTTCTGATTGAACTAATTTGGATCCTTTCTTTTCTATTTCTGGTTAATATGGCAAGAGGTCAATCAATTTTGTTCATTTTTTCAAAGAACTAACTCTTTGTTTCATTAATTTTCTGGATTTTTTTTGTCAATTTCATTTAATACTGCTTGGACCTTAGTATTTCTTTTTTTCTGCTGGGTTTGTGTTTAGTTTGCTCTCCCTTTTCTAGTTCCTTGAGACAATTCATTAGATTGTTGATTTGTGATCTTACTGTCTTTTTGATGTAGGCATTTAAGGCTATGAATTTTCCCCTTCAGACTGCTTTTGCTGAATCCCACAGATTTTGATAACTTGTGCCCCCATTGTCATTTAGTTCAAGGAATATTTTCACATCCACCTTAATTTCCTCCTTGACCCCAAAATTATTCAGCAGTAGGTTGTTTAATATCCATGACTTTGTGTAAAATTGAGTGTTTCTATTGGAGTTGACTTCTAATTTTATTCCACTGTGGTCTGAGAAGATACATGGCATAATTTCTATTTTGTTGAATTTGTTGAGACATGTTCTGTGGCCTAAGATGTGCTCAATCTTAGAGAATGTTCCATGTGCAAATGAGAAGAACATATATTCAGTAGTTTTTGGGTAGACTGTTCTGTAAATGTCTGTTAGGCCAATTTGCTCTAGAGTCCCATTTAAGTCCTGTGTTTCTTATAGAATTGGTACCCATACAATCAAGAAGGAAGGAATTCTCCCTAATTCATTCTATGAAGCCGTATCACCTTGATACCAAAACCAGGAAATGACACAACAAAAAAAGAAAACTGTAGACCAATATCCCTTATGAATATAGATGCAAAAATTCTCAATAAAATTCTAGCAAACCAAATTCAGCAGCACATCAAAAAAATACTCCACCACAACCAAGTGGGCTTCATCCCAGGGATGCAAGGATGTTTCAACATATGTAAATTCATAAATGTGATTCACCACATAAACAGAAACAAAAATAAAGATCACATGATAATCTCAATAGATGCAGAAAAAACATTCAACAAAATTCAGCACCCTTTTATGATAAAAACTCTTGATATAATAAGCAAAGATGGAATATACCTCAGAATTATAAAAGCCATATATAACAAATACATAGCGAACATCACACTGAATGAGGAAAATTTGGAAGCATTCTAACTCAGAACTAGAACAACACAAGGATGCCCACTGTCACCACTTCTATTCAACATAGAGCTAGAAGTCCTAGCCAGAACAATCAGTCAAGAGAAAGAAATTAAGGAAGGGTACCCAAATGGGGAAAGAGGAGGCCAAATTATCACTCTTTGCTGATGATATGATCTTATATCTAGAAAACTCCAAAGATTCCACCAAGAGACTCCAGGAATTGTTAAACAAATTCAGCAAAGTCTCAGGCTACAAAATCAATGCGTACAAATCAGTAGCATTCCTATACACCAGCAATATTCAAGCTGAGAATCAAATCAAAGACTCAATAACTTTAACAATAGCTACAAAGAAAATAAAATACCTAGGAATATATTTAACAATGGAGGTGAAAGATCTTTACAAAGAGAACTAGGAATCACTGAGGAAGGAGATTGCAGATGATGTAAACAAATGGAAAAACATATTATGCTCATTGATCGGAAGACTCAACATTGATAAAATGTCCATGCTACCCAAAGTGATTTACAGATTCAATGCAATACTCATCAAAATGCCAATGTCACTTTTCCCAGATCTAGAAAAAATAATTCTGTGCTTCATTTGGAGCCAGAAAAGAGCCTGAACAGCCAAAGCAACCTTAAGCAAAATGAACAAATCTGGAGGCATCTCTTTACCCAATGTTAAGCTATACTACAAGGGTATGGTAACCAAAACAGCATGATACTGTTATAAATAGAGACATAGACAAATGGAACCAAACAAAGAACCCAGAATGAAAACCATCCACATATTGCCATCTGATCTTTGACAAAGCAGACAGCAGTATATACTGGGGAAAAGAATCCCTATTCCATAAGTGGTGCTGTGAAAATTGGATAGCCACATGTAGAAGATTAAAACAGGATCTGTATCTCTCACCACTCACGAAAAAGTAATTCAAGATGGATAAGAGACTTAAACCTTAGGCATGAAACCATATGAATTCTAGAAGAAAACGTTGGAAAAACTCTTATAAACATTGGCCTAGGCAAAAAATTTACAAAGAAGACCTCCCAAAACAATCATAGCAGCAACAAAAATAAATAAATGGGACCTGATCAAATTAAAAAGCTTCTGCACAGCCAAGGAAACAGTCATTAGAGAGAATGTACAACCTACAAAATGGGAGAAAATAGTCACATGCTATACATCTGATAAAGGGCTAATAACCAGAATCTACAAAGAACTCAAGCAAATCAACAAGAAAAAAATCAAAAAACCCTATTAAAAAAGTGGGCAAAATACATGAACAGAAACCTTTCAAAAGAAGAAAGACTAATGGCCAATAAACATATGAAAAAATGCTCAATGTCTCTAATTATGAGGGAAACGCAAATCAAAACCACCATGAGATACCACCTAACCCCAGTGAGAATGGATTTTATCAAAAAGTCCCAAAACAATAGATACTGTCATGGATGCAGAGAGAAAGGAGCACTTATACACTGTCGGTGGGACTGCAAACTATTGTAACCTCTGTGAACAAGAGTATGGAATTTCCTCAAAGACCTAAAAGTAGACCTACCATTTGATCCAGCAATCCCACTACTGGGTATTTACCCAGAGGAAAATAAGTCCTTTTATCAAAAAGACACTTGCACTCGAATGTTTATTGCAGCACAATCACAATCACAAACATGTGGAATCAACCCAAGTGCCCATCAATTCATGAGTGTATTAATAAAATGTGGTAGATGTATACCATGGAATACTACTCAGCCATAAAAAGTGAATTAATACCTTTTGCAACAGTCTGGATGGAACTGGAGAACATCCTCCTAAGTGAAGTATTGCAATAATTGAAAAAACAAAACCCACATATATTCACTTTTAAATTGGAATGAACCGATCACCACTCATGCACAGATGGAAGTAAAACTCACCAGAAGTCAAGCAGGTGGGAGTGGGGAGGAGCGGATGGGTGAAATCATACCTAACGGTTACAGTGTACACTATCTGGGTGATGGGCACACTTACAGCTTTGACTCAAGCAGTACAAAAGCAATTAATGTAACCAAAACTTTTGTACTCCTGTAATATTCTGAAATAAAAAAAGAAAAGAAAAGAAATCCATTTACCATATTATCATTATAATAAAATTCTCAGGAATAAATTTGACAAAAGAGTAGCAAGAGTTGTACACTGAACACAACAAAACATCATTTAAAGAAATTAAAGAAGGATTAAATAAATGGAAATGTATCTCATGTTCATGGACATGTAGATGTAATTTAAGATGGCAATATTCTTCACATTGATTTAATTCTTTCCCATCAAAATGCACCTTCTTTGTTGCAGAAATTGACAGGCTGATGGTAAAATTCATATGCAAATGCCAAAAAGATCAAGAATATCCCAAATAATCTTGAAAAAACAAAGTAGGAGGACACAAACTCCCCAATTTTAAAATTTACTACAAAGATACAGTAATAAAGATTGTGTGGTACTGGCACATGGATAGACATATAAGTCAATGAAAGAGAATTGAAAGTGAAGAAATAAACCCAAACATCTATAGTCAACTGACAAGGGTGCCAAGACAATTCACTGTAGAAAGAATAGTCTTCTACAAATGCTGCTGGTACAAGTGGATCACATCATATACAAAATTAAATAAAAATGTATCAAAGACCTAAATGTAAAGCTAAAATTATAAAATTCTTAGACAAAAAACATAGGTCCAAGTTTTCTTGACCTTAGGTTAGGCAATGTCTTATGTATGACACTAGAAGACCAAGTAAAAAAATAAAAAGTTTATAAATTGGACTTCATTAAAATTGAAAACATTGTGCTCCAAAGGACACTATTAAGGAAGTTAAAATTCACAGAAGGGAGAAAATATTGGCAAACAACATATGGTAAAATACTGGTATCCAGAATAAATAAATAACCCTTACAACTCAGCAATAAAAAATCAACCTAATTTAAAAAATGAGCAAAGAATTTGAATAGACCTTTCCCCAAAGGAAATATACAAATGTCCGATAAACTCATGAAATGTTGCTCAGCATCATTAGTCATTAGAGAATTGAAAATAAAAGATCACAATTAAATACCACTTCTCATCCAGTACTTATGGTTTTACCAAAAAAGGTAAACATCAACAATTTTTGGTGCAGATGTGAAGAAATTTGAACCATCAAATATTGCTGGTGGGTATGTAAAATGGTTCAGCTTCTTTGGAAAATAGTCTAGAAGTTTCCCAAAAGTATAAACACAGAGTTATCATATGACCCAGCAAGTCCACTTCTAGGTGTATACCTAAAATTGAAATCATATATCCAGGCCAAAACTTGCACAAGAATATTTATAAAGGCATTATTTATAATAATCAAATGGTGGAAATAACCCAAATGTCCATCAACAGATGAATGGATAAAACAATGTGATATACACATACAATGAAATATTATTTAGTTTTAAAAAGGAATGAAATTCAGATGCACGCTATGATCCTTGAAAACATTAAGCTAAGTGAAGAAACCAGACAAAAAAGACCAGATATTGTATAATTCAATTTATAAGAAATATCCAGAATAAGCAAGTCTATAGCAACAGAAAATAGATTAGTGATTTCCAGGAGTTGAGGGGAGGTGGGGATGGGAAATACTACTAGTGGGCATGGGTTTATTAGTGGGGTGATGAAAATGTTCTGGAAGTATTCATAGTAGTTATGGTTGCACAATTATTAATATTCTAAAAACTTCTGAATTTTATACTTTAAAAGAGTGAACTTTACAGCATGTGAGTTATATTTAATAAAAAATTAAATATACAAATATCATTATAAGTGTACATCAATAGCTAATATGTCTTATTTTTAAAAACCAGATTAACAATTTTGGTTTTCTAATGTTTGAGATTCTATATATAACTATGATACCATGAAACCTCATTAATTTTAAAGGAAGAAGGGAAATTATTGCGCATATAACATGTTTATTTTCATTTCATTAATATCTTGTCATTTATTTAAAGATCCTATAATCAGAAGAAGAATTTGATGTTTTCTCTGAAATTAGACGCCTCTCTTGACTAAAGTGTTCCCACAAATAATATATGCTTATAAAAAATTAAAATTTTCATTTAGTACTTGTTCTCTTCCTTGGTCTGAACATTTGAAAATAATTATATGAAACTGGGTCCTTATGAATATATCAATTGCCTGAAATATGTTTTAAAATTTTTTATTCTCATGTTTTCGAATTCTATCCCACCAGACCCAATTTTATTTTAAAGTTCACACAATTGAATACTATTCTATTTTTCTGGTGTTCTGTGAACATTTTCAATTACAAAATGTAAATAATATAATTCATTTAACCAATGTTATAGACTTATGAAAGAGGTTGGACAGCATTGTAAAAGTATTTTGAAAGATAATCACATATACAAATGTACAGTATTGTTATAAATAATATGCCATTAGTCAACATGGGATACGGTTAATATAAGAACTTCTCAAATTTTACCAGGTACATCAGATGCTAAAGAGTTCAGCTTATAATTCAGTAAAATAGGAACATAGTGTGGTAATAGGTGCTTGAGAGACCATAATTGTAGATAGGTTCCTAGAAAAAGGGATATGTAAGGTCATGATGAGGGCAATGGCCATGATTAGTCCTTGGGAAATAAAAAACCTAATGAAGCCTCTTATCAGTTCCAAACTACAGCTCTTTCTTACCATCCCTAATTGTGTGAAATGAATAAATAATCTATATTGGGGTGTTGGAACCCAAAGTGTTATAGGGACCACTGAGTAGCTGAGCTTCTGTGAATGTTATTAAATTTCATCCCAGGAAAACAAATAAGAAAGATGGGTTACCTTGTAAACAATCCAAGCCTGAAAAATGGCTTGTCTTTCTGCATTTTTTTTTTTTTTGCCAACTGTTCCAAGTCCACCTTGTAATCTAAATCAATGAGGAATTTTTCACCATATAATAATATGTTCCTTAAAGAGATTTTATCTACCAACCTGGGCTTTCAGGGATGTTTATAAAAAATGTGTGCAAATTAAATGTAGCAAATATTCACTGGACTTGAAATTTCATTGGAAAAGAATATTTAAAAATAAAAAAGTTAAATTTGTATTTTATTTCATCATGGTAAGAACACAACATGAAATTTACCCTCCTAAATTTTTTTAAATGTACAATACATAATTATTGACTATGGGCATAATACACAGCAGATCTCTAGAGTTTACCCATCTTGCTTCATTGAAACTTTATGTCCACTGGTTAATAACTTTCCATGTCCCCAGACCTCCTATTAGACCACAATTCCACTATTAGATTCTATGAATTTGACTGTTATACATACCTCATATAAGTGTAATCAAACAGTATTTGTTTTTCCATGATTAGTTTATTTAACTTAGCATAATGTCAAAGTTCGTCCATGTTGTCACATATTGCAGAATTTCTCTCTTTCATAAGGCTGAATAGTATTTCACTGTATGTATATACTACATTTTCTTTATCCATTCATCTGTCTGTTGGGGTGGAAAGCCTGGTGGGTGCTCACAGCGCGGGTGGAGAAAGATTTCTCACTCAGAGGTTAAGATATATCAAAGTAAAACATTTATTTTATCCTTTTAGAGGAGGGGGGAGAGAGAGAGAGGGAGGTAAGATGGGGGAAGAGAGCAGGGAGACAGTGTGGTACCCAAAGAAAGAGAAGGGAGATGCCAGCAGCCAGGCCAAGTGGCTCACTGATTTTATAGGGACAAAGAGAAAGAAAAACAATAGTGATGGCTGTCAGTTGATAACAAAAGTGGCAGCAGATGCCAAAGTCCAAGAGTTTGTTACCTGTCTTTCCTTGGAGAAAGGATTATCACAGGAGATGTGTCCTCGAGATATGGCTGAGGCCTGGAGCTCATTCTCCTGCTGTTTACTCAGGAACTCTGTAAAAGCAGATTCTCAAAAAACAATTTTGAAACAGAGAGATTTACACCTCTTTTCTGTCCATTCAGCTCTCTTCAGAAGTTGTGCAAAACAGAATTCCTGCAGGGTACCTGTTAGTGAGAGAACTCATAGAATTGATCTTTAACTGTTACTGGGGAAATTGTGGGATTAGGTATTTTCCTGTTATTTTTTGCAAGGCCGCCCCTTTCACTGTCGATGTACATTAAAGTCTTTTCCACATCTTGGCTACTGTGAATAGTGCTGCAATGGCCTTGGGAGTCCTAATATGTCTTTGAAATTCTGATTTCAGTTCTTTTGGATAAATACCCAGAAGTAGGATTGCTAAATCATGTGGTAGTTCTATTTTTATTTTTTTGAGGAAAC
This sequence comes from Daubentonia madagascariensis, assembly GCA_023783475.1. NCBI lineage: Eukaryota > Metazoa > Chordata > Mammalia > Primates > Daubentoniidae > Daubentonia > Daubentonia madagascariensis. The sequence continues at coordinate 2,147,688 of JAKFHU010000166.1, forward strand.
TCCATATTGTTTTCCATAGTGGCTGTACCAATTGCCTTCCTACCAATAGTGTGCAAGGGTTGTAATTTCTCTGCATCCTCAATAACATTTGTTGTCTTCTGTTTTTTTAATATAATAGCCATCCTAACAGGTGTGAGGTGATATCTCATTGTGATTTTGATTTGCATTTTCCTAGTGATTGGTGACATAAAACACCTATTCAAATACTTGTTGGTCATTTTTATGTACTCATTGGAGAAAAAGGTTTATTGAAGTCCTTTGTACATTTTTTAATTGAGCTATTAATTTTTTTCTATTGAGGTGTAGGAGTTCCTTATATATTTTGGTGATTAATAACTTATCAGATACATGGTTTGCAAATATTTTCCCCCATTTCTTAGGTTGCCTTTTCATTTTTTTTTTGGTTGTTTCCTTGCTGTCCAGAAGGTTTTTAGTTTGATGTAATCACATTTATTTATTTTTGTTTTTGTTGCCTGTGCTTTTGGTGTCATATCCATGAAATCATTGCCAAAACCAATACCATGAAGCTTTCCACCTATGTTTTCTTTTAGAAGTTTTAAAGTTTCAGATTTATGTTTAAGTCTTTAATCTATTTTGATTTAATTTTTATTTATGGTGTAAGACAAGGATTGAATTTCATTCTTTTCCATGTGGATATCCAGTTTTTCCAATACTATTTGTTGAACAGACTTTCCTTTCCCCATTGCACGTTCTTGACACCCTTATCAAAGATTAATTGACCATATGTGTGTGGATTTGTTTCTAAGTTCACTATTTTGCTCCATTGATCTATATGTCTGCTTTTATGCCAGTATCATGTAATTTTTTGATTACTGTAGCTTTGTAATGGATTTTGAAATCAGGAGGGGTGAGGCCTCTAGCTTTGTCCTTCTTTCTCAAGATTATTTTGGCTATTCCTAGCCTTTTGTGGTTTCATATGAATTTTTTCTTTGTTTTCCTCTATTTCTGTAAAAAACACCTTTAGGATTTTGATAAGGATTTCATTGAATCTGTAGATTGCTTTGGGATGTATGGACATTTTAACCATATCAGATCTTCCAGTCCATGAACAAAGGATGTCTTCCCATTTGTTTGTGTCTTTTTAAATTCCCTTCATCATTTTTTGTAGTTTTTACTATGCAAGTTTTTCACTTCCTTAGTTAAGTTTATTCCTAAGTATTTTGTTTTTTGATGCTATTATAAAAGGGATTGCTTTTTAAAGCTTCCTTTTATGATAGTTTATTGTTTTTCTACAGAAACAAAACTGATTTCTGTATGTTCATTTTGTTTTCTGCTCCTTTACTAAATTTACTTATTAATTTTAACAGTTTTTTACAGAGTCTTTACGGTTTTCTCTATATAAGATCATGCCATTTGCAAAAAAGATTCAATTTTACTTCCTTTCCAATATGGGTACATTTTATTTCTTTTTCTTGCCTAATTTCTCTGGCTAGGACTTCCAGTGCTTGAATAGAAGTGGACAGAGTTGGCATCGTTGCATTGTTATGGATCTTAGAGAAAAAAACTTTTGTTATTTCACCATTGAGTATGATGTTAGCTCTGGATTTTTCATATATAGCCTTTATTATGTTGAGGTAATTTCCTTTAATTCTTTGTTGAGTGCTTTGATCATGAGAGGATATTAAATTTTGCAAATGCTTTTTCTACAGCTATTGAGATGATACTGTGATTTTTATCATTTATTCTGTCTACATGGTATATCACATTAACTGATTTTCATATGTTGGACCTTCCTTGCATTCCAGGGATAAATACCACTTAGTCATGGTGTATAGTCCATTAACACATTGTTGGAATTGGTTTGTAGAATGTTGTTTAGGGTTTTTGCATCTGTATTTGTCAGGGATATTTGCCTACAGTTGTCTTGTAGTGTCTTTATCTGGCTTTGGTATGAATTTAATGCTGGAATCTTAAAACGAAATTGGAAGTGTTACTGTCTCTTCAACTTTTTGGAAGAGTTTGAGAGGCAATGGCATTAATTCTTATTTAAGTGTATGATAAAATTCACGAGTAATGTTATTTGTTTCTAGGCTTTTCCTTGTTGGGAGCTGTACCCCACTTTCAACAATGGGCAGAATATCTAGACAGGAGATCAGTAAGTAAACACAGGGCTTGAACAACACTATAAACCAAATGGACCCAACAGATATACAAACACTCCATCCAACAGCAGCAGAATAAATATTCTTCTAAAGTACACAGGGATCTTTTTCCAGGATAGATCACACGTTAGGTCATGAAACAAATCTTAACAAATTTAAGATTGAAATAATGCCAAGTATGTTTTCTGACCATAATGGACTGAAATTATAAATCAATAGCAGTAGAGGAAAACTGGAAAATTCAGAAATATATGGAAATAATTAAACACTTTTTTGTTATAAATACTTCTATTCTGTGAATATTCTTTCCATCTGTTAAAAATAACTTTGCATTTGACTATTTCTTTCTTTTTTTTTTTTGAGACAGAGTCTCACTATGTCTCCCTGACTAGAGTGCAGTGGCATCATGATAGCTCACTGCAACCTCAAACTCCTGGGCTCAAGTGATCCTCCTGCCTCAGCCTCCCAGGTAGCTGGGACTACAGGTGCATGCCACCATGCCTGGCTATGCATCTGACTATTTCTTAACAAGTGTTGTGTCAAATATGATAAAATTACTGCTGATAAGCATTTCTAAATTCAATGTATTTTCTGTTCCTCCAAATAATTTGGCATTTTAATCCAATATGAGAAAGTCCTTAGAATTTCATAATTTGAGGTAAAGTCTTTATCAACCATAAAATAATTCAAATAGTAAGATTAATATTGGTCTCTCAAATATTCACCTTTGTGGCTAAAATACAGATTTCATAGAGATTTTAATAAAATTATGCTGTTTCTTTGTTTTGTAAATTTTACTTGGAAAAGTAGCAAGGTATATTTTTATTGTTAGTTTGTGTTGCATCCTTTTTCTAAACTTCTGTATGACTATTTCAAGTCTTTGTATATTAATGATCAGAACAAATGCCAAGAAAATAATTCTAAGGTTGCTAGAAGCTGACCTGAGGAAAATTTCAAAATTGAATTCACCAAGTCTCCAATTTAACTAGGAAATTGAACCAAGAACAAATCAAACAGCAGGTTCAAAATCTGACTGGCTAAATTCAATGTTACTATGTAAGAAGTATTTGCACAAAATATAATCTTGATACAAATCTAGAAACTGGTGATCAGTAAAAAGGAGTGTTAAAAATTGCTTGGGGTAGGGAAAATGGGGTTGGGAGAATGGCACAGGCCTGAGGCAATTCCTGAAGTGGAAATCAGGCCTTCCAGGGTGGCTTTATTATCTTATTAATGGGTTTTTGAAACATTCTGTAAGAAACAATGGAATGGGCAAGTGATACTGAGCTCAATGAGAGCCAAAATTTTTAGGTGTTATTCTGTATTATATACTTGAAAATTGCCAGGAGAATAGATTTTAAATGTTCTCACCAAAAAAATAAGTATGTGAGGTAATGGATATGTTAATTAGCTTGATTTAGCCATTCCATGATGTACACACATATCAAAATATCATGATGTATACCATAAATATATACAAATTTTTTCAGTTGAAAATAAATTAATTAAATTAAAAAAACATTTTTAGGTGTTATTAATTCTCTGTAAATATACTGAAAATCTGCAAGCAAGCCTAATTAGGCCCTAATTTTACAGGGCAAAAATAGTATCCAAAATGACCTGCTTAATTTTCTATAGCACATGGGGCCACATGCAAAATAGTACATATGGACAGCAAAGCAATACTATATAAATATGTATTGGAAAACTACAATGAGGCACACATTATTAGAAGGATATTTTCTCAATGTAAAGGAGCACACAGTGAAAGTGTCAGTAGTGTTGTAGTGTTTTGGTATAATTAGAGCTAGAATGATGATGCAATGACTTAAATGATTTTAACTTGCTGAAGGCAAACATGTACCTCTTTTGTGGATTGGAAAGTGCCTTACATAGTATTCTGAAGATCCTTAATAATCCATTAATTTTGGGGTTGAGGGCCAAGATGGCAGACTAGAAGCAGCCTGTAAATGCCACTTTCACAAAGAGGATCAAAAGTGGCAAGTAAATATTTACCTTCAGATTGATCGTCTAGGAGAGGGCATTGGGAACCAACAGATAGGTGATAGGAGGAACCCAAAGTGAAGAAGGGGAAATTGGGATGATCTGCTCAGCAGGATCAGAGGTACCTGGGGAAGTTGCCCACACATGGGGAAGGGATAGAGAAGAGAACTCTGGGGTGCCAACTCCCCCTCCACTGCAGACATTGCAATCAGAGATGTTGGAGGGCCTCTCCATGCAACAGGCCTCCAGTCTGATACAGGAAGCTGACTACAGACTGTGTAGCAACATTGCTCTGGAAAGAGGGCACAGCAGAGTCCTGCTACCTCCCAAACCCTGAGCACTCTGGTTGGTGACATTTTGAGGCTCCCAATCCCAGAGCACTGCTTCTACCTGGGAAACAGATTTGTTGCTGCTGCCTCCACATCACCCATGCTGGGCCAAGGAGGGAGCAGGGAGGCTGGATACTCTTGTGTGCCTCATAGGCAGGTACCATGTGCCCCCTCTGCCACCAGGGGACCCAGGCAGATCAGATAGCCATGAATCTAGCACCCTCTGCCATCACTGGGTGAACCTACCCTGCCACAGCTGCCATAGGACCCAGGTGGAGCATGTGCCTGCAGCCCCTGAATCCTGCTGGTGCCACCTGGATAGCACCACTGCTGCTAGACCTAGGCTGAGTGAACACCCAGGCCAACATGCACAAACCACCCACTATGTGTCAATGGCTGCCATGCACCTGCCATGTGCCAATTGCCCACCACATGCACCTACCACCCCCAGCGTGCCTGTGGCACCACAGGGGTATGGGGAAGCACAGGAGAGAAGCAGTATTAAAGACATACAGTGTACCTAACCCTCTCCTGCCTGGTCAATCTTCCAGAGAAGGACTAAATAATGCCCTCCAGGGAATTCACCCTCTCCTCACTGAGCAAAGGATTTCCCAGCAGAGGAGAACAGGTGTACCACAAAGCTATCTGTTGAGCTGAGAGAATAAATTCCAGATGAGAAGGAACCACTATAAAAACTCTGACAACATGAAAAAACAGACTGTTTTGACATCTCCAAAGGATAACATTAGTTGTCCAGCAATGGACTCCACCCAAAAGGAAATTGTTGAAATACCAGATATAGAATTCAGAGTATGGATCACAAATAACATCAATGGGATTGATGAGAAAGTTAAAAACCAATGCAAAGAAAGCAAAAAAAAAAAAAAAAATTCAGGACGTGAATGAAAAATTCACTGAAGAGATAGATAATATAAGAACAAATATAACAGAACTTCTAGAAATGAAAGAGTCATTTAGGGAATGTCAAAATACAGTTTAACAACAGACTAGACAAAATAGAAGAAAGAATTTCAGAGCTTGAAGACAAGACTTATGAATTAACCTGGTCAGTCATAAATGAAGAAAAGGAATCAAGAAGAATGAGAAATCTCTCTAAGAAATATGGGATTATGTAAAATGAACAAATAAGAATCATAGTTATTGCTGAGGGAGAAGAAGAAAAAGCAAAAAGCATAGAAAACTTATTTGAGGGAATATTAGAGGAATACTTTCCTGATATTGGTGGAGATTTAGTCATCCAAATACAAGAAGGTCAGCAAACACCTGAAAGATTCAGTGCAAATAGGACATCACCAAGGAATATGGTTATCAGTCTGGTCAAAGTCAAAGTAAAGGAGAAAATCCTACCAGCCGCAAGATGTAAGCATCAAGTAATTTACAAAGGAAAACCCATCAGACTACTGGCAGATTTCCTGTCAGAAACCTTATAAGTAAGAAGGGATTGGGGCCCCATTTCTAGCCTTCTTAAACAGAATAACTGCCAGCCAAGAATTTTGTATTCTGCAAAAACTAAATTTCATAAATGAAGGAGAAATAAAGTCTTTCCCAGACAAGCAAACACTAAGGGAAATTGTCACCACTATACCTGCCCTACAAGAAAGGTGCTGCATACATGGAACTGGACAATCAATATCCACCAGTGTATAAACACCTGAAAGTTAAAACTTACAACTTTTGTAGAACAGTAACACAAGGGAGAAAACAAAGCAACTAAGTAAAAATTACCATTATAACCAGAACAGTATCTCACATATCAATACCAACATTGACTGTAAATGGTCTTAATGCCCACTTAAAGGATACAGATTGGCTGAAGGAATAAAAAACACAAGCCAAATATATGTTGCCTGCAAGAAGCCCATTTAATTTGCAAAGATTCTGATTGACTCAAGGTAAAGGAATGCAAAAAAATATTCCATGCAAAGGGAACCCAAAAGCAAGCAGGAGTAGCTATTCTCATATCAGATAAAATAGACTTTAAATCAACAGTGGTGAAAAAAACACCAAAGATGGTCATTACATAATGATAAAGGGATAAGTTGAACAAGAAGATATAATAACCCTAAATATATATTTACCTAACACAAGAATTTCCATATTCATAAAACACAACCTACTAGATCTATGGAAAGACATAGACAACATCATAATATCCAGGGACTTCAACACTCCACTGACAGAATTAGACAGATCATTGAGGCAGAAAATCAACAAAGAAACACTAGACTTAAAAGGGACTCTAAAATAAGTGGACCTAACAGATATTTACAGAGCATTCTACCCAGAAAACTGCAGAATATACATTCTTCTCATCAGCACATGGGACATTTTCCAAAATAGATCTTATGTTAGGCCACAAAACAAGTCTAAGAAAATTTAGATACCACGTATCTTCTCAGACCACAGTGGAATAAAACTAGAAATCAATTCCAAGAATTCCAAGAGAAACTCTCAAATCTTCACAAATACATGGAAATTAAACAACCTGCTGCTGAACAATTCTTGGGTCAATGGTGAAATCAAGATGGAAATAATTTTTTTTTCAAATTAATTCACAAAAGTGACACAAGATTCCAAAATCTCTGGGATACACCAAAAGCAGTGTTAAGAGGGAAGTTCATGGCCTTTAATGCCTACATCAGAAAGACAGAAAGATCACAAATTAGCAACCTAATGTCAGACCTCAAACAACTAGAAAAAGAACAAGCCAAATCCAAACCTAGCAGAAGAAAATAAATAACAAAGATCACAGCAGAACTAAACAAAATGGAAACCCCCATCAAAAAAATTACAAAGGATCAACAAAACAAAAAGTTGCTTATTTGAAAAGATAAACAAAATTGATAGACCACTAAGTAGATTAACCAGAAATAGAAAAGATTCAAATAAGCTGTATCAGAAATGAAAAATGATACATTACAGCTGATGCCACAAAATGCAAAATATCATTCGAGACTACTATGACAACCCCTACACATGCAGACTAGAAAATCTGGAGGAAATGGATAAATTTTTGGAAACACACAACCTCCCAATCTTGGATCAGGAATAAATAGAAATCCTGAACAGACCAATAATGAGTAACGATATTGAAACAGTAATAATAAAATCCCAACAAAAAGAGCTCAGTACCAAATGAAATCATAGGTGGATTCTACCAGACATACAAAGAACTGGAACCTACCCTACTGAAACTGTTCTATAATATTTAGAAGGAAGGAATCCTCCTTAACTCATTATATGAAGCCAGTATCACCCTGATAACAAAGCCAGGAAACACACAACTAAAAAAGAAAACAACAGACCAATATTTCTCATGAACATAGATATAAAAATCCTCAAAAAATACTAGGAAACCATATTCAACAGACATCAAAAAGATAATTCATCATGATCAAGTAGGTTTCATCCCAGGGATGCAAGGATGGTTCAACATATGCAAATCAATAAATGTGATTCACGACATAAACAGAAGCAAAAACAAAAACCATATTATCATCTTGATTGATGCAGAAAAAGCATTTGATGAAATCCAGCATTCTTCATAATGAAAACCCTCAACAAAGTAGGCATAGAAGGAACATGCCTCAAAATAATAAAAGCCATATATCACAAACCCACAGCCAATGTTATACCGAATGGGGAAAAGTTACAAGCATTCCTCCTAAGAACTGGAAGAAGACAAGGGTACCCACTATCACCACTGCTATTCAACATAATACTGGAAGTCCTAGCCAGAGTAATCAGGCAAGAGAAAGCAATAAAGGCCCTCCAAATCAGAAGGGAAAAGGTCAAACTATCCTTGTTTGCTGGTGATATGATCTTATATCTAGAAAACCCTAATGACTTCATCAAAAGACTCTTACAGTTGATAAATAAATTCAGTAAAGTTTCAGGTTACAAAATTAATGTACACAAATCAATAGCATTTCTATATACTAATAACAGTCAAGTTGAGAGTCAAATTAAGAATTCAATACCATTTACAATAGCTGCAAAGAAAACAAAATATCTAGGAATACACTTAACCCAGGAGGTGAAAGATATCTACAAGGAGAACTACAAAACATTGATGAAAGAATTCATAGATGACACAAACAAATGGAAAAACATCCCATGCTCACTGATTGGAAGAATCAACATTGTTAAAATGTCCACACTGCCCAAAGTGTTAGCAATTCCCATCAAAATATCAACATCATTTTTCACAGACCTATAAAAAACAATCCTAAATGTCATATTGAATCAAAAAAGAGCCTGAATAGCCAAAGCGATCCTAAGCAAAAGGAACAAATTTGGATGCATCACATTACTTGACTTCAAATTACACTACAAGGCTATAGTAATCCAAACAGCATGCTACTGGTATAAAGGTAGACACATAGAGCAATGGAACAGAATAAAGAACTCAAAAATGAATCCATATAACTACAACCAATTGATTTTTGACAAAGCAGACAAAAACATACACTGGGGAAAGGACCCCCTATTCAATAAATGGTGCTGGGAAAATTGGATAGCCACATGCAAAAATGAAACTGGATCCCTATCTCTTACCATATACAAAAATTAATTCAAGATGCATTGAAGACTAAATCACAATGAGATACCATCAAATCCCTGTCCGAATGGCCATTAACAAAAAGTTAGTAAACAATAGATGTTGGCACAGGTGCGGTGAAAAGGGACTGCTTTTACACTGCTGGTGGGAATGTAAACTAGTACATTCTCTATGGGAAACAGTATTGAGATTCCTCAAATAACTGAAAGTAGACCTACCATTCTATCTAGCAATCCCACTACTTGGTATTTACCCAAAGGAAAAGAAGTAATTTTACAAAAAGACACCTGTACCCAAATGTTTATTGCAGCACAATTCACAATTCTAAAGGTATGGAATCAACCTAAGTGCCCATCAACTGAGAAGTGGATAAAGAAATTGTTTGTGTGTATATGTGTGTGTGTGTGTATATGTGTGTGTGTGTGTGTGTGTGTATATATATATACTATAAAGTACTACTCAGCCACAAAAAGGAATGTAATAATGTCTTTTGCAGCAACTTGGATGGAACTGGAGACCATTATCCTAAGTGAAATATCTCAGGAACGGAAAAGCACGTATTCTCACTTATAAGCGGGAGCTAAACGAGGGGTGTATATAGTCATAATGTGGTGCAATGGACATTGAAAACTATGAAGGGGGAAGGGTGGGGAGAAAGTGAGGGATGAAAATCCATCTATTGGGTACAATGTACATTATTCTGGTGATGGGTACACTAAAAACCCTGACTTCAGCATTATACAATTTATCCATATAACAAAAAGCACTCATACCCCCAAATTTATTGAAATAAAAAATTATAATTTGTTAATTTGAAACATTTCTACTAATGAGGTTGCATAGAGAATATATATCCATAACCCTTATTATTCTAGCAAACATGTCCCTACAGGTCATATAAGTGACTGAGAAAGAAAAATGTGATATATTTTGAAGGCTAATATAATGTACATTCATTTCTACGACTTAAATATAATAAATACATTGTGAGCCATAATTCTAACACTATCACTGCTTCTAGTGGTTACCACATATTCAGTTTTTATAATATGCCTAGAACAATACATATACTATTTCATTCTCACAACAACCTCCAAATATATGTATTATTCACATTTTATAGATAAGGGAATTAGGCTTCAATGAGTTTAAATAATTCACCCAAAGCCCCACTGCTACCAGAATATTTGCACTTAGGCTTCTGTAACTTTGAATTCTGTGCTCATTACTACTGATACTCTCATATGTTAACAGTGTCATCTTAGTATGTGAAGTTGATATATTGTTTATTATTAGAAAAATTATAATCAGCTTTTTTGGGACTCAGTGATAGAGATAGGTACATAAAATAAATGAATGAAAAAAAAATTAAAAGCAGAAAAGGAAAGGATGAGAATTAGAAAGTCCAAGAAGAGGACCAAGTATGTAGGATGTGGCCAATACATAGCCAAGGCTTAACAAGAAAATTGAAATGAATTAAAAATATTTTTTTTGCTCTTGCAGTTAATAAAAGTACTAGTGAATGATCTGATAACTAGTAAAACTTGAACAAACTTTATTATGTGAGATAGAAAGTACTATATAGGCTTTAAAGAGAAACAAAAGCAGGTTCAGTTGAGTATATCAAAAGGGAATGCTGAAAAATTACTTAATGACTTTCAAAGGCAGGAAATCAGAATATAAAAAATACTATGAAACAGTCAAAGTCAAATTTCATTTTCAAATAACATAAAATGAAATTATCTTAGGTTATGGCAAGAGCTCAGTTAGAGGGAAAGAACATAATTGCAGAGATGACTTAACAGTTGAATAAGCTTCCAAGCCACCAGTATTTACTGCCATCATTTTAAGTACTACATAGACTAAGTGCTGATCACTTTGGTCCAGTGGCGTGCTGGAGCTGGAATACTGGCTTCTGAGAGCCAACTGCACTCACCTCTCCTAACTCTGTGTTCAATGATGAGTGACATATTGGTAGCACGGAATCAGGCATGAAGGGAGTATTTATACCACAGAAATCAGAATACACTACAAATCAGGGCTTTATACTTCTGGAAAGCTGTGTTGGTTAAAATTTACCAGCACACCACTGCTTTGGATTGAACAAGTTTTGGAACTATCTCCCAGTTCCACGATTCTCTGTGTCTATAGTTTCTGATTACAAAATCTATGCAGACAATTCTGTTTTGTGGGGCATTTTTTAAGGGGATGGAAGGAAGATTACAGAGTTGTAGAGGGAGAATGGGTGCTGTATGTATAGAGGTCTATTATTACAGAATTAAGTAGGTGAACAGCTCGTAGATTTAAGTCTCATTTAAAAGGTTGAAATAAACAGATTATTATGAGTTTAATCTGGCTATTTTAATCATCGATTTAATTATTTGACAATTTTTTACTTTAACTTTCACCCCAACCTTCACTCTCTGTGTTACTCCAAATCCAAATCTGAGTCAATTAAATGTACCACAAAAATTTGACCTATACTCAAATATTTAATATACAATGTCTAATGTCTTCAATGTGTATGGGTTTTGTTACTGTTATCCATACTCTGCTCACTCAAAATTTGGAAATGTGTCAGAATACATGCATGTCACTAGCCAGTTAAATGAAGTCTAATACTTTAGCAAGATAAAGAACTTTTCTCCCTCTAATAGTGACCTTAAAAATATATTTATTTTATGAGTACATTATAAGAGTATCAAGTAATATAATGCTGTTTTTTAAAAACTATAGCAAATCACATCAAATGGACACACCTTTTAGTGACTATAAATAAAAATGGTAGTAATGGTGTTAAATTGTAAATCAATGTAATCATTTCTCTGGGGGGTTATTGCATTAGACCTAAAGTATGTAGGTTAAGGGGTTAAAATAAACTATTCTGGCATATTGATTATTTAAGTTAAAGCCACTTGAAAAATAACAGGTGCAAGAAGATAACTTTGACCTTTGTGCCGTTTCTAAAATACAGAAGATAAAATTCCCATGTGAAAGACACCCGCCCTATACTAGAAAGATGCAACATCCTTATCATCAAAGACAAGAAAATTGAGGCTAAAGGAATTCTGTACAAACAAGCCATGTTAAACTAACCATTATCTTCCTAGCTACTTCTTTACCCAGTTAACTACTCTAGCCCAAGCCCCTTTGTTTTATTACATCTTCACAGTTTACTCCAATTCAGTATATAAGTAACTGACTCTAACTCCTTCTTCAGGTCTTTATGAGGACTTCAGTGCCATGTAAAACTTGTATTATTTTTTTCTCTTGTTAATATATGTTATGTCAATTTAATTCTTGGGCCCAGCTGGAAATGCAAGAGGATGAAGGTGGAGATTTTCCACCCTTACATAGATTTCTAGTTATTTTAATTGATAAGGTTAGATATTAGAGAAGTCAGGTTGGAGAAAGAAATAGTTTCAAAGCCCCGTACACAACCTAATCTTCTAGAGTTGCAGTCCCCAAACCCTGGGCTGAGGACTGGTACCAGTCTGTGTCCTGTTAGGAACCAGGCCTCACAGCAGGAGGTGAGCAGCAGGCAAGCTAGCGAAGCTTCATCTGTATTTACAGCCACTCCCCATCACTCACCATCCTGTCCACTGCCTTGGTCCATGGAAAAATTGTCTTCCATGAAACCGGTCCCTGGTGCCAAAAAGGTTAGGGACCTCTGTCATAGAGTATGAATTGTCTCAAGGACACTTTTATCAAGAGCTAGATACCAATTGTCTGGCAATTTTAGTTGTTTTTACTAAAATAACTTTATTATAAAGGGTGCGTTATGCATAAAATATAATCTGAAAGGTAATACAAAATTACCTGTTATTAATATGCCACACAAGTTACTTAAACACATGCCAAACTACAGTATATTAAGCTTGATGTTGTACTTATTTTGGATAGTACATAAAAAGGTGAATATGCTCTTGTAAAGGTTAAACTGGCACTATTGTTTAAATGTGTTTATTGTAATGAGTTTGTGCCCTTTAAATATTACCCTTGTTATGTTCCCACTTTCCTGTTGTTTGCTTTTTTTAAAACATAACATATTATTAGTTGATCTGTTAATCTAAAATGAACACTGGGGCTAATTACATGAAAAATGTTAACTCACTGGAAAATAAGATACTAAAGTCAGCAGTTGTTCTTTTTCACACTCCCAGCACATCCCAAGGTTGGCACCTCTTGAGGAGCAATTAACATTGGCAGGGAAACTGAATTTAAACACACTGAGATTTCATTTTCCCTACATTAGGAATCATAATTAATAAGGAAATTGTAACATGTTGTCACAGAGTATCCAATTACTGTGATAACATTCCTTTTCTTTGAAAGCTCAGAGGAAAGCTTTTTAAAGCACTCAGGTGGCAGTGGAAAATGCTTTCCTGTTTCTTACATAGTTAAGAGTCAGAATGGATATTGCTGCATATATGAAGGCACTTATAAAATTTATTTATATTTCTTAAAATATCCTTATTCCACATACATAGATATTTGCTTATCTAGACAAAATGCCAAATTCCACATGATACTACAAAATACTTTTAATGATAAATATTTTAGTCCTGTATAATAAAGCTATTAAAGAGGTTATACCATAATCATAATGTAGCAAAGTGACAGTTGAGCTACAGGCAGATTTCTGTCAGGATATATTCTCCACAGGATTTTCAAGCACTTTTATTAGTTATTTAGATAATGTATGCAAGGGGTAGCAGACTTATTGATTATTAGTGTTGCTTATATTTTCCTGTGTAAACAGCAACATATTACTTTAAGGCATAATTAAGTTAGTGGCAAAATTGGAAACATCCTCTCTTCCAGGGAGATGACGAGGAGATAGAAAAGGAGGAGGAGGAGGAAGAAGAAGAGGAGAAGGAGGAAGAGGATGATGAGGAGGAGAAACCTGAAATATGTATGGCATCCAGTGGAAGAGGCGAGGGTGGAAAGTTGGGGGGGAGGTGGGATTATGTGATGTTCTCCAAGTTTTAGCAAGTTGAAAGCATCTACATCCCTTCTGATTTCAGTGATCTTCATTAGCCTCAGGTGCAAAACCAGGACTAATACGCATGGGTATTAGCAAAATGGAAGGCAGAGCATGCTCTATCCATGTCCCATAATTTCAGGGCCTTCTTGTGGCCACTTCATAGGTAATTGTTCCAGAAGATTAAAACTACTATCCGCCAGCCACATTGTCTAAAACAGAGCTCAGCCTTCTCTGGGTTTGGACGGGTGCCTCATTGTACACTGGAGAGCTCAAAGAGTATAACTGGGCAGAAAATATATGCATAATATGAAATAAAGGCCACTATAACTCCATCTGGTATCTCTGTAATGTGCCTTGATAAAATGCAAATTGAGAGACATGATATGCTCACATTTTTATTCATGATGAATAAGCTGATGGTAGAAAGACTTAAAACTTTAAGGTCAGGAAAAGAAAATAACTACAACTTAGAACAAGCTTAACTTTGTTACCTTCTGTATAAGTCATATTGAAAAAAATGATTACTTTCAAAACAAATAATGTATTTATCTATAGGGAAAAATAGGTTCTATTAATATCATAGAAGTAAAAAGGGACTGTGATAACATTTGTTTTGAAATATATATATATGGTAGATATACCTATGGTAGAGCAGGGTTTCTCAACTTGGGCACTATTGACATCTTGGGCTGGATAACTCTTTTTTGTTAGATTGTGCTCTGTGCATTGTGAGATGATTAGCAGAATCCCTGATCTCTACCTACTAATGCCAGTAGCACACTCCTTTTTCCTTATCTTTTAAGAACGAAAAATGCCTCCAGACATTGCCAAATGTCCCCTGGGGGGCAAAATTGACCTCAGTTGAGAGTCACTGTCTAAGACAATGAAGTTGCTCCTAATGAGTTGATCTTATTCTAAGCTATGTCTGTACATGAAATCCAAATGGAAAATAATTCATTTTAGTCAAACAACTGATTATTAATTGATTATATTCCAACTTACTTATTTAATAGTTTTGTCATTTAATAAGTTTGTTTTTTGCTCTGTGTGTGTGTGTGCACAAGCATCATTCAAAGAAATCTTTAATCATGTTAATCTCCCTCACACATTAGAAAAATCAAGTTTTTTTTTTTAACTAAGGGACTTGGCTTTTAAATCTCTTTCTTAGTCTCCAAGAGCATCTACCTTTGTTTGATTTCATGATACAGAAAAATAATCATTTATTTAAATATTTTTCTACTCACTAACTTGCTGTTTCACCTTAAGCAAGTCATTTAATCCCACTAGGCTTAATTTTCTATTTCTATAAAAAGAGAAACTTAGACTTCCTTCAATACCGATTCCAGCTTTAGGGAGGAAGACAGAGTAGATCAGTAGAAATGTATGATTCTATTATGTAATTCTTAATTTTCCCTCTGTAGATCTCCCTGATTCTCCTAGTTATTCCCCCAAGCCAACACAATCCCATCCTCTACTAAGTTCCCATAGTACTTTGTATATACTATTTGTATAGCCCTTACAGTTCTTTATTCAGGTTCCTGTCTCAAAATGTAGCCCAGCCCAAGAAAAGTTTTCACTTTTTTCTTTTCATTTAATTTAAATAATCAAAGTTTGATCCAGAAAATAATCGAAGATCTATATTAGTTGTTTTTTATAACTGAGACCTGGGGAGCTAAGAATGGCCAATTGTGTAGGGATTCCGATTTTTCAACTTGACTTCAACTAGAGCAATTCCTTTCTTTCAGGTTTAATATTGGGGCTCCAGGTTAAGCTTCATTTGAAGGAAGAGGTTTTTTATAAAAAATCATTGGTACTATAAATCATTATTTTTAAAATTTTCTTATTGTGGTAAAAGCAGATAACAAGAGATCTACTCTATTAACAAATTTGTAAGTATACAGTACAGTATTGTTAACTTTAAGCACAATGTTGTACAGAAGCTGCTGAGAATTTAATCATCTTGCATAACTGAAACTTTATCCCCGTTAAACAGCAAATCCCCATCTCACCTTCCTCCCAGTCCCTAGCAACCACCATTTCACTTTCTACTTTTGTGAGCTTAACTGTTTTAGATACTTCACATAAGTGGATCCATGCAATATTTACACTTCTGTGATTAGCTTATTTCACTTAGCATAACGTTCTCAAGGTTCATCCATGTTGTTGCATATCACAAGATTTCCTACTTTTCATAGGCTGAAGAATATTCCATTGTATATATATACACCACATTTTCTTTATCCATTCATCCCTTTACAGATATTTAGGTTTTTCCACATCTTGGATATTATGATTAATGCTGCAGTCAACATGGGGGTGCAGATATCTTTTTGAGATCCTGACTTCAATTCTTTTGAATAAATGCCCAGAAGTGAGATAGACAGAACTTATGATATTATATTTTTAAATTTTTGAGGAACCAGCATACTGTTTTCCATAGTGACTGTACCATTTTACATTTCCACCAACAGTGTATGAGTGTTTCCTTTTCTTTCCATCCTGGCCATCATTTAATTTTTGTCCTTTTGGTAATAGCCATTCTAACTGGGGAGAGATGGTATCTCATTGTGGTTTTGATTTGCATTTCCCTGATGATTAGTGATGCTGAACACTTCTTTACATACCTGTTTGCCATTTGTATGTTTTCTTTGGAGAAATGTCTACTCATGTCCTTTGCCCAATTTTTAATCAGCTTATTGGTTTTTTGACTGAGTTGTAGGAGCTTCTTATATATTTTGAATATTAATCCTTTATCAGGTATATGGTTTGCAAATATTTTCTCCCATTTCATAGGTTGCCTTTTCATTTTGTTAATTATTTCCATGACTGTGAAGAGGATTTTCATGCTAAAAAGTATTCTAAAAGTAATCTCACCTTTTAGTTTGATATAATCTCACTTGTTGCTTTTGTTGCTTGTGCTTTTGGTGTTATATCCAAGAAATCATTGCCAAGGCCAATGTAAAGAAGATTTTCCCAATGTTTTCTTGTAGGAGTTTTATGGTGTCAGATCTTATGTTTAAGTCTTTAATCTATTGAACTGATTTTTGTGTATGGTGCAAGATAGTGTTCCAATTTTATTCTTTGGTGCGTGGATTTTCAAATTTCTCAACACCATTCACTGAATAGATTAAATTCCTTTCACCAATGTATATCCTTGGCATGCTTTTCAAAAATTAGTATACTGTACATGTATAGGTTTATTTTTTAGCTCTTTGTTCTGCTGCATTGGTGTATGTGCCAGTTTTTATGCCAGTGCCGTACCATTTTAATTACTGTATAGTTTTATTTAATAATATATTTTGGAATCAAGACTCATGATGCTGCCAGTTTTGCTATTTTTAAAGATTGTTTTGGCTATTGATTATTTGGGGTCTTTTGTGGTATCACATAAATTTTAGAATTGTTTTTTTCTACTTCTATAAAAAGTGACATTGGGATTTTTTTGGGAATTGCAGAGATTGCTTTGGGTAACATGGACATTTCAAAAATATTGTCTTTTAATCCATGAACACAGGATATTTTTCCATTTGTTTGTGTCTTTAATATCTTTCGTCAATGTTTTGTAGTTTTCAGTTTGCAAGTCTTCCACTTCCTTAGTTAAATTTACTCCTAAGTACTTTTATTCTTTTTGGTGCTATTGTAAATGGGATTGTTTTCCTAGTTTTCATTACAGATAGTTCATTATTAATGACTGGAAAAATGACTGACTCTCTATGTTGATTTTGTATCCTCCAAATTTACTAAATTTGTTTATTAGATCTAACAGGCTTTTTTTTTTTTTTCCAGTCTTCAGGGTTTTCTATATATAAGATCATGTCATCTGCAAACAGAGATAATTTTACTTCTTCCTCTCTGATTTGGATGCCCCTTATTTCTTTCTCTTGCATGACTACTCTGGCTAGGATTTCCAGTACTATATAGAATAGAAGTGGTGAGAGTGGGCATCTTTGTCTTCATCTTGATCTTAGAGGAAAAGCTTCCAGTTTTCACCAATGAGTATGATGTTAGCTGTGGGCTTTTCATATATGGCCTTTATTGTGTTGTGGTAATGGTGCCAAGAATATACAATGGGGAAAGGTTCATCTCTTCAATAAATGGTTGGGAAAACCAGATAGCTGCATGCAAAAGAATCAACTCAAAATGGATTAAACCCTTAAATATAAGACCTGAAGCTATAAAACTCCTAGAGATCTTTTGTTTCCTAGAGGAAAGCTTCATGACATTGGTCTTGACAATGATTTCATGGATACGACACCAACAGCACAGGCAAGAAAACCAAAAAGAAAGTGTGATTACATCAAACTGCATAGCAAAGTAAACAACCAATACAGTGAAAGGTAACCAAAACAATGGGTGAAAATATTTATAAACAATATATTTATTTAGGGAGTAATTCCCAAAATTTATAAGGAACTTCTAGAACTCAATAGTAAATTCCCTAATAACCTGATTTAAAAGTAAGCTAAGGATTTGAGTAGAAATTTTTCTCCACACATACAACAAGACAAACAGGTAGGTGCAAAGGTACTCCATGTCACTAATTGTCTGGGAAATGCAAATCAAAAGCAAAATGAGATACCACCTAATGCCTGTTAGGATGGCTACTATCAAAATCAAAAACAAAACCAGAAGACAGCCAGTGTTATAAAAAATGTGGAGAAATTGGAACCCTGTACACTGTTAGCAGGAATGAAAATAACGCAGCTACTATGGAAAATAGTATGGGGGTTCTACGAAAAATTAAATATAGAACTCGTATATAATCCAGTAGCCCCACTTCTGAATATTTGTCCAAAATATTTGGATTCAGGATCTTGAAGAGATATTACGATGCCCTTGTTTTTGTAGCAGTAGTCACAATATTCAAAAGGTGGAAACAAACTAAATGTTCATCAACAGACGAATGGATGAAGAAATTGTATGTACATACAATAGAATATTATTCAGCCTTAAAAAGAAGGAAATTTTGCAATATGTGCCAATATGGATGAACCTTGAGAACATTATGCTTAATGAAAAAAGCCACTTACAGAAAGACAAATACTGCATGATTCCAATTATAGGAGGTATCTAAAATAGTCAAACTAATAAAATTAAAGAATAGAATGGTGGTTTTCAGGGACTAGGTGGAGAGAAAAATGGGGAATTACTACTTAATGGGTATAACATTTCAGTTATGCAAGATAAATAAGTTCTAGAGACCTACTGTACAATGTTGTGCTTATAGATAACAATACCATATTTTACACTTAAAAATCTGTTAAGAGAGCAAATAACATGTTAAGGGTTCTCACTATAATAAAAAAGTCTGTGAAGGAAAATACATATATGAGAAAAAATAGAAGCAATGTTACAACTTATCAGATCACCCAGAACAAATATTATATAACTTTTAAAATTTGCCATTCACATTTGTTTATAACATCTTTACTATTTCAAGATAAAGTGGTAACAAACTGTGGGTGGGGAAGGATATTTTGAAATAGTTTTTGATGCATTTCCCTTACTGGTAAGGTAGATTATTTCTCTCCAATCATTTAGCCATTAAGGTTAATCTATATTTATTTATTTCCTCAGGAAAAACAGAGTGTATATATTAGTATAACAAAGATCTTAATACTTGTTTTTTAGTCTATAATAAAATAAGATTCTAGAGAAGAATCATGATTTTGTGAGTGAAAAAATGATTTTTTTAAAAATTACAAGATCTCCTTTTTATAAGGTTCAAACTTTGGTAATTAAAAACATGTAGTTTTTCTATATTTTCAATGTAGAAAAGGTTGGGGGATGTGATGAAAAATAACTTTCCATGAGACTTGAAAAGAAAGGAGAAAGTGTTTCCCATGGAGGGGGAGGGGTTAGCATTGTGAATGTGAGATTTGAGCTTCATGACCATTCTCTTTAAGCCTTATATTATCTTAGAACAGAATAAGTTTTCACTTTTCCAGATGCTCTATCTTTTAGAAGATCCATAATGGCACCATATAGAACATGGCACCTGTGCAGGTGAGTAGAAATGGTTGAGGAAGATGTGTAAGTTTAAGGGAATAAAATCATGTAATGGGAAATTCAGCCTTTGGGATACAGATGTTCTCATGACCTTAATGAGATGTCACAGAAGTGCTGAGAGAATTGGGATTTGGATGAGTAAACTGCAAAAAATTAAGAACTCAAAATCAGAGGTGAGGCAAAAGCTATGGAAATCAACTCTAGGCCTAAAATAACCAGGTGGTATAGTCAAATATATGTGGGCACAAGCATCTGATATTCTGGAATGAGTGTAGACTGGATCTGCCATATCACATTGGAAGGTAAGGAAGATCATAAGAGTAGCATGAGTAGGAGAGATTCTTCTCTTTACTTCCCCATGTATATACATCAACTTGGAGAGGAAGAAAGACTTCCTTTGAGAAAAGATAAACAGTTGATAATATATTTGAATTTTTAGTTAACTAAACATTTGTGCCCACAAGTCAAACTCAAATTAGATTTAATTTTAAACTACAATATACCCAGTTACACTTTATAAACTAATTTTATTTTTTTCCACCTGCAGAAGCAACTGCTTAGAATAAGAGACATAAGGTAAAATAACAAGAAAACCTACATATAAGAGCCAAAACTATAAAACTACTAGAAGAGAATACATAAGTAAATGTTTATGATTTTGGATTAGGCAATGATTTTTTTTAGATACAGCATGAAAAACACATGCAGCTAAGGAAAAAAGAGGTGAATTGGAGTTCATCAGAATTAGAAATGTTTGTGCTTCAAAGATACACTCAGGAAAGTGAAGACATAGAGTAAGAAATGGGAAAATATTTGCACATCATATGTTTCACAAGGGACTTGTTAAAAATGTTTACTACTCAGTGATAAAAAGATAACCCAATTTAAAAACTGGCAAAAAATTTGAATAGACAGCTCTCTAAAGAAAATAGGCAAATGGCCAATAAACACATGAAAAGGTCCTCAGCATCACTAGTCATTAAGGAAATGCAAATCAAAATCACAGTGAAATATCATTTTACATCTACTAGGTCAGTTAAAATTAAAAAGATACACAATAACAAGTGTTGATGAAGATGTGGAGAAATTGGAACACTCACACATTGCTGATTGGAATGCAAATTATGTACTGTTTAGAAAATAGTTTGGCCTTTCTCAAAACGCTAAACATGGAATTACCATATGATCTAGCAACTTCACTCTTTGGTTTATGCCCAAGAGAAATAAAAATATATGTCCACAGAAAACGTGTCCATGAATGCTCATAGCAGTATTATTTGTAATAGCCAAAAAATGAAAGAAAAATAACTAAATGTCCAACTGATGAATGGATAATAAAATATGCTATTTATACAATGTAATATTATTTGACAATAAAAAGAATGAAGAACTAATATGTGCTGCAACCTGAATGAATATTGAAAACATTATGCTAAGTGAAAGAAGCCAGTCACAAAAGACCACATATTATATTTAAGTGAAATGTCTAGAATAGGGAAATCCACACAGACATAAAATTGATTACCAGTTGCCTGGGGCTGGGATTGGAGGAGAAGAATGGGAATGAGACTGACTGCTAACGAGCATCAGGTTTCCTTGTGGGGTGTTAAAATGTTCTAAAATTAAATTGTGATGGTTGCACAGCCTGGTAAATATACTAATAACCACGGAACTGTACATTTTAAATCAGTGAATTGCATGGTATGTGAAATAAATATATCAATAAAGCTGTAAAAAGAAAAAGAAAACTCTCCCCTCTGCCATGATTACTATGTGTAAATTTCAACCCAACTACAGGAAGTTATGTGGAACCTTCACAATTGGACAGGACCTAAAGCCTGCTTGAACGCATGTCTTAAGGATATATCCTGCAACATAGCTTTATAAGCTATAAGCTCTGCCTCATCATTATATAGATTATTGCTCAAGAAAAACTATGGTAATAAAGTAACTCTGACAGTATTTTCCTCAAAAAGAAGTTTGCTCTTCTTGGTAATAAATGGATAATGAACCTTACAAGCCATAAGGGATTGGGGTCCCATCTTCAATCAACTTAAACTGAGCAAATGCCAGCCTTGAAGTTTGCATTCTAAAAAACTAAGTTTCACAATAGATAGAGAAATTAAGTCCCTTCCAGACAAGAAAACACTCAGGGAATTTGCCATGAGCAGACCTCCTCTGCACAAAATACTCAGAACAGCGCTATATACAGATCAGCAAAACAGATACCCACTAGTGTAAATTCACCTAAAAAACCACAAAACTCACAACTCCTATAAAACAATACAACAAGAGGTAAAACAAACCAATAAGGGTCTATCCAACAGGATGAGTAGACCAACATCCCATATATCAATGCTATCAATCAATGTGAATGGACTGAATGCTCCTCTCAAAAGACATTGGCTAGCTGAATGGATGAAAAAACACAACCCAACTATCTGCTGTCTCCAGGAAACACATCTAAACCACAAGGACACAAACAGACTCATTGTGAAAGGATGGAAAAAAATATTCTATGCAAATGGAAATCAAAAGACACCAGATGTAGCAATTCTCATTTCAGATAAAATTGACTTTAGGCCAACAAAAGGTAGAGAAAGACAAAGGGGGTCATTTATAATGGTAAAGGGAACTATCCACCAAGAAGACAAAACAATCCTAAACATATATGTGCCCAACACAGGAGCTCCCAGATACATAAAGCAAACATTATTAGAGCTAAGCAAAGAGATAAATAGTACCATCATAATTGCCAGGGACCTCAACACCCCACTGTCAGAGATTGATAAATTATCTAAGCAGAAAATAAATGAAGAAATAATAGACTTAAACCAAACTCTAAGTCAAATGGACCTAACAGACATTTACAGACCATTATATGCAAAAACTACAGAATACACATTGTTCTCAGCAGAACATAAGACATTCTCCAAGATTGATCATATCTTAGGCCACAAAACAGGTCTCAACAAATTCAAATAAATCTAAATCTTACCATGTATCTTCTCAGAATATAGCAGAATAAAACTAGAAATCAATCACAAGAGAAACACTCAAACCTACTTAAAGTCATGAAAATTAAACAACCTGTTGCTGAATGATTATTGGGTCAAGAATGAAATTAACATGGAAACAAAAAAATTCTTTGAGCAGAACAACAAATGGGACACAAGCTATCAAAATCTTTAGGACATAACAAAAGCATTCCTCAGGGGAAAATTCATAGCCTTAAATGCCTATATCAAAAAGACAGAAAGATCACAAATTAATAACCTAATATCACACCTCAAGGAACTGGAAAAGGAAGAACAAGCTAAACCCAAAGCCAGAAGAAGAAAATAGATAACAAAGGTCAGAGCATAACTAAATGAATTAGAGAACAACAACATCAACAACAACAACAAAAACCCAAAGGATTAATGAAACAAAAACTTGGTTCTTTGAAAAGACAAAGTCAACAGACCTCTTGATAGATTAACAAGAACGTAGGAGAAAGGACCCAAATAAGCTCAAACAGAAATGAAAAAGGTGACATTACAACTGATACCGCAGAGATACTAAATATCATCCATGAATACTACATAAATCTCTACATGCATAAACTACAGAATGTAGAGGACAAGTTCCTGGAAACACACAACCTCCCAAGACTCAACGAGGAAGAAATAGAACTCCTGAACAGACCAATAACAAACAGTGAGATCGAATCTGTAATAAAAAACCTCCCCCAGAAAAGAAGCCCTGCACCAGATGGATCCCTAGCTGAATTCCACCAGGCCTACCAAGAACACCTGGTACCCATAATACAGAAATTAGTCCATACTATTGAGAAGGAGGGAATCCTCCCCAACTCATTCTATGAAGCCAGTATCACCTTAATACCAAAACCAAGAAAGGACACAATAAAAAAAGAAAACTACAGACCAATATCCCTTATGAATGTAGATGTAAAAATCCTCAATATAATACTAGCAAACTAGTATTTTACCATAATACTAGCAAACTAGTAGCAAACAGCAGCACATAAAAAAAAAATCCACCAGGACCAAGTGGGCTTCATCCCAGGAATGCAAGGATGATTCAACATATGTAAATCAATAAATGTGATTCACCACATAAACAAAAGCAAAAACAAAGACCATATGACCATTTCACTAGATGCGGAAAAATGCATTTGACAAAATCCAGCACCATTTCATGATAAAACCCTCAACAAACTAGGCATAGAAGGAACATATTTTTGAGTAATAAAAGCCATATATTACAAACCCACAGCCAATATCATACTGAATGGGGAAAAGTTGAAAGCATTCACCCTAAGATCTGGAAACAAGAAAAGGTTGCCCACTGTCACCTCTCATATTGAACATAGTGCTGGAAGTCCTAGCCAGGGAAATCAGGCAAGATATGAATACTAAGGGTATCCAAATTGGGAAAGAGTATTTCAAACTATTGCTCTTAGCTGATGACATGATCTTGTATCTAGAAACACCCAAAGATTCCACCAAGAATCTCCTGGAATTGATAAATAAGTTCAGCAAAGTCTCAGGATACAAAATCAATGTATATAAATCAGTAGCATTTCTATGTACTAATAACAGTCAAGTCGAGAGTCAAATCAAAGACTCAATACTGTTCACAATAGCTACAAAGAAAATAAAATACCTAGGAATATACTTAAC
Source organism: Daubentonia madagascariensis (assembly GCA_023783475.1). Taxonomy (NCBI): domain Eukaryota; kingdom Metazoa; phylum Chordata; class Mammalia; order Primates; family Daubentoniidae; genus Daubentonia; species Daubentonia madagascariensis. The sequence goes on from JAKFHU010000166.1 coordinate 2,172,407, forward strand.
CAAGGAGGTGAAAGATCTCTACAAAGAGAACTATGAAACTCTAAGAAAAGAAATCACAGAGGATACAAACAAATGGAAAAACACAGCATGCTCAATGGAGAGGTAGAATCAACATTGTTAAAATGTCCATTCTACCCAAAGTGATTTGCAACTTCAAGGCAATCGCCATCATGTTACCTAAGTTATACTTTACAGATCTAGAAAAAATAATTCTACATTTGCTTGGAACCAGGAAAGAAAGCAAATAGCCAAAGCAATCTTCAGCAAAAAGAACAAAACTGGAGGCATCACATTACCAGATTTCAAACTATATTACAAGGCTATAGTAACCAAAACAGCATGGTACTAGTACAAAAATAGAGACATAGACCAATGGAACATAGCAGAGAACCCAGTCATAAAACCATCTACCTAAAACCAACTGATCTTTGACAAAACAGACAACAATATACACTGGGGACAAGAAGCCCTATTCAATAAATGGTGCTGGGAAAATTGGATAGCCACATGCAGAAGAATGAAATAGGACCGCTACCTCTCACCACTCACAAAAATTAATTCAAGATGGATAAAAGACTTAAATACAAGGCATGAAACAATAAGAATTCTAGAGGAAAATCTGTGGAAAACTCTTCTAGGTATTGAGCTTGGCAAAGAATTTATGAAAAAGATCCCAGTGGCAATCATGGCAACAACAAAAATTAATAAATGGGATTTTATTAGACTAAAAAGCTTCTGCACAGCCAAGGAAACAATCAACTGAGCAAATAGACAACCTACAGAATGGGAGAAAATATTCACAAGCTATACATTTGATAAAGGGCTAATAACCAGGATTTACAAAGAACAAAAGCAAATCAGCAAGAAAAAAACAAACAACCCTTTTAAAAAGTTGGAAAAAGACATGAACATGTGCTTCTTAAAAGAAGAAAGACAAATGGCCAAGAAACATATGAAAAAAATGCTCAGTGTCACTAATCATCAGGGAAATGCAAATTAAAACCACAATGAGCTATCACCTTACCTCAGTTAGAATGGCTTTTATTAAAAAGTCCAAGAACAATAGATGCTGGCATGAAGTCAGAGAGAAAAGAACCTTTATACATTGCTGGTGGGACTGCAAATTAGTACAACCTCTATGGAAAACAGTATGGAGATTCCTCAAAGAACTAAAAATAGACCTACCATTCAATCCGGAAATTCAACTACTGGGTGTTTACCCAAAGGAAAAGAAGTCAGGTTATCAAGAAGACACCTGCACTCATTGTTTATTGCAGCACAATTCACAACTGCAAAGATCTGGAATCAACCCAAGTGCCCATCAATTCACAAGTGGATTAATACAATGTGGTATATATACACCATGGAGTACTACTCACCATGGAAAAAAAAGATGAATTAATACTTTTTACCACAATCTGGATGGAACTGGAGACCACTCCCCTAAGTATCGCAACAATGGATGAACAAACACCACATGTAGTCACTATTAAATTGGAACCAATTACTGAGCACACAGGTGCACAAAGGAAACTAAAATTCAGTGGAAAACAACAAAGGGGGAGGGGGAGGAAAGGAGGGGAATAAACCAGCCTAATGGGCATTATGAACACTATTTGGGTGACGGGCACACCTGTAACCAGGACTCAAGCATTACAAAAATGATCCATGTAACCTAAAACATTTGTACCCCCTTAATATTTTGGAATTTAAAAAATGGATAATAGAGTATGCCTAACGTGGAGAAAATAGAAACAAAGATAATTTTGAAATGTTGGCAAGACATTTAAAACATTTCGACTTACAAAATTGGCTAAAGACATTCATCACTCAATTTGAAAGAAAAGATAATAATTTTATTTTATAATTATCTTGTTTAAATTACCAGGCTGCTTTTATAATGATTAAACATCTTTGCAGGTGTGTATGTGTTCAGAGAGGGGGTGGTGTGTGAAGATAATCTTTATTTCAGATCACAGACACAATTTTAATCTGGATTTTTAGAATATAAAGATTTAAATAGCACCTTTGTTAATTATTTATTTCAGGTATTTTTAGAAATCCAGACATCTACATTACTTGCAAATATTAAAATCTCTGTCAAAAGTTCTTTCTAGTAGTTTCTGCAGAATATGAGATTGCGTAGTGTTGAGGACATTATTCACTTCTACCATGAAACACTAATTAGTGGTAATGCTTCCTTCTCTGTGAAAATACCAAATAGTGCTATAATGGGCAATGTAATTTTCCTCACAAGGTTGCTAGATGCAGCAATGAATGAAAATTAATGACATCAATTTGTCAGTAAAGTTACAGTATATTTGTTGTAACTGTGAGCAACAAACTTTGCTGATGCTGACAGTTCAAACACCATTACTACATACTTTGTAGTGTGTTTTGGAGAAAAAAAATAGAACACTGAAAACTGCTGTAACAGAGATTTCAAATATATATAATACATCCATTAGATTTTGTAACAATGTTTTTAATAGTCACCAAAATAAGTAAGAAGAGACTGAGATATTTTCATATCAGATGTCATTTCAAAGTTAATATTTGTTTTCTTATTTAAAAATAGGCCAGGGTAGTAATTAGATGCTTATTATGCCAATTTCAAATTACTTTTCAAGTAAAAATTCCATTCAATAAAATCAGAGTATTAAGAGGAGCGAAGAAAAAAAACATATTTTATGATAGGCTATATCAAAAATATGTTTTATTATCCATGCTCTTAATAGCCTAGCTGCAAGGAAAGCAAGATGGCACTGTCCTTCAGGTTCACATGGATAATTTCTTTGTGTGCTTTACAGCCATAGTTTTCCAAAGGGACTTTATGTGATGGGGGAGGTGCAGTTATTAAATGATGCTATGGGGAAAGTACGGGAGTGTTGTTACTTTAGTTTCTATATTTAGAAGTTATTTGTTAATATATTTTTATGATGGGATTCAGGCTGAAAGGCAGTATAGGGAAGAGTCTACAATTTGCTAACCTCACTACAGATAGCGTCTGACTGTTTAGATATGGGGTGTGTGCAGAGCATTCAGGTTTATTTTTAGGGGTTGCTTCAGGATGGATCCGCAGCAGGATAAATTCATAGACAAACCAAAACAAAACACTTTTCAGTGTCTCTTATATTCACACCCTTTTCAAAATATCAGGTGTTAAACAAATATTGATGTACTTATTTAAATATCTAAACTTCATTTAGCACATTTAAATAAATTCTACAGCTATAATTTTGACAATGAGATTTCTGGAGAAACTAACTTATTAACAGCAAATAAGTGATTCTAGCTATACAACTTGTTCTACTCAAAAACCATTCAAGGGATTATGGAGCCATCTTTTTCAATACTTACTGTTTTGAAGCAAATCTCCATTACACAGTGATCACGGTAGATATCATGCAGATCAAATCTTTAAGAATGTATAGTGAACAGGAGGTAACTGTCTCCTGTATCCGTTGCTTAGGGTTCAGCCGCTGACAGGTAAGTTTTCCAAAATGCTGCCATTCTTCAGCAGGATTCTTAATGCAAATTTATCAGACTCAATCTTCAGTTGTAAATCAACAGAATGCCTTAAAGGAAATATTAAATTCATTACCCACACAAATCTTTTCTTTGAAAACAACCAAGCAAGGAAAACAGCATAGAAATGTATATAAACATTTTCAATTTAAGAGGTGAAACTTGAGGCTGATAATGCTATAACTGAGAATACAGTTAATGATTCAGTTCAATAAACCTTCCCTGTGACAGCACATACAATATTTTGCCCAAGGCCTAGCATATGTGCTGAGTGAAAGAAAGTGTGCACAACTATAATTAGTGTATGAGCCAATCAGCTTTGTGGTTGCATTGGGTAGCATGGAAAAAGTGTTGCTCGATTGTCAAAACAGAATGCAATGTAATGTGGTTACTTGTTCTTCCGCATGAGAAACAGTATTCCCGGCAATGATTTTTGTACTATTTTGAAAATTGCTGAGTGATAAGATGATAGTCAAAGGAAAGCAACTAGTTATGCATATTTTGGACTGATATGCTTTTTAGCAATGTAGACTCTGATGTTACACAAATAATGAGCTACTCAAATCCCCTGACACATTCCCCGCAAGGCATTCCAAACATTGTCTATTTCACCGCCTTAAATTAGCAGTGTTCTATGGCTTTCTGTTTTAGGTCTTTTACTGGTAGCTCACTTAGCTGTCACTCAGTCCACTACATAGTGTTCATGGTAGGTATCATGCAGATCAAATATCCGTGTCTTTACATGACAACAATTAAGTGAGAAAGATGCATATGATGTGAGCAATAAACTGTTCTGAATGTGTTAAAGTAATGCAACCAAATGTTTCAGTTGTTCAGGGTAATGTTAAAACATAGTAACATGTGACCATATTTATTCTGTAAAACATAAGTGCACTAATGGTTTAAACTAAAAGAATTTAGAAAAAGAAAGAAAAGATGAAAAGGAGTCACTGCTACCCAGATTCTTAAAGCTGCCATGGTTTCTGTCCTTCCCAAGGCCTTCTTTTCCTCCAAGTCTCTGAACTATCTCCATATACTTTAAAATAATTATTTATTCCCCCCCATAATTTTAGTGTTTCTGCTGCTGTTGCTTGCAGTTGAATAAATCTATCTGATATGTACAATTTTTCAAACCTCAATGAAATAAATCCCATATTCATTGGTGTAAGATCCCCTGGACTTCAAACAGGGAAATGGAGATGATCAATTTAATCAGATTCTTTGAATATCTTTGCTACTCTCCTGACAAAAGAGAATCAGAAACTTTGCCACCCTGATATGAAGAATAATTGGATTAAATAATAGCTCTAGGCATGTGCCTTCCCATAAGCACATAGATAAAATCCTGATAAAAAGGTAGGATCTGGCACTAGGAATACGTTTTCTTTCCGATACCCCTATATGCACTCTTCCCTAAGTACAGGTTGAATGTCCCTAATCCAAAAATCCAAAATCCAAAACTTTTTGAGCACCAGCATGATACCACAAGTGGAAAATTTCACACCTGACCTCATGTGATGGGTCACAGTCAAAGCTCAGGCAAAACTTTGTTTCATGAGCAAAATTATTGAAAATATTATGTCAAATGACCTTCAGTCTATGTGTATAGGTATATATGAAACATAAATGAATTTCATGTTTGGACTTAAGTCTGATTCCCAAGATATCTCATTACATATATGCAAATACTCAAAAATCTGAAAAAATTAAAAATCTGAACCACTTCTGATCCCAAGCATTTTGGATAAATGATACTCAACCTCTACTGTCTTATATTTGCTTGGCTTTAAAATTCACAATTGTTTTATATTTAGTTCTTGCTATGGCTTCAAAAGAAAATACAACTTCTTGTTTACAAAATATTTTTTTTAATTTGTAATTGTCTTTTTCTTTTCTTTTTTTTTTTTAGACAGAGTCTTGCTCTGTCACCCATGCTGGAGTGCAGTGGCATCATCATAGCTCACTGCAGCCTCCAACTCCTGTGCTCAAGTGATCCTCCTGCCTCAGCCTCCTGAGTAGCTGGGACTACAGGTGTGCATCACCACGTCCAGCTAATTTATCTATTTTTTGTAGAGAAGAGGTCTCACTATGTTGCCCAGGCTGGTCTTGAATTCCTGGCCTCAAGTTATCCTCCCACCTTGGCCTCCCGGAGTGCTAGGATTACAGGCATAAGCCACCATGCCCGGCCTGTAATTTTATTTTTGTCAATTTAAAATTAAAATGAATTCCTCATGTTCAATTATGTGCCAGGTATTATACAAGATTCTTGATTTTCCATTTCTGACTCTTGTCTCTTCTTCTCAGTACTCAGAAGATTAGCCTTATCATCCAGCTACGGGAACTCTGGATTTTAAATGTTTTCCAATACATATTGCCTAGTGCAATATGTTGTTTGAATATATACATAAAAACTTCACATCTAAATGCTTACATACCCATTGAAAAGTTTAGGAAAAAAAATAATGTGAACAAGTTCTGTCGTAAAGCAAAAGTTGATGCTGTAATTTGTCCCTTTTGTAAATCCAGACTGTCCTCTTTTAGTTTATTTACATTGAAGATTATCTGTAGTCAGGGTTTCACATGCTTATTGAGTACCTGCCATGTTCAGGGTGCTGTTAGACAATCTGGGATTAGTATTAAAACCTGTAAAGATCTCGGCTCTCATAGATTTACACTCTAGCAGAGGATGGTTTCCATTGATCAAGCATATCTGCTGTGGACTTCACATGAATGAGGAGGAAACTTGTATGAAATCAATGATTTTTCAGTGCTTACCTATTATAACAGCTAGTATGACACAATATAATCACTAATTTGCAAACATCAACATAATCTATGACCTTTGCCTTTCATTGTGCTCACCTGGCAAAACTTCAACCCTAGCTAAATTTACCTCCACCAACTCTCTGCCAATCTACAAGACAGCACTTGAAAGTGAGTGGAGAAAAATACACAACCATGATGTCCGGCCTTGCTTTTATATTGATGTGCGTTCACATAAAGTAGGAAATTAGAGATGCCCAACAATTCTACGATATTTTCTAGTTAATCCACTCTTCCACTATCCTACATGGTGACTATTTCACATCTCTTTCTCCCTTTTCATTTTCCACTGATGGCCTTCCCATTTCTCTAAGAAAACACAAGCATTTAGAAAATAATAAAATTCCACATTCCTCCACCATCAGATATACCAACCTTCCTATGTCTCTACCTATACACTCTGCCTTTCTTCCCGTCGGATGAATGAACCATTGATGTTTCTACCTTAAACCAACTACTACTCTTATTCTGTAGATTGCAACCCCCTTTACTTACAAATACAACATGGCTCCTACAGTTGTTCATTTTCTCTGCAGATTCATCAGTTTTTCTTTCTTTTCTATTGAATAATTTCCATCAGCATATCAATAGGTTATAATTTTTGTCATCATTAAAAAACACTCCCTTGACCCCACATCCCCTTCTAGCTGGCTGCCACATTTCTCTGCTTCCCTTACAGCAAAACTCCTAGAAAGAGTTGTCTATATGTGCTGTCTTTATTTTTCTTGAATATTCTCATTGACTTCATTCCCATCAGGCTTTTGTGCCTTCCATTTCTCTGAAACTACTGCCCTCACAGTCACTAACGACTTCCATGTTGCCTAATCCAATAGTCACTTTTTGGTCTTCATCTTATCCATCTTTTCAGCTGCATTAGACCAGGTTAATCCGTTTCTTCTTGAAATATTTGTCTCCTTTGCCCTCATGAACATTTTCAGTTATCTTTCTACTTTACTGGTTGGTCATTCTTTCTTATCTTTCTGACACCTAAATAATGTAGTGCCCTAGGGCTGAGACGTTAGGCCTTCTCCTTTCTCTGTTTACATTCACTTCCTATGTTATTTCATCCAACATATTACCTTAAATACTATATATTTTAATGACACATACATTTTTGTCTTCAGCCCTATCTATCCCCTGACATCCAGACTTTCATTCAACTATTGATTTGATATTTCTACCTGAAATGTCCACTAGACATCTCGAAGTTGACACGTGTCCAAATGAACTCTTGAGTTCTGCCCTCTAAAACTGTCCTCTTGATTACTTAACCCTTCTCAGTAAATGGTAACTCCCCTCTACCATTGCCCAGGCTAAACCTTGCAGCTGCCTGTAATTTCTCTCTTTTTGTAAATCCCTCTCTGTGATCTGGTCCTCATCTCCACTACTTCTCTGACCTCATTTCTATTCCTGAAATACACCAAGCATGCTGCTACCTTAGAGCTCTTACATTTTATTGCCATTTTCCCACAGATGGCTTTCCTTCTCACTCCATTCAGTTCTCTACACACCTCTCACCTACTCAGAGATGCATTTCCTGGCCTTCCTATATAAAATATCTTTGCTTTCTTCTTAACATCCATCACCACTTGGCACATTATGTATTTCCTTATTACCTACCTTCCTCTAATAAAAGGTAAACTCCATGTGGGCACAGATTTCACAAGCTTTATTCACTGCTGTGTTATTAATACTTGGGAAATGGTAGATATTAAATAAATGTCTTCTAAATGAATGAGTGAATGAATAAATGAATAAGCAATAGAAAAATATGACAGTATTTGGAAAATAGTGAGCATAGGAAACATAATAAGAGAGGATGGAAGAGCAGGAAGGGGCCAGATTTATATATTCCTTTTTACACCACCATAAGGACTTTGGATTTTTTTTGTAAGTGTAATACTAACTACTTACTATTTGCAGAGATTGTACTAGGAATGAGTGAGTGTGTGTGTGTTTGTGTGTGTGTGTATGTATTGGAAGGGTTGCAAAGAGGAGTAAATCATGTTTTTCCCTTCAAAAATCTCACAGTATGAAAGGGTAAACTGATTTGTAAAGTAAACGATAACTAATAGTTTCTTGAAGGAACAAAGCAAACTGGAAGAACAAAGGAGTTCTTTTCACATGGTTATTACGTTGATAAATGGAGAGTATACATGTGAAAAAATTTTATAAGTTGTTTTGATAGTGCTTAGAGTATTTGGTTCTTTCAGACACACATATGCCCTATAAAATTATTTAATAAATAGTAAATGCTGAATAAATATCTTTAGAATAAATGAATGAGTGAATGTTATTATTTTCTAAATACAAAATATTTAGAACAATAATGTTCAAGAATTAAGTAGAAGTGAAAAAATAGCCAGTATGCTACATCATAATATGCATTTCATCTGTCCCATAAACTTTTTCGTCAAGACATTTTTGCTTAAATCCTCACTTCATAAGGACACTCAGTTAGGACCAGTGACTACGACTACCGAAAACCACTCCAGGCTGCCCAAAATGATTGAAGTGGAAGATGTTTTAATATGAATTTACTTGAGTTGGGTAATGGTAATTATGTTTTTGCTTTATATTTTCTTTAATCGATTTTTATTAAGGTAAGCATAATTTTTAAAATATACAATTACAATTCCCATTTCATAAGTACAGTAGTTCAATATATCATCAATATATAGGCATTTTGAAAGTATTTCTTCCTTTTATAATATGTGGCTATTCCTTCCTTGGCTTCTAGCACCATAGTACTTTCTCAATTTCTGAAAACTCCATTTATTCACTTTATTCTTCATTATCAAACAACTATTTATTGAATATCTACTGTATGTAAGGTATAATGTTAGGTGTTGGAAGATACAAAACTGAATATCATAGGAGGCTGTACAGTGAAGTAGTTAAGGGCACGGACAGTGGCAACAGACTGCCTGGGCCCTCATGCCAACTCTAGCATTCACTAACTGTATGATATTGGTTAAGCTACTTAATGTTTCTATAAATCAGTTTCCTCACAGGTGAAATGGGAGTAATAACAGTGTGTACCTGATATATTTGTCATGAAAAACAAATTAATTATTAATAGTATATGTGAAGTATTTAGAACAGAACATGGCATATGGAAAGTGCTCAATAAATGATGTTACCAATAACAAAATGTTCTGCCAGTGTTGCTCAGAATTTAACTGAGAAATCAGACACAAGGAAATTAGTATGATACACATGCTATAACAGAGCTATGTAGTGGACACTTATTGCTTTTAATCATTAATTCATCTTCTTTTGGCAGTTTCTGAAATATGAAATGCACATTTTTTTCCCGGTTGATTTCATCTAGTTTCATGGCTTCAATTATTGACTTTTTGCGTATATATTTCAACTTGTGCCATGAGGAATTATTGCAATTTTCCTGAGGGAAAGGCCTTGTTTCTTATGCCTGTTGTAACTTTCACAGTACAATAAATACTGGGTCTCAGTATGTACTTGCTGAGTTGATCTTATATCATTTGACTGAAAACGGATCGTCTAAGAATAAGAATATACTTGTGTAGATAAAAGTGCTTTGAATCATACACAGCAACAAGTACATTTTCAGTGCTAAGCACTCCAAATCTATCTTTATATGATTGTTACATATTGACTAAATTCTTTATCTTGCCTACTCCAATAGTTGTTATCCCAGTTGCATAGGATGCTAACTAATGTTTCTTTTTACAGTACTTTAAATATTTATATGTTCACATATATTATATATAGTATATTTTATTACATAGTTTAACACATACATATATGTAGCTGAACTGCCTTATAAACTTAAGTTTTTCAGAGAAGCTCCATACACCAACTTTATTTTAATAAGAATAATACTCTCATAGTGGTCTAAAACATGAAAAACATACAAGCAAAATCAGAGAGAAAAGCCCAGCCATCTGTGTATTCAGATATATGTGTACTGATATATGTGCATTCATCTCAGCATCATTTTTAATATGCAACCTCTTTCTCCATTTATAAAAAGAGCCATATTCTCTTCAATCTGTATAGAGAGTTATTTAGGGACCACTGAGTTAGTCATAACTGAATAAATAAGGTTTATATGAAATGATCTTATGAAGTAGTACAGGGTCAGACCACTTTAGCAAGCTGGAAACATTCATCTCCATAACCTTGAAGTATTTAGTGCGTGAAGTAAGCATTATTATTGAATATCATATTCAGAGAAAGGAACTAATAAGCCATAATAACTGACAGAACTTTAGTCAGTTCATTCCTTAGAATGCAAACTCCGTGAGGACCTTGTTTTACTTATCCTTAATGACCTACAAAGTGCCTGTCATGTCTATTGAATAAAGGAATAAATGACTGACTTCGGTTTTTCCATTTACCAGGCCATAATTACCTAATCACTCTAGAACAATGTATGATAAAGAATAGTCCAATACAATTTGCATCAGAATGACCTCAATATTTTCTAAAAAATGTACTCTTGCAGGCTTTACTTTACTACTGAATCAAGAGGAGGTATTTCCCAAGACTTTGCATTTTAAAAACAATCTTCTAGGTGATTTTTATGTAGTTCTGCAGGAGATTTGTAAACCATGACTGACCAGAAGATTTATTCCTAAAAAAATTGCAGGCAACAAGGAGAAATGTTTAACTTTCTTGTTAGTTTGTTTGTTCATTTTGTGACATTTGGGTAGAATTTGGGGATTGAATGCTCATTCTTTTCTGGCATAAAATAAAGAGCAGTGGAGGCACACACATGCACATACACAATTATTGCCCTCAGCCAAATGCAAATCAACTAGAAAAAAGAAAAAAAATAAAGATTGATTACACCCATTTAACACTTGACATTTTAATCAGAGTTGTTGGCAGTGCAGCATTCTTGAGTATCCATACTAACTTGCTGCAAAATCCTGGATACCTCTGATTTGCTGAGCACAGTATTTTCTCTTTTGTAGAGCTACATGTATGTGTTTTGCAAATGCCTTCTAAAATCAGTATGTTTATTCATAAAACAGTGTTGGCATTATCTATAACTTACTAAGCCATGTGGGTTCTTATTGTGACCTCAGTGGTGTTTTTAGCACTTGGGTTGAAGTTATCATGAGTGTCTTAATATTTGCTGTACTTTGAATGTGTCCCTCAAAGTTAATGTGTTGGAAACTTAATCCCCAATGCAACAGTGTTGGGAGGTGGAGCCTAATACTATGTAATTACATCATGAGGGTTCTGTCATTGTGGGAGTGGGTTTGTTATAAAAACAAGCTCACTTTCCTCTCACTTTCTCTTTCTCACCTTTCTTGCCCTTCCACCTTTCACCATGGGATTACACAGCACAAAGACCCTCTTCAGATGCTGGCACCATGCTTGTGGACGCCCCAGGCTCCAGAACCATGAGAAATAAATTTATGTTTGTTATAAATTATCCACTGTGTGGTATTCTGTTATTGTAGCACAAAATGGTCTAGAAGAGAAAATTGGTACCAAGAAGTGGGGCTGTTGTTGAAACAAATACCTGAAAATGTAGAAGTGGCTTTGGAACTGAGTAATGGGTACAGGCTAGAAGTATTTGGAGACGCAGGCTGGAAAAAACCTAGATTGCCATAAATGGAGCATTAAAGGCAATTCTTATGAGGGCTCAGAAGAAGACAAGAAATGTTGGGATATCTGGAGCTTCTCAGAAATTACTTAAGTGGTTGTGATAAAAATGTTGGTAGAAATGTATGTTAAAGGTCATTCTGATGAGGTCTCAGAAAGAACTGAGGAACAAATGGAAGAAACTGAAGTAAAGACCATGTTATATAGTTATATAGTTTCAACACCTTGGTGAAATTGTGTCTACGTCTTGGGACTTTGTGGAAGGCAGAATCTATGAGCAATTAACTGGAATATCTGGCAGAAGAAATATCTAGACAGCAAAGCATCTAAGGTGCTGCATGTCTTCTTTTGCCTTCTTACAGTAAAATGAGAGAAGAGAGAAGTAATTTAAAGACAGAATTTATAATTAAAAAGGAACTAGAACAGAAAGATTTGGAAAACTCTCAACCTGGCCATGTAAAGAATAAAAAGGGGTGTTTGGGAGCCAATACTAAGGATGCGGCCAAGTGACTGTTTGCTAAAGAGATTACCATGAATAGATGGAAGCCAGGTTCTATTCATCAAGATAATGAGAAAATGACCCTGAAGGCATTTCAGTGATCCAGTCAAGTAAGGAACTTGAGTGAAAGGTTTTCAGAGGTGCCCATGAAACCTCAGCATTCACTGCCCTGAGCTGCACTGGGACTCTGCTCTCCAAATTCTGGCACAACAACCTTCAGCCACCCTAGCCACAATCAATCAGGCTCAGGTGTACCTTGACCCATCTCTCCAGAAGGTACAAGCCATAAGCCTTTGTGACATCCTTGTTGTGCTAATTCTGCAGGCATGCCAAATGCAAGAGATGTGTGGCTATGGCAGTCTTCACCTAAATTTCAAAGGATGTTGAGGACAGCCTGGGGGCCCAGGCAGAGATTTGTCACAGGGGCAGAGCCACCACAGTATGTCCGAACTAGGGCAATACCTAGTGGAGCCATGGGTGCAAGACAGCCCCCAAGACCCCAGAACTGTATGGCCACCAGTATGCAACTCCAGTCTGGAAAGCTTTAGGCATGAGACTCCAACCTACGAGAGCTGGTGGGTGGAATGAGCCCAGCAAAGCCATAGGGGTAGAGTTTCCGCAGGCTTTGAGGGCCTGATCCCCAACCCATTGTGCCCGGGATGCAGAACATGGTGCAAAGGAAATTATTTTCCAGGTTTAAGACATAAAGTTGCTTTCCTTATGAGTTTTGGACTTACTTGGGGCTTGTTACTCCTTTCTTCTTTCATGTTTCTCCCTTTAGGAATAGAAATGTCTATCCTATGCCTGTCCTACCGTTGTATTTTGGAAGTGGATAACTTGTTTAATTTCACAGGCATATATCTGGAGAGAAATTTGCCTCAGGATGAATTGTGCCTTGAGTCTTACCCATAACTGATTTAGATAAGACTCTGGACTTCAGACTTTTGAGTTGATGCTGGAATGAATTAAGAATTTTGGGACTATTGAGATGGAATGAATGTATTTTGCATGTAAGAAGTACATGAATTTTGATGGCCAAGGACAGAACAGAATGTTATGGTTTTAATGTGTTCCTCAAAGTTCATGTGTTGGGAATTTAATCCCTAATGCAACACTGTTGGGAGGTGGGGCCTAATAAGATGTGATGAGGTCATGAGGTCATTGATTGCTATACTCTCAGCAGTAAGAGACAATGAGAGAAATATATGGAGGTAATGTGAGAGGGGTTCTGGAGAGGATGAGAAAGAAAAAGAGAAAAGAGGAGCAAGAGAGAAAGAAATGGTGGACAAAGAGGGAAGGAGAGACAGAAGGAGAGAGGGAAAAAAGAGAGAGAGAGAGAAACACTAAGATCTAGAGCTCTACCTTTTATCCCTGGATATCTCAGTTATGTAAGATGATATATTCCTCTTTTAAAATTAAACTAGTTTCTGTCATTTGTAACAGAAATTGTACTAACTTCTAGGAAAAGCATTAGGGTTCAATGATTTAGGTGAACATCTATCTCATTAAAAGATCTGCCCATTGTGTTCTACACTGTAATCCTAAAGAAGAACTAGACAAATCCTTATTCAATATTTGATCTAAAAATAAAAGTAAACTGTTTCCAGAACACATTATTATTCTTACCCCCAGATAATCCATTGCCTGTTATTTATTATAGAATGTCTAAAGATATATCCCATTGCTGAATACCTGTGAAAACACAGTCAATCTCCATCTCAAAGCTGTTTTCCTTTTAAGGAGAGAAAAAGTCAGACAATCATAAAATTTCAGGACTACAAGGGACTTTTAAAATCATCTAGTTAAGCATTTTCAAAAATACTTGATATATTCACATGTCTTCTTGAAGAAAAGATATGGGTCTTTTTAGGGTCAATGATAAATATAGGTTAAACAAATTTGATCAATTTTTGATGAATCATAGGAATTTACAAAGCTCATAATATGCTAACTTGCATTGTTAATATCTAAGAAAAAGATAATGGCAAACATGTTTACAAAAATTATTTCATTATGCAAAATTTGTATTAAAACATAGGACTCCTGACTTTAATACATTAGTTTTTTACTTTTTCCTTTATAAGGTGGGTAGTAACTTATCCTTAACATTACAAAATACTTTATTTTCATGAGTATTAACAAATGAAGATGGAAATGAATACTACATATCTGTTATATAGAATGAAAGATGTATATTTCTGCTGATATTGAAAGATCTTGTCATGAATGATGGTAGTCACCTGTCAGGAAAAAGGCTTGGGATGAATTCTGGATCATCATGTGTGATTGCTTATTGAAAAGGGTTAAAAGGGTGCCTTAGTCAATTTATGTTGCTATAAAGGAATACCAGAGGCTGCATAATTTATAAAGAATAAAGATTTGCTTGGCTACAATACTGAAATTTGGAAACATTCAAGTTTGGCAAGGGCCACAGGCTGCATTCATTCATGGTGAATTATGCTGCTTCCAAGCATAAGGAAAAATACAGAAGATGAAGAGGAGCTGGCATGTGCAGAGATCACAAAGCAAGACAAGAAGCAAGGGAGAGGGGAAGGTGCTATGCTCTTTTTCACAACCAGCAGTCATGGGAACTAACAGAGAGAACTCATTCATTACTGTGAGGATGGCACCAAGCCATTCATGAGGGATCAGTCCCTATGACTCAAACACCTTCCCTTAAGCCCCAACTCCAACATTGGGGATAAAATTCTAACATGAGGTTTGAGGGGAAAAACATCCAAACTGTAGCAATAGGAAACTTATATACCAAGGATGCAGAAAGAGAAAGCACAGGTCTCGAATCCTCCCATATCCTGCAATGATGCATACCAGGATCAGATGCTTTTGGACATAATGCAGGTCTGTATTCTAGAAAAGGAATTTTGCCACTCTCTTGTTCTCCCCTTATAAGATAACAAGTCTGTCTAATGAGGGAACAAATAGGCTGCTTGGCATTATGCTGTCTGAATTCGAGGCTTAGATTTTATTGGAGTTGTCTGAGGAGTCAACTACAAATCACCTTAGGACTGAAAGAGCCTGTGGGAGATTAGGTTCAAGAATGGCCCTTACATTCAGACATGAGAAACCACTGGTGCCATGGAATATGCAATTGGGTATAGCCCCTTTATTTGGGAGAAGGTCTTCCATCCCAAGGGTAATGTCAGCTTTCTAATTGTGCTGTTAAGCCAGAGAAAGTTTTCAAGTTCATTCATGACATTCTGCTTATCACATCACAAATTTACAAAATATATTTTAGGGGAAAAAAAAAAGAAAGGTGTAGGACAGTTTATATAGTATGAAAACATTTGACTAATTTACAGGGTTTTATTTCTCTAAAAGCAATCTCTATCTATCTATCTATCTACACTTGTAAGTCTAAAGAGTGATAGAGTTGGATTGGGAATATAGGAGGGATTTTTTTTTACTTTTATAATTTCTATGCTGCTTGAAATTTTTGAACAATGAATATATATTGCTTACATTGAAATAAATACTTAAAATGAAATTATTTTCTCAAATATCACATATCCCATAGTTGTATGTTTTCTTTTCATTAACTTCAATCTTGATAAAATAGGAATAAAGGAACATATTTAAACTCCTATGAAAAGTACATGGTATTTTTATATGGATAGTGTTTTTCATGACAGATAGATACTGCTACCATGTGTGAAGTAGCACCAGAAAATTATGTAGGAGAAAAATTTTCAAAATATTCTCTAGATTGTACAGCTATGTTGCCCAATACAGTAGCCATTACATATATTTGTCTCATTGTAAAACTCTTATGGGACAGTACTGCTCTAGAGCTATAACAGAAAGTCCAAAGTCAAATCTATTTGCAAAATATAATTTTATATATACATAAATCCATTGAATTCAAGTTTCCTAAAATATCTCTGACAATAACTGTAAAACTGGATAAAATACATGTATAATGGTTTCAGGCATTAAATGGAGGATAGTGCTATTGAAGGAAGGGAAACACATGAAGTAAGCTTCATAATAGCACTGGCTTTCTGCCAGAAGGCATGTTTCTGACATGGTGCAAGGGAGGCATCCAGGTGGAAGAATAGTCTTGCTGATATGAGTTGCTGCTGATGAGGCTGGATATTAGCGAGGAGGGTATTGAGAAAAGGAAACTGCAGAGAACAAACAGCAAGAGTCTGTGTAGTGATTTATAATTTGTCCTTGGACAATAGTTGGGCTATAAAAGAAGAGGGTAAAATTAAATGCCTAGCACAGACTGCCTTCTGAAAAACAGACCTGAATAGTGATACCAAAGGTTTGCAGATCTGGAAGATGGTATCGGGCTCTCAAGGGTAGAAACATGGTTGCCCATTTTATTAACAGCAATTTAATTGAGACCTTAGAATGGCCATCATTTAGGAGTAAGCAATGTGTTCTTTAGTAAGGGCCACACCCTAAGACTAATATCAAAAACAAAATAGACCCACCCCAACAAAGAACAATACCAAGTCTGATAGAACCAAAAGGATTTGACCGTTATTTAATTGCTCTTCCAAAGAAACAGCATACAAACCTAACAGTGTTTAAAGGAGAACATTATAAGCCAGACCCTATGAAATGTATTACACTCTATCCACAAAGCACAGTCATCAATATAAAAAACTGCTAAACATGTGAAGCAGAAAAACATGACTTATAATAAAAAAAATCAACCAAGTTCAGTAGAAAAAGACCTCAAGATGACCCAGATACTAGAATTAGCAGGACAAGATGTTAAAGTAGCTTTTATAAATATTTTCAAGAAAACAAAGAAAAATATGCTCATAATGGAGGAACCACAGCAGAAGAATAAAAACTGTAAAAAGAACCCAATGGAAATTCTAGAACTGAAAAATACAATATTTGAAAAAGAAAAAACAAACAATATTCTTTTAAAGACTTTATTTTATTGGAGCAGTTTTACGTTCACAGAAAAATTAAGAGGATGATACAGAGATTTCCCATATACCCTGTCCCCATACATGCATAGCCTCCCTCATTATCAACATCCCCCACTAGGGTAGGGAATTTGTTACAACTGATGAATCTACATTGACACGTTATTATCACTCAAAGTCTATCATTTACACTAGGGTTCACTCTTGGTGTTATACATTCTATGGGTTTGGACGAGTGTATAATGACATGGATCTATCATTATAATACCATACATGGTTGTGTCACTGCCCTAAAAATCCTCTGTTCTCTGCCTATTCATCCCCATCATCTCAACCCCTGGCAAGCACTGATCTTTTACTGTCTTAATAATTATTCCTTTTGTAAAATGTCATATAGTTGGAATCATACCATATATAGCCTTTTCAGATTGGCTTCTTTCACTTAATCATATACATTTAGGGTTCTTCCATGTGGTTTTATGGCTTAATAGCTCATTTATTTTTAGTACTAGATAATATTTCATTGTCTAGAGATATTAGTTCATTTATCCACTCACCTACTGAAGGATATCTTGGTTACTTCTAATTTTTGGCAATTATGAATAAAGCTGCTATAATATAAACATTGACGTGCAGGTTTTTGAGTGAATGAGTTTGCGACTCCTTTGGGTAAATACCCAGGACCATGATTGCTGGGTTTTACAGTGAAGGTGCATTTAGCTTTGTAGGAAACTGTTGGACTGTCTTCCAGAGCGATTGTACCATTTCTCATTCCCATCTACAATGAATGAAAATTCCTGTTGATTTACATCTTCACCCACATTTGGCATTGTTAGTGTTCTTGATCTTGGCCATTATGATAGGTGGGTACCAATACTTCATTGTTGTTTTAATTTGTACTTCCCTGATGACCTATGGTCTAGAGCATCTTTTCATATGCTTATTTGACACTTCTATATCTTCTCTGGTGAGTTTCTGTTAAAGCCTTTGGCCCATTTTTTAATCAAGTTTTTTGTTTTCTTATTGTTGGGTTTTAAGAGTTATTGTATATTTTGAATAACAGTCCTTTCTCACATATGCCTTTTGCAAATATTTTTTCTAGTATTTTTGTGGTAATGAAAATATTCTGAAATGGATGTCATGATTTTTGCACAACTCTGAATATAATAAAAAACATTGAATTTTACACTTTAAATGGGTGAATTGTATGATATTTGAAGTATGTTTTAATAAAGCCACTATAAAACAACTGGATAAAATTAACAGCAAATTGGAGAACACAGAGAAAAGGCTTAGTGAACTTAAAGACAGATCACTAGAAAATATCCAATCTGA
Source organism: Daubentonia madagascariensis (assembly GCA_023783475.1). NCBI lineage: Eukaryota > Metazoa > Chordata > Mammalia > Primates > Daubentoniidae > Daubentonia > Daubentonia madagascariensis. The sequence goes on from JAKFHU010000166.1 coordinate 2,191,100, forward strand.
AAAGCAAGGAAGAAAAAAAAGGAACAATATCAAGGCACGTGGACTAATACCAAGTGGTTTAACATAGATGTAATTTAAGCCCCAGACATAAAGAAAAAACAGGGAGAAAAAATATTTGAAGATATAATTGCTAAAAATGCCCCCAAATTGGTGAACAGCAACATCTGCCTATAAATCCAAGAAGCTTACCCAAATACAAGCAGAATAATCTCAAAGAAAACCATATTTACATATATTATAGTCGAGCTGCTGAAAACAAAAGGCAAAAGCAAAAATCTTAAATACATTTACAGAAAAATTCAGATGAACAGTGCAACAAATATCAGTTGACTTTTGATAAAAAACAACGGAACTAAGAAAATGATGAAATTGAATGATATATCTAAAGTGCTGGGAGGAAAAAGACTCACAGAATTCTATATCCTGTGAAAACATCCTTCAAAAATGAGTTGAAATAGGTTCAGATAAGGGACAACTGAGATAATTTTCTGTGAGAAGACTTTCTACAAGAAGTACTAAAAGAAGTTCTTCAGGCTGAAAGCAATTGACACCAAATGAGAATTATGATCTATAGGAAAGAATGAAGCACACTAGAAATGGTAGATATTTGGGTAAACATAAAATACTATCTTTTTCTCAACATTTTTGGAAGATTGCTAAAGGCAAAAGTAATAACATTGTATTGTGAGGTTTGTTACACATGAAGATTTTCAATGTATGATAAAATAACAAAAAAGTTGGGAGTAAATTGAATTTCATTGTTTTGAGGATTTTATATTTTAAATGAAATCATATGCTAACTCTACACAGAAATACTTTGAAAATTCATATTTATTATTTAGAGCAACCAGTAAAAACAAAACAAAAATATATTTAAATACCCATGGAATATTTAAAATGTGATATTGTAAATCATTCAACTAACTCAAAAGAAGCACAAAAACAATAACATAGGCAGCAAAAACAGAACTAGAAACAAATAACAAATGGGAGACTTAAATCCAACTGGAACAATAATCCCACAAGATAAACTAAGCATTTCAAGGAAAGAATATCGGTCTGGGTAAAATAAAATGCCTGCATTTTAGACAAACGTGTATCATCTATACGAAATGTGCTTTAAACAAAAAGATAGGCAAGTTGAAAGTAAAAGAAAGGAGAAAAAATCCATGCAAAGACTAAGCATAAGAGAGCTGGATTGACTGCTACAATATCATGCAAAATAAACATCTGAAGAAGGAATGTTTCCAGGGACAAAGTGGCACATTCCATAATTATAGAGAGGTCAATTCATCAAGATGGCATAACCATCCTAAATGTGTATTCACTTAGTAACAGTGCTTCAAAATACATTAAGCAAAGATTCATAGAACTGAATTGAGAAATAGACAAATCCACAATCAAAGTTGAGGAATTTTACTGCTCACTGTCAGCATTGGCAGAACAAATAAACAAAAATCTGTAAGGATATAGAAGACTTGAACAATTGTAGCTGCAAATCTGATCTAAATGACATTAATCAAGCATTCCACCTGAAGCTTAAGAACATGCATTATTTTCAAGTACACATGGAATGTTTACCAAGGTTATTGAAATGAGATGCCATAAATCAAATCTTGATATCAAAAGATTGAAAACCTACAGAGTATAATCTCTGAAAAGCACAATATTAAATTAGAAATCAATAATGATAAAACTCTGAAAATACTCCAGATATTTGGGAACTAATCAATACACTTCTAAATGTATAAGTCAAGGGGGAAGCCATAAGGCAAAATAGAAAATATTTTGATTGAATGAAAATGAAAATATTCCATAGTAAAATTTGTGGGATACAGGAAAACAGTGCTTAGAAAGAAAATTATACCTATTATACCTTTAAATACTTATGAAGAAGAATAACTTCAAATCCATTTAAGTTTCCACCTTAAGAAACTAGAAAAAGGAAAGCAAATTAAACAAAAAGGAAAAAGAAAGAAGATGATAATGAACAGAAATAATAAAATAAAAATCAACAATAAAAAGATGACATCCAAATCTTGGTTACTTAAAGACATTAATAAAATTGATAGCCTTTAGCAAGATTTATCAAGAAAAAAAGTGAAAACTACCAATCACCAATATAAAGAATGAAATAGATATCACACCATATTCTATAGAAACTAAGAGGATATTAAGGTATTATTAAGAGCCATTATATTCCAATAAGTTAAAGAACTTGGACTAAGTGCACAAATTCTTTGGAACACATAATTTACCAAAATTGATATAAGATGAAATAGGAACTATGAATAGCATGGTATCAATTAAATATATTTTATTTGTAATAAAACCTTTCTCACACAACAAATTCCAGGTCCAGATATTTTCAATGGTGAATTTTATCAAACATTCAAGGAAGAAATAAAACTAATTGTAAACACTTCCTGAAGATAGTGGAGGATGTAGCACTTGCCAACTCATATTATAAAGTCAGCATAACCCTGATACAAAAACCTGGCAAATATATTATAAATAAAACTAAAGACAATATTCATCATGAAGTGATGCAAATATCCTTAATGAAATACTAGTAAATCAAATCTAGCAAAATATAAAATGGATGATTTGGAAAAAATGGGTTTATCTGAGGAAAGTAATGTTGCTTTTATATTTGAAAATCAATAATTTTAACTCACCACATCGAGGAAATAAAAGAGTAATGTCAAATGATCATCTCAATACACACAGAAAAAGTATTGATAAAATTCAGCAGCTCCCAATCATGAAAAAAATCTCTCATAAAACTAGAAATAGAAGAAACTTCTTTAATGTAGTAAAGGGTCACTACAAAACAGAGCTAACATCATATTTAATGGTGAAATGAATGCTCTCCCAGTAACATAGGAAAAATGCAGGGATGTCCTGTCTTGCCAGTTCTTTTCAACATTACATTGGAGATCCTAGATAGCATAATTATACAAAACCCTGCCAGGCTTAACGAGTGAATATAGTAAGAAAATAAAGATAACAGGTCTATACATAAAAATACATTGTACTATATAGTCTGAAGAATAATTTGAAAATTAAATTTTAAACTTCAATATATAATAGACTAACAAATGAAATATTTAGGAATAAACTTAGCAAAAGTATGTAAGACCTTTACACTAAAAATTATAATATTTTTGTTGACAGAAATCAAAGAGAACCTAAACAAACAGGTATTTCATGTTCATGATTTGAAAGATTCATTTTTATTAATTTGTCATATTCTCCTGAAATTGTACTATAGATTAAATACATTCTCAATTAATATCCTATCAGAGTTTTTTTTTTTTGGTAGGAACTGCCAAAATAATTATATAATTTATATTAAAATTTAAAGATCTAGAATATTCAAAATTTATTTTTTTCTAAAAAAGAGAATAAGTTGGAAGATTTACACTACCTGATTTCAAGAATTTCTATAAAGCTAGAGTAACCAAGAGAATGTTGTACTGATGTAAGGATAGAAAAATATATTTAGAAAACATAATAGAGATTCCAGAAATAGGCCTTCACACATATAGTCAAAATTTTCAACAAAAAAATCATGACAATTAAATGAGGGAGTGGGGAAGAAAAGCCTTTTCAATAAATAGTGTTATAACTACATATATATAATAAACATAAGAAAAACTGAACATTGATCCTCTACTAGGCCCTATACTGAGTAGAACACTGTACCTCCAAAATTTATGTTTATCCCAAACCTTAAAATGTGACCTTGTTTAGAAACATAGTGCTTGCATATTTGATTAATTAAGATAAGGTCATACTGGACTAGGGTGGGACATAAATCCAATATGACTGGTGTTCTTATGGGAAGAAGAGAGGAGACACACAGACACACAGAGAGAATACCATGTGACAATGAAGGCAGAGATTGGAAGGGAACATCAGTGATTGCTGGCTGCCACCAGAAGTTAAGAGGAGGCAAGGAAGGCTTCTCCACTACAGTCTTTGTAGAGAGCATGGACCTGCTGATAACTTGATTTCAGACTTTTGGCCTCCAGAACTATGAGGAAATACATTTCTGTTGTTTTAAGACATCCAATTATGGTAATTTGCTACAGCAGCCCTAGTAAACTAATACAGGTCCCTACATTATACCATGCACAATATTAATTTAAGATGGATTGCAGACCTAAACTTAAAAGCTAAAACCATAAAGCATTTACAAGAATCCATAACAATATTGTTGTGACCATGGGATAGGAGAACATTTCTCATAAAGGATATAAACATCATTAATCATAGTTTTTTAAATGATAAATTAGATTTCATCAAAATAAAAAAAATATCTTGTATTCAGCAAAATGTACTATGATGGCTAATTTTATGTGTTAACTTGACTGGACCATGGAGTGCCCATATATTTGTTCAAATATTATTCTGAGTATTTCTGTGAGGGTGATTGTGGATGAGACTAACATTTGAATTGGTAGATTGAGTGAAATGGATTGCCCTCCCCAATGTGGGTGGGCAACACCCAATCTTTTCAAGGCCCAAATAGAACAAATGACTAAAAAAGAGAGAATTAACTTTCTCTAGCTGACAGTCTTCCAGCTCGGACATCGGTCTTCTCTTGACTTCCTTCTTGGACCAGCACTCACACCAGTGGCTTTCTTGAATCTCAGGCATTTATCAGACACAGGCTGAAACTTATCCCATTGGCTCTCCTGGTTCTCAGGCTTTGGATTACAGATCTTGGTACTTCTCAGCCTTCATAATTGTGTGAGCCAATTCCTTATTTTTTATATATATAAATATATTAAAAAAAGTATATATATGTTCTGTTTTTCTGAAGAACCTTGACTAATATAAGTACCTCTAAAAAAGTGCAAGGACAAGTCACAGAATGGGAGAAAATATTTGTAAAGCATATATCTGGCAAATCTTTTAGCTAGTATCTATAGAGCATGCTTACAACTCAATAATTAAGACAACTCAAAAAATAGAAAAAACTTCAATATATACTTCAAAAAAATGTATTAATGGTAATAAGCACATGAAAAAGTGATCAACATCATTAGTCATCAAAAAATGCAAACTAAATCAATATCACCATACAACCACTATAATAGCTAAATTTAAATGTTTCACAAATCCCAAATACTGGTGAGGATGCAAAACAATTGGAATTCTCATGAATTGTTGTTAGGAGTATAAAATGATAAAACCACTTTGTAAAACTATTTGTTGATTTCTTAGGAAATTAAGCATACACATACCATATAATCCAACAATTCCACTTTGAGGTATTTACTCAAGAGAAATGAAAACACATATCTACAGAAAGCTTAGAACAAGAATGTTTGTAGCAACCTCATTCATAATAGTTCCAAAATGGAAACCATACACATGTCCTTCAGCACGAAAGTAGATAAACACATTTTGGTGTATTTATGCATTATAATACTACTTGGCATCTCAACAATAATACACATTAATGTGAATGAAGATGCAGAAACACAGATGATTTAGATGAATGTCAAATCATTATGTTGAGAGAAATAAACAAGACAACAAAGAGTGTATAATGCATGATTTATATGAAGTTCATGAATAGACAAAACCAATCTCTGGCAATAAAATCAGAATAGTGGTTTTAAAATAAAATCAGAGTAGTAGTTTTCTAGGAGCAGTTCTGAGTTTAGTGGGAATTGTCTAGAACGGCGGTCCCCAACTTCCAGGCCACTGACCGGTACTGGTCCGTGGCCTGTTAGGAACCAGGCTGCACAGCATGAGGTGAGCGGCAGGTGAGAGAGCAAAGCTTCATCTGTATTTACAGCTGCTTCCCATCACTCACACCACTGCCTGAGCTCCACCTCCTGTCAGATCAGTGGCAGCATTAGATTCTGCATTATGGTGGGTTGTATAATTATTTCATCATATATTACAATGTAATAATAATAGAAATAAAGTGCACAATAAATGTGATGTGTTTGAATCATCCTGAAACCATTCCCCACCCCCATCCATGGTCCGTGGAAAAATTGTCTTCCATGAAACCTTCCATGGTACCAAAAAGGTTGGGGATCGCTGGGCTAGAAGAGACTACGAGAGGATTTTCTAAATCTAAATCTAGACTGGGTCTAGAAATGCCATCCAGGACCTAAAGTCTTAAGTCGGTGGCTTCAGGAGTCTGCCTGGTACTTTATTTTTACTGTGGCTGAGCTGGTACCCATGTTGCAAAACAAAGTCCTCTGAACTCTTCCTTTTCCTTTCCCCAAGTGAGAAAATACTCTCCCTCAGTTGCACTGCCTGTAGTTGGGGGAGAGATGACATGGGCCCTGGCTCGGCTGCCACTACTGGTTTCTCACTTGGTCACATGCACCCCAAGTCCACCAGGTCAGAACCAGCACTACAGTAAGAATTGCCTGAGGATTGCAGCCTTTGTAGCCTGACTGCCTTACAAATTTATTCCAGGCCCCAGAGCACTTTTTTTTCAGCTAGTGGCAGGGCCAGCTGGAACTCAGCTTTTGGGGTGAAGGATTTCCCTCTGCTTGTCTAAGTACTCCCTCCGTGCATGCCAGCAGAATTCTGCCCTGTGCTGTATTCCCCTTTGACAGTGTGGCCCTGAGTTGCAATGCAAAGTCCCACAATCACTTCACTCTCCCCACCTCAAGCACATAGATTCTCTCTCCACCAGTTGCACTAGCACAGCAGTGCCAGGTGATGGAGGAGGGGTGGCGTAGGCAATGCAAGACATTTTTCTGCCCTCTTCAGTGCCTCTTTTCTTGATATAATGTTACAACCAGGTACTATGATCACTCACTTGATTTTTGGTTTTTGTGAAGGTATTTCCTTGTGTGGATAGTTGTTGAATTTGATTTGGTGTTTGTGCAGAGAAACAATTGCTGGAGGTTTCTATTTGGCCATTTTACTCTGCCCCTTCTCTTCTGTCTCTGATTTTTAACATGGACAAGCAAAGCTGCAGTGAGGATCCTTGTACATTCATTCTTAACTAACTGTACAAGTAGGATAAATTTATAGAAGTGGCTTTGCTCAGTAGAAGATAATGCTTTTTAAAAATATTTGTTGTTGTCAAATTGCCCTTGAAAAGATAGCATGATTTTGCATTTTGACAAAAATATTAATAGTGCTCCTTTCCTCACACCATAGCTAGTACTATTATTATAATTTTTAATTTTGCTACTTTGATAAATGAAACATTTTATCTTTTTAACGTGTATTTCTATTTTCAAAAGTGAGACTGGGAATGTATTCCTATGTTTATTAGATATTGCAGTTCTTTTATAAATTACCTGTTCCTTCTTTCATTTTTTCTCTCTTTTTTATTTTTCTAAATTGATATGTACGAAATATTTATACATGAAAGAAACGAAACCTTTGTTATATATATTTCAAATCTTTTTCCAAGTGTGGTACTTATCTTCTGTTTATATAGAATATATTTTGCTTGGTAGATCATCTATAATTTTGTGTAACCAAATATGTCATTTTTTTTCTTTATGAAAGTTCTGACTTTTGTGTTGTTTTTATGAAAGCTTTCCCATTCCAACATTAAATATTTAAATATTTCTTATATGTGTGTGTTATAGCTTTTTTAAAATCTACACATTTAAAACATCTGGAATTATTTTTATGTATATAGCATCTAGTTTATCTTCCCAAATGAATGTTAAGGTGTTTCCAAAAAAATGTATTGCATAGTCCAAGCTTCCAACTTTAAATGGCCATAGAAACATGGGGCTATTTTTGAACTTTATTTTTTTCATTGATTATTTTCTCTGTTTCTATGCCACATTTCATATGTGTGTGTGTGTGTGTGTGTGTGTGTGTATATATATATATATATATATATATGAATTTTATCTTCTTGTAGGATTGGGTATTTGTTAGAATAAGTCTCATATCATTCTTTCACTTTACCAGAAATATTTTTGCTTATTCTTCCAGAAGAAATCATAAAGGATTTTTAATAATTTTAGAGATTTACAATTAATTATTTATATTCATTTTTGATTTAGAAAGAGGTCAACTGGGACATAAAGGCAGTCAAAGCAGTTTTTTCATATTTCAGCAACTTAAATCATTAGTATATTGCCATCATGGTTAATGATTGCTTTTTTTATCAAAGGTATATCGTGCAGAAAGCGGTATGCTTTTTGTTTCTTTCTGAAAATGATTTGGAGGCTTTCTGTACCATAGCAGCCCCTCACATCTCACTCCCACACTCTAATATCAGTCAATTATTTTTTTAGAAGATATTTATATAACACATTATGCTTTAGAATAGGTTTTGTAAGAGGAATATAATCTTAGGTTAACAAGAAAGAGAAATTTACTGGCAATCACAGTTACCTACCTGCCAAAGGAAGGATGACAATAGAGGAAGTTGTAGGCATTTGACCTAGCAAGTATTTCACATTTCTCTCATCAAGCACGCTTCTCTACACTACGGATAAGATTAGGTGACTTGGAGTGTTGCAATAAAGCCAAATGACTATAGGATTTTAAAAATTATCCCTCCCAGATGTTCAAAGGTTCAAATGAGCAGAAATAAGCACATAAACAAAATTGCAAGCAGAAGCAGCAGATATTTAAAATGAACTCCTCCAGATAGAAATGTAAAGAAGTCAGGATACAAAAAGACTATCACAGAAAGTTCCATAAAAACACTCAAAGGAGGCATTCTTGATGGCTAAACTAAGGAAACAAGTTGCCCAAATATTGGGTCTAATTAATCTATCACAATATAACCGTCTTCTTTTGGCACAATCATTAGTGTATTAGACTTTAAGTTCTAAATAAAGGTGAGTGATTTTCAAAGCTATGATTCTCATATATTTGCACTACACCTAACTAATACTCAAGTTTCATAGATTTACTATGCACTTACATATGTCCTAGATATTTCCCAAGCCTTTTGTAAAGGTACGTTATAATGTAAGAGGGCTAAGTGTGGAGATAAACTACCAGGGCTCAAGCAAAACAAAACAAACTGGGCATTAATGCTGCCTATAAATTGTATTTAATTAGGCCTCTCCTGAGTTATATTGGCTCTTCGATGACTTTGTTGCAAAACCAGAAGTAAAACAAACAGATAAAAAACACAAGATCAAATAAAATAAGAGGGGACATATTGTCTTCATGCCTTTTTATATTTATTATTTATTTTTAAATTTCAGAATATTATGGGGGTACAGCACTTTGGTTACATATATTGCCTATGCACGGCCCAAGTCAGAGCTACAATAGTGCCCATCCCCCAGACAGTGCGCCTCGCACCTATTAGGTGTAAATTTTCCCATCCCCTCCACCCCCTCCCACCTGCCCAATTCCCAATGGAGATTATTTCCATGTGTGCACATAAGTATTGATCAGTTAGTACCAATCTGATGGTGAGTACCAGTGGTGCGTTTTTATTAATGAGCTTATTGCTTCCTGGTACCTTAGTGATCCCCAAAATATTAACATATCTTCCAAGAAAAAAAGAGAAGGATTGCACACTATGTATTATAGCCCTCCACAAAATACTCGGTAGCACCCTAAATGCTTTAAGTTGTCCTGTGCTAAAGAACTGCTTAACTCTGTCATGCAATATGTCTCCTTTTCTGAGAAACACATTGTTAGCCCACAGAACAAAGTTTGGGAAATCTTGCCATAGAGTCATGTATTAACTATATGGAAAGAAGCATTCTTTCTATGTATCTTTCAAAGGGAAAGAGTTAAATCACTGATCTGAAAAAAATAAAGATCTATAAAAATATGGGCTAATTATTAACATATACTGGGAAAATACTTTGTAGTTAATTGGAAAAGTCATTTGAGTCTCTTATGTGATTCTAAGGCCAAGTGGGAGTTATAATGAAAAAGTGAAGAGTTATCTATTTTAAAAATGGATATCAATCCAAATGAGTAGAAAAAACACATAAGAGAGATGGCCTCTTATTATCTCATCTCATATAGCTAAATTAGCATTTTTCATCACTCTGTAAGAGGCATATTTGCTTCATTATCCCCCACTCTACCAGCCACTCTCTCCTACACTACAAATAAGAGCAAAATTTTAAACATGTATCATTCCCGCTAAGATATACATGAAGTATATTAAACTCCTAGGTATTGGCTAGTAGTAAAATGTTTTCTCATTATAATCCCCTTTTAAACACAGGCAGAGTTTTCTGCAACTATGATGTTAGTCAATTAGACTGGGGAGAAGCCTTAATGCACCTTTACAAAAGCATCTTTTGTGATTCTTTGGAAAAAAGAATGGTAATTACAAAATATATAGACTGGAAAATATGCACTAAGTTCTAAATACAACTGCATTCAAAGTATATGCTGTATTTCAAGAAAAAAACATGATTCTAGGTGGGAAATACAGGAGCAAGAACAACACTTGTATCAATGCTTTGAATTTATGAATTCAGGGAGCATGGATTGCTGGAGAAGATGACATAATTTTGCTTTAATTCAAACAAACATACAAATTACAGGCTTAGGTGTGATAAGAATTATTTAACTGATTTCTTACACTTGGCGCAAGATAGTTCCTTTAGTTTTACACCTAATCTACCATGCTCTAAAACTCCTACAGTGGTAGCATCTCAATGAGCTCCCCAGGCAAATCTTTCTTCTGCAACAATGTCCTTGCCCTTAAGAATCATTGTCTAATACAACCCTTTTCCACACACACAGGAATAAAGATTCCCAAGGTGAAGCTGATGGAAACAATCACAGAAACACTCTAAGGAGCACATGAGGAACTTGCTTTAATTGACACAAAATGACCTTAGTGGATTTCTGAATTTCAAGATACTCATTTAAATGGTAATTCCACATTTTAAAATTTCCTTTTGAAATTCAGATAAAAAACTTACTGCATAGACATGGTACTCTTCCCATGCCCCTTCCTTGAGGTCAAGCATAGTATCTTTCCTGAAGAAAAATCTGCAGTAATGCTCCTCATTTCCCCTTTTGTATATAATATTTAGGGTTTTTTTTCAATACACATATAATAAAGGCCTAATAGATCTCAGAAAGTCTCTCTGGAGGGAAATAATGTAGACAAAAATAAATTAAAGCATGTATTATTTTGTGATGAGTCAAGTGAAATGTTTTCCAAAGTTATACACATTTCTTAGACCCACCTAGATTTATAAAATTAAGTGTTATCTGATAGTCCTCATAGAAACATCTACTGCAATATGCTAAAACATTCATTTGAATTCGGAGGTAATAGCTAATTAATGATTGCCAAATAAAAGGATATAACTGAAGTGTAGCATTTCAAACATTATGTATATTTCTCAGTACAGGCAGTTTCAGTCCATTCGTTTATGGTCAGAAAGCACAGCTTTGGAGTTGTGACTTTTTTAGTAATGGAATCTTCTGATCCCTGAGACATCTGTGCAAAAATGCACGTTGGTCCTTTTCTGAAAATCAGAGAAAAAATTATTAGTGAGTTAATGTAATTTTCCATTGCTACTTATAAATGATGTTTGAGAGGAGGTTTTCAAAAACGGAAGCAAACCCCAATTCTTCATTAACCTATTGATTGAAATAGAATAAAATTAAGTCTACTAAATATTGTCACTTAAAGCAGCGGTCCCCAACCTTTTTGGCACCAGGGACCGGTTTCATGGAAGACAATTTTTCCACGGACTGGGGTGGGAGATGGTTTCAGGATGATTCAAGCACATTACATTTGTTGTGTACTATATTTCTATTATAATTACATTGTGATATATAATGAAATAATTATACAACTCACCATAACGCAGAATCAGTGGGAGCCCTGAGCTTGTTTTCCTGGAAGTAATGCCACCGCTGATCTGACAAGAGGAGGAGCTCAGGCAGTGATGAGAGCCATGGAGAGCAGCTGTAAATACATATGAAGCTTCCTCACTCGCCTGCCGCTCACCTCCTGCTGTGCAGCCTGGTTCTTAACAGGACCGGTACCATTTGTGTTTGGGGACCACAGACTTAAAGGACATAATAAAATGATACAAGAACATAAACTGTATGCTTTTTAAATAAAATTATGAAGAATTTTCAATGAGCATGATCTGATTATGACCCATGACCCTTATTTGTGACTTAGTTATTCAGGGTTAGGGCAAAAGTTGTAAAAGTTGTAAAACAGTTTTCTGTAAAGGCAACTGAGTTATACAGCACTCAAACCAGCAAATTTTGCCTTACAAGCCCTATATACTCTAAGAACAGGCTAACTAAGGTAAAACAAAACAAAACATAACGAAATAAACAGTTCTGAAAAATAAGAATTTTAAAAAGTAAGGAAAAAGACAAACATTGAGCTAAAGAATTACTTCAATTTTTAATAGAGATTAGTAAGAAAACACATATGTGTGTGCACATACAAGTGTACTTCTACTAGCCACACTATGTTCTTCGCTGCTATTGATTTATATTTTCTTTTTTCATGTTCATATGTTAAAAAAGTGCCAGAATTCCTGTAAATTTTGCTTATTCCAAGCATGCAATTAATTGAGAAATAAAAACACAAGGGTCAGACAGAATATCAAATTATTAAATAACCAATGACTGGTAAAGTTGGTTTTGAGAATGTAGTTGAGGTCAGAATCAGGCTCCCTGCCAGAGTTAAATTTATCTACACTGTCAACCATGTGGATAAATGGAATCCACAACCATTTATCACATACATGAGAATCTCAGATCCCAAGGGAAGACTATTCCCAATGAGAAAAACAAATGAATATTAGTCCAGGCAAGCATGTGTGGATTACCTTTCCAATCTCACCAATAAGATAAATCACTCTTCCTTGGGATAACCTGAATGAGATTGAAAGGAAGGATAGAAACTAGGGGAAATTGACAACAATAAATAACCAGGTTCTGCCAATTAATACTGATGTCTGAAATCTAGACATAGTGACTGAGCTCTTTACTACTTAAAGAGTGATCAACAGACCAGCAGCATTGGCATTATATAGGAGGTTGATAGAATTGCAGAATATCAGTCCTTGCCCCAGGACCTACTGGATCAAGATCTGGATTTTAAGAAGATCTTCAATTTGAGAAGAACTCTCTTAATTAGAGGCATGATTCTCAAAGTTCACTGTACATAATAATCACTTGAGGAGTTAAAAAGGAAACCGATATATAGGTCTTACTCCTATATAAATAGTCCATAATGTATTTCAGATGCAATTTAGTATGTTATTTGAAATAATTTATGGCATGGACATTGACAATCATGTCAATAAATTTTCATCACATGCAGCAAAAGCTTCAAAGTGAAACACAAGCCTTATGTCTTATAGGCTGATTGCAGGATTCTAGGAGAAACTGAGGATTATAAGCAACAGAGACAAGCGGGTGGGTTTTGGCTGTGACGCAGGTGTGCTACAGTAGGGCTCTCTGAAGGGCAGCATAGAGAATTAGATATTGTTCCTCTGGCCAGCCCCTAGATACTCATGTTTGATTATTCAGAAATAGGAGGATAAAATAGAAGCAGAAATGGTGTTTGCAAACAAAATTTGAAAAACTATGGAACTTTTAGGGAATACCTTAGTCAATTCTAGCTTCTATAACAAAATACCTTAGACTGGGTAATTTGTAAATAATAGAAATGTATTTCTCACAATTTTAGAGGCTGGGAAGTCCAATATCAAGGTGCCAGCAGATTCAGTGTGTGGTGAAGGTTCACTCTCTGCTTCAAGGATAGTGCCTTGTTGCTGTCTCTTCACATGGAGGAAGGGGAAACAGAATCCCTCAAGCCTTTTTATAAAGGCATTAATCTCATTTGTGGGGGTGGAGCCCTTATGATCTAATCATCTCCCAAAGGCCCACTTCTTAATGCCATCAATAGGGATTGGGTTTCAACATGAATTTTAAAGGGACACAATCAGACCATAGCAGTACACCAAATGTGTTAAAGAAATTCTTCCTACTTTAATAGGGCTGTTTTAACACATGGTGGACTTTTCATAGTTGAACTTTCAGTACCCATCATGAGGAAGCAATGCCAATGGCAGGAGATATCATTGATAGCAATGACAAAGGCAAGAAAGCTTCCATTTCTATTGGGAACTTTAAGGGTTTGGGGAAACTTGAGAGCTTATATTGGAGCAGAGGATGATTAGATATATATGACAAGCATTGTTTCATTTTTAAAACTAAAATTCACTAGATTAAAAAAGAATGTCAATATATCAACTGTGCCATTTAAGACAACTGGGTCTTGTCAAAAGAAAAACAAAGAAACTATGAAATATCAAACCATGAACAGATGAGTTTTACACAGAATTATTTTCTTAGGTGGGAGGGGAGTGGAGGGGATGGGTAAATTCACACCCAATGGGTGTGGGGTGCACTGTCTGGGAGATGGGTGTGCTTGTAGCTCTGACTTGGGTGGTGCAAAGGTCATATATGTAACCAAAGTGTTTGTACCCCCATAATATTCTGAAATTTAAAAAAAAACCTGTAGGAAATAATAGACTGTAGTGTTGTAGCATATTATCAGAGAATGTCAAGTAGATTATAGTATTATGATACTTTGATGTCACTGCCTGGTATTGTTTTGGTCTTTTCCTAACAGATACATTTACTATATCTTATTTCAACATCATGTAAAAAAGAAGAGAGTTCGTAATAATTTCCTTTGTAAGCAGCACATTTCTTGTTTGATAATAAAGACTTTGCTTACTTATGAAAAAAAAGAATTATTTTCTTTTTTTTTATAAATTGACAAATAAAATTGTATATATTTATGGCATATAACATGATGTTTTGATATATGTATACATTGTGGAATGGCAAAATCAAGCTATTTAACATATGTATTACCACACATACGTATCATTTTTTTTGTGGTAAGAACACTTGAAATCTACTCTCTTAGTAATTTTTTAGTATACAATATATTAACTATATTCACCATGATGCACAATAGATCTCTTGAATTTATTCCTCTTGTCTAACAGAAATTTTGTATCTTTGGACTAACATCTCCCCAATAACCCCGTCCCCCAGCATATGGTAACCACCATTTTACTCTCTGTTTCTATTAATTATTTTCTAATTCAAACTTAAAATAATTATGGGTCAGAATGGCACAGTTTTTCTCCACCACACCCTGCTTAGTTACTAAACAATGATAATCAAGCTTCTGTACTAGAGTTAGTCTGTACTCTTATTTCCACTATTCCATCCTGCCTCCCATCTTGGACTCTGTAATGACAATGTAAATCTTAATGATTTGTGTAATATGGACCTAGCATGGCATTAAGCCGGAAGCAAGTTTCTTCCTGTTTTAAAACTGAGTTATCATTTGTTCTGTCCTCTAAATTTTGCAACCACCACTCCCCTGCTCCCAGAGAGACTCTCCATTATTCATTCATTGGCAGAGCAAAAGTGATTGACATACACTGAATTCCCTATATTGTCAATTCAGTTCAAGTGATTTCCATTCCTTTCTATACATTCTCTTTGATGACATCACTCCTATTCAGGGAAAGTGATTTTCCGGGTAGGATCATTAATCTATTTTGAATATTATTTATTTCAAAATGTTAAAGAGGTACAGATGTTTTTGTTACATGGATACCTTGTATAATGCTTACACCAGGGCTTTTGGTGTGCCCGTCACCAGAATAGTGTTCATTGTACCCAATAGGTAAGTTTTTACCCCTCACCCCCCTCCCGTCCTCGCCCCTTCTTGGTTTCCAATGTCCTTTATATCCCTTTGTGCCTGTGTGTATCCATCATTTAGCTCTCACTTACGAGTGAGAACATACAGATATTATACTTCACTTAGTATATTGGTCTCCAGTTCCATCCATGTTGCTGCAAATGACATCATTTCATTACTTTTTATGGCTGAGCAATACTCCACGGTATATATTAATATATACCATATTTTCTTTATCCAATCATGAATTGAAGGTCACTTAGGTTGATTCCACATCTTTACAACTGTGAATTGTGTTGTGATAAACAACTGAGTGTAGGTGTATTTTTGATAAAATGACTTCTTTTCCTTTGGGTAGATACCCAGCAGTAGGATTGCTGGATTGAATGGTAGGTCTATATTTATTTCTTCTTTGAGGAATCTCCATATTGTTTCCATAGAGGTCTATTAATTTGTAGTCTCACCAACAGTGTTCCTTTCTGTCTGCATTCACACCAGCATCTATTGTTTTTTGACTTTTTAATAATGACCATTCTGGTAGGGGTAAGGTGGTATCTCATTGTAGTTTTAATTTGCATTTCCTTGAAGATTAGAGATGTTTAGTATTTTTTTCATATGTTTGTTGGCCACTTCTCTATCTTCTTTTCAAAAACTTCTGTTCATGTCTTTTGCCCACTTTTTGATGGTGTTTTTTATATTTTTCTTCCTGATTTGTTTGTGATCTTCATACATTCTGGATATTAGTCCTTTGTCAGATAGATAGTTTGTGAATATTTTCTCTCATTCTATAGGTTGTTTATTCACTCTGTTGATTATTTCCTGTGCTGTGCAGAAGATTTTTTAATTTAATTAAGAAGTCTCATTTATTTATTTTGGTTTTTGCTGTATTTGTCTTTGAGGTCTTAATCATAAATTCTTTGCCTAGCCTTATGTCTGGAAGAGAATTTTTCGTATATTTTCTTCTAGAATTTTTATGGTTTGATGACTTACATTTAAGTCTTTTATCCATCTTGAATTAATGTTTGTAAGTGGCCAGATGGGGTCCTGTTTCATTCTTCTACATGTGCCTATCCAATTTTTCCAGCACCAATTTATTGAATAGGGCTTCTTTTCCTCAGTGTATGTTGTTGTATGCTTTGGTGAATATGAGTTGGTCATAGCTATATAGTTTTATTTCTGGATTCTTTATCTTGTTCTATTGGTCTATGCCTCACTTCTACACTGATACTATGCTGTTTAGGTTAATATCGTTTTGTAGTATAATTTGAAGTCAGGAAATGTGATGCCTCCAGATTTGTTCTTATTGCTTAAGATTGCTTTGGCTATTTCAGCTCTTCTTTGTTTCCAAATGAAGCTTAGGCTTTTTTTCTAGATCTGTGAAATATGACATTGATATTTTGATTAAAATTGTGTTGAATCTATAAATCACTTTGGGCAGGATACACATTTTAATGATGTTGATTCTGCCAATCCATGAGCATGTGATATTTTTCCGTTTGTATGTTTTCTCTGTGATTTCTTTCATCAGTGTTTTGTAGTTCTCCAGGTAGAAATCTTCCACCACATGAGTTAAGTATATTCCTAGGTATTTTATCTTCTTTGTAACTACTGTGAAAGGTACCGAGCTCTTCATTTGACTCTCAGCTTGACTGTTATTAGTATATAGAAATGCTACTCATTTGTCCACATTCATTTTGTAACTGGAGACTTTGCTGAATTTATTTATCGATTCTAGGAGTCTTTTGGTGAAGTCTTTATGGTTTTCCAGATAATGGATCAAATGGTCAGCAAACAGAGATAGTTTGACATCCTCTTTCCTGATTTGGATTCTCTTTAATTCTTTCTCTTGCCTCATTGCTCTGGCTAGGACTTCCAATACTTTGTTGAATAGAAATGGTGACAGTGGGCACCCTTGTCTTGTTCCACAACTTCTGGTGAATGCATTCAACTTTTCCCCATTCATTATTATGTTGGCCATGGTTTTGTTACATACAGCTTTTATTATATTGAAGTCTATTCTTTCTATGCCTAATTCGTTGAGGGTTTAATTCATGAAAGGGTATGGCTTTTATCAAATGTTTTCTGCATCTGTTGAGATGATCATATGGTCTTTGCTTTTGTTTCTGTTTATGTGGTGAATCACAACTATTGATTTGCATATGTTGAACCGTCCTTGTGTCCCTGGAATAAAACCCACTTGATCATGGCGAATTATCCTTTTGACGTGTTATTGAATTTGGATCACTAGTATTTTGTAGAGGATTTTTGCTTTTATGTTCATAAGGGATATTGGTCTGTAGTTTTCTTTTCTTTTTTTTTTTTAATTTATTTTTTTAATTTCAGAATATCATGGGGGTACAACACTTTGGCCATACACATTGCCCCTGTTCTGCCCGTGTCAGAGCCACAATCGTGGTCATCTCCCAAACTGCGCTCCCCACATCCATTCAGTGAGAGTTTTTCCCATCCCTTCCACCCCCCTCCCGCCCGCCCACACTCAGATGAATGTTATTGCCTTGTGTGATGTAAGTGCTCATCAGTTAGTACCAGTTTGATGGTGAGTACCAGTGGTGCTTGTTTTTCCAATCCTGTGACACTTCGCTTCGAAGAATGGGTTCTAGCTCCAACCAGGATAATACCAGATGTGTTAATTCACTGTTGTTCCTTATTGCTGAGTAATACTCCATGGTATACACATACCACATTTTATTGATCTACTCGTGTATTGACGGGCACCTTGGTTGTTTCCACAACTTTGCAATTGTGAATTGTGCTGCTATGAACATTCGAGAGCAGATGTCTTTATTATAAAATGTCTTTTTTTCTTTTGGATAAATACCCAGTAGTGGGATTGCTGGGCCAAATGGTAATTCTACTTTTAATTCTTTGAGGTATCTCCATATTATTTTCCATAGAGCTTGTACTAATTTGCAGTCCCGACAGCAGTGTATGAGTGTTCCTATCTGTCCACATCCCCGCCAACATTTGTTATTTGGGGATTTTTTGATATGAGCCAGTCTCACTGGAGTTAAGTGATATCTCATTGTGGTTTTGATTTGCATTACCCTGATGATTAGAGAAGTTGAGCACTTTTTTATATGTTTGCTGGCCATCATTCTGTCTTCTTTGGAAAAGTTTCTGTTCATGTCCTTTGCCCATTTTTTAATAGGGTTGTTTGATTTTTTCTTGTTGATTTTCCTAAGTTCTGTATAGATTCTAGTTATCAGCCCTTTATCAGAGGTGAAGCATGCAAATATTTTCTCCCATTCTGTAGGTTGTCTGTTCACTCTAGTGATAGTTTCCTTGGCTGTGCAGAAGCTTTTTAATTTGATCAGGTCCCATGTATTTATTTTTGTTGCTGCTGTGATTGCTTTGGGGGTCTTCTTCATAAATTCTTTGCCTAGGCCAATGTCCATAAGAGTTTTTCCAACGTTTTATTCGAGAATTCTTATGGTTTCATGTCTTAAGTTTACATCTGTTATCCATTGTGAATTGATTTTTGTGAGAGGTGAGAGGTGTGGGTCCAATTTCAGTCTTCTACATATGGCCATCCAGTTTTCCCAGCACCATTTGTTGAATAGGGAATCTTTTCCCCAGTGTCCGTTTTTCTGGAATTTGTCAAAGATCAGGTGACTGTATGAGGTTGGTTTTATATTTGGGTTCTCAGTCCTGTTCCATTGGTCTACGTCTCTGTTCTTGTGCCAATACCATGCAGTTTTGGTTACTATAGCCTTGTAGGATAGTTTGAAGTCTGGTAGACAGATGCCTCCCAATTTGATCTTTTTGCTTAAGATTGCTTTGGCTAGATGGGGTCTTCTCTGGTTCCACATGAAGCACAGAATTATTTTTTCTAGACTGGCAAAAAATGATGTTGGTATTTTGATAGGGATTGCATTGATTCTGTAAATTAATTTAGGTAGCAAAGCCATTTATACTATGTTGACTCTGCCTATCCAAGAGCATGGTAGGGCTTTCCATCTATTTACATCCTCTGCAATTTCTTTTCTCAGTGTTTCATAATTCTCTCTATATAGGTCTTTGACCTCCTTAGTTAGATATGTTCCTAAATATTTAATTTTCTTTGTTGCTATTGCAAAAGGTATTACATCTTTAGTTTGTTTCTCGGCTTGATTGTTATTAGCATATATGAAGGCTATGGATTTGTGTGTATTAATTTTGTATCCTGAGACTTTGCTGAATTCATTTATCAATTCCAGTAATCTCTTGGTTGAATCTTTGGGGTTTTCTATGTATAATATCATATCATCTGCGAATGGTGAAAGTTTGACCTCTTCTGTCCCCATCTGGACGCCCGTAATTCCTCTGTCTTGTCTAATTGCTGTGGCCAGGACTTCCAGCACTATGTTGAAAAGAAGTGGAGATAGTGGGCACCCTTGTCTGGTGCCAGTTTTAAGGGGGAATGCCTTCAATTTTTCCCCATTCAGTATGATATTGGCTGTGGGTTTATCGTATATGACTTTAATAGTTTCTAGGAATGAGCCATCTATGCCTATATTGTTAAGAGTTCTCATCATAAAAGGATGCTGGGTTTTGTCAAAAGCCTTTTCTGCATCTATTTAAAGGATCATATAATCTTTGTTCTTGCTTTTATTTATATGGTGAATTACATTTATAGATTTGCATATGTTGAACCATTCCTGCATCTCGGGAATAAAGCCCACCTGATCGTGATGGATTATTTTTTTGATGTACATTTGAATTCGGTTTGCAAGGATTTTATTAGGAATTTTTGCATCTATATTCATAAGGGATATTGGTCTGTAGTTTTCTTTTTTTGTTGTGTCCTTTCCTGGCTTTGGTATCAAGGTGATATTGGCTTCGTAGAATGAGTTTGGGAGGATTCCATCCTTCTGGATATTTTCAAATAATTTCTGCATTATAGGCAACAGTTCTTCTTTGTAGGCTTGGTAGAATTCAGGTGTGAACCCATCTGGTCCGGGACTTTTTTTTGTGGGTAGATTTTTAATTACTGCTTCAATTCCAGTGCCTGATATCGGTGTGTTTAGAAATTCTGTTTCTTCCTGGTTGAGCCTAGGGAGGTAGTGTGTTTCTAAGAATTTGTCCATTTCCTCCACGTTTTCATGTTTGTGGGCATAGAGATTTTTGTAGTATTCAAAGATGATGTTTTGTATTGCCACGGTATCAGTTGTGACTTCTCCTTTTTCATTTCTAATTGAGCTTATTAGAGTCCTTTCCTTTCTGCTTCTGGTGATCCTGGCAAGTGGCCTGTCTATTATGTTTATCTTTTCGAAGAACCAACTTTTCATTTCATTGATCTTCTGTATTGTTCTTTTGTTCTCAATTTCATTTAATTCTGCTCTGATCTTGGTTATTTCTTTTCTTCTGCTGGTTTTATGATTGGTTTGCTCTTCCTTTTCCATTTCCTTAACACGATTCGTTAGTTTACTGATTTGTGACTTTTCTGTCTTTTGGATGTGGGAATGCAGGGTGATAAGTTTTCCTCTCAGGACTGCTTTTGCTGTATCCCACAGATTTTGATAACTTGTGTCCCCATTATCATTTAATTTGAAGAATCTTTTGATTTCAATTTGAATCTCCTCCTTGACCCAATAATCTTTCAGCAATAGATTGTTTAGTTTCCAAGTTTTTGGAGGAAGATGTGAGTTTCTGTTGATATTGATATCTAATTTTATTCCGCTGTGGTCTGAAAAGATACATGGTATGATTTCTATTTTTTTAAATTTGTTTAGATCTGTTTTGTGGCCTAGGATGTGGTCAATTTTAGAGAAAGTTCCATGAGCTGATGAGAAGAATGTATATTCAGTGTTATTTGGGTGGAGTGTTCTGTAGATATCTGTTAGGCCCAAATGTTCTAGAGTCCTGTTTAGGTCTTTTATTTCTCTATTTGTTTTTTGTTTGGAGGATTTGTCCAGTTCCGTTTGTGGGGTGTTGAAGTCCCCGGCTATTATGGCATTGCTGCTTATTATGTTCTAGCAGTATTTGCTTTATGTACCTGGGTGCTCCTGTGTTGGGTGCATAAATGTTTAGGATTGTTAAATCCTCTTGTGAGATTTTTCCCTTCACCACTATATAGTGTCCATTTTTGTCCTTCTTTACTTTTATTGCTTTAAAGTTTATGTCATCTGAAATGAGGATGGCTACTCCGGATTTCTTTTCATTTCCATTAGCCTGGAAAATTGTATTCCATCCTTTCACCTTGAGTCTGAATGCGTCTTTGTGTGTAAGGTGTGTTTCCTGAAGACAACAGATACTTGGTTTGTATTTTTTAATCCATTCAGCCAGCCTGTGTCTCTTCAATGGGCAGTTCAAGCCATTTACATTTATTGAGAGAATTGATATTTGGGGTAAATTTCTGATTATTCTGTTGGGTGGTATCTTTTGTTTTACCTCTTGCATCATTGTGGAATCTGGTTTCTGGGGTTTTAGCTTTTGCGTAGTTTTACATAGGTGGGTGTCTGTTGCTCTGTTTAGTGTATAATGCAGGTCTAAGCATTTCTTGCAAGGCTGGTCTGGATTTCACAAATTCTATCAGTGATTGCTTATCTGGAAACGTCTTTATTTCTCCCTCATATAAGAAGCTTAGTTTGGCAGGATACAGAATTCTGGGTTGACCTTTGTTTTGTTTTAGGAGATTGATGATGTCTCCCCATTCCCTTCTGGCTTGTAAGGTTTCAGCTGAGAAATCTGCAGTTAATCTCATTGGTTTCCCTTTGTAGGTTACCTGCTCTTTTCGTCTTACAGCTCTGAGGAGTGCCTCTTTTGTGTTTACTTTGGTCAGTGTAATAATTATGTTGCATGGTGAATGCCTTTTCATGTTGACTCTCCCAGGAGTCCTGTATGCTTCTTGTACTTGGATATCAAGATTTCTGGCTAAGCCATGGAATTTTTCCTCTATTATTCCTTCAAATAAATTTTCCAGCCCATGCGAATTTTCTTCCTCTCCCTCAGGGATACCTATGATCCTTATGTTTGGCCTCTTTACATAATCCCACATTTCTTGTATGCTTTTTTCCTGCCTCTTGTTTTTGTGTTGTTTCTCTTCGGCTGATTTATTTAGTGCATAGGAGCTGTCTTCTAGCTCTGAAATTCTTTCCTCTGCATGGTTCAGTCTATTCTTAAGGCTTTCCACTGTGTTTTGTAGATCCTTGAATGCTTCTTTCATTTCTAGGATTTCTATTTGATTTTTCCTCAATATTTCTATTTCTTTGGAGAATTTTTTGTTCATTTCTTGCATTTTTCTTGTGGTTTCTTTGTGCTGGGATTCAATTTTCTCTTGAATTTCATTGAGCTTTCTTATAATCCATAAAAGAAATTCCTCTTCTGTCATTCTACCCATTTCATTTGGGTTGGTATCCATTGCTGAGGAACTGATTATTTCTTTTTGGGGTGACTTTTCACTCTGATTTTTCATGTTCCCTGAGTTCTTTCGCTGGTTTTTTCTCATCTGGCCTCTTGGTCAAGAGCTGGGGGTGTTAGAGCTAGTTTATGGCCCTGTCACCGGGCCCACAATTATAGTTCCTTGGCAAAGCCAGGGAGAGAAGTAGTGGCCTGTATTGCCTTAGGTGTATTTTAGCAAGTTTGGTGGATCTTGAGTTAACTCTGACCTGTGGTCTTCTCCTCTTCCCAGTGGAGTGTGGTGAGAATGACCTTCCAGCTTGGGCTCTGAGCTAATGAATTTTGCTTGAGGATATGAGTCCACCACTCCCTATTAGCTAGGTATTCTGTTATGTCCGTGGCAGACTCTGATTCCCCAGTTGGGGTATGCGAAAGCTCTGTGCTTTGGGAGGGGCCTTGTAGCTCCTAGGGGTTACTTTAACCCTGCTCCTCCTGAGGTGCAGGTAGAAACACAATTTCTTTTGGCTGCAGTGTGACAGCTGAGTTGGGAAAATTCTACACAGCTCAGAGGTTTCTCATCTAGCCACGTGTGTCTGCCCTTCTGATGTGTGTCTCTGCGTGATACTGGTTGATAGGAAGATCTCCAATTGTGCACCCCTTTTCCACCACTAGACCCCAAGGCGAGGCGGGTGGCCATCTCTATCCCCAGCAGTCTCCACTGTGGGGGATGTTCCCATGGGGAGGGGGGAGTACTGGCCACTGGAAGTGCTCTTGGATGGCACAAAATTCCCTATTGAAGTGGGCAGGATTATGGGGAGCTACTCTGTTTCAGCCAGTGGCTCTTGAGGTATTTGGTTGTGATGGGAACCAGCAGTTATACCAAATGAGTCACTATAGCCAGCAACTTTCAAAATGAGCGATGTCTGGGGTACAGGAGGGCTGGGAACTGAAGGGCGGGCACTAGGACCAGCACGTAGCAGACTTGTCGGATGCCAGAGCCGGGGTAGCGGAACCAGATGGATGAGCTGCAAACTGTTTCCAGTACCCAAAGGTCCCACCGCTACAGTTCCGGGATCTCGTCCCACCTGGAACCCACTAATGCAGCTGTCCCAGGCCACCACAGGCAAAGCCTGTCTCGCCCCAGCAGAAGAGCCCCAGGCCGGTGTGGGGAGGAGCTAGAGACGTGGCTCACAGCTCCGCGCGGGTGGCTGTAAAGATGGCGGCCGCTGCCAGCCTGGCGCACAGCAGGGATCTGATCGCACCCGGAGCGCAGCTTTTCTCTGCTGGCCGTGGCGGTGGCAGTTGCTAGCAACCTCTAAGGGCATGTCCCGCTCTCCGTTAAACTCCTGGGCCCAGTCCCGCTGACTTCCAGTGGCGCAGTGCCGGCCTGCAGGTTCCCGCGCACTGTCCCGGGAAGCTGTATCTCCGCCCAGCGTGATCCCCAGCTCTGCACGGTCTCTGTATACTGCAGCTGAGGGTTGTGTTTGGCTTTTGTGATTACTCCAACTCCACAGGGTTTGTTGTCTTGTGCAACTGCCCTGCCCCAACTCTTGGATTGTCCCTGACTGAGTGGGTGGGGAGGTGCGTAACTGCTTGGGGGCAGGTCGCGCTGCGCGGACCTGGTGAGCGCGTCCTTCCCGCGCTCTGGGCTCTATTGTGCTCCGTGCGCCCTCCGATCTTTGTGAAAATTTTGTACCTGTTTTCTTGGGTTGGGCGTTCCACGTTGTTTCTCTGTAATTCGCAGTGCTGTTTTCAGAGTGAGCGGTCCGTGCTCACATGTACCCGCTGGCGTTTTTCACCTCCTTCCCTGGGAGCGGTGCAGTGGGAGGACTCTATCAGATCGCCATTTTTTTTTCCTTTTTTTTTTTCCCAATTTTGTCTTTTTTTAACCATTGTTAATTTAAAGTCTATTTTATCTGATATGAGAATGACTCCACTTGCTCACTTTTGGTTTCCATTTGGATGGAATTTTTTCCATTTCTTTACCTTGAGTCTGTGTGAGTTCTTGTGAGTTATTAATGTTTCTTGGAGACAGCATATACTTGAGGTGTGTATTTTCATCCATGTAGCCAGTCTATGTCTTTTAAATGGGGAATTAAGACCATTCATGTTCAGTGTTAGTGTTGCTATATGGGATGCTGTTCTGTTCATCATGTTGGATGACACCTTCTTATTTTGTTTTTCCTCTTCTGCTATTGTTTTATAAGTACTGAGATCTTGAATTTTGTTGTTTTTACACTGGTGTGTATCTATTGTGGAGTTCCATGTATAATGCAGTTTTGAGCATTTCCTGTAGTGCAGGTCTAGTAGAGACAAATTCCCTTTGTTTTTGCTTATCTGGAAAAATATTTATTTATCCATCATTTATGAACCTTCATTTTGAAGAATACAAAAATTCTTGGCTGGAAGTTCTGTTTAAGAATACTAAAAATGTGGCCCCACTCCTTTCTGGCTTGTAAAGTCTCTACTGAGAAGTCTGGTGTTAGCCTTGTGGGTTTTCCTCTTATAGGTTAGTTATTGCTTTTGTATTGCATCTTGTAGCATTTTCTCCTTCATTTTGACTTTGAGCAGATTTATGACTATGTGTTTTGGAGATGTCCTATTTGCTATGAATCTTCCCAGTGTTTGATGACCATCTTGTATCTGGATATCTGAATCTCTGGCAACACCAGGGAAGTTTGCCTCAATAATTCCCTTGAATGTTTTCCATGCCTTTTACTTTTTCTTTTTATTCCTCTGGGATACTTATAATTTTTATATTGACTCATTTCACATACATAGTCCCATATTTCTCTGAGTGATTGTTCATTCTTCTTTATTCTTTTTTCTGCATCTTTGACTGATTGTGTAAGTTTGAAAGCCTTTTCTTCAAGCTCTGAGTTTCTTTCTTCTGCTTGTTCTAGCCTGTTGAAGCTTTCTGCTGTATTTTGTGATTCCTTACTCTTTCATTTCTGTAAGTTCTATTATATCCTTTCTCATGTTGTCCATCTCTTTAGTGGGTTTTTCATATTTTTAGTCATGTCCAGAAATATTTTTTTTTTTTGTGTGTGTGTGTGTTGATTTGCAACTTTCTCTTCAATCTTATTCATGTTGTTTGCCATCCATATTATGAATTCCATTTTTTACATTTTGACAATTTCCTTTTGGTTGGGGTCCACTGCTATGTATCTATTGTGATCCTTTGGAGGTATTGAACTGGCTTGTTTTTTCATGTTGCCAGAATTCTTTTGCTGGTTTCTTTTTATATAAAACCTTTTCTCTCAGCTCAAGCTGATAGGTTTGAAGCACATCTGTTCTCCTTTTGCTGGGAGCTCTTCTACTTAGTGAGAAGGAGGAGAAGTCCCTAGATAGTGCTTTTGTGTCCTACTCTGGAGGATTGATCCAGTGTGAGAGGAGTGGATGCACTGAGAGAGTGTAATGCAGCTGTTCTCCTGTGTTATCTCATTCCCCTGTGGTTGTCACATTCCAAGCCGATGATGGGGGATATTTGTTCAGAATGGTGGGTTGGTCCCCAGGCCACTGTTGGTAGGTCTTGTCAAGGACTGGGCGAGTTTCTGTCCATGGAGGCAGGTAGCAAGACCTTGGCTCTTGCCTGTGCAGGTTGCAGGACCTTGGCGGGGACCTGGGCAAGTCATGGCTCCTTAGCCAGTGCCTGGGCAGGTTGTGAGACCATGGCCAGTGATGGGGTAGCTCACTGGGCTGCACTGGCTTGGCCACCTGCAGCTGTTGGGGCCAGGGAGATGTGCAGTGCCCCACTGAGGAGCTGCCATGGCTAGTGCTCTCCCTCTGCCCAGGTCTGACTGTGGCAGCTGCTACAGTGCCACTCAGGTTGCAACAGTGACATTATCAAGATGGTGAGATGGCAGCAGCAGATGAGGAGGGCTGGTGGGTGCCTGCTCTGCTCAGATTCCTGGGAGGCAGCCTGTGGGGCTTGGGGGTTGAGGGGGTGCATGGCACCCAGTCACAGTGCATTTGAGAGTATCCACCCTCCCCACTCCCTCCCTGACCTGGTCATGGTAATGGGGAGGTGGCTGCAGTGGTGTCTGCCTTTCTACATACTGGGTGCTCTGTGGCTGAGAGCGCAGCATGGCATCTGTTATAGCAACCCGATACCAGAAGCTGGAGGGACCCCACTGTGCCTGTTCTTCTGTCCAATGCTGCTATACAGTCCCCAAGCAGCTCCCTGATCAGTTTGGTGGCCTGCTGTGGTGAGGGAGACCCCTAACAGGTTAGGTTGCAGTGTCTGCTAGGGGAGAGTAGAGCACCGGGGATCTCTCCTCTAACCCTTCTCCACCTGTGGATGCTTCCCCCAAGTACCTTCCAATCTTGCTGACTGGATCACCCCACCTCTCTCTCCCCTCCTTAGGTGTCTCCAATTGCTTCTCTGATGATTCACAATGCTCTCTCCAAGAAGGTCCATCTGCGAGTGAACATCTACCCACAACTTTTGATCCTCTCCTTGATAGCAGCAAGTGCATCTGCTTCTAGTCTGCCATCTTGGTTCTCTCCCTCCCATTAATCTTTCATCAAATAAAAAACATTTCTATCAAGCAGGAAGATTCAGCTACCAATCCCAAGTGAGGACCCAAACAGTGTGGAAGATAGCAAAGGTCATAAAAATGTCAACCACTGGACATAAGAGCTCACAGACCTCAGCCTACTGAATTTTCTATGGGTTCAGAGTCTCCAAGGCAGACTCAACACACCAGGACTCACAAAATGGAGAAGAGACACAGCAAGATTAGTGTTTGTAGTGTGTGCCATTCCTCTATGGCCAGAGGGTCACTCCCAGTGGTGGACCTCATGCATCCCTCTTGATGACCTAATGCCTGTTCCTCAGGATGACAGATATACTGGTGGGGCTGGTCAGGGGCCATATAACACACACTCTTAAGCAATACAAGGAAGTTCACTGTGTACTCAGAGCAAGGGAAAGTCTCCTGATAAAGAAGAAGAATCTGGGTCCAAGTGACAGCTCAGCACTTGGTTTCCACATAGGGAAATGTTCCAGGCCCAAAGCACTGACTGGGAAATCCCAGAGAGGGCAGCAGGTCCTGCAATGGTCCTGCTTCCCCAACAATTTCTAGCACATTAAGAATGAAATAAATACTAAAATCTAGGTAATATTTTATCCCATTAAACCCTTAAAGAGATTGAAAATGGAGTTCTGTAGATAAGAATTTAAGAACTATATATTTTTCCCAGCACCATTTATTGAATAGGGATTCTTTTCCCCAAGGATGAAAAAAGATCTGCACCTCTCACCCCTCACAAAAATCAACTCATAATGGATAACAGACTTAAACCTAAGGCATGAAACCATAAGGATTCTAGAAGAAAATCTTGGAAAAACTCTTATAGACATCAGCCTAGGCAAAGAATTTATGAAGAAGACCCCAAAAGCAATCACAGCAACAAAAAAATAAATAAATGGGACCTGATCAAATTAAAAAGTTTCAGCACAGCCAAGGAAACTATCATTAGAGACAGCAGACAACCTACAGAATGGGAGAAAATATTTGCATACTACACGTCCGATAAAGAGCTGATAACTAGAATCTATACAGAATTTAAGAACATCAACAAGGAAAAAATCAAACTGCCCCATTAAAAAGTGGGCAAAGGACATGAACAGAAACTTTTCAAAAGAAGAAAAACTAATGGCCAACAAACATATGAAAAATTGCTGAACATCTCTAATCATCAGGGAAATGCAAATCAAAACCACAATGAGATATCACTTAACACCAGTGAGATTGGTTTTTATCAAAAAGTCCCAAAACAACAAATGTTGCCAAGGATGCGGAGAGATAAGAACCCCCATACACTGCTGGTGGGATTGAAAATTAGTACAACCTCTATGGAAAGTTATATGGAGATACCTCAAAGAACTAAAAGTAGAACTACCATTTGATCCAGCAATCCCACTACTGGGTATTTACCCAAAGGAAAAAAAGACATTCCATAATAAAGAACATCTGCATTCGAATGTTTATAGCAGCACAAGTCACAATTGCAAAGATGTGGATACAACGCAGGTGCCCATCAATACATGAATGGGTTAATAAAATGTGGTATATGTATATCATGTAGTACTAGTCAGCCATAAAAAACAATGGTGAGTTAATACCTCTTGTATTATCCTGGATGGAGGTGGAGCCCATTCTTCGAAGTGAAGTATCACAAGAATGGTAAAACAAGCACCACATGTACTCATCATTAAATTGGTACTAATTGATCAACATTTATGTACACATATGGAAGTAACATTCATCAGATGCCGGGCAGATGGGAGGGGGTGGAAGGAATGGGCAAATCCACACCTAAAGGGTGCTGTGTGCACTGTCTGGGGGATGGGCATGCTTGTAGCTCTGACTTGGGCAGTGCAAAGGCAGTATGTGTAACCAAGGGGTTTGTACCCTCATAATATTCTGAAATTAAAAAATAAATTAAAAAAATAACACATAATAAAGATTTTCTTGCTTAAAAAAAGAACAATATAAAATAAAATAAAAATGTTTAAAACTTATCAGTTTGACCTGCTGCTTAAAACTATTATGAGCATAAAGGTAAACAGCTGAGGGGTGAAAAGCCTGAAATAAATGTTAATATGTAACAAAATATTTGTTGTAATCTGAAATTGCAATAAAAGATACCTAGCTATATTATTGTTCTGTCAGTGCCATAACAAATTACCTACTAATTCAGTGGCTTAAACTAACACCTATTTATTAGCTCACTGCTCTGTGAAGTCTGACCCTGCCTGGCTGGATTCTCTATTTAGGTCTTATAAGGTTGAAATCAAGGTGTTGGACAGGGTGGCAGTTCACATCTGGGGCTTGGGATTTTCCATGGTCACTGGTCTGCAGCAGGATTTATTTCCTTCTCACGCTTTCCACATGGCCTCTTCATCTTCATGCCAGTCCTTCAAGCCAGACATATTGAGTCTTTTTTATGCTTCAGATTTCTCTGACTAACCCTTCCGCTCCATTTGTCTGACATCCTCTTCTGTTTTTAATGGCTCATGTGACTGAATTGGGCCCACTTGGATAATGGAAAATAGTCTCCCTATTTTAAGATAAACCAAATGGTAAGTTAAATTACATCTTCAAAGTCCCTTGTGCCATGTACTTATAGCATAACCACAGGAGTAACACAAGGGATAATAGTCACAGTGGTCAAAATTCTACCCACCACACTGGATAAATCAGGGGTCTGGCAAACATATCATGATAATAGTGGAGGAGAGGCAATATAATGTGACATTTGACGGCTTTGAGCTTTGGAGTTTTAAGTGCTGGCTACGACATTTCTTAGCTATTCTTTTCTCTAAGCTTCATTTCCCTGATGTATAAAATGGAGATAATCATAGTACCTAACTCACACTGTTACTGAGAGGATTAAATATATTTAAACATCTGTCACATGGTATATTCCTAATAAATGTTAGTTATCATTATTATCACTGCCATTTTATTTTTCAATACGTTTTATTTAATTTTTCTTTTCATCAAAGTAATAAATGTATGTTACAAAATGACATATAGCACAGATTAGGCTGTAATGGAAAATCAGCTCACACCTCTGTTCTCACTCCCCAAAGGAAACCATTTTTAGTCAATTCTGGCCATAGTTCCTTTAATTGTTGCCTCTGCACTCTACGTGCATTTACATAATTATCCTTTGACACTGCCTGTTGGTTCTATGCTATGGGAAAGAGAGACTTAGATCAATCGCACTATTCCCATCTCTTTTTCTTCCTCCTTCCAATTCTTGATAGTTGTGTTATTATTTGTACTTTTTCTACTGGTTACTTTTATAATTATTAATACATATTTGCTTCTTGTTATTTAAACTTTAGACAGTTCTCTTAACTCCCCACAATGTAAGAAGGAATATCAGAGCTCTAATCTTTTCTCCTTTGCTTCTTCCCACCTCACGTCTCCCATTTTCTGTCAGCTGTAATTTACTTTGCATGGTTCATATTGATGTTTATATTGATACCGTTTACATTCTGGTATGTAGTTATAATTGCATATTTCTTTCTCTGTCTATAGATGTATTCTAACTGAAAACCAATGAACAGCCTTTATGATACTACAGTTATACAATTTTTGTTCATTAGAGGCAAGTAATGTTATGTAGGATTATATTTCCTTCTCTATGGGCCCAATGTTATGATCTCTGTGGGACTCAAAGGAGCATATTACAACTGTTTTAAATAAGGGGAGTTTACCTTTCATAATGTGAAATAGTATTATGAAAAAGTAAATAATATATAATGTAGTAAAGACTATAAACAAGCTTAATACTTTGATTATTGGACTAAAAATGTTCACTTTTTAAATAGCTAAACTATGAAGCAAAACTCATGTAGTACTCTGAAAAGATAGAATCCAATATTGTCTTAGTTAAAAATAAAGTTTAACCTTTGATAAACCCAGTTAAAATTGTTCTTTACCTATCG
Organism: Daubentonia madagascariensis; assembly: GCA_023783475.1. Lineage (NCBI taxonomy): Eukaryota > Metazoa > Chordata > Mammalia > Primates > Daubentoniidae > Daubentonia > Daubentonia madagascariensis. The sequence continues at coordinate 2,222,572 of JAKFHU010000166.1, forward strand.
TTTGAATTCAGAAATGATAGTAGCAATTGGTCATTTTGATGAAGTATACAACAAACAGCAGCATTTATATGAACTACTTTTTTGAAAGTAGATTTCTTCCTATTCCATTCTTGTTCATTCTTTGCTTTCATTTGAATGTTCTTTTTCTCACAATAATTTTTTTGTTCAAGCTGTGAGCATATCATAAAAGAGAATGTCAACTTTTAATTTATGCACTGAATTGAGCAATGAATCATTTAATACAGTGAGTATTACTTTGTAATGTCATGGTCACACACACAGTGTGTCTTATGAAAATCCACGTGAGTGAGAAAACAATAGTTTTGAACTATTAATTCCAGGGCTGTTTGCTATATTTGCCATAAACTTCAGAAAATAAGTTGCATTTCCTTCAAATGCAACACTTTACACCAAATGAAAATTAACCTGGTTATTGTGAGCTATGTTTGTTTCTTTAAAGGGGGCGCTGTGAATCCAGAATCACAGTGAAGAGAAGAGCACACTCAAAAATGATGTTACCAAAAGATGCGTTCCTACTTAATCTCATTCATTGACATAGCATCATGGAAATAAAGCATGAACACTGGCTTATAAATATTTCCTTTTGTAATGCTGAGTAAAAATTAAGCTTAGATAATATTTTAATTATTTCCAATTCTGTGGTGGTTATATGGACTATGATATATAAGGTCAGCTATTTGTTAATAGGTAGGAAAGTGGCAAATTCTTCAATAATAATTTTACTTGTATATTTTATCTGGATCAAATGATTTTATAAATGATAATTCAGAGTCAGCAAAATCATTTCTCTTCTCTAAATATGACATTAGTTGCCAAAACCAGACCAGCCAACCAACCGGCCAAACCAAAAGGGGTGTTAGACTCCATTCTAGTAGCTATTTTATTTTCCTACATTTTGTACAAAAAAAAAACCCTCAAATAATAACTTTTGAGAAAGAACTATACTAAAAATTCTAGTCTTAAATAAAAGTAATGATTTCAACCAATGAATTCACAGCTTGAGAAAGGATATTATATCATTATGTGGAAAATAGAAAGCAACAACATCCTTCTATTTTTCATTTCGAACTGTGATCATATAAAGGAATTATTAAAAAATGAAAGTCCCCCCAATTAGCTCTGAAAATGGTGCTAGAGCAATCACAAATTTCCTGAGAAACTCCTACCTTTATTGTATCAATATTTTCAGATTAAGGTTCAGATATCAACCTTAAGGTGCCATCCAAATTCCTCCTAGAAAATGCTACTACTGTTGCATAAACCCTCCTAAGCTTTACAATGTAGGCTTTATTCACTAATAATTAGTTATCTAAACAGATAACTCATTTTCTTTTCTTTTAGTGCTTAAAAGAGCTAGTATGCTCCACTTCTAAGATGAGATGCTTTTGTATATTCTAAATAGACTGATTTCAAGGAGAAGAGCAACTAGCATTGCCACAGATGTTTGCAGAATGTTAAATGTTGCTAATTAATGAGGAGAATAAGACCAGTGCTGTGAACAAAAATACAAAACAAAACAAAACTCCCACTGTGATTGTTTCACCATTCATTACCCCAGGACACCAACACCTCTTGCACAAGTTGTATTCCAGCATGGTGGAGATAGTGATTAAAGGGTCCATATGTTAGCAATATGGATACCCCACTGAGCAACAGAGGAGTGAATTCTACAGGTCAAGTGATGAGTTTATTTTGTGATGGTAAATAACTTCAAACTTTGGAGTTTTCTAAGCAGTTGAATGAGTAAAGCCATGTACAATAAAAAATACACAAAGGGTTTTATTATTTTAAGAATAAATGTGAAAAGGCAGTGCATTTGTACATTCAACTCATTTCCAATCTCAAAAACTCAGTAATAAATTTTTAATAGAAAACCTCAATTTAGCACCTGCCTAGGCAGATCCTCATCCCAAGTGGTTTATATACATTACCTACATCATCACCACAACCACCAAAACAAAATACATCCCATGTTGTAGAAAATTTACAGACGATTTTAGAAGCAAACACAATGAAATTGCACCAGATAAAGCAATATATCCACAAGAGCAAAGAAGTCATTGCAAACTTAATATAAATACTAAGGGGGAATGTGGAGTAATGCAACGGGAGAACACGACTGAGTTTATCCCCTCAGCAACTCTCTCCCCCATACAACCCTAAATCTCCATTTCTAGTCCTGATTTCCCATCCTCTTTGTGTTCCTTTATGTCCTGTTGCTCAAGTAATCTCAGTAATTTTGCTGCCTTTTAATGCCAGGGCAATGCATCTATAGCCATAAACAGGAGACACTCTTACTCCGTTTCTTCATTCCACTTACTGGCATTGCACTCTTTTCTTTTTCTCAGGCTCACAAATTGGGAGGATTTCTTTTATAAACTTTTGTTTTTTCCTCCTTAACCACAACAAATTCACTTTTTTCCCACAAGAATTTTTCTGTCTTTGCGATATCTCTTAAATTCACTCAATACTTTCACATTTCTACATTTACCATGGTAATCCTATTTTTCATGGCTGGATTAACTCAAGCCTCTATCCTGATGCTATCACATCACTCTCCCTCATCCTGATTTTAAAACCTATATTGATTCCCTCTTGCCTATACTTTCAAATAGAAATTCCACACCCTGACATCCAAGGTCTTCCTGTCCTGCCACATTTGCCTCTCCATTGTTCTAAAAATTTCTTTGCCACTCAAATAATTCTTCTACTCTAGATATGTGAATTCATTGGTAATTACACAGGTAGTTTATGACAGCACTCGAATTTGCATTTGCTCACATGGTTCTCCTGTCTTAGAATATCCTGTCTGCTAAACTATGTCCTCTCAACTAAACTAGTTCATGTTTATCACAATTTATCTGCAATATGCAAGGCCCCTTTTCAGTGAAACTTTCATCAACGTCTACACACTCCAAACATCCCTGTCCTTCATGTTTCTCCAGCACTTTAGCTTGCAGTTTAATAAACTGCATTCTCCATATTTGAGGGGATTATGTTACAAATCCCAGGAAGAGAAAAATTCCTCTCATGATGAATTGAGACATAGTGACTAAGCTAAAGAGAGAGATTAGGGATGCATATGTGTGTCTACTTTTTCTCTTTGATCTCTTTTTCTCTCTTGCTCTATTCTCTTCCCAGAGTAGGCTGTGACACAGGTAGATCGATAGGTGACAATGTCACTTGTCTGCTAGTTTAGTCTAGTAGTAATAGACTAAATGGAAAAGCCAAAGCAGAAAGTCTTAATGGAGTGGCTCTTAGTAGCCTGAAGAATGCTGACATTTAAAGACTTCAAAAATATCTTTAGAATTCCTAACTCAGCCTTCTCCAAACTACAGCAGAGTTTCAGTGACATGCATATTGTTGTTACTGTAAATTAGACAAAATTTATCTTTGTCATTCCCACCTCTGTGTGGCTCTCCTGTCCCCTCAATTGGAAACTTCAGTGCCTCTACGCTGCTTTCTAGCTGTCCTCCAGGTCTTCCCAGCACACCGTCACTTCCACTCCTTGTCACCACACAAAAATGCCTCCTACAATCTTTTCCACCTCAGTCAGAGATCCAATTTTTTTCAGAGCTACAAAGCCCTCAGTGAGGTATTACGATCGAGTAATGTATAAATGAAGCACAACCCCCATTTGCATTTATACAAGGAGCTTGTTAACCCAAATGAGTCTTTAATTAGTAGAATGTGAAGGAGAGTTATTTTGAACAAGTTTAATTGAGGGAGTCTTCAAGTACATCTTTTCCTACATATTCTCTCCTTCTTTCCTGAGATGGCTACAGAATAATGTCGATGGGATCTTTGCCAGCATACAGCACCTATCCTCACCGCCATCCTACCGTGTGCAAGCAGTTTTATTCCTATTTGAGCACAACAAAAGCAAGTCATTATTCTGGGAGCAATTATGAGTTGAACTGCAAATATTCAAAAAAGTGGACTCACATGTGCACAAATTTTAATGCCTTCTGTCTATTCTGCAGTTATTGACAATGTTTTCTAAGTTTTTTTGAGTCAATTCATGTATTGTCTTACTCTCCCCTATGACAGGGTAAGGATACAAGAGAGGGGGCTATTCTATAAGCACACACATAGTAGCTTGTTAAAGTAAAGAAAATAAACTTGGAATAAAATATTCTTTAATTGAAATCCTAGGCTCTGCCACTTACTAGCTGTGTGGTGTGGCAGTGTACTTGAGCTCCATGAGCCTTGTTTTACCAGTCCGTAAAAGAGTGATTATATCTACCTCAAACAGTTGTTGTAATGGTTAAATAAAATAGTGTTTAAAATTAAATCTTAGCAAGATAACTTGCTCCTATCAAGAACTCAATAAATATTGGTTTTCCCACACCTTCCCTACCCCAATCAGTCATCATGTCTCAACAATTTCCCTTCAAAATATCTCCTGCACTTTTGTAACCCTCATTTTTTTATTCTTTCTTGAGAAGACAGTGTGGTGCAGCAGAATGTATGTTGACTTTAGATCTGAACACACTTGAGTATGAATTCCAGAAATGCCATTTACAATTTATCGGTTAGTTGTAATCACACATCTATTTCTTCATTGGCAAAGTGTGATTAATGGTATTACCTGACAGTATAATGAGAAATAAGAAACATATACATACATACACACACACACACACACGCAGAGTTTATGGCATATAGGTGAAGTTGATGAATGGTAGCTAGAACACTTGCCACTTCTCTGACTGCAGGTCCCCTCTCACTTTTATGCCTAGATTTCTTTGACAGTTTCTCATTCAACCTTCAGGACTGCATTTTTTTCTTATTCTGATCATCCTGCTGAAAACTCTTCAGCGGCTTTCTATAACACCTAGGACAAATTTCAAACTCTGTATTATGGCCGACAAGGCACCACATGATCTGATCTTTGCCTGCTTCTACCATATCATCTCTTCCCATTCTCTTCTTTGTTCTTTGTTCTCCAGCCACAGAGGCCTTCTTTCAATTTCAGCAACATGAAAATCTTCTTTCCTCTTTAGGGCCTTTATAGATACTGTTCCTTCTGGTTGTAGCACTATCCTTCCTCCTCCCTGCAAACCTTTGTACATAGCCAGCTCCTCATCTTTCTGGTCTTCTCTTAAATGCCCTCCTCAGACAGGTTTACCTGATTGCCTAAACTACACTGTGCTTCTGTTATTTATTTTATTTTTTCTCACATCAAAATATTATTTCATTTCATGCCACTTGAATGTATAGAAATATATTTTTGTTTATCTGTTTTCTTTCTGTCTTCCCCTGGTAGATTATAAGCTTTATGAAAGCAGAAGTCATGTCTGTTTTGTTTACCCAGAGCCAAGCAGTGTCTGGCTAATGGAAGGTATTTTGGGTTCTATCCTTTTGTCTTAACTCTTTTCCACCCTTCTCTAAACTTTGAGAGACTAATTTGTATAGAGTACACCACAGGGCAACTTTTTCCTCTGTCTTTTCAGTAGATTCAGCCAATTGGGAGCAGTATCAGGAGATTAGAAGGAGAGAGGAGAGTGAGTCAGGTTATTTATTTGCTTGGACCCCTCCCTGCAGGGTCACTGTAGGATGGCTGCTTCCTTCAACCAGTGACCAAAGCTCCTATCAAATGACCCTCTATGTGCCTCTTTCTCCCTCTCTTGCCCTAAAGATTCCCTGTCATTGCCTTCATACCCGAGGGGAGAGAAAAAGGGATAAACTCTTAAATACTATCAGCTCTTGTGTATTTCAGTATATCTTGTGGTTTTCCTTCAGTCTGCTCACACCTTTGTAAACAAACCTTTTATTAAACTCTTCTCAAATTACCCAGCTGTGTGTGCCATCGTTTCCTGCCAGGACCCTGACTGATATAGTATGTGTACGTATTAGTTTCTTATTGCTGCTATAACAGATCACCACAAACTCAGTGACTTAAAACAACACAAATGTATTATCATATAGTTTTAGAGGTCAGAAATTTAAAAAGAGACCACTGGGTGAAAAGCAAGGTGTTGGCAGGGCTGAATTTCTTCTGGAGCTTTCAGAAGATAACACATTTTTTTGCCTTTTCCAGCTTCTAGAGACTACCTGTATTCTTTGGCTCATGGTCCCTTCAAAGTACATCACTCCAACCTCTGCTTCCATCATCATATCTCCTTTTTCTGATCTTAATCCTCCTGCCATCTTCTTATAAGGACCCTGTGATTGCATTGGGACCACCCATATAATCTAGGACAATGTTTTCATCTCAAGATCATTAACTAAATCATATCTTCAAAGACCCATTTACCATCTAAAGTGACATATTCACAGGTTCTGTGAATGTCATGGACACCTTTGGGGGAGGGACATTATTCAGCCTAACATAGTGTCTAATGATTATTTACTGAATTAATGAGTATAGCTGTCAGACTAACCTTCTTAAATAGCCCTTGACTCCTCCTTATCTGAGCTAACATTTATTGAGCATTTACTATTTTCAAGACACTATGCAAATAGAATTATATACATGATCTCTTTTAATCCTCAAAACAAGCCTATACAGTGTATATAATGAATTTCCCCATTTTATAGGTGAAGAAACCAAGGAAAGAAGAGTTTAGTAACTAGCCCAATGTTGCACATTTAGTAAGCAGCAGTACTGGAATGCAAACCCTGGTTTCTCTGACTGAAATGCCCACCATTGGTCTAAGTTTGATTTACTGGGGACATGGTGATCAAGTCTAATGCCTCTTGTACTTGACAGACCTCAAAATATTTTAAGACAAATATCATGCCCCTCCTGAGTAGTTGCTTCTTTAGGCCAAGTATCTCCTGTTCCAGCAACTGTTCTTTTTAAAATTTTAATGTAAATTGACAAATTATAATTGTATATATTTGTGGGGTACAAAGCGACATTGGTTTATGGTTTATGAATACAATGTGAATGTGAAATGATTGAATCAAACTAATTAACATATCCATAACCTCAAATACTTGTCATTTCATGTGAGAACATTCAAAATTTGCTTTTTTGACATAGCTTTGTGTCCTTTCAATATTTCTTTAACTGTCTCCCCTACTCTAATCCAAATCTCATTTATTCATCAAGTTCCAGATCCCCTTGAAATAGTTCATTCTTACTTTATCTGTCTTAATCCCCTGCTACTCTCACATTTGAATAGGCTATTTTTAACATAGGAAAGAAAGAAAACTTTTCATACACAGTAATGTCATAGTTGATCTCAAAGTTAAGAGTTCCCAACTATAAGACAGAGCTTGGTGGATTTTTCTGACTTAATCCTGTGGTGTTAAGACACCAGATGAATAGCTTAACATTGCAATTAGAAGTAAGAGTGCAGCCACAGAGCCAAATCAGATTGACATAGCAAAACTTGTGGAAATAGTGTCCTGAATATTAGGTTATTTCTTTTATATATATTGATACACTGTAATTGTCTACCTCTTTTTTATCCAATTAGAAATGTAATCCTAATCAGGGTTTAGTGGGAACTCAACTAGCTGTGTGTAAAGAAGGCAAGATCAGGTCAGAAATGGCTTCTAGGTACTCAACAATGTTCACAGCTGAACTTACCCACTAATTATAGAGTTACCTGGGAGAAATCTCACAATAAAATACATCTGACAATAATTCTGGTATGCTTCATGTGCTAAACTTAGTCACCATGAGATACACAGGCATACCCTAACAATCTGTAAATGCAAAGTACTAGAAGCCTATCATGTTACATGATTATTGTAAAAGAGCTATTAAAATCAAGTTTTTTTACAAAAATAATTTAAATTACTTTACATACTGTTGTTAATTTCTTGTTATGGTTAATTTAAAATTTCCAATATCAAGAATCCATAATTAATACAAAATCTATAAGTTTATTACTAATAATTGATTAATAAGAATATCTACAATTCATGGTAACAACAAATAATGGAAGAAAAATGTACTTCATTCTAACTCACTAAATTAGATCAAATAATTAAAAAATCAACTTTTTCTTATATGCTATTTCACTTTGTTCAGTTAGAAAAATTCCTGTCATGTTTGCTATGGTTTGAATGTCCCTGTCAAAACTCATACTGAAATTTAATTGATACTGTGATGACATTAAGAGGTGGGACCTTTAAGAGATGATTATATCATGAAGCCTCTGCCCTCATGAATGTATTAATGCCATTATCAGGGGAGTGGGTTCCTGATAAAAAGGATGAGTTTGGCTTGAATTCCTTTCTGTCTCACAGGTAGGCTTCTTCACCATGTGATGCCTTCCGCCATGTTATGACATAGCAAGAATGTCCCCACAAGATGCAGCCCCTTGATCTTGGACTTCCCAGCCTCCAGAAACATGAACCAAATAAATTTCTTTTCTTTATAAATTACCCAGTCTCTGATATTCTGTTATAGCAGCAGAAAATGGACTAAGTTACACACAAAAGTTTTGGCATGTCTCCTTTTCAGCCATCAACTCAAAAGGTCTTAGGCAAGACAGTATTCCTACTATAAATCAGAGTTTTTAAAATGCCATTTCCCCCATGCTCTTGCAGTAAAGGAAGGCAAATATTCATTTTCTTTCCAATGGGTCTCTGCCCTTCTAGTTCTGAGAAGATTCAAAACAGCCCAGGAAATTTCCTCTCATCCTACTTTTCCACTCCCCTCCTAACTGAATAAAGATTCAGATAAACTGAGCATTGGGAAATATTTACACATGAACACACATACTCACACACACAGGTATATTTGATACACTCATACATGCAGAGAGATACACACAGATATAAACTGAATTTAAAGAAATATATTTCTGCAGTTTCTTCAGTGAGACATTTATAAGTAGGTCATTACAAATCTTCATTTCTGATTAAAAATAAGTTTATTGTAGAATATTATGAATATATAGAGAAACATAAAACAAACCTGTAGCTATACCAAAGTTAACTAATATTCGCAAACAACTGTATTTCCACTCTAGTCATGATTTTTACATGTTTTGTATACACACACTTTAAAAATAGCAGCAACAAATTAAGATCAAATGATATTTTGCATTTTGTAACATGTCTTTCTTTTAATCATTTAACAGCACAGGTGAGCATTTTTAAAGAGACATTTTTAGAGGGTGACACAGAGAGAAAAGGACTACAATTGTATTCAAGATCTGGTTCCAAAATTGACAAAGCACAAGAAACTCTTTAAAGTTTAGGATGCTTTCTTTCAATAGCAATATCTGGGCTGCAATAGCTTCTCCATTTTTTAAAATTTATAACAATACACATTAAGGAATGTTAAAACTGATTATCTCTTTCACATACAAAAATGGGTTGTAAATGGGTAAATGGTGATCTCATCTGAAGGAAAGTGAAAGTACTATTTCAAGGCTCTCCTTTCTCTTATATACCCTATACCCAGGGTTGACAATCAGTTGGTATGTGTCAGAATAACAATAAAACTAAAATTATAAAAATAATTTTACTTAACATTACCTTTGGCAAAATTAGGTTAATATTTTCTTTTAATTTTTAGTGTAATTTTCCAGATAATATTGTCTGATAACCGAATATGTTTCAGCTTTATCTTCATTTCACTTTCAGACAAATAAGCAATCAGAAGGAATATGTTATTGCAAAAATATCTGATGCTACAAACATTTTCCCAAGGAACTCTTAATCCTTTGAAGCTGAAGCATTCTTTTTGCAGCAACTATTGTGTCATATCTTGTAGATGTGCTCTTCTAACTTATCCAGTTCCTCATTTTTCCTCATTTGCCAATAACTTGCCAATAAAATTCATGTGGCTCTCCAACATAACTTTCCCAAAATTTTTCATCTTTTGCAAGATTTGCATCCTCACTGTGCAACCATTTTTTATTATATTTGCACTGATTATCAGATGTTTTAAATACCCTACAATTGTCAGGAGACTGATTAATAAAGTAGATGATAACTATACCAAAACTTTGTTAACCAAGAATTTGTTATAGACTGAGGGCCTATATTAGGTATTTACTACCCAAGTTGGTTTTATAACTGAAGTATCAAAAATATTATGTCATAAAATCACTTTTAGTTTCAAAGAATGCTATTTAAAACTTCAGTACATTCAATTTTATTTACTGACTAGACAGATATCTAATTTGCAACAAAAGTTTATTCAACACTTACAAACAATAAATAATGAGTATAAAAGATTCTTTCTATGCAAGAGAAGCTGAAGGCCTAAAGTCTAAACAAAGAATGGAAAGCTTACCCTCAAGAAAATAATTTGTTTTTTAAAATGTGATTAAAATTCTATTTCTAAGAATGAAATTGCATATGTTTATAATGTTTTCAGTTTATTCCTTTTTACATAAAATATATCACAAATTTATTCTCAGAAGTTACATATATCTGTGTAATCATTAACAGTTCTATGAGAATGCACACAATTACCTCATTTCAAAAATGAAGACATAGACAAAGCAATAAAAAAACTTCATTGATGAGTGACATTTGGCATAAACCAAGCTCAAATGGTTTAATACTGCAGTGAAGAAAAACCCACAGATAGCCACAGGGGAAGTATAATAGAGAACAAAGCAAATGCTTCACAGCTAAATCAAGCATCTCAAGCAAGTCATAGTAATGTTAGCAAAATCAGATTAGCAATTACTGTTCAATGTGGAAATCTGCTAAAGAAGCAAAATTTAGAACTCTATTTGTTGTATTTATTACATTAAGTCTTTGTTCCTCATTGGGCTTATTGTACGTCTAAATTTCCATGTATAAGATTGATTGTTATTTTTCAAGTTAAAAAAATCCATTTTCCTCCTGTTAGCCTTATTCTTTAGTTATTGAAGGGATCTGGGCATTATTCATATGAGTTTTAAGAGGGAATCTAATGTGGGTATCCATTTTAGAGTGGTGCAAGCAGAGGCTTATTACAATCTGAGGTCACACATAAATGCAGGCAATTATTTAGAAAGAGTTCTGTCTTCATACAGCCCTACTGTGATGGTCAATTTGGCTGGGTCTTATGTTGCCCAGATATTTGGTTAAACATTATTCTGGGTGTTTCTGTGAGGGCATTTAGGCTGAGATTAGTATTTAAATCAGTGAACTTTGAATAAAGCAGGTTGCTTTCCATAATGTGAGTAGGCCTTATCCAATCAGATGAAGTTCTGAATAGAAAAAAAAAAAAAAGACTTGCCTTCCCAAAGAAGGAGAGATTTCTTCAACAGACTGCCCTCAGCTTCATCTTCAATATCAGCTCTTCCTGGAATTGCAGCAAATGACCTTTGGACTGGAACTGGAATATCAGCTCTCCTGGGTTTCCAGCCCGCTGACTCATCTTGCATATTTTGCTCACCTTCACAATTGTGTGAGCCCATTCCTTATAATAAATTTCTTTCTATATTTGCTATGGTTTGAATGTTTGTCCCCTCCAAAACTCATGTTGAAATTTAATCCTTGATGTGGCGGTATTGAGAGGTGGGGCCTTTAAGAAGTGATTGGGTCATGAGGGCTTTGCCCTCATCAATAGATTAATCCATTCATAGATTAATGAATTCATGTGTTAATGGATTAATAGGTTATCACAGGAGTGGGACTGGTGGCTTTATAAGAGGAAGAGGGACCTGAGCTAGTGCACTCAGCCCTCTTGCCACGTGATGTCCTGAACCACCTTGGGATTCTGCAGAGACTCCTCACCAGAAAGAAGGCTCTCACCAGATGCGGTTCCTTGACTTTGGACTTCTTGGCCTCCATACTGTAAGAAATAAATTTCTTTTCTTTATAAATTACTGCAGTTTCAGATATTTAGTTATAAGCAACAGAAAATGGACTGAGACACATGTATGCACATCTTATTAGCTTTGCTTCTTTGGAGAACCCTGACTAATACACTTACTCTCTATCAAGTAGACCAGGGTACACACGAAGCAATTGTGAATTGTTGGTTCCTGTATAAGCACTAGTGTAGTTAACAGATGACTCTAGAAGCCCACCCAAGTTAGGTCTATTTTTCCGTTCTCTTGGTTTTGACAACTCTATCTTTAAATCGTATAGTTATCTGGGTCCACTAAGGTTGCTAGTTATTGCCCCTAGCAGTATCTCTGCCCCAAACTTTGTAAACTCCTCCATTTTCCTTTTCAAATATCTAAGAGTATAGTTAGTTTTATTATTACTTGGGTTTGTAGCACTTGCTAATGATTGTTATAACATCAATGTGTTTTATCCCCCTCCTTCTTTTTGCTTTTCTGACGCTTTCTATCACATGCCTCCTTTAAAATTTTTATGTATCTGTGCATTAAGAATAAGTGCTTGTGTTGTGATTGATTGTTCCTTTTGCTGCATCACTTTGCCATGAAGCTTAAACTTCTTATTCTCATTTTGCCCTTACCTCTATACCTGCGAGAAAACCCCAGGAGGAGTATCAGCCAGGCTTCCACAAGGGAAACAAAGTGAAAATGTTACATAAAGCAAACCCTCCCTCTTCAGTGCTTTCTGTACTTTGATTTGAAAATGTCCACTATTTAAAAATCTCAATAGTACTGCTATGTCAGTATTTTCTCCTTTGATTATTTAATGGTCAGTTTGTGTGGGCCACTTCTGCACAATACCAGGTTGAAAATTAGGGCATACCATTAATTTTTACACTGGCAAAGTCATTTCCTTCATCTGGGCCTCAGTTCGCCTATCTGCAAAATGAGAGGGGTGGCCTAAATGTTCTCCAGGGAAACATTCAAGTCTGATATTCTGTTGTTCCATGATTTTAACCATTAAAATATGTGTCTTAACCATAAATATATATACACACATATATATATAATCTATATCTATTATATATAATGCAGAAAATTGTTTTGATTAGCTTTTATAGGTTTTCATCCAGATGATTAGCATTTTTTAGATTTAGCTGGATTTTGTGAAGGTATATGGCTGACTGTACGCTGAATGTAAATACAACAAAGAGGACACCATAACTGAAAAATAGTAACATAAAATGCACTGGCTCTCAGTTTGAAATTGTTTGCACATCCCTGAGTTGACAAATTCAAGAAATCTCTATACTATTTAAATATGAGCAGTTGTCATATTTCACAAGAGCAAAATGAACTATTTTCTTCCGTAGTGTTTTAAGGAGGATATTTTCTAAGCATAACCTGAAATGCCAACTCTGGTCCTAATATGCTATAGGTCATGAGACCATAACTCAATATATAGGCTGATTTTGTACATTCCATGGTCCTAATGATTTTTCCACTCAGAATGCATTTATCTCCTAAAAGTATTTTACTCACACTTGCACATTTTCATGATAAACATATATTACTCTAAGAAAGATGCAGACTGATTTTGTGTTTTAAGCATATATATATCATACGGAGTAGAAATACAAGAAAATTTACTTAAAATAATTTTAATTTTGCAGACTTCTTGATGAAAATGTATGAAAATGGCATACATTATGTTCATAATTTAGTCTAATTGTACACATAAAATACAGCAACTTTCCCACATTCATTTTTTTAAAAATCCTCAGATACCGAGCATAGCATGTGACACCAAATCTTCTGTCAATTTACTGCAGCCAATAAAGATTAATGATAAACTATGAAAATGCATTTTATGGTAGCGAATAAGTGAAGCTTTGAAAAAGACCAGAATAATTTTCTCTCCCAAATTGCTCTTTTGCAATATGACCTTGAAATCCTAATCATCAAGGACTCTTGCACACAGAGGCACTACATTTTATAGGCAAACAGCTTGACTGTGGGTTTAACATTTCTATCTCATCAATGAAATCTTTTATTATATAGATTGAGGGATGGCGAAAATCCTATGAGAATTAAAAATGTATTCACTGGCTTTTTAGACAAGTATCTCAAATAGAAGAGTACCATTACATTTATAAGACTTCATAATAAAATAACATGTGTATCATGCTAACATTGTGCATTGACTGGGTTGAGAAGAGATGCCGCTTTTTGTTGCATGTTTGCTAAAGACAAAAAATGTAAGATATTACACTTTCTCACTTCATCATGACCAAATAATAAATGTGCATTTTAGTATCTAAGTTATATATTAATCTATCCATATACTACCTTACCTAGTAGCCATTGGGTAAAATTTTAAGGCATGTTTCAGGATTTCTGAGATTTCCATAGCATCTTTATGTTCCACCACAGCCCTTTGATAATTTCACTGATATAGTGAAAGATTAATAAATTTTGAGCACACTTCCTTTGTTGAAGTAAATGATTTTGATATGAAAGTTCTTTTAATTTTGCCTTAGAAACATTATGTTTCTGAGATAGAAATAGTTTTGTTTTTGCTGTTTTTGTTGTTTTTGTTGTTGTTTTGTGTCTGTTGGTTTAGTCTGGTTTGTCTTTGACTGTGAGGGAGCCATGATTTTGCCTAGCAAGTGCATTAGATCTGTTCTGAACTAATAGAGTATATTTCAAGGTGCCTACTGCTTGGTGAATGCCTGAACTTATATGTTTTAACCATGGCTTCTGGACTCTTGGAGGATGATTAACATCTAGTTGATGTTTAGTGGGTAACTAATCCACTAATCCATTAATCGAAATCACAAGTCAGTCTCCTCCACATAAAATGATCTGCTATCTACTGGATCAATATAGTGCCTTTGTGAGATAAGAAGCTGATAAAAATAATTATATCATAACCTGCTGATCAACTCTGTTTATTTAGATCTGTTGTTCTTAATAAGGAGGAGGCAACTTTACTCCCCAGAGGACATTGGGCAATGTCTGGAGACATTTTTGGTTGCCATGACTGGAAGAAGTGTGCTACTGGCATCTAATAGGTAGAGGTCAGGGATGCTGCTAAACATCTTACAATGCACAGACAGCCCACCATAACAAAGAATTATCTAGCTCAAAGTGTCAGTAGTGCCAAGATTAAGCAAACTTGCCTTAGAGAAATGCTCACGTTACCTATTTAATATTATTTGAGTGCCTACTATGTGAAAAACACTGTATTTTTCCTTAATGGTTATTAAGGTATGTACTAAATACTTGGCACTTTACTAAATAATTTACACAAATCAGTTTGTTGAATCCTCACAATAAACTGGGGAGGAAAGCCAAGCTGAAGAGTAATGTCATTTACCAGGTATCACATATTTCATAGGTAGTCTGGTTGAATCTAGGGTTTATGATCTTAACCACTGAACTGTTCAAAATTCAAAGTATATTGGAGGTACTTCTTGTAGCACAGGATCTTTTTTGAAAATCTGGTGAAGGCTATTGGACCTCTGCCCAGAAAATGAACATATGCTCAAATACATAAAATGTTGCATACGGTGTCAGAAGGTTTCATCACACATTCCCATCCATCTGTGTATCCCTGGGTAAAAACTGGTTCAGTGGGAGAGAAAGACAAGTATACATATCAAGACACGCCATTTCAAAGATCATGGTAAGTGTTATGAATTATGTCTGACATAGAGAAGGCACTCAATAAATATTTACTGGGTGAATCAGGGAAGATTTGCCAAGAGTGAGAAAGGCGGACATAAGGGGGAGTACATGTAACTTCTATAAGGACATAAGAGTGATTTAGATAGTATTTTGTTTTGGTAGGAACTAATCCAGACAGACTCCATCCACAATTTTAAATGGGCATATACCAAGAGTTCAACTGCAGAAAATATTTCTATAAGAGTGAACTCAACTGCTGCGGCAACATACTTAATCTCACTTCTTTGTCATTTAGATATTGTTTATTTCTTACATTAAACTGGACGCTCCTTGTTCTCAGGGACTCCTCTACTCATCCTCACTTTTCTATATTGTGCTGCATTTTAGAATAGGTTCTTGCACTTGGTAGTAATGAAATATTTGTTGAAATGTTTAAGGACTGGAAAAACCTTTAGAGAACATTAAATCCAGTGGTTTACATTCCTTTTTTCGTAAGTAGTACAATCTTTTCACAAAATCTGATATGCCTTAGAAGAAAAACATGAGAGAATAAATAAGATAAGGCAAAAGAGATAAAAAAGAAGAAGAAATACAAGAGAGGGAGAGAAGAAGGAGAGGAGGAGGGATGGGAGGCAGAAAGAGAGGAAGAGGGAGAGAAAAGAAGAAAAGCAAGAGAGAAGAGAAGAGAAAGGGATTTCCAGTGCTGTGGAAGCATGGGCAAGTTACTTAACATCTCTGTGTTTCAGTTTCCTTATTTTAAAATAGACACTATAATGTTAGTACCTCCTAGGGCTGTGGAGGGTTTTAAACATGTTAGTACTTGAAAAGTGCTTAGAACAGTGCCTGACACACAGCAAGTACTTGTCATTATTGCTATTATTCAGTTCTTACCTTATTGTACTGATTTAGATGCTACGGGTACAAAGAAAGTCTAAGACCTGACTCCAACCCACAAGAAGCTTGTGATATAGCTTGTCAGGGACCTCAAAAAAATGAACCCTTCTGCCTAGTCCCTAGTCATTCTTTTAATTATTGCCAGTAAGGGATATGCTTTTAGTTATAGCGAACAAGTTTCCCAGCTTGCCTGAGGCAGTTCTGGCTTTTGCATGTTATCCTATCAACATGATTGATTGAATCTTTTTTCACTCTCAAGAAAGTTCCATTGTGAACACTACATTTGGTGGTAATTCTACTTATGTGTGTGTTGAAAACTTTGTAAGCCTGAGCACTTAAGCTTAACACAAGTGTACTCCAAAAACTCAGAGAATCAAAACCAAACAAATCACATTGTAGTAAAGCTACACTGTCTTCTTGAATGTTTAAAAGAGTTTGATTTGCCTTTAAAACTAATTCCATCAGGATATTCCTTTCATGCAATCTTCAGAACAAACGTGATAGTCATAGGTCTTTTCCCTACTTTTAAGAAGGACTGAACCTAAAGGCAACACAAAGAGTTATTGAAATATGTATAGCATCTATAAAACATTTGTCATTTCCCACATATAGTATATTTACTCTCCCCTACACACACACACACACTCTCTCTCACACACTAAGTAAAGGGAATTTAAGTCCTTTTACTACTTTACCACCACAAGATAAAAGTATTCACTCAACACATACAGGGATATTGTTAATAAGGCCACCCTTGTGTGTTAGCATTCTCTTTCCTGAAATATTTAGCTGCAATCCTCTTAATTTTTCTTGAAGAATTTGTTTCCAGTTCCTTTAATCATTTTTGTTGTTTTCCTCTGGGCATCTTCCTATATCTTGCTTAAGTTGCACATCCCCAAAATAAACTCCATATTCCAATAAAGGTCTGAGCAAAGCTGAAGATAGAGTCAGGATTAACTTGTGATTCATAAGAGGAAGAAAGTGTTGCCAGCATTTCATAAGGTTCTCACTTACTGTTTGATCATGGTGGAGAGGTGGAATAAAGAACATATCTAAATTTGTATTTATTTATTTCAAGGAATATAAAACTTAGAGATTTCAGTTAATGCTTTAAAACTAATCATTAAAATTACATAAAATGTGGTCACCTTTTTTAGGCAGGCAGATGCTAAGATGGCTCCCTGATCCCTGTCTCTTTGTGTTCACACCTTTGTGTAATCTTCTCGCCTTGAATATGGGCAGGACCTATAACTAGCTTAAAACCTATAGAATATGGCAAAACTGATGAGATTTCACTTCCATGGTTATATAAGATTCTGTTTTCCTAGCAAACTTACTCTAGAGTTTTTCTCCCTTGCTAGCTTTGAAGAAATAACCATTGTAGGAGGTTTATATGAAATGGACTCCAGAATCTGAGAGTGACCTCAGACTCATAGCAAGGAAGAAGCCACGGCCCTCTATAGCTGCAAGAAAATAAAATCTGTCAACAACCTGATTGAGCATAGAAGCAGCTATTCCCCAGTTGAGGCTTTGGATGAGAATGCAACCCTATCCCTAAACACCTTGATTTGCAGCCTTGTGAGACCCTAAGCAGAGGGCCCGGATAGGCTATACTCAGAATCCATTCCAGAGAAATTGTGGGAAGATATATATGCTGTTTTAAGCCTCTGAGTTTGTGATTTGTTTTTTTACTTAGTAATAGGTAACTAATACAGAGTGTATACCGTGAATAATGCTGCCTGGGTCATAGGTGTTGGCCATATTGTTATGCTCATCAACAAGTAGCAATTATCACTGTGTTAGCACTTCTGTTCTGATTGTTTATTCCACTATTTCTATTAGTCATCTATACATATCTAAAATATTTTAATTTACAAAGAGAAATATTAACTTAGAAAAATTTTGGAGGATATTAGCCATGAAACAACAGTCTGCCAATTTGGCTCAAATAGTCATTAGACAGCAGAGAAAATTCTTTTCTTTTATTTCAGAATACTATGGGAGTACAAACACTTTGGTTACATATGTTGCCTATGCACTGCCCAAGTCAGAGCTACAATCATGAATACCCCCCCAGTGTGCCCTGCACCCATTAAGTGTGAGTTTTTCCATCCCCTCCACCCCCCTCCAACCTGCCCAACCCATGATGAATATTATTTCCATGTGTACACATAACTATTGATCAGTTAGTTCCAATTTGATGGTGAGTACCAGCAGTGCTGGTTTTTCCATTCTTGTGACACTTCACTTAGAAGAATGGGCTCTAGCTCCATCCAGGATAATACCAGATGTGTTAATTCACTGTTGTTTTTTATTGCTGAGTAATACTCCATGGTATACATATACCACATTTTATTAATCCACTCATGTATTGATGGAAAACTGGCTTGTTTCCACATCTTTGCAATTGTGAATTGTGCTGCTATAAACATCCGAGTGCAGATGTCTTTATTATAGAATGTCTTTTTTTCCTTTGGGTAAATACCCAGTAGTGGAATTGCTGGATCAAATGGTAGTTCTACTTTTAGTTCTTTGAGGTATCTCCATATTACTTTCCATACAGGTTGTAATAATCTGCAGTCCCACCAGCATGTATGAGTGTTCCTATCTGTCTGCATCCTCGCCAACATTTGTTGTTTTGGGACTTTTTGATATAAGACACTCTCACTGGAGTTAAATGATATCTCATTGTGGTTTTGATTTGCATTTCCCTGATGATTAGAGAAGTTGAGCAATTTTTTATATGTTTGCTGGCCATTATTCTGTCTTCTTTGGAAAAGCTTCTGTTTATTTCCTTTGCCCACTTTTTAATGGGGTGGTTTGATTTTTTCTTGTTGATTTTCCTAAGTTCTATATAGATTCTAGTTATCAGCCCTTTATTGGATGTGTAGCGTGCAAATATTTTCTCCCATTCTGTAGGTTGGCTGCTCACTCTAGTGACAGTTTCCTTGCCTATGCAGAAGGTTTTAATTTGATCAGGTCCCATTTTTTTATTTTTGATGCTGCTGTGTTTGCTTGGGTCTTCTTCATAAATTCTTTGCCTAAGGCAATGTCCATAAGAGTTTTTCTAAGATTTTCTTCTAGAATTCTTATGGTTTCATGTCTTAGGTTTAAGTATGTTATCCATCATGAGTTGATTTTTGTGAGAGGTGAGAGGTATGGATCTAATTTCAGTCTTCTACATGTGGCTGTCCAATTCTCCCAGCACCCTTTATTGAATAGGTATTCTTTTCCCCAGTGTATGTTTTTGTCTACTTTGTCAAAGATCAGATGACAGTATGAGGATGGTTTTGCAAATCAGTAAACTAATGAATCATCTCAAGGAAATGGAAAAGAAAGAGCAAACCAACCATAAACCCAACAGAATAGAAGAAATAACCAAGATCAGAGCAGAAATAAATGAAATTGAGAACAAAAGAACTATACAGAAGATTAGTAAAACAAAAAGTTGGTTCTTGGAAAAGATAAACAAAATAGACAGGCTACTTGCCAGGTGGACCAGAAGCAGAAAGGAAAGGACTCTAATAAGCTCAATTAGAAATGAAAAAGGAGAGGTCACTACTGAAATCATGGAAATACAAAACATCATCTTCGAATACTATAAAAATCTCTATGCCCAGAAACATGAAAATGTGGAGGAAATGGACAAATTCTTAGAAACACACAACCTCCCTAGGCTCAATCAGGAAGAAATCAAATTCCTAAACAGACCAATATCAAGCACTGAAATTGAAGGAGTAATAAAAATCTTCCAACAAAAAAAAGTTCAGGACCAGATCGGTTCACACCTGAATTCTACAAAACCTACAAAGAAAAGCTGGTGCCTACACTGGAGAAATTATTCCTTAACATTCAGAAGGATGGAATCCTCCCAATCTCATTCTGTGAAGCCAATATCACCTTGATACCAAAGCCAGGAAAGGACACAACAAAAAAAGAAAACTACAGACCAATATCCCTTATGAATATAGAGGTGAAAATTCTCAATAAAATCCTAGCAAACAGAATTCAAATGCACAGAGAAATTTACTAATGAGATCATTATTTAAAAATTCTGTAGATACTGCCTCTATCACTGGTTGTTAAATTTAATATGGGTTTCAGTCTCAGGGTAGAACTGCCTAGGCTCAGACCTGCTCTCTATATTATCCTTTGCCTGGGTACTAACCATTCTGTTTCTTTATTCTTGAATAGTATCTATTATACTATACTGATTGGCTTTTGTCTTGCACAAATCTAGCTGTTTTTGGGGGTGCTATCTTCTGAACTCTGACCTTCCTAACTACCCTGAAGACAAGCATCTTGATGGTGGGGGGGGGAGAGAGAGAGAGAGAGAGGGAGAAGAAAGAGAGATTGCTTTTACTGCTAATTGTTTGTAACCCTGTAATATTGTGAAATTAAAAAAAGAAATATTAAAAGAGCATTTGCTCACACTGAAAAAAAAATACCACTTTTTTAATCCGTTCATCACTTGTTGGATATTTAGGTTGTTTCCATCTTTGACTATTATGAATAGTACAGCTATAAACACTCATATATAGATATCTGTTTGCCTGTTTGCAATTCTTTTGGGCGTACATCTAGGAATGGAATTGATGAGTCATATGCTAATTCTATGTTTAAGGAATCTTATTGCAGATTCTCTGATAGCCTTCTGAGATGGTAAATGAAAGCCCTCTTGAGTTTCACCACTTTTATTTAAGGATCCAGAACACCAAACCTTTTCCTACACAGAAGTCTTAATTTAGTAAGGTCCATGTAGCCCCTTCTTCAGGGTGCTCCAAACCAATAGCAATTTTCCAAGATTATATGTTAGGAAAATAAATATGTGTTTTTTTCTGAAACACTATTTTTCTGAAAAGCTATTTTTCAGCATTTCTGAGACACTTTATTTTGGGTAACGTCTATTTCTTTAACATTCTACCTAGTATAACCATATAATTTATTGTCCAAAACAAAACACTTTGACAGTGAAAGTTGATGCTATTAAAAGGTTGCCAGAACAACTATCCTGAGAAAATAGGAAGTATAGAACCCTATGTCTAAGAAAAACGAGAATTTGGAGCCATTTCCTTGAACTTAACAAGGTTGGAAAAGATAAGTGTTTGCTGTGGGAACAATTACTTGTATAGTTGGCATAGATTTCAAAGGCAAAATATTTTAGTTCTTTATTTGCTTTTCTGCATGTGTGAGTGGGGCTCACTGAAGAAAAGGGAAGCATTTGGTAATAAATTCCTTACGAAGTATCACATGGAATTTTTCATGGTGCTTTTTATATTTCAATTTAGTATTTATTAGTTTTTTAGAGCTGTACTTATTCAAAAGTAAATTACTCATAGACAAGTACTAAGTCAGCTGAACCTTATGCAAAGCAGAGATTGAAAACTGGATTGCCATAATTATAGATTTCAAGTGTCTGCTTTTTTGCTTTTGATTTTGGTACTTGAATCTAGGTTAACCCTTCACCTCCCTAAGCTGGATAAAAAATAATCTTTCCAAATCCTTAATAATATTTAAGCTAATACTTCTTTTTATTTTTGTCTAATTTTGCCATATGATTACATCATGCATCTATACACTTGAGCTAACATATTTGCCCTCAGGAAATACATTTATTATGTATGTGTGTGTGTGTAAGTATGTGTGTGTGTGTATATATATATGTATGTACATATCTGAAGTCCTCATGAACTGGGAAGCAGGGGTATTAGCTTCCTGTTTTGAATTTTAGAACAAAAAACATTCAAATGATTGAATTTCTGGAGTCCTTACTTAACCCATGTGATTAGATGGGATTTAAAAAATATATATCACTAGATGTTTGGTTTTTTCCTCCAGGATTATAAGACAATCACTTAAATTCACTTATTGCCACAAAAGTTTTTGTAGTGTGAAGTAAATATTTTATCTCATTAGGGAGGCAATGAGAATGTTAAATCAGAAAGGAAGGGGTATTTTTGATGCCTTTATACAAATCTGGTAAACTTAATATCATTTCTAAGCAAGTAGAACATTTTAGAGGCTATTAATAAGATTGTGTTGCATGGCTCATGGAAGCCTTAAGACATTTTTTTTTCTATATAACCATATGTTGAATTAGATATTAAGTGAATCCATAAGTGAGAAATTACCATACTTCTGCAAGCCAGAAGGCCCTGCTAGTAAGTAACACAAAACACATTTCATCTCACTGCCTCTCCTAATAACAAGAATTTTAGCAAAAGTGTCTGAAACAGATCTCATTTAAGGGGAAGAATGTGCTCTTCAGAAATATAACAGTATTGCATCATTCCACAACTTATAGGCAGACTCAGTGAGTTCATTTAACAATATATGGAGAAAGAAAAATATATGATTTCTTCTTTATTATCAATGCCGTGTTTTCCAAGTTATTGCTTCTAAATTTAATAGATACAGCCATTCAATCTAAACTAATTAAGAACTTAAACCACTGACAAACAGTTTGCTGTTTGGTCAAAAGATAATTTAACAAAATATTCAGGAAAGAGGATACTAGTGAAGTTGGTAATGGCAATAATGATAATAATGATAGCTAACATTCATTGAGCACATACTATGTGTCCAATATCATCTGAAATGCTTTGCATGCATAATGTCAGAGATTAAATAACTCGCCTCTGTTCACCCAGCTTGTTGGTGGCAGCACTGGGATTGAAAGTCAGGTCAATTTTACCCCAGTCTCCATGCACTAGCACTATACTATGAACAGGCATAGGAATATCTGAGACATTCCAATGTCTTTAACCTTAATTACAAAAGAAGGCATTTCTCCCAGACATAAAAATCAGATATACTAATGTGTCCTTTTCCTTTTGAGTGACCTTGGTTATAAAGTTGGAAGATGATTAGAAAAGCAATAAAAAAACCCCACTAGGGTTGCTTTTTGATGATAAGATCAAGCAAATTTAAAAGTTCTCCTTGAGGCAAATTCACCTCAGACTATAATCATGCTAGCTATTTCTTCAGCCAAAACTGAGTTTTAGATGACGATAAAGAAGGTGAATCTAATTTATGGTCTAAGACAGCGTTTTGAAATTGGAGTAAAACTTCTGAAACTGGTTCTGGTGCACAACATTGTCAAGTCAACTGAAAAGCAAGTTGCACACATTCATGATGATACCAAGCAAGCTCAGTATTTTTAACATTCTGATTCTGTCACCATCTTTGCTCAACTTTCTTCTTTGCTGACTTTTTAGCTGTTAAAATTGGCAAGATACTTAAGCTGCCTAGGGTGTTATTTTAAATCAGTTTTTCCTACTTTATCAATAGCCTTTATTTTTATTATTAGTGAGGACTGCCATCCAGTGTTCAGTTTGATTAATAACAACTATCTCTTTTACATTCAAACAATTACACTTCCAAATGCTGCACTTTTAAAAAAATTGTTTAACAGCACAGTACATTTAATTAACAAGCCTGCCTTATTAAGAGAGGGAATATATGAATGACAATGACAGATACCAAAGACTAAAAGATAGTGCCCAAAGTCCTTGACAGTGCTATTTTGTTCCTTGAAGTTATAAGCCAGACCAGTCTGAAAAGATGACTAAGTAAAAGGCAATGCAAATATGGTAATATATGTAGCCTACATTTTTATACTTGGACACAGTTGAGAAAATTAGGCTTAATGACACCTCCATAGTTCCAAATAAACTCACAGCCAAGATATTACAAGACTTACAATAGAAACCAAGAAAAATATATTTTCTTGGCAATTGAAGCCAAGAGTTAGCTCTTTCTTCACTTTCTTCATTATAATTTTGAGTATTGTTTATGTAGAGAAGGAACAGATTTGAAGATTTAGCATTACAATAAAACCTCTCTAATTCTGAGTAATTGTTAGGTTGGAACACTTTAGGTTTTTAAAGGAAAGTGGTTGTTACAATGCATCTTTAGAAATTGGAATTGCTTGAGATTGAACATAAGCTGCATACAAGAAAATGCAGAGCACTTGGAGGAAGCATCATACCTTGAATTTACCTAAAAAACATCTCTTTTTGTAAGCGGATTTAACAAGATCACTTTAGGCCTTCTTCAAAGTAAATACATCTTGCATTTAAATGAGATGTTAGAGAAGGTTTGAATTATTAAGCATACAAAGCAAAGTATTATAGTTTAGTAAACCAGAGTTTCAGATAATTAGTCATCATATGCATGATTTTTCACTGTACTTTCAAGTTCATATAGCAATTTAAGGTAGCTCTTTATAATGTTTACAAATAGAGGACTTGCTGTAATGCATAGATAAAACTTACACATGCTAAAAAGCATCTGCTTTCAGGCTCTTTTTCGCTAATAGGCTAAGTATCTTAAACCGATTGTTCTTTTGAATTGGTTGAACATGCACTGTAATAGTGCATAATATATGAATGGGTTTGACAAACCCTTTCTGAATGAGATGCAATGAAGCATGGTAATTAAGAGCATTGGCTCTGGTGTCAGACTGCCAGAGTTCAAATTCTGGCTCTATTTCTCACTGTATAATATTAGACATATTACTTAACCTCTCTGTGCTTCTGTTAATTCATCTGATGTATGAACTTTACCTCATAAGGTTGCTGTGACATTTAGTTAATTCATGTAGAGTTCTCAAGACAGTTCCCAGCATATAGTGAATGTACAATAAATGTTACTAGTTATTATCCATTTATGTAGAAAAAAGAAAAACTACATCCCAGGTCAGAGCATGCAGTGTCATGTGTAGTGTAACACAAAGACCATGTTAATTGGGTTTTTCTGTATACTATGGAACTAAAAAAAAAATTGATTCATTCAACTGATTCATTTTCCTCAGGATATAAATCTATACAGAGTAGCGTATGCATAGCATGAAGCCAAATGTTTCTGAAGCATTACTGATGCTTGCTTTACATGTATTATCTTATTTAATTGTTACAATACCACATAAGAGGTAATTACTACTATTATTTTCATTGTACAGATAAAGAAACTGAGGTTCAGGGAGATTAATTAAAATTTGCCCAATGTCACACATAATAAAGGGTAGTACCAGAATTTAAGCTCAAAAGTCCAACTGCAGAGGCTGCCCTCCTAACCACTTGGTTTTAATAGTGACTATCACTATTATTATTAGCATGTCCTCATACTATACTCTGAAACATTAAATGGCATAGTGTTGGTTGTTCGTTCTCTGCCTTCTAACTCTTAGTGACTTGCCAATATGAATCACAGTTCTATTCAGATAATGAAGGCTTAAGCAATTTCATTACACACTGTTAAAATATAAATCTACCTAGGCATTCCATTAGCATTGACTCTGTCAAAGCACAAAGTGCACTTCCTGGAAGTCAACATTGAGCTTCAATTGCGAACTTTTACTCCATAATCCAATTTATTTTCTTGGCCAGAATTCACAGTAAAAATCTACTAAATTTTCAATAAATTATTCAACTGCAAAAATATTTAACTGCAACTTTTTGTCCCCATCCTTAAGTGTCTCGTCCTTAGGGATGGCTAGTTGCTGTTTGAAATCATTTTGCTAATAGATCTACAGTATATACGTAAGCATAGTACTCATTGAAAACACAAATTACTCCCTTAATATTCCCCCCAAAGCCTCTCCTCTAACTTTTTGTCATTCTTCACAGCCCCATCGTTTTTTTAGTAACCTTAACCTGAAACCTCAGAATCACTTTACTTCTCCGTTTTGATCAATTCCTACAGCCCATTTGTCAAGTCCTATAGTTTATACTACCTTAAATTTCTTAAATGTATTCTCTTCTTTCCAGTCCCATTTCGACCACTCTATTTCATGTGTTCTTTGTCTCCTGACTGCGTTATTGCTTTAACTTGCCTACTGTACCCTTCATTTGGATACTCTCTCAGTTGATCGACTTAACTCATTACTTGTATATTAGTTGTCCCAAAATGCACTTTGAAAACATTTCTCCAACATTACAAATCAAACAAAAACTTTCAGTGGCTTCCCATATCTTTCTCAATCATTACTCACTTCTAACTTTGGCATTCACAATATCACATAAAATGGCCCCAATGTACTTTTGATAATCTATTCCTACTAAACTCCATTACATGATGTTGCTGATCATTCGCCTTGCTTTCACTCCTCCAATCTTTTCCTCTGTGTGAAATGTCACTCTCTATTTCAATATCCCAATTGCCAATGCATCCTTCATAATTCATCTGAAATGCAACTTCCACCATGAAATTTTTTTCTTCCCCTAACTGAAAATTATTTCTCTATCTTCTGAATCTTAATAGCACACATTATGTATAGAGTTTATGGCACTCATTATACTTTGTGATATAGTTGTTTGTATTTTTACCTTTATATCCTTTTCAAAAAGTGTTCAGGGAATATTTGTTAAATTGAGTCAGTCCCAAGCATTAAGCAAAGATATAATAACTAACTTCTTACAAATAGCAATTTTTACAAATTATGCAGAGAAAGTTTACTAGCACTTTGATGTTTATTTTTTATCTGGCTATACAAGTATTTTTTTTTTTATTGTACTATATTTATTTATTTATTTATTTATTATTATTTTTTTTACTGTTGGATTCTTTTTTTTTTTTTTATAATTTATTTTTTTAATTTCAGAATATCATGGGGGTACAACATTTTGGCCATACACATTGCCCCTGTTCTGCCCGTGTCAGAGCCACAATCGTGGTCGTCTCCCAAACTGTGCTCCCCACATCCATTCAGTGAGAGTTTTTCCCATCCCTTCCAGCCCCCTCCCGCCCGCCCGCCCTCTGATGAATGTTATTGCCCTGTGTGATGTAAGTGTTCATCAGTTAGTACCAGTTTGATGGTGAGTACCAGTGATGCTTGTTTTTCCAATCCTGTGACACTTCACTTCGAAGAATGGGTTCTAGCTCCGACCAGGATAATACCAGATGTGTTAATTCACTGTTGTTCCTTATTGCTGAGCAATACTCCATGGTATACATATACCACATTTTATTGATCCACTCGTGTATTGATGGGCACCTGGGTTGTTTCCACAACTTTGCAATTGTGAATTGTGCTGCTATGGACATTCACATGCAGATGTCTTTATTATAAAATGTCTTTTTTTCTTTTGGATAAATACCCAGTAGTGGGATTGCTGGGTCAAATGGTAATTCTACTTTTAATTCTTTGAGATATCTCCATATTCTTTTCCATAGAGGTTGTACTAATTTGCAGTCCCACCAGCAGTGTATGAGTGTTCCTACCTGTCCACATCCCCGCCAACATTTGTTATTTGGGGATTTTTTGATATGAGCCAATCTCACTGGAGTTAAGTGATATCTCATTGTGGTTTTGATTTGCATTTCCCTGATGATTAGAGAAGTTGAGCACTTTTTTTATATGTTTGCTGGCCATCATTCTGTCTTCTTTGGAAAAGTTTTTGTTCATGTCCTTTGCCCATTTTTTAATAGGGTTGTTTGATTTTTTCTTGTTGATTTTCCTAAGTTCTGTATAGATTCTGGTTATAAGCCCTTTATCAGAGGTGTAGCATGCAAATATTTCCTCCCATTCTGTAGGTTGTCTGTTCACTCTAGTGATAGTTTCCTTGGCTGTGCAGAAGCTTTTCAATTTGATCAGGTCCCATGTATTTATTTGTGTTTCTGCTGTGATTGCTTTGGAGGTCTTCTTCATAAATTCTTTGCCTAGGCCAATGTCCATAAGAGTTTTTCCAACATTTTCTTCGAGAATTCTTATGGTTTCATGTCTTAGGTTTAGATCTGTTATCCATTGTGAATTGATTTTTGTGAGAGGTGAGAGGTGTGGGTCCACTTTCAGTCTTCTACATATGGCCATCCAATTTTCCCAGCACCATTTGTTGAATAGGGAATCTTTTCCCCAGTGTACGTTTTTCTGGAATTTGTCAAAGATCAGGTGATTGTATGAGGTTGGTTTTATATTTGGGTTCTCAGTCCTGTTCCATTGGTCTACATGTCTGTTCTTGTGCCAATACCATGCAGTTTTGGTTACTATAGCCTTGTAGTATAGTTTGAAGTCTGGTAGACAGATGCCTCCCAATTTGTTCTTTTTGCTTAAGATTGCTTTGGCTAGACGGGGTCTTTTCTGGTTCCACACGAAGCGGCTATACAAGTATTGACATTTGTTTAAACTGTCAATAAAGTTCCTATTCTACAATGATGATGATGTCTTTCATAATGCTGTAAGTATATATACATATATATATTTAATTAATATACATCTAGAGAAACCAATCAATGCCATCTTATTTAGAGCTTAGTAAAATTTTAATGTCTCTTTTTCCAAATGCTTAATTATGGCATTCCCCCAATGAAAAAAAATGCACTTTTGTGACAAAATATTAAAGGATGGTGACTAAAATATATGTGATATAGTTCACCTTAAAATAGGATGCTCTGAAATAAAAATAAAAAGGCAAAAGACAAAAAGAGACCAAAAAAAAAAAAAAACAACTCCCACCATTTAGTATTAGGGAAAACTCTAGAAATCTGACTGACATGTTGTATTGATCATGTAAGAATTCCAGGCTGTTAACTTCTGTCACTGAGCTACCCTCCTCAGCTTTTAGTTGAGAATGTTTCCTGCTCAACAGATTTCTTGAATTAAATCCATGAACTCTACCTACTAATTATTTTTGCTGTTTGATTATAATGAGAGCTAGACAAGCTCTGCAGAACCGCATCTGAGATTCCTTCACTGCAATGGCAATCACCAGGCTCTCCCTAGGAGCAATATTAGACTGAGTTTGATTGGCTTTTCAAGCTGTGCCTAATTACTGGTCTCCTGTCTGAAAATTTTTCAGTGGTTATACATTCCTGACCAAGGCCAAAGAGGCCTGGAGGAGTATATTTCATGCTATTTAAAGAAAACATGAATTTTAATCAGAAGCAAGAAAACCAATAACCCTGCAAGGATAATATTGCAACAACCCTGCATAGAAGATGCTCAGCTCCAGGCCTCAATGACTATTACAAGAGGAAAAGTACATAAAATTTTAAAAATAAATAAATAACATCTGGCAAAGTTCACTAAAAATCTGTCTCAGCTTGTGATCTTAACTAGAGACCTTATTTAGTATATAAATATAACTAATATTGTGCTCCTTCTTCTTAATGAAACAGTGTACTCTTAGCCTTCTCATGAAGGTCATGTGGGCCAAGATCTTTTTAATTTTAAATTTGGCTACAACTCAGAAAGTCATTCATGAGGAAATATAATTGACAACTGAAGTGGTGTGGTTCTATTTGTGAACTTCATTGCTCTCTGGTTCTATTGAAAGATACTCTGGTTTTAATATACTCTCTTAAGAAAGTAGCTGTGAAATTGAATTAAGTCGAACCATCTGGGACTTGTGATATAAACTGAAGAGAATACCATTTTAGGATTCAGGTATACATCATAGAATCTTGTAATGCTCACAAAAGTTGTTGCAGAGTAAGCAATGTCCTCTGGAAGTTCACAGAAGTCATATGGAATACAGCAAAATGAGCTACAGTCATTTATTAAAGCTGCTGCAGTTTAGGATAGAGCAGCACTGAAGAGTTTTATGTTATTTAAATCATTGGTTTAAACCAATGATTTAAAACCTCAGTCCCACACAGAGGTTTTAGACATGATGATAAGGTTTGAGTATATCAAAGCAAAATAACTTATCTCAGCTTAATCTATTTTGAAGGGGTAACAAAAGCTAAAAAGGACAATGAATGTAAGTGACAACGTTTTTATTAACCACAAATATCCTTTGTATATCTGCACTTGTAAACTTATTTCGCTTAAAAAAACACTGGAAAATCAAACATTTTATTCTTAGTACATAATAAAATAATAAAGAACTCTTACTTATTTTTTAAAGAAAACACCTAATCGTTGTGTCACAAAATTTCCAGATGTGTTATATCATATTTAGTTCACTTTCAAATAAATAGAATCTATATAGGTTTCAGACTATATTGAATTTGAACATATTTTAATGTTCATTTATCTGTACTAAACTTCTATTAGCCTGGCAAATTCAGTGAAATATGATTAGTTTCAGATTGGCCTGATGTAGTCCTTGTAGTCCTGTTTACAGAATATATTTAATTGAGATCAATAAATTAATCAACCACTGACCACAAGGATAAAGGTGCCATATTTATTCACCTTCAGTTTTACAAAAAGATGAAACCATATAGCAAAGCTCATTGAATTCAAAACCCTTTGTATCAAATTAAATACTTAAATTTACCTATATCTAATTAAAGCAGAAGACAACTACAAATTAAATACTACATATGATATGACTTTATCCTCTTTGTGTTCACTTAGTAACAATTCTACCAGAATCACGGCAGATCAGCCTATGTTCTACAAGTAATCTTACCTATCTCTACCATATTTCAAATATCTACTTCAGCTCATAGTCTTACCTCAAACTTCTGTTTGCATGCAATGCATACATTGAACAAATAAAAAGTTGTCATGTCTTTTAAATGTAAAAATCATCCCACTGGAAATAATTTGAGTTTGCTTTACAGCAGGCCAAAGATCTCAACAAATGGAGAAGATGAGGAGAGAAATTACAGGTAGAAGAAAACATATAAGCAAAAGTGCAATAGCAGAAATTTATGACACACCATGCTCCCATTCATCTCTGAGTCTTTGGTTGGAGCACTTTTCCTTTATCTGGCAAACTCTTACTCATCCTCAGGTCTTAATTTGGAGGCCACTAAAATGACAGGGTTTGGCCCTGTTATTTGGTCCTGTGGATGCTTGGATTCCACTGTTCATGAAGACTCTGACATACTAATGCTCTTTGCCCTAAGATATATAATCTGTAAATATTCATAGTGAATACTTCTGGTACTATTAATCAATATGAAATAAAATTGGCAATATCTAAAATAGTTATTTTTGCAAAGTAAAACTTATTGAATATAAACAAAGGCCTTCAAATATTTATTCATGAAAAATTAAGCTTAGTAGAAATCAAGACTGAATATCACCAACAAAGGCTAAAACGGTGTGTGGTTTACTTGGATTAGATAAACAATATATCAGGGTCTTCATATGGATAAATGGAATTTATTCTTTAAATTACTTTCCCATTAAAATTCATTTATGTGAAAATGATTTTGAGAAAATAGTAAGATTTATAAATTAGAAGTCAAAATATCCATATGTCAAAACAATAAAATCTAAGCAACTACTGAATTGAAATATGGTATGATCAAATCTTTTATATCTCCACTTCTGTGTTCCCATGACACTGTTTGTTGTACTATGATAGAATTTGTCCAATGATACTGCAACTGTTTATTTATCTGTATATAACACTCAATTGTAAGCTTTTTGAAAGAAGGGGCAATGTTACCTTTTTGCTGCACTCTTCAGTATTCCCGGAAAGCACCTGGCAGATAACCATCACTCTATAAATATTTTCTAAATTAATGGCAGAATTAATGAATTAAAGGAAATTTCAGGGAATATTTGTAGAAAGAAAAAAAGTCAAAAGAGCTCAAGTGTGATGTATATAAGCGCACCAGAGTAGAGAGGGGATTGTCAAAAAAGTGTACTGGGGAACAAGATTGGAAAGGAGGTTGAAAACAGAATGGGGTGGGGCTTGAATAGCATTCTAAGGAGTTCAGACTTAATTTTATAAGCATTGAGGAATTTTTAATTTTGTTTTTGTTTCTTAAGGAGTGAGAAACATGTTCAAAGACATTATAGTAGGGACAGACAAACTACGGCCTGTGGGCTAAATCCAGCCTACCAACTTTTGTAAATCAAGTTTTATTGGAACACAGTCATGCTCATATGTTTATATATTGCCTGTTACTGTTTTGGCACTTCAGTGGTAGAGGTGAAGTAGTTGCAACTGAGATTGTGGCCCAGAAAGCCTAAAATATTTGCTATCTTGTTCTTTTAAGAAAAAGTTGGTCAACTCCTGATCTACATACATCATCCCTTCCAAAACAAGTACTTGAAGGAGACATAGGCATATTTGAAATATTGATCCTGTAATTTATTCAGTCTTAAAATGAAACTTGACTGGTCTTTTAATATTAAAAATTTGTGTGAAGTTAGGCTGTCACAATCAGAGATCTTCAGTGACAGATCTATCTGGAATCTGGTGTTCAACAGTCTATAATTTTCTCCATTTATTTTTTACACTTTATTTTGGTTAACTTTATTTCTATATGCTTTTTGTCCTCATTGTGATTATGATTTTTAAATTTTTTATTTCACTTTTCTTTGTTTCTGGGGGGAAAAAACACAGAAATTTAATGATCTTTGTATATTGATCTTGTTTCTGGCCCAAACATTGAACTCTCATTAATTATAATAGATGTTAGTTAATTATTTTGAACATTCAAAGATCATATTGTCTGCAAATAGTGACCTTTCCTATCTTTATATGTGATTTTTCTTTTTTTAATGTATGGCTTTAAATAAATTGCCAGAGAAAAAGAATAATTGAGAAAAATGGACTGTTTCAACACAAGAAGCTAGAAAAAGGACTAAAAAAATAACAAAATAAATTAAAAGGCAATTATTAACAAAAAATAAGTAATTAATGAAGTTTTACCTGTAACCTTTAAGTTTAGATATGCTTTTTCATTCATTTCAAATATACTATTATTTCCTAGGCTTTACTCTTTAACTCTTAAATTATTTACAAGCACGTGTGTGTGTGTGTATGTGCAATTTATGGATGTTTGGCTTATTTTTTATTATCTTTTTGAACTGATTTCTAAGTTTATTTCATTATGATCAATAATTTTATCATACTTAACAGAAAATTTCTTCTAAAAATGTGTATTGGTGTGAAATTTTAAATGTAACTTATTGTGCTTGGAACTTAATAATTTCTTCCTTTAGTTCAGAGAAATTTTTGGCCATTATTTCTTCAAATGGTGCATCATTTCCATTCTTATTATTGTCCCCCACTAGACATCCTTTTATATAAATATTAGAACTTTTGGAGCTGATCTTTTGATTACATATTTTCAATATCTTCCTTTCTGTCATAGTGCAGGAGAATTCCTCAGTATGATATTGTAGCTCATTTTATTTATTTTTGCCCTTCAGATATAAATTTTCCCCTATTCAGCCCATATATTAAGATTTTTAATTTCTAGTGTTTTTTATTTGTTTTCAATTTCATTTGTTTTCAATTTCATTTGTTTTCACTTCCATTTGGTTTTGTTTTAAAGATTCCCTCCTTCATTTTGATGGAATTATTAAGTTCCCTTATTTTAAGGTCCTTCTTTGAGATATACGTATATTCCCCCCCTCAGGTTCAAGTTTTCCATTTGTTGAGTTTAGTGACTCTATTTCAGAGCGTTATTTTTCCTCAGATGTTTGTTGTAAGATAGATTTTGGATTCTTTTTCTGGGATGTAATCCTCTCATACATGTTCTAGGCCATGTTGGTGTTTTAGTGGCTATGCTTGCTTCCCATAGCAGTTGTAATGCAAATGCCTATGGCTGACAGTTTTTGCTCCACAGAGATTTTACTTTTGGCTTTCAATTTTGGAAATATTTTTATTAATTTTTATTATATCTGATTATTTATTTAGTTTTCATGTGGATGAGGGATGAAACAGTTCAGCATGTCGTAGTCTGCCATCTTGAAATAATCCCAGAAATCTTTTATTATTTATGATCTGGAGAGAAAAACAGTAGATCAACAATCTTAATCATCTGTGACTTGAGACCTATTAGAGTCTAGGATTTTAAAACCCAAAAACTTGAGTATTGCCTCTTTTTTTTTTCTTTCTTCATTCCTGCAATGCCATTCCCTTCCCCGAGGCAATGAAGTTAGAATGTCCACCTGACAAATAGCAGAATTAGAGAGGCAATTACATAATATTAGTCCTTCAGGAATGTTAACCTGTGAATTATACAACAAGGAACGAACAAGCCTTTGACAAAATGATCATTTATTAGTGCAAAAAACCTACTGTGCAGCATTCAAGTAAGAATGTAAAAGGGACCCACAGATGTAATAAAATATAAATTGAATTCAACCACTAACATTGGACTATAGCACAACAATAAATCAAATTATATGGACTGAAAGTGCACAGATGCAACTTGATATT
Organism: Daubentonia madagascariensis; assembly: GCA_023783475.1. Lineage (NCBI taxonomy): Eukaryota > Metazoa > Chordata > Mammalia > Primates > Daubentoniidae > Daubentonia > Daubentonia madagascariensis. The sequence goes on from JAKFHU010000166.1 coordinate 2,256,956, forward strand.
GAACTATTTTGATTTTATGTAACAAGGACTACTAGAAGACTACTTTGATCTTAAGAAGCAAGAAAAATAATGCGTTTCATGTTATAAAAGTGGTCTAAATAGATACTGAACTTGGATATCAGTCCATCCTTCATACTTAGGCAGTTGAGCAATTGATTAAAAAAAATCAATGTACAAATACCTTGAGGATTTCAAGTTGTTAAAGCGGCAGACAAAATGGATTTTCTTCCAAAGTCAAACCACGCTAAAGAAGTCTTTTATTCTTTGAACTTTTATATAGAGAAATGATGCTGCAAGTTTATTTCAGAAGTGATTTTAATATGTATGTGTACAATTGTGGTAGCAACAACAGTAGTCACTATACTGAGCAACCTAAAGATAATTTCTGACAATACCACTTTGCAAGGATGCAAATATGACTTTTTGACCAAAGTGGAAAAAAAAAGGGAACACCTTTGACTCTTATTCTATGTCAGATGAATCAATGATGGTTAAGCTTAACAATATTTCTATCTAGTGTCATAGGAAAGCAATAACTATGTACATTAAGAAAGGATCTGATTTTTCAGCAGTGAGGATTGTCGGAACTACATGAAGTTCAAAAAGCAGACTGTAGGATCACTTTATTGCAGTATTTCTATAATGGAATCTTGCTTTTTTTGAAAAGTATGGAACGAGATATAGAAGACAATTAGACAATTTATTTGTCTTATTTTCTATTTCATCCTTAGTTCATCCCAACTAGAAAAGTGACAAGGCATGGATGGGATGCAACAATGGTATGAGAAAAGAAAGATAAATTGCAGGGTCTCTCACTAGTCATGTTAAGCAAATATCAAGATTACTGGTTATAAATTGATGGTCCTCTCTTTGGCTCTACCTCATGGCCCTTCTTTACTCCACAGGGGACCAAGATATGTATGGAAGGTTGATGAACAAGATCAAGCTCAGTAAAATCTATAAAGTAAGGAGTTTGCCTGGTACCCTCCCAGTGTTATTTCCTCTTTCTTTTTTCTCAGTTTTTTTTGCCCAAATTCACAAGTTAATCCAGGCTAGTCTGTTTTGGAGAAAAGTGTATGATAAAATAATTTTGCATAACAAATTTGTGACTCCCTATTTTTGCCTATGTAAAGATGTTGGTGTTTTGGAAGAGGACCCTAAAAAAATGAAATCTGATTTGCATAGACATTCATGGGCTAGGTTCCCCTTATCTCCTACAGCATGGGAAACTGTGTGCCTGTTAATGAAAAAGAGTGTTTGTTTGTTTGTTTCAGACAAGGTTTCACTCTGTTGCCAGGGCTTTAGTGCAGTGACATCGTCATAGCTCATTGCAGCCGCAAACTCCCGTGCTTATGTGATCCTCCTGCCTCAGCCTCCTCCATAGCCTGAACTACAGCACATGCCACCATGCCTGACTATTTTTTTCTATTTTTTATAGAGATAGAGTCTTACTATTTTGCCCAGGCTAGTCGTGAACTCCAGGCCTCAAGCTATTCTCCTACTTTGGCCTCCCAGTGTGCTAAGATTACAGGTGTGAGCCACCCCACCCATGCCTGGCCAGAAAAGAGTCTTGACATCATTCCCTGTGCTTCTGCTCTTGCCACACTTCAAAATATACATTCACCATTCTCAGCTATAATCTTAAAAATCTAAAAGGCAGCTTTTCATTTCAAGACACAGTTAATAAAACAACCTAAATATTTAAATCGCATGATGTAAATATTATGCAGTCATGGCAAATCAATAATTTTCAAAATATTTCAGTACATGGGAAAATGCTCACAATGTTATATATAACAGGCTACAAAATAATTTTCAGTACAATACCAATTTCACTAAAACATGACTAAAATTAGAAGTAAATTTACATATGTAAATATAAAGGCTGGACTGAAATATAGCAATATGTTAAGTAGTGTTTAACAGCACAATTCTGTGATTAAACTAGAAAATGAGAGTGGAAACCTACAAGAGAGGCACTATTCTTAACCTTGTTCCTTTTCTTATTAGAAATGATAATGATGAGATTTCCTTTTATTCCATAAATTCATGAATAGTATCTTTTAAATACATCATAGCTTCACTATATATAGGCTGTTATTTTTGTCCTTCATATCAATAATAGTTGAATCTAAAAGGTTACTGTTTTAATAGATATTATTTTAATAGTTATTTTTCTTTAAAATATTTATCATACTTTTCTCATTAAAAAGGTATAAGGAAGTTTAAATTTTTCCCCTGAAGTTTTGATACTTTTAATATATAAAACAAACTGATAATTGACAGATTAACAGGAAAAAAAGCATACAAATTTTATTACATGTACACATGGTGCATGAGTCATAAAAAGTATAAAAACTCAAAAATGATCAGATGGTTGATGCTTTTGTATCATCTTGAGGTTACAGAAAGGAAGGAGGCTCAGAGCATGGCCAAAAACAGGTGATGGTGGTAAATCAGGTTATGGGGGCAAGACAGCTTATAGGAGGGAGAGAAGAGGAGGCCTGGTTAGCAAAAGTGGCCTTTTTGTGTAGATGAATCCTCACAGGTAGGTAGTAACCCTCAGAGAGAATAGCTGGCAAATGTTTCTTCCAGAACTTTAAAAGTGGCAGACTCTCAGTTAATCTTTCCTAGATCTGGACAAGGGTGGGTCTCTGAGAAAGGCTGGCTACATCAGTGTAGATTTTCTCTACAGATGCAAATCTCCCCAACAAAGGACAGTTTTTCAGCTATTCTTGTGTTAACAGGCCCATCTGAACAGCCATCTTGAAATATGTCAAAGAAGTATATTTGGGGTAAAATATTTTGGTTTTCTTCAAGGGTAATATATGTTCATTTTAGAAAATTTGGAGAAAGCAGAAAAGTACCCAGAATATCACCTGTAATTCTACCTCCTGAGGATATTATTAGCATTTATTGTATTTGTAGCCAGTCCTTGTTCTATGCATATGTCAATAATATATATGGTGTGCATATATTTGTGTATGTGTTTATGTGTACATGTGTGCATACTACAAAATTGACATCATATAGTTGTATACAGATTTGTATTCTGCTCTTTTTCAGTAAGTGTTAAGTGGTTTGTGCGTCCATGTATTAAGACATGATTGATGGCTGCATAGTTCTCCAGAGTATGGCATATAGCTGTATTGAATGACTCCTACTGCTGACCAATTAGGTTCTCTCAAGCTTTTCAATATTTTCCAAGGTTCTTTAAAAAATATCCTTGCATGTAAATATTTGCACTCCTGATTAGATTCTTAAGCTTAGTATGTACAAGTGAAATTGCTGGGAAATTTCACTTATAAGTTTTCTTCACTTATACATTCATTTGTAAGGTTTTTGATATGGTTTTTGTAAAATTACACTCCAATAATATTGTAATTACTATATTCCTTTGAGCAGTCTATGGAATGCCTATTTCATCAAATCCTCACCAAAATTAAGCATTACTAATGTTTTAATTATTTGAGTCTAATTGGTAAAAAAGGGGTAGCTTATAATTTCATTTCTTATTTCTTTGAAAATTTTGTGATATTAGCCATTTGTTTTTCTTCTTTTGTCAGTTTTCTATTTTTTGCACAAAAAAGTCTTTCTGTACCACTTCTCTCTCCCTCCCATTCTTCATATATGAGAAAAACCTCATGGAATTTTGTGAAGATTAAATAATTACAAGTAAAGCTCTGAAAACAGTGAATATCACATAATTCATTAAATGTGAGCTACTATTATCATTAATATTATTCACATTTTTCTTTACTTGTAAGCAATTATTATATATTAAGACTACTCAGACTTTATCTGCCATGTGTGATGTAAGGATATTTTCCAGCTTTTTTTCTTTTATTCAGTGCCTGATGTTGTGTTTCCATATGCTATTAAATATGTAGAACTTTTAAATTTCTGTGTTTCTATCCCTTATGTGCCATCAATTAACCTTCTACAAAGACAGGTTTGATCTTTGTCCCCTGCTCCTGGGAGGTAACCTCCAAGTCCTTGCTATGTCCTGCCTGATAAATTAGGGTGTCTCTGTTTATCTCAGGGCCTTGGGCCACACCAGGTAGTTTTTGCTTATGTGATTTATGGCGGGGTGCTTCAGGCCATGTGGTATCAACTCAACCCTCTGGAAAGGATGGACTCCACTGGGGTCATCCATGCAGGTGGGCAACCATGTCTACATGACCAGGACCCTAGTAAAATGTCTGAACACCAAGGCTTGAGTGAGCTTCCCCACTTGACAATGCTCCATACATATTGTCACACTTTGTTGAGGGAAGTTAGCATTGTCTCCAGTACTTCATTGGGAGGGGACAATGGGAAGTAGATGGCTGAAAATCTCCTGGACTCTTCCATTTTTTTCCCCTACCTATTTCTGATTTTAATCAGTAACCTTTCACTATAATAAACCATAACCATGAGTATGACAGCTTTTCTGAGTTCTGTGAGTTCTTCTAGTGAATTTTTGAAGGTGCTCTTGGGGAATCCCAAACTTGTAGTTGATGGGAGAAGTAAGGGTGGTCTTGGGGACTCCTGAATTTTGGAGTAGAGAAAGACCTACCCCACACTAAGACAAATATTAACATATATCTGGGTCTAGCCTTTTTTTCCCCTTCATTAATTACACCTATCTTTTTACTTCATCTACTATTTATTTTGGCACTTTTAGTGAAGTAAAGATCTAAATTTGTTTTCATTTACAAATAAGTAATCAGTTTTGCCAACCCTATCAATTGACTAAATTATACTTTAATCACTGATATGAGATGTTTCATTTATTAAATACCAAAATATCTGGGCTCTCTATGCTATCTCATTGATCTATTTTTGTACTGATCTCACATTATTTTACTCATTGGTATTTTACATGTTATTTTATGGTAGTGCAGACCACCCCTCATTACTATTTTTGGAATATACTGATAATGCTGATGTTAATGATTTTAATCATGACAATTCTAATTTCTAATATTTACTGACTACTTACTAAGGGCCAGGTACTTCTCAGGTGCTTTACATGTATTAACATATTATATATATGTCCTCAACATAGCAAATGATGTAGGTACTATATTTCCCTATTTCATAGATGAAGAAACTGAGGCATAAAAAAGATAGCTAACTTGGCAAAGAGTACATACCTAGTTATCAATAAAACAAAGATTCAAACCTCAGCACTCTACCTTCAGGGCTCTGCTTTATATTGCCCTTGGATTTTCTTGCCTACTAATTATCCCAGATGAACTTGTTTCCAGGGCTCTTAGGGGCTTCAATACAAATAAACTTCTTGACTAGAATAACCTCTACTAAAAGCCACCCATATTTGGCCTGTCTCTGACATACAGGGGGATGTAAATACTATTTACTTTGACTTGAACACTTTATCTTTCCCATAGCACACCCTTTCATTTATTTGATTATTAGAATTTGGGCTAACCAGGCACAGAATATTTACTAATTTGGGTTGATGCCTGTCCCCAGCCCCATTACTTAAGGAAATACTGCCTCCATTTTTATCCAGTGTTTAAAGAATTAAACTAAAGCTCAAAAGATGTGGCTACATATGCCTTAGCATTATAATTATATCAGAAAAATCCAAAGCTATGTCATTTGTTTTAATGTTATTAAATGTTAAAATCCACAGCTTAAATAGAAAATGTCATGGCAGTGTGCAAACGTGTGTGTGAGCTCAGCATGGGTGAGAGGAGTGGGGAGTGTTGCCTATCAGTTTTAATTCCTAGCAGGATAAGACTATTCTCCTAAAAGAGGGGGTTATATGTTTTTGTCTCCACAGCAGGAAGAGAAAATGCAGCTGCCAGAGTGGAAGAAAGCTGATCCCTGCAGAGAGGGCAGAGCCAGAATGTGGGTTAGAAGGAGCTGCAGTATTACATAATCTGTCTCAGAATTGACAAACAAAGGCTAAATCTTTAAAAATGCACTTCAAAAATGCGTTGACTGAGACTGACTTAATGATAAGTACTATCCATGAGTGAGATGTGGAAAATCTCAATGTAAACAAGGCCACAGGGGACCAGGAAAACTTGGGACACACAGAAGAGGGTTTTGAGCAGACCAGAGCCAGAGTCTTAACCATACTCACACTAGTAAGGGCTATCACCAGAAAGACCCATATATCAGAACTCACTATATATTCTTTATCCTGTATAAATCATTGTGTATAAGTATTCCTAACAGTTCACATTAAAGTTTTTGTTATATTATCTGAAGAAATAACGAAGTTCATAATTTGGAAAAGAGAGTTTTATTTCTCACAAAAGGTTGCAGCCTGTGAGTGGCCATTCCAACAAGCTGGAAAGCTGAACCCCCTGTCTGAGGCAGGGACAATGGGAACAGGAATTTATATTGAACAGGACGGCCAATATTTAACAAGCTATAGGAGAAGTCATGAATATTTATGAAAGGAGAAACATGTGCCTGTGCAATCAAGCTTTATACCCTTTTATGGGGTCCACATTCAGAAATGGCCACCCTCTTATGTCAAAACTGTGAAGCAAGGACATGAAAACCCTCTCTGCACATGTTCCATAGACTGGTGAAAACCACTTCATGGTTGGTGGTCTCTTATCAGGAAAGAATGTTAGTCTGGATCTTGAAATTATCTCTGGTTAGCCCTTAGGAAAAAAGCCTGATGGCCATTAGTAAGGGACGGAATATAATGAGGCATGCCCAACCTCCTATCCCATCCTGGTTAGGAACTCAGTTTTAAGATTTCTCTGGAGTAGCCTTGGCCGAGAGGGGGTCCTTTCAGTCACAGGGGGGCTTAGGATTTTATTTCACAGTTCACAGTTCCCCCGCTTTTGGCCAAGATATGCCAGAGGCAACATTAATGGCCGATCTTTTATTTTGTCCTATCATTGCCAGGGTGACATGGCTACCTGCCCCTGGTCCATCTAGGCCCTCAAGGGAACCCCTATGGGCAAAAAGTTTAGAGCCAAAAGGCTTTTAGCCAATTAAACATTTTAGGCCAGACAGGAATGGAAGTGTGCAGGCATTCACTAATCTTTAAAACCTTTTAAGCAAAATAACCAAAAACCAAAAGTCAAAAACAAGGTTATAAAATTAACTTATTTATAATCGTCAGGTCTTCCTACAGGTTATAGACTTGTAGGAATTATCTATATACAACATAAACATTTTGTTAAAATCATTTGAGCTTAGGAATTAAGAGGCTTTTTTGTTGGCCACAGTGTTTTTTTATGGTCTCCTTAGTAATTTGTCTTAAGGTGGTCAGTACATTTTTTTATTATATGTCTACCCCAGTTATGGGGTTTATGCAATAACTGGGGTTTATATAAATAGATATACCCAGGAAGCTCTGTCACCTGGTATCTTAATATCCTCTCTTTAATTTTCTTTTAAGTCTATGGGAAGCAGGAAATGCTTTACGGCTGGGATGGATGCCTGGGCTACGTGGCCCAGCAGGCAAAGTTCCTAATTCTTCCAGCTGTTTAAGCATCTATGTGTTCATCCTTTATTTGAAGGATCTGAACTAATTCCATCCCTCAAAGCTGGCCTTTACAATCTTATGCACGTATTTCTTCCACGGTAATCCCTGGGCCCAGAGCAGTTTATCTGTATAGTTTTATCAGCAGGGCATGGGCAATGGAAAACAGATCAGGCCCAGTGGGATTTTAAATGAGGAAGATTTTCAGGCTTTTTTGAATCATCTCTAGTCTTCAGGATATCATGATCCTGGTTTTCTCAGACATAAAACAATGAGAGATAAATAACATTAATAATTAGACAATCAAAGAGGATTTGGGTGTCAGAATAGAAAAAAAAGAAAGGAATCTATTTCATTAGGGAGTCAACTAAGAACATTATGAAGAAAAATTATAACCCGCTTTTTCTTGTTGTAGCCAAGAAATAACACAGGATTCAGTCCAAAGTCCGGGCAAATAATAAAAACTCAAAAACAAAGGCCAGGGCTGGAATCTAGTAAAATAATCTAGTAAAAGGTGTGTTATAGTTCTTTGAACATAGTTTTTCTCTCTCCAGTCCCCCTTTTCCGTCAGAGAGAAACTATACTAAGACCAATTTGCATGCAAAATAAGTTTTAGTCTTATTACATTTGGTCTGATTTATTTGCATAAAGTGTAGCAAGAATAGTTATTGGCCATATAGGCCCTTTTTATGTTGGCTTTATTGGAACTTTATCTGAAAATATGTTATTTCAGTCAAAGCCTTGGTAAAATAATTAATGTCCCCAATGTATTCTGTTACAAAATAAAACATTCTTATTGAATTTATGCAAATAACTATACTGTCATAAAATAGGAATCTAAATTTTGAATAACAGGTAGAGAGAGGGAGAGAAATTTTGTTACTTTACCCATTTGTTGAGGGCTATAAATAGCTCAAAAATGTTTCCTTGACTCTGGAAAAAAAAACATAATGAATTAGCAATGATTTAACAAAAAGTCATAAAAAATTATTTCAGTCCTCTATCAGTTCAGTCCCATGCAATTAGTTTTTGTTTTGCTTGATGTTTTGCTTGTTTAGCAATCCTCATGAATGCATTAACTTTTTAATTAGAGTCCTAAAAGTTTTTACCTAGTCCAATCAGAAACCTGTATTTAAGAGTACTTACTATAGTCCTTTTCATGAATTTCCTTGAAGAAGAAATAGCTGATTATAACTTGCTTTTTGAGAAGAATCAAAGTAAAACAATAATTGTTTGTGGATGATAAAAGTCTCAGAATTGTCATGGTTAAAGACATAAATGACAAGAACATTTGATTATTTCTGTGGCATACAAAAATTTAGCATAATCATATTTATTACTGATAACATATACTAAGACACATCAGAATTTTAGGAATCTTGTATAATCTCCAAATATATATATATATCTCTCAAAGAAAGATAAATACCTTTTCATACTTGACAATGTTTCCTATATAATTTTAACATACCAAATAGATTTTTAATGGCTCTAATGTTAAAAGTTAGTTTGAAGTCAAAAAGGTTAAATTTAGAATTTTGATTTTGGAAAGTTTGTTAAATATTTAAAGGTTTGAAACACTTCTTGTCACAAAACAGGATCACATTTCACTATAAAATAATGGTCATTAATTCAGTCAAAGTGATAATTCAAAGAATTTAAAAAGCAAAAATTTTACTCTTTAATAGAGAGGAAACTCATTTTCCCAAACAATCATAAGACTTATAATAAAGACAAGCTGATAAAAACAAGCTAAGAAACAGGCAAACTGAACCTTTCTTTTTCTTTCCCCTCTCTTATACCCATTTTGTATACCCATTTTGTTTTATTTATCATTTGTTTATTTATTTAAAATAATGTTTAAAACCTTTAAATTAGGCAAAATTATTTGTATTTAACAAAAACCACATTTCTACATTTTTATTACCGTTTTTACCAAAACAAATCTTATTTTCCTTATATAGTTTACATATAATATTGTTTCTTTTATATCTAGTAGTTTTAATTACATATATTAATTACAATGTTAACTCTTAGTAACCCTAATTTTCAATGAAAAACCTGGGAGGTAAGTAATTTGACACAGCTGGGCTACTGAACACAGGAAGCCTGAGTGTTGTTCTGAGGCCTTATCATGATCACTCCCCTAGGCCTCAGAATCTAAAGGCTCAAAACTAAAGACAAGTTCAGAGTTAGATGTGTGTAAGGCTTTAGAGGAGCCCAACAGTCAGCCCTTACAGCTTTAACTCACAGACAAATTAAGCAAGTATTAAAAGTACAACAGAAGCATCAATTTTATGACTTTAAACCATATAGCAGAAATAACCTAAACCAGTAGGCTCAGGTAAAAACATCTAAATTAAGTTTTGAAGACATTTTTATTTTATTTTACCAATAATTTAAAAACTATCTTTATTCATTAAAGATTATTAAATTCATGGAACTTGAAAAGCATTTGGGCTAGTTCTTTAATTTATGAATACTCCCTTATAAGTCAATTTGATGTCAAAAACAATAAAGACATACAAAACAAACATAAAGGAAGAATCTATAGTTTGGATTTTAAAATTCTAGCCATGAGACTGGCAAAATTCACCAGTCGAAAAGGACAGCTGGATTTAAACTATGCACATGAAAACAGAACACTTTAAAGTTTACTTGTTTTACATATGGCCCAAGCCCTCACTGAGTTTCAGAGAAAACAGGGTAGCAATCCATATTTCAAGCACAGAGAGAGAAAAAATCTAAGTCCCTGAAGGAGTTTGGGTATGTTAGATGGAAGACCAAAATGGATGTCAAGGCAACATAAAATTACAAGAATTCACCACAGGAATTTATAAGGAGACCAACTTCATTTAGATAGGTAGCATTGACTCTTGGGCCCCCAAAAAGATGCCATGGGACTGCCATGGGACTGCGTTGCACAATGCTTTTACAATATATTTTCTTACAAAGAAATTTCTGTAGGTGTTTAAACCACACCTTTTGTATTCAGATGCACAAAGAAATGAGGATCCCTCTGTAGCAACAACTATCCACTGTGAACAACCATTGTTAATCACCTTTAAAAGTATACGGTCTTATTAGTGACAGTCACCTCCAGCTCTCCCACAGGGCCAGCCCTGACTTCAAGAAAAGTCCCCAAACTTTCCCAGGAGCAGCCCCACTGCTGCTCCAAAGGTCCATCAGACGAGCCTTGCCAGAGTTTAATCATATTTATGGCAGTGCCTTTTAATATACCTGGGGGGCCCACAAAAGAAGCAGACAGACACACTGTTCTACCCAGGATCAAGGAACTGGTTGGCTTCAGAGGGGTCTAGAGGTCTGCCTGAAGCTGCCACAGCCATAATGCCACCATGTGGGAAGCCCCTCCGTTGGGCTTCTGGCCAAGCGGCTGGTCAAATCAGCAACTTGACGAGGGGTTTCTGCGGCCCAGTCAGAACCATGCTGCCAGACAAAGACACCAACAGTTCCATGTAATCCTGAATGATAGAGATTTGGGCATCCAGGCTGGTCGGTGGTAATTAGCAGATTAGATTGACTAGCAGAGTTTAAAGAGTTAAATCGAGGATTGGGAAAGTCCTTTGCGAGAGTCAGAAACTAAGATTTTCCCCCAGGGAACAAACTCTGACCTTGTAGCATTGCCATTGTCTCCCATAATCCTGAACTGTACTAGGAAGTACGCATCTGCTGAGTCAGAGGGATAAAGGGGTAGTTAAGAGGGGTCTGGGTATATGGGAGGAGAAAAGAGGGGGTCACAGGGGCTGTAGAAGAAGGAGGGGCAGAGATGGGAGGAGTAAGAGAGGAAGAAGGAGGAGGGGAGGTTGGGGCAGAAGAAGGAAGAAGAGTTGACTCTAAATATTTTCCATGTGGCATTTTTTTGGGGGAGGGTTTAGTTTATGGAGCATCTTTGTTTAGTTGAGCATGGAGATAAATGAGAGATCTCATAGGATTTTCATTGTGTCCAGTAAAGCTTTAAATCATCTCAGGTCAGCTTTATTTAGGATCCCAAATATTTACAAGAATTTCTCCATAGCTCTTAAACATGTAAGCCACTGGAGTCCCCACTTGTGGCTGATCAGAGACTGCCTCCTTAGAACTGGGCTTCGCTATATTGTTCCCTTAGTTCTCTATACTATCCCCTTAGAATGAAGGTTTTCCATAACTGCACTCACCTTGTGAAGGCATCCCTTCCAGTGCCCTTAACATGAGCATCCTCACAAAACCTTATGGGCAGCCCTCAAAACTCGGGACTGACAAAAGACATTCTCTCCAGGGTCCAGATGGAGGGAACCAAAACTGGGGAGAAATGAAGGGAAGGGATGAAAAGAAATAAAATTTCTGACATCTTTGTCCTAAAAGTGGGAGATCTTAGATCCAGGGGTGCTTTCCTCTCAGTGAGGTCAGGGAGATAACTGAGCTGTCAATGGGCTCATGCAGATGGGGGAAAGTAGGGTGCTTCCTGGGTCCCACCTTGTGGTTACCAATTATGTTAACTAAAGAGATAATAAGATTCATAATTTGGAAAGGAGAGCTTTATTTCTCCTAAAGGGTTGCAGCCTGTGGGTGGCCATTCCAACAGGCTGAAAATCTGAGCACACAGCCAGTAGCCAGGAACACATGCTCCAAGGCAGGGACAATGGGAACAGGAAATTATACTGAGCAGGATGGCCACATATACATATTTAAAAAGCTATAGGAGGATTCACTAATATTTATGAAAGGAGAAACATGCACCTGCACAATCAAGTTTTATACCCTTTTATGGGGTCCATGTTCAGATATGGCTTCCATCTTATGTCAAAAAGGTGAAGCAAGGACATGAAAACCCTCTCTGTGCATGCTCTGTAGACTGGTTAAAACCACTTCATGGTTGGTGGTCTCATCAGGAAAGAACGTTGGTCTGGATCACAAGATTAGCTTCTTTTTAGCCCTTAGGGAAAAAAGCCTGATGGTCATTAGCAAGGGAAGGGGGTATGATGAGGCATGTCTGCCCTCCCATCCCATCATGACTGGGAACTTAGGTTTAAGGTTCCTCTGGGGTCCCTCAAGGGGGGTTCCATCCCTTCAGTCAGAGAGGGGCCTAGGACTTTATTTTAGTTCACACTTATTACAGAGAGTCAAGCTTCTGGGTGTTGAAGAACACTTCTAGGTATTGTTACATATAATAAACCCTTCTAGGCAGGTAAAGAAACCCAGACAAGGAAGTAGAATGAAAATGCTCCTCCCAGAATGGGCAAAAATATAAGCAGACCTCTTCTCCCTGCCCTCTTTGCAAAGTGTTGACATTCTACTAAAAATGCCTGGTACATGTCCCAAGGGTACGTGTCCCTTTGTGAAGCAAAATTTTCCTGGTTTCTGTTCCTCAATCATTAAAATATTCCCTCCTTTTGGGGAAACGAAGATATTCATTCTGTGAGGTCTTTGCTTCTGGCTACAAACCCTGTTCTATTCCTCATAAATGGTTATTGATTTGCAAACTTTTATGCATTTTGTAGTTAAAGGAGTACTAGGAATTTCATCCCAAAATATGGCTCTCTGGCATAATGAGTAATTTGATTAAAGGCTCTTGGTGATAAACAGATGCTGGAAGAGACTTTCCCCCTACCTACATAAAAACCAGAGGAACCCACCTAGGAGCACAGTTGTTTCTTCCTCTTCTTCTTGTTTTCTCATTATCTATTACAGAATGGAAAGCAAGGGTGCAACCACACCTGCACAGACCCTTTTGCAAGATAATATCTGTCTCTCAGGATCATTCAAATTCCAGAGAACTAGTTACAAATTAATCTCTGTTCCTTGATCCATTTATTCTCTCTCGGAATTATTTATTGCCTCTCAACAGAATTACTCTTCTCTGATCTTCCCATAACTTGTTTCGCCACCATAACCTGTTTTGCCAGAATCCAAGCCTCTATTCTTTCTGTAACCTCAAGATTGTATATAAGCTACTAAACCATTTTGGGGGATGGGGAATCATACTCTGATTCTCCCCATGTAATCATTAGTAAAATTGTATGCCTTTTCTTCAATTAATCCGCCTTTTGTGAATGAGTTTTCAGTGAACCTTCAGAGGGTGAAGGGGAAGTTTTCCCTTGGCCCCTACACAGTAGCACTAGTTCTCTTGGTACTTTCTCTCTGTACCAGATCTAATGTTTCTACTGCTGCTAGTGTTATCAAAAGTTCGGTACTTGTTCCCAAAGCCGAACGAAGAACAAGGACAAGTGGTTTGAGAAAAATGAAAGAGAAGTTTATTAATTTGCCAGCAAATGAGGAGGATGGCAGACTCTCATCTTAAGGAAAAATTATCTCCCCCACCCCCTTTAAGCAAAAATACAGGGTTTTTAAAGGGAGTTTTCAGCTTCGGGCTATTGCTTTTTAACTATGGTAGCTCCAGTAAAGATGATCTCATGACTTCTGTCCAGATAGTTCTGTTGAGCCCTCTCTTGTGGTTTAAGATACTAGAAAACAAAGAACAAAGAACACTCCTCTGCCCCTCTGATTACTGGCCTCCTTGGGCAGGAATGCAGGTTTTAATTCCTCAAAAAGGGTGAGGGGTTGTAAAGAGACAACTCATAAAACATTTTGCCCTTTTTCAGACCCTTACATCTGTTACATTAGATACCACTTTTTGGCAAACTCTCTATAGAAATAGACATTATAGTGGCCCCTAGTACAAGTGATAAGTTTATGAGACTATAGTAAACACATTTATAACTGATTTCTTAGTGTCTACTCTTGCCCTCTTGGAATGCCCTTTCCGTATTTGCAGCCACAGTAAATTTTTTGAGTTTCCTCTTATTGTGGTAAAATACACATAACATAAAATTTACCATTTTAACCATTTTAAATTTTACCATTCAGTGGCATTAAGTACATTTACACTGTTGTGCAAACATCACTACCATCTATCTAGAATTTTTTCATCTTCCTAAAATTAAATCTCTGTACCTATTAAAAAATAACTTGCATTCCTCCCTTCCTCCTGCCCATGGCTATCACCATTCCACTTTGTATCTCTATGAATTTAATTATTCTAGTTAACTATTCTAGGTAATTATTTTAAATATTGTATGTATAAGTGAAGTCATACAATATTTGTCCTTTTGTGTTTGGCTCATTTCACTTGCATTGATTTCTTCAAGACTTATCCATGTTGTAGTACATGTCAGAATTTCATTCCTTTTTAAGGCTCAAAAATATTCCATTGCATGGATATGCCACATTTTATTTATTCATTCATACATTTATGGACATTTGAATTGCTTCTATCTTGTGGCTATGGTAAATAATGTTTTTATGAACATTGGTATACAAATATCTGTTCAAGCCTGTGCTTTCAATTATGTTGAGTATATACCCAGAAGTGGAATTGATGGATCATGTAGTAATACTATATTAAATTTTTGAGGAATTGAATACTGTTTTAAACAGTGACTGTACCATTTTATATTCCTACCACCAAAGCAGAAAGGTTTTAAGTTCTTTGTGTTCCCACCAATATCTTTTTTGTCCCTTACTTCCTTCTTTCTTTTCCTTCCTTCTTTCCCTCCATCCTTCTTTCCTTCCTGCTTCCTCTCTTCCTTCCTTAGTTCATTCCTATCTCCCTCCTTTTCTTATAGCTATCCTAATGGATATGAAGTAGTTACTCATTGTGGTTTTGATTTGCCTTACCCTAATGATTAGTGATGTTATATAGCTTCTCATGTGCTTATTGGCCATCTGTATATCTTCTTTGGAGAAATACCTATTCAAGGTTTTTTCCCATTTATAAATTGAGTTGTTTGACTTTTGTCGTTGAGTTGTAGAAATTCTTCATATATTCTCAATATCAATCTTTCATCAGATATGTGAGCTGTAAATATTTTTCTACCATTTCATGGGTGGACTTTTCTTTCTATTGATAGCATACTTTGATGCATAGATCTTTTTAAAATTGATAGTCTTATTTATCTATTGTTTTCTTTTGTTGCCTGTGCTATTGGGGTTATATTCAAGATATTGATGTGAAACTCAGTGTCATGAATATTTCCCCTATTTTGTTCTAAAAGTTTTCTAATTTTATCTCTTATGTTTAGGTCTTTGATCCATTTTGAGTTAATTTTTGTACAGATGATTATAGAACAAAAGTTTAAAGTGTGTTGATCCACTTATACACAGATATATTTCAATAAATTGGAAAATTCTTGGAGATTTGTGACAATTTGAAAAAAAACTTGCAGATGAACATCATGGCCTAGAAATATAAAAAAAATAAAATTAAGAAAAAGTGAGGTATGTCCTGAAAGCAAAAAAACATACATAGATACTAGTCTATTTTATCATTTAGTACCACAAAACATACAGAAATCTATTATAAAAAATTTTATCAAAATTTACCCACACAAACATTTACAGACCATACATTGTGCCATTTCCAGTCAAGAGAAATGTAAATATGCAGTATTAAATCATACCTGCATGAAATTGAAATTAACCTTAGTAAATAGTGTACTACTGTAATAATTTCATAGCCACCTTCTGTTGCTATCGTGGTGAGCTCAAGTGTTATGAGAATCCACTTAAAACTCCTTGTGTGTCTAATCATCTTTGAGTGAGCAGTTTATCTCTTCAGCAAATTGAATGTCACAGTAAAAAGTGATCTCTTGTGGTTCTCATGTATTTTTTATTGTGTTGAGGGTGATACCATAAAACTTGAATAACACTATTAGACCCATTTGAAGTGCCACCAGTGATGCTGGAAGTGCTCCCCAAAACAGAGAAAAGTCATGCATAATATTACAAGAAAAAGTTGAATTGCTTGATATGTACTATAGACTGAGGTCTGCACTGCTGTTGCACACCATTTCAAGATGAATGAATCCCGTGTATGGACCATTTTTAAAATTGGAAAGGAAAGTCATGAAGCCATTGTTTCAGCTGCATCAGCAGGTGCAAGGACCTTGAACTTTTCTATAAAATACCTTTTTATTTAATATTGAAAATGTGGCTTTTACGTGGATGTAGAATTGCTATAAGAAAGCCATACCTATAGACTCTAATATGATTCAATAAAAGGCAAAGAAATTATATGACAACCTAAAGTAAAAGGAAGGTGAAGGTTCTAAAGCTGGAGAGTTTAATGCCAGCAAAGGATGGTTTGAAAATTTTAGAAAGAAGTTTGATTTTAAAATACCAAGATAACATTACAAGCAGCTTCTGCTGACCAGGAGGCAGCAGATGAGTTCTCAGATGGCATGAAGAAAATCATTGAGGAGAAAGGAGAAAGAGGAGAAACTTGAACAGGCTCTTAATGCAGATGAAAGTGTCCTATTCTGGAAAAAATGCCACAAGGGGCATTTATTAGGAGGAATATGAGTGAGCACTAGGATAGGGGTAGATAAGAAGGGATGGACTAATTCTGATGTTTTGTACAAATGTAGTTGGATTTGTAGTCAGGACTACCCTTGTTCATAAAGCTGCTAACCACTGAGCCTTGAAGGGAAAAGATAAGCACTAACTGCTCGCCTTTTTGCTGTACAACAAGAAGGTGTGGACAAGAAGAACCCTTGGATTTCTGGATTTGTTCTATAGATGCTTTGTCCCTGAAATAAGGAAGTTTCTTACCAGTAAGGGGATGATTTTTAAAGTTTTTTTTATATTGGACAGTGCCCCTAGCTACCCAGAACCCCATGAGTTCAACACTGAAGGTGTTAAAGTGGTCTACTCACCCCCAAATACAATGCCTCTAATACAGTTTCTAGGTTGGGGTGTCAAAAGGATTTTTAAGGCTCATTAAACATGATACTCTACGGAAATGACTGGGACTGTCAATGCCATGAAAGACAACCCCAATAGAGAGAACATCATGAAAATCTGGAAGGATTACCCCATTAAAGATACTGTTGTTCTTATAGAAAAAGCTGTGAAAACCATCAAGCCTGAAGCAATAAATTCCTGCTGGAGAAAACTGTGTCCAGGTGTTGTGCATGACTTTACAGGATTTACAACAGAGTCAATCACAGAAATCATGAAAGAGATTGTTGATATGGCAAAAAAAGGTATGGAGTGAAGAGTTTCAATATATGGATCTTGAAAAAATTCAAGAGCTAATATACATTGCACTAGAGAAATTAACAGAAGACAACTTGATAGGAGGTGAGTGCTTCTGAACAAATGCCAGATGAAGAGAAAGAAGGCATAGAAGAAGTAGTGCTAGAAACCAAATTGACATTAGACAATCTGGCTGAAGGGTTCTGATTACTAAAGACTGCCTTCAATTTCTTTTATAGCATGGACCCTTCTATGATTTGGGCACTGAAACTAAAACAAGTGGTGGAAGAAGGATTGGTATCATATAGAAACATTGTTAGAGAAATGAAAAAGCAAAAAATCAGACAGAGATTACAACACATTTCCATAAAGTTACACAGTGTGCCTGCCTCTTTTTCCTCCCTTTTCACCTCCTCCACCTCTTCTGCCTCTACTACCCCTAAAACAGTAAAACCAACCCCTCTCCTTCTTCCTCATCCTCAGCCTACTCAATGTGACTATGATGAGGATGAAGACATTCATGATAATCCACTTATACTTAATGAATAATAAATATATTTTTTCTTCCTTATAACTTTCTTAATAACATTTTCTTTTCTCTAGCTTACTTTATTGTAAGAATACAGTATATAATAATATAACATGCAAAATATGTGTTAATTGTTTATATTATTGGTAAGGCTTTCAGTCAACAGTAGGCTATTAGTAGTTACGTTTTGGGGGATTCAAAAGCTATAAGTAGATTTTTCAACTGTGTACAGGATTGGTGTCCCTAACCCCCATGTTATTCAAGGGTCAACTGTATATGGCATAAAGTAAGGCCCTACTTCATCCTTTTCAAGTTGAAATGGAGCAGGGACCACTCTTAGGGATCTGCCAGGCCCTTCAAGCATGTAAATAAAGGAGAAATCTTGAGTCCTTCCAAGGGAAATTTCAGATATTTAGCTAGCCTTAAAAAGTAAATGAGCAACCTGATAAGCAAGAAAATAATAACAATTGTCTACCAAGCAAACCAGAGTCATGAGGTATTTTGGTTCCTTATAGAAACTAAATGATAACCACTTAACACATGTTCTTGAGTTGTTTTTCATAAACCCCCACTAGATGAAAAATGCCAACCAATATCAAATAGACCTCAGATAAGGGTGAATTGTGGACTGAACTCTGACCACTGCTCTTTGTTTTAAATTTCTTCCTGAGGGGCCTGGAGGAAGCCACACCCATGGGCCAACCCAATGTATAACCTCCATGTATAGGTTTCCAATTTTGCCTGCAACTTTTACTTTTCTGAAATGTATCCCTGTCTTTAAAAACCCTTGCTTCTAAGCCATCTAGGAGTTCAGGTTTTAAGCATTAGTTGCCCATATGCCTTGCTTGGTGCCAGGCAATAAATGCCTTTTTCTCCCTTTGCAAATCTCAGCATCAGTTTTTGGCTTTACTGCACTGGCCAAGCAGACTGCAGTTTGGTTCAGTTAGAAAGAGGATAGCCAGTGCATTAGCCCATTTTGTGTTGCTATAAAGGAATACTGGAGACTGGGTAATTTATAAAGACAAGAGGTTTATTTGGTTCATGGTTGTGTAGACAAGAAGCATGGCACCAGCATTTTCTTCTGGTGAGAACTTCAACAAGCTTCCAATCAAGGTGGAAAGTTAAGGGGGGAGCAGGCATGTCACATGACAAGAGAGGGGGCAAGAGAGAGAGGAGATGGTGCCAGGCTCCTTTAAACAATCACCTCTTGCATGAACTAATAAAATGAGAACTCACTCATCACATGGAGGGCACAAAGCCATTCATGAGGGA
Source organism: Daubentonia madagascariensis (assembly GCA_023783475.1). NCBI lineage: Eukaryota > Metazoa > Chordata > Mammalia > Primates > Daubentoniidae > Daubentonia > Daubentonia madagascariensis. The sequence goes on from JAKFHU010000166.1 coordinate 2,276,251, forward strand.
TTCGCCCCCATGACCCAAACACCTCTCACCAGGCCCCACATACAAGACTGGGGATCAAATTTCAGCATGAGATTTGGAGGGGCCAAATATCCAAACTATATCAGCCAGCTTTCCGAGCACAATTTGTTGAGAAGACTGTCCTTTCTCCAGTGAATGTTCTTGGTACCCTTGTTGAAAGTCATTTGACAAAATGTAGAAGGGTTTATTTTTGGGATTACTATTCTATCCCATTGGTCTACATGTCCATATTTATGTCAGTACCACATTGATTTGATTACTGTAGCTTTGTAGTAACTTTTTTGAAATCAGGAAGTGTGACATCTCCAACCTTTTTTGTCTTTTTCAAGATTGTTTTGGCTTGCAAGGTCCCTTGAGATTCCCTGTGAATTTTAAGATAGGTTTTTCTATTTCTGCCTATACTGATGTTGGGATTTTGATCAGTATTGCATTGAATCTGTAAATTTTTTGAGTAGTATTGATATATTAACAATAGCAAATCACCTAATTCATGAAAATGGGATGGATGTCTTTCCATTTATTTGTGTCTTCTTTAATTTCTTCCAGCATAATTTCATAGGTTTTAGTTTACACATTCTGGAGAACACTCTGTGTGTTTTTTCTACACTCTCGCACAACACTTCTGACACCAGATGTGTGGTTTCTTCTCACACCAAGGAATTCTCCAACTCTCTGAACACCAGCTATAAATTGAAGGTACAAATGACTCCTTCCTCTGGTTCAGTGATTTGCTAGAATGGCTCACAGAACTCAGAAAAACACTTTCCTTATGTTTAATGCTATATTTTAAAGGATACAACTCAAAAACAGCCATATAGAAGGAATGCACAGATCAAGCTATGAGGTGGGGGGTGTGGAGCTTCCATACCTTCTCTGAGAACACCACCCTCTCAGCGTCTTTATGGGCTTAGCAACCTGGAAGCTCATCAAATCTTGTTGTGAAAGAATTTCTATAGAGTTTAATCTCCAGCCTCTTAACCTTACCCAGAAGTTAGTGGATGGGACTGAAAGTTTAAATTCTCTAATCAGTTGTTCTTTCTTGTGAGCAGCCCCACCCTAAATCACCATATTAGCATAAACTCAAGTGTGATATAAAGGGGCTGTTTATGAATAACAAAAGATATTTCTCACACAGGATATTCCAAAGGAGCTCTGTGACAGAAGCTGGAGGCAGAGATCAAATATATTTGATATTATTTGTCTTTGATAAGTCTTTTGCCTTCTTGGTTAAGTTTATTCCTGAATATTTCATTCTTTTTGATGCTATGTAAATGAAATTGTTTTCTAAATTTCCTTTTCGATTGTTCATTATTATAATATAAAAAAACAACTGACGTTTGCATGTCAATTTTGTATCCTGTAACTTTGCTGAATTCTTTTATTAGTTCTAACAGGTTTTAATTTTTTGTTGGGTTTTAGAGTTTTCTATATATAAGATGATGTTATTTGTGAACAAAGATAATTATAATTCTTCTTTTCAAATTTGCAGGTGTTTTAATTCTTTTTTTTTTTTTTTTTGCCTAATTGCTCTGACTAGAACTTCCAATACTATATTGAACAGTGAGGCAAAAGCGAACATCTTTGTCGTGTTCTTGATCTTAGAGGTAAAGCTTTCAGTTTTTCACCATTAATTATGATGTTTGCTATGGGCTTTTCATATATGGCTTCTATTATATTGAGTAAGTTTCTTTCTATTCCTAGTGGATTGAGTGTTTTTATGACAAAAGGGTATTGAATTGTGTCCAATGTTTTCTTGCTATTAACTGAGATAATTGTGTGTGTTTTTTTTCTTTCATTAAGTTAATATGGTGTACTACACAAATTGATTTTTAAATGTCCAGTCATCCTTGCATAGTGGGGATAAATCCCACTTCTTCACAGTGCATAATATTTTTAATATGTGGTTAAAATGGGTTGGCTAGTATTTTGATGAGTAATTTTCATCAATATTAATAAAGCATATTGGTTTTCTCTTCTTGTAGTGTCCTTATCTGACTTTGATATGAAGGCAATCCTTGCCTCCTAGAATGAGTTAAGAAGCATTTCCTCCTCTTCAAATTTATGGGAGAGGTTGAGAAGGATTGCTGTTTATTATTCTTTAAATGTTTGCTTGAATTCACCAGTGAAGCCATCTGTTCCTCGACTTTTCTTTGATGAAAAGTTTTTGATTAGTGATTAAATCTCCTTGCTAGTTATAGGTCTAATTAGATTTTCTATTTCATTTTTAAGTCCTGGGTGGCTGTGTGTTTTTAGGAATTTATTAATTTTATCTATGTTATCCATTTTCTTGCCATACTGGCATTTATAATTCTTTTTATTTCTATAAAATCAGTAGTATTGACCCCATTTTCATTTCTAATTTTAATTATTTGAGACTTTTCTTTCTCTCTCTCTCTTTTTTTGTTGGCAACCTAGCTAAAAGTTTGTTAATTTTGGTGATCTTTTCAAAGAACTAGCTCTTGCTTTCCTTGATTATCTCTACGGTCTTTCTATTCTCTTTTTTATATATCTTTGCTCTAATCTGTACTATTTATTTCCTTCTTCTAGCTTTGGGTTTAGGTTGTTGTTCTTTTTCGAGTTCCTTGAGGTATAAAGGTAGGTTGACAATTCAAGATCTTTCTTCTATTTTAATGCAATCCTTTAGCCATAATTTTTTCTGTAAGCACTACTATTGCTGCCTCTCAAAATTTTGGTGTTCTGTGTTTTCATTGTGATTTGTCTCAAGATATTGTCTAATTTCCCTTGTAATTTCTTCTTTGATCTATTGGATATATGACATATATATATGTTTTATTTACACACATTTGTGAATTTTCCAGTTTTCCTTCTGCTATTGATTCCCTGATTCATTCCATTGTGATCAGAATAAATACTTTGCATGAATTCAGTCTTTTCAAACTTATTAAGATTTTTTTCATGGCCTAACATATGTTCTATCCTGGAGAATGTTTCATGTCTGTGCACTTGACTAAAATGTGTATTCTGTTGTTGTCAGGTGGAGTATTCTACATATGTCTGTTAGGTACAATTAGTCTGTACTGTTGTTCAAGTCCTCTGTTTCTTTATGGATCTTTTGTCTTATTGTTCTATTATTGAAAATGAGGTATGAAAGTCTCCTACTATTTTATCATGTAGCTCTCTGTTTCTCCTTTTAATTCTGTCAATATTTACTTCATATACCTTGGAGCCCTGTTATTTCATGCATATATGTTCATAATTGTTATATATTCCAAGTGAATTGATATATTATGTCCTTATTTTTCTTTTCTAAGAGTTTTGGACTTAAACTCTATTTTGTCTGATATTATAGCCTCCCCAGCTCTCTTTTGGTTACTATTTGCATAGAATACTTTTTTCCAAAATTTTGCTTTCAATCTATAAGAGTCCTTAAATAAAAAGTGAGTCTCTTGTGATATATCTCATTGTGGGTCTCTTTAGGTTATCTTACTTGGGATTTCTTGAGCTTCTTGGATTTGTAGATCCATACTGTCCCCAAATTTAGGAAGTTACAGCCATTATTTCATCAAATAAGCCTCTGTCCCATTCTCTCTCTTCTCCTTCTAAAACTCCCATAATATATAAATTGGTCCACTTTGTGGGTCCTATAAATCCCTAGACCCCATGTACTTTACTTTTTCTTCCTGCTGCTCAGACTTTATAATTTCTAATGGCCTCTCTTCAAGTTTATTCATTCTCTTCTCTGCCTGTTTGAGTATGCTGTCGAACCTGTCCAGTGAATTTTTCAATTCAATTATGTTTTTTAGCTCTAGAGTTTCTTTTTGATTCCTTTTTATATTATATATCTCTTTATTGATGATCTAATTGTGTCCATATGTTGTTTTCCTGATTCTCTTTAGTTCTGTTTTAGTATTTTCCTTTAGGTATTTAAGATATTTAAAATAGTTGTTTAAGCATATTTAAGCATAGTAGTTCTTATGGCCTGTGTTTCTTCAGCAACAGTTTTTGCCACTTTATTTTCTTCTTTGTAATTACTTTGTATGACTTTTGATTTTTTTGTTGTTACTGTTTGAAAGTCGGGCATTGGAAGAAAACAGCCACATCTCACAGCCCTTGAAAACTGGCTTTCTGTTAACGAAGACATTCACTACTTATCAAGGCATGTTCTCAGCCTGTGATCAGCCCATAATAAAGGCTTAGGTTCTTCTCAAGCTTTTCCTGGTAATGCACATTGCCTGGGCCTGTGTGTGTATGCACATGTGTTTCAATTCCCCCACATCCATGGCTGCTTTTAAATTTCTTAATTTACCAAAGGATTTCATTACTGCTTCTTGGAGTTTTAGATGTTCTACTTTATTCCTTTATCCATAATCTCTTGCTATAGATGTTTGTAAGTCTGTCCTCCTCCCTGCAGCTTTCATGAGCAGTGTCTACTACATCCTCTGTCTTTTCCTAATGTGAAATCTTAGTCATAATGCTTTTTCCCATCTGAGCTTGAGGCAGCCCTCACACAGATAAGAATGTTGCAAATAAGATCTTGTGTCCTCCCTCTGATTCAAGGAAGAGAACTGAGAGCTGGGCCTCCACTTGCCCTACAACATATCATGCCATGTCCCTAGAACACACATCACATGTGATGTGATGGGGCAGGTGCAAGCAAAAATGCCATAATGTTTCTTACTGTTTTCAATGTGGCTTTTTATTTATTGGGTGTTCACAGGGTTGCTGTCGACCTTTCACCATTTTCCATAGCTCCTTTAAAGTTGTTTTTAGCCAGTTCCTAGTTGTATTTTAATGTTTCTGTTGGGGAACAAGGACCTCGAACCTCCAAGTCTGCCACCTTCCTTCTGTCCCCATTCCATAGTAACTATTAAAACACAAATCTGATTGTGTCCTTCTCCTTAAAATTTAATATTCTTTAATGCTTGACTTCCTAATTCTTTAGGGGAAAATTATACATATATGCATATATATACACACACACATATATATGTATATATTGGACTGCAAAGATCTATAGGATCTGGCCCCTGAAATTTCCCCATCACCATCTCTAACACTCTCACCAACACTGACTCTGCTCTAGTCACAATGTCCTACTTGAAGTTCCACCATGTTGCAGCTCACCTCAGTGCATTCTTACATGTTCTCTCTTTCTGGAACTCTCTTCATCTCATTCTTTATCTAGCCAAATCTTTCTACTATTATTCACCTTTCAGACATTAGTTTAGATGTTAACTTCTGCAAAGGAGTTTTCCCATACCACACCCCCCAACTAGATCAGATTGCCTCTTATAATGCCCTGTTAGCATTCTGCATCTTTCTTTTACAATACTCACAACAATTGTCATTAGTGTCATACATTTTTGAATGTCAATCTTGCTTACAAAAATATAACCTCTCACAAGAGCCGGGATAAGACTACTTTCCACACTGCTGTATTTCCCATACTTAGCCCAATGCTTGCTATACCATAGGCATTCCAAATGTTTTTGTTAAATGAATAAATAAAAACCCTACCTTGCAACAGGAGAACATAAATATTGATTTCAATTGTGGAATATGACTTTCTCAATGAAACATCTATTTTTGTGAAATCAGGCTAATTTTTGAAAGTTCCATAGTGGAACAAGATTTCCACTATTGAGATACCTTAATTGTTCTTGAAATACAGGGGATTATTTTCTCAAGGTTTCAAGTAAGTGAGACCAAAGATAGGCTTTTCTTTCACTTATGGCTTCTGTATTTATTTAAAATTTTTCACTTTTAAACTAGAAACATCTATTTACACACTTATATTATATAAATGAATATTATATATTTCATTTATCAAGTTTATGGATTACATCATCTAATTCCTTTATATCGCAACTTAATATTTTTTGGATCTGTACAATTCTAAAGAAGAAAAATAAAATATGCCAACATAATTATATATTTTAAATAAAGTTTCCTTACATTTCTAATAGTTTTGGTTTTACAGTTTTATTTTCTATACTGTTGAGCACCTGCACATTTGGAGTAATTTTTACTTCGTCAATTACATCCAGTGGTGTGCTGGTAAATGGTTAGCAACTGGCACTAGAGGAGGGGAGAAAGCAAGCCCTGATTTGTATCATTTCCAATTTACATGGTATAAATCATCACATTGTGATCAATTTCAATGTGATGTCACTGAACGTGGAGTTAGGAATAAATGCTACCAATAGGCTCTTAACATGTTGGTACCAGCCAACTCCCTAAAACCATTGGTTTTATCATTTTTGGTGTTTAATCTTTACATTTCCCCTTGTCTAATATTAATATTGTTACTTCTGCATTGTTTTGGTTCATATTTGCTTTATATGTCTTTGCATATTTCCTTATTTCCAATCTATATAAATGAATTTTAAGTATGTTTCCCATAAATTGTATATAATTATTTGTGTGCATATATTTTGAGGTGACAGACTGTGTAATTGTTTTTTTTTTATTTCATAATATTATGGGGATACAAAGGTTTTGGTGACATGTTTGGCTTTTGTACAGTTTGAGTCAATGTTATAAAAGTGTGCCCATCACCCAGATAATGTACATTGTACCCATTAGGTGTGAATTTACCCAACCTTTCCTACCCCTCCCACCTGCTTGATTTCCATAGAGATTTACTTCCACACTTGCATATAAGCGTTGATCAATTAGTTACAGTTTAATAGTGAGTACATGTGGTGTTTGTTTTTCCATTCTTGCAATACTTCACTCAGAAGAATGGTCTCAAATTCCATTCAGGTTATTACAAAAGGTATTAGTTCCCCATTTTTCTGTGGCTGAGTACTACTCCATGGTATACATATGCCAAAGTCTCAGGCTACAAAATCAATGTACATGAATCAGTAGCATTCTTATATACCAAAAACAATCAAGCTGAGAATCAAATCTAAGATTCAATACCTTTCATAATAGCAACAAAGAAAATAAAATAGCTAGGAATACATTTAAGCAAGGTGAAAGACCTTTACAGGGAGAACTATGAAACACTGAGGAAGGAAATCACAAAGGATGTAAACAAATGGAAAGACATACTATGCTCATAGATTGGCAGAATCAACATTGCTAAAATGTCTATACTATGTAAAGTGATTTACAGATTCAATGCGATCCCCTTTTAAGTACCAATGTCATTTTTTTTCAGGTCTAGAAAAAATAATTCTATGCTTCCTATGGAACCAGAAAAGACCTTGCATAGCCAAAGCAACCTTAAGCAAAAGAACAAATTGGGAGGCATCAATTTACCAGACTTCAGGCTATACTACAAGACTATAGTAACCAAAACAGCATGGTACTGGGACAAGAACAGAGACATAGACCAATGGATCAGAACAGATAACTCAGATATAAAACCATCATCATATTGCCATCTGATCTTTGACAAAGCAGGCAAAAATGTACACTGGGGAAAAGAATCCCTATTTAATAAATTTTGCTGGGAAAATTGGATATCCACATGTAGAAGACTGAAACAGCGTCCACACCTTTCACCACTCACAAAAATTAATTCAAGATGGATAACAGACTTAAACCTAAGGCATGAAACTACAAGAATTCTGTAAGAAAATATTGGAAAAACTCTTCTAGATATTGGCATAGGCAAAGAATTTATGAAGAAGACCCCAAAGGCAATCACAGAAACAACAAAAATAAATAAATGGGACCTGATAAATTTAAAAAGCTTCTGCACAGCCAAGGAAACTATCATTAGAGCGAACAGACAACCTACAGAATGGGAGAAAATATTTGCATGCTATACATCTGATAAAGGGCTAATAACCAGAATCTATAAAGAACTCAAGCAAAACAGCAAGAAAAAAATGAAACAACACCATTAAAAAGTGGGCAAAAGACATGAACGGAAGCTTTTCAAAAGAAGAAAGACTAATGGTCAATAAACATATGAAAAAATGCTCAATGTCTCTAATCATGAGGGAAATGAAAATCAAAACCACAATGAGATGTCACCCAACTCCAGTGAGAATGGCTTATCAAAGAGTCCCAAAACAACAGATGCTGGCGTGGATGAAGAGAGATAGGAACACTCATACACTGTTGATGGGACTGCATACTAGTACAATCTTTATGGAAAGCAGTATGGAGATACCTCAAAGAACTAAAAGTAGATCTACCATTTGATCCAGCAATGCCACTATTGGGCATTTACCCAAAGGAAAAATGTCATTTTATAAAAAAGGCACTTGCAGTAGAATATTTATAGCAGCACTGTTCACAATTGCAAAGATGTGGAATCAGCCCAAGTGCCCATCAATACTGAGTGGATTAAAGATAGGCTTTTTAAGAGAGGAAATCATAGCTATCATTATCAGCCATTTTGCCCTCCCTAACCCATAATTCTACCTTGTAGACAGGCATGTAAATAACATTTCAAATAGGCATATTATAAAGGATTTTCATAGCATAAAATATAGGAAATAAATCACAAAAGCAATATGAAATACAATTGCATTTTTCTCACTGAATGTCACTTCCTTTAGAAAGATTTTTAACTAAACCCTTAGTTCAATGTACTTATCAGTACTAATAACAATGTGATTGCTCCTTAGAAATTATGTGCAATGAGATGAGTTATTGCTGAGTGGTGACATATAAATTTATGGAGACATTTTCTCATTCATATGATAGTTAATTTTATATAATAACTTCAGCACCTGTTACCAGGAATTTTGGATTAATTTGTTTCCTTTATGAACTTGCATTTAATTTAATTGCAACCTGAATATTTTATTAAGAACACTGATTAGAATAGCCTCTCTTAAAAAGACTGTTCTTCAATCTACATGAATTAAGCAGTATCAGATGAAAATAATTTCTTAAAATCATTGTTGTTTTACATCAATTTAGCAAAGCTATTTGAATTTTGTGGAAGACTATTGTTTTATTTAAATGATTTATTTCTGAGTATATTTATGTCACTAAATGGCTATTTTTATAAAATGTCTATTTAAATAATAAGAATATCATCATTTCATTAGACTAATAAACCTGATAGAAAAGAGAAAATATCTCATTAATTTTGAGAAGCAAACCAACATTGTGCTATTTCTGGAAAGAAAAAGAGATTATCTTTTCTTCTTTCCATATTTTTGTTCTAAAAACATATTTTAATTAATCCATATACAGTATTACATGGAAAGCATACTGATAGCAGATCCCCTAAAGTTCTGCTCAGTGAAACTTCAACTGATTCTTTGGTAATCTGTAATTTGACTTACTATTACTCAATTTAGAGAAAGCAGGGGCAAGGTAAGTAAAGTTAATAAATGATTTTGTTTCCCAAGTGATGCCAGATCCAAAGTCACATTACTCGACTATTAAGAGCTCCCATTCACAGTCTCTGCTCATACTTCAGGCATTGTGTGTGTGTGTGTGTGTGTGTGTGTGTGTGTGTGTGTTCATGAAATGAAAGTTAGAATTGGATGAGAGGGTAAATTAAAGCTGAAGAATCTCAGGAAATATCTTTCTTTTTTTTTTTGAGACAGAATCTCGCTTTGTTGCCCCGGCTGGAGTGCAGTGGCATCATCATAGCTCACTGCAACCTCCAACTCGTGGGCTAAAGCGTTCCCCCTGCCTTAGTCTCTTGAGTAGCTGGGACTACAGGTGCCACAACGCCCAGCTAATTTTTCTATTTTTAGTAGAGATGAAGTCTCGCTCTTTCTCAAGCTGGTCTCCAAATTCTGAGCTCGAGCAATTCTCTGCCTCGCCCTCCCAGAGTGCTAGGATTACAGGTGTGAGCCACCACACCCGGCCAGAAGCTCAGGAAATTTCACCCCAAAATATGACTCTTTGGTTTAAAGAGTATTTTGAATTAAAGGCCCTTAGAGATCAACAGGCCTTGGAATGGGTTTTCCCTTTTTCTTCATAAAAAACCAGACCCATCAAAAAGAACAATCTATTTCCCTTCCCTTCCCTGTTATCTCAATATATTGCAGGAAATAAGATCAAGACTGCAACCAGACCTGGCCCAAATCATTTTGAATATAATACTTGTCTCTCAGGGTAATTTAATTTGCAAAGAGAATCATTTGCAAGTCAATCCATTTTCCCCCATCCATTCATTTTCCCAAGTATCTATTCGTCCTCCCTAGCACTATTCACTGCCCCTAAATGGAATTACCTATATTTCTCATCTCCCCCTCTCCTCTAAAATGAAGGTATATGAATTTCTGGACCCCACTGGGATATTGAGTAATCACTCTGTGATTCTCCCTCCAGGCACTGTAAAGAGAGATTTCTCTTTCTCTTATTAATCTGCCTTATTGTGAGTTGATCTTTCACCCCTCACCTCCCACAAAAGGCAGATCAGGTCATCCTTCTCCTTGAGTGGAAAGTAAGAGTGATGCAGACCAGGCAGGAAATTACAGGAAAAGAAATTTGTCTTAGATTTATACCTTTTTTCCATGCATTGTCCCTCTATTTTTTCTTTTTTATGATTGCTATCTCCCTATTTGTTTTCTTTTACCTGCATTTGCATGTCCTACCTTAGAGGCTGTTTTCATACAACCTTTGGCTTTACAGAAGAGTTTATTCATTATTTCCAGATAGCCATAATTGCTATAACTCCAATTTCTATTTGGATTGACTTGCCTTCACTTGAAACCGGTTCTTACTGGTTTTAGCCTCTTGGCTGAATATAAAGAACACTCATACCACAAGTGCCTTGCTTCAGTTAATGTTGACATTCTCCCCTAAATATGAAGCATTTAATGCCCATTGTAAGCTGTCATTCTTACATATTTTATATGTGGCTTGCTATAAATGTATCTCTGTTTACAATCAACCTCAGAGTACAGTAAAATAAAAATATGTAGTGCCATTATACAGAGAAAAACTCTGTTTATAGGTTACTAATGACAAGCTTGTCATTTATTAGCCTTTCTAAAGCTGTTAGAGAGATTTAAAAATCATTATTTTACATTGTCAAATAGTGGTCACCTTATTGAACAATTCTGTTCCTCAAAGAGATAATTAACTCATTAGCATTTCTATTGGCTTAGTTAATGAAACTTTGGACTCTCTACTCTTTGCATCAACAAAAAAAGCTATTTAGAAACTTATTGATTGTTTTTACCAATCTGCATTATGTCTACTATTTTGATTTTGTTTTAAATTTTAGAGGTAATAAAACTAGTCACCAATTTCCATGAGATAAAGTTTAAAAAAATAAACAGCTCTTAAACTTCAGGGCTAATATATAATTTCCTTGGTTTTGAGTTTGCAAATTGGGGCATCATACACATATAAAAAAGTCCAACTCCACTATGAAAAACAGATCTGGTATTCTGAGAGCCTTAGGCATGTGGCTTATTATACATGCTCCTATTCCAGGGTAAACAAGGGAAGGAGAAGACTGCTTTCCAGTTTGTCAACCCTACAGGCAGTGTCCTCCCTATTGCCCATAATATAGCTGCTGTCAGGCTTTTCTACAAAGAAGACTGGACAGCAAGTGCAGTTATATTTTTTTCCTTCTTTCTGACTCTGTTATACTTTTAAAACTTTTCTTTTTAAAAATATGTAACAATAACAACCTCTTCACTGAATTAATAGCCCCTGAGGTAGATCGGAATATCACCAAGTAGAGAGATTTGTGGGACATTGACTTGAAAGAAGCTCCTTTGTGTTACAGTGAGTTAGGGATGTCAATCTGCTTCAAGGTCTTTAAGAAAAAACCTGCTAAAATATTGCTAACGTTTGGCATCTGAGGCATTCAAAGCTCTGGATACCACCTACAGACCATTGTAGCAGGTTTCATTGTATAATTTAATCAGTTATTTTAACATAGATTACTTTATGTTTTCCACACAATGTAATAAACTTGCTTTCTTTGGTACTAACACTTTATTTCTGTCAATTTTAAAATAATGAATCCTGTTTTAACAAATCTTATATGTGGTTTGCTTCAATTACTGGGCTAAATACTCTATATCAACTTTCAGATATGAATTTAGTAGAATTTCAGGAAGGTGTCATATATTGCAATCATAACGCTCAGAAATATCTTTCAATAGAAAAGCTGTAGCTCTAGGTGTCAAAATGTCTCCTCCATAATATGTGAAAGCATGAAGGTGGTGCCTGTCTGAGTATGAAAATGTTTTCACTGCCCATAGGCTAAAATCTGATTTACTTAGCATGGCACCCATACACTTCACTATTTAATTCCTGCTTCCTGCTATTATCTGACAGAACCCTATATTTATTTATTTATTTATTTTTATATTTAATTATGTCATACTAAACCTCATATCATTCCTCAAACATACACAGTCTTATGCTTCCATGCCTTTAATCATGCTGTTCCCTTCACACAGAATAGTTTTGCCATAACTGATTCATCTGAGGAGGTTCCACCTAGTTCACAAAACTCTATTCAGAAATAACTGCTATCAAAACTTCCCTAAAAACTTCCTCAAGAACATTTGAGTCAGGGTACCTATAGTCCCCTGGAGATACTGCTGCCCAATATTATTTAATGTATTGCAATTATTTGCTTACATATTTATCTTTTCAACTAACTCTAAGCTCCTTAAAGGCAATAATGACATTTTATTCATTATTGTAGTCTCTGTGTTTGATGGAGTACCTAACATGTAATATATAGTCCGTGAAATTTTGATAAAAGAATGAATGAATGACAAAATAATCCCAGAAATTTAAAGTAGCTGTTAATAGCTATTGGCTTCTCAAGTTCTGCCTTCTTGGTTGATCTCTAACATATTCAAGTTTTTTTTTTTTTCCAAATCCAGTTTTCTAGATTGTTCTGGGTAGAGTAGGGTGGAGAACTTGTGATTTATAAGCTTTTTAAACATAACTTCAAATAGAATATCTTAGTTTGGGTTCTTCCAAAAGAAGATCCTGAGATAAGGATTCAAATGCAAGTATTTTGGTGGGTACATCTAGAAACTCTGGAAAGAAAGTAGAGAAATGATACAGAGAAGGGAAAGAAGTCAATTAAGCATGCACTTTCAAGTAACCTATAATGATGGCAACTGGAACTTAATAGCATAGGAAAACTCTGAGAGCCAGTGTAGAATTTCAGAGTTACTCCACCCAAGTAACTTGGTAAGGTGGGATTTTTATTCACCAATTCTCACCAATCACTGGTTAAGTGCTACTCCTGGGGCCTGTTAATTCTCCAGAACATCTTTTTTGCCCTACATGTTGGCAAAGTGGACTCCAGATGTTAGAGAAAGCCCTTAGGAAACAGTGACAATTCCTGGTAGGTTAGAAGCCTGACTGGTGTCCATAGAAATGGTAAGTGCTAGGGATGGAGCTCTGACAATGTTTTCAGCACAGAAGTTTTTAGGGCTGCTTCTCTTGAAACAAAAATAATCATCCATTAATCTCTTTTAACTATCCCATCAAAGAAAATCTCTGTGATTCTTATGAGGATATATTTAATAAATTTTGTTAAATTATCAGAATTGTCATTTATTGAGCATATTCTATTTACTAAAATATATAAAAATCTGAGTTCTTTAAGTAATATTCCTACCTTCCACATTACTGTTGTATTCTCCGTGAATTACCTGGCACTTTCTTTATTGCAAATATTCTCTTTTTTCTCCATTTTTTTGTTTTAATTTATTTTCTATTTAAAGACTTACCAGAAAGACATTATTAACAATTATTGTGCAATGGGCCATGGGCTCATTTTTCTAAAAACATCAATTATATACCAAGCAGTAATAAACTCCAAACAAAATCCAAGCTACTGGGAATATACAGATAATTGCATTGTTCTTGCTCTTAAATAATATATAGTCTGCCATGATCTAAAATAGTTAAAACTATAAATATTCATTCATCTATACATTCAGTAAACAATTTCAAGTACTTACTGGGTGTCAGGAACTGTACCCACATGCAAAAAATATAATAAGTAAAACAGATTTCCAGCTTGCATGCAACATACATTCTACAAGGGATATTGACATTAATCATGGATTCATATAAATTTATATAGAATTACTTATGTGATAGATGCAATGCAAGGGAAGTACATGGTGCTAGGAGATTCTATTTCAGGTATTTGATCTAGTGAAAGTGAGTTTTTTGAAAGTTGAGTGGTAGTTAATTAATGAAAGGTAAAGGAAGTGCCTTCCAGGTAGATGGAACAGCATAGATAAAGGGAAGGAGAAGTGAGTAAGGTAGCCTAAAGGAAGGTCAGTGTAGGTGCAGTTGTAAAAAGTGAAAGAAGAGTGAAGCTGTAGAGATATTTAGGGGTTAAACCATGCAGGTTTTTTCTTTATCCCAAGTACAATGAAAAGCCATTAACAATTTGATTTGCATTTCAAATAATCACCCTGAAAAAGGGTCAAGATTCAATACAGTTAGCTGTAAAACAATTTAAGATGTTATCATGCTAGTCCAGGTGAGAAATAATAACTAGAAGTAAAATAGTGTTCATGGAGTGGTAGAAAAACAGATGGATTTGAGAGATGTTTATTTAGGTAAAAACCATCAGACTTTGTGTTGGATTGGATATAAGAATGAGGAGGAGGGAGGTATGAAAGATGACTCCTAAATTTGTGGCTTATGCCACAGGATGCTACTACAATTGAGTGAAATAAGGAACATAAGAAAATGGCAGATTTGGAGTGGGCAGATCATGAATGGTCTTAGGCATCTTTTCATATGGCACCGGCCGAATCCTCCAAAACATGGCTGATTTAAAATGGCAGCAATTGTAACCAAGGTTAACTTTGTATCACTCACAGCAGGACAGCCAGTAAGTTGAGAAGCAAGGTGTTGAGGCAAAGAAACTGACTTTTATTTGGAGAGCCAGCAGACCAAGAAGATGGTGTACTAATGTCCCAAAGAACTATTTTAAGTCAGTATGAACTTTAGGCTCCTTTATATCTTCAGGGAAGAGGAAAAGTTCAGTATGATATTGGCTATTGGTTTATCATATATGGCTTTAACAATTTTGAGGTATGAGCCATCTATGCCTATATTGTTAAGAGTACGAATCATAAAGGATGCTGAATTTTGTCAAAAGCCTTTTCTGCATCTATGGAAGGAATCATATAGTCTTTGTTCTTGCTTTTGTTTATATGATGAATTCCATTTATAGATTTGCGTATGTTGAACCATCCCTGCATCTGGGGGATGAAGCCCACCTTATCATGATGAATTATTTCCTTGGTGTACAATTGAATTCATTTTGTAGGATTTTATTGAGAATTGTGGCATCTATATTCATAAGGGATATTGGTCTGTAGTTTTCTTTTCTTGTTATGTCCTT
Organism: Daubentonia madagascariensis; assembly: GCA_023783475.1. Lineage (NCBI taxonomy): Eukaryota > Metazoa > Chordata > Mammalia > Primates > Daubentoniidae > Daubentonia > Daubentonia madagascariensis. The sequence continues at coordinate 2,291,519 of JAKFHU010000166.1, forward strand.
TCCTGGCCTTGGTATCAAGGTGATATTGGCTTCGTAAAATGAGTTTGGGAGGATTCCATCCTTCTCGATGTTATGGAATAATTTCTGCAGTATAGGCACCAGTTATTGTTTGTAGGTTTCGTAGAATTCAGGTGTGAACCCATCAATCTGGTCCAGGACTTTTTTTGTAGGAAGATTCTTTATTAATGCTTCAATTTTGGTGCCTGATATTGGTCTGTTTATGAATTCTGTTTCTTCCTGATTAAGCCTAGGGAGGCAGTGTGTTTCTAAGAATTTTCCCATTTCCTCCACGTTTTCATGTTTTTGGGCATAGAGATTTTTGTAGTATTCAAAGATAATGTTTTGTACTTCTGTGGTATCATTTGTGACTTCTCCTTTTTCATTTCTAATTGAGCTTGTTAGAGTCCTTTTCTTTCTGCTTCTGGTCAACCTAGCAAGTGGCCTGTCTATTTTGTTTGTCTTTTCAAACAACTAACTTTTCATTTTATTAATCTTCTGTATTGTTCTTTTGTTCTCAATTTCATTTAATTCTGCTCTGATCATGGTTATTTCTTTTCTTCTGCTGGGTTTAGGATTGCTTTGCTCTTCTTTTTCCATTTCCTTGAGAGGGTTCATTAGTTTAGTGATTTGTGAACTTTCTGTCTTTTGGATTTGGGTATTTAATGTGGTAAGTTTTCCTCTCAGGACTGCTTTTCCTGTATCCCACAAATTTTGATAAAGTGTGTTCCCATTATCATTTAGTTTGAAGAATTTTTTATTTCCATCTAATCTCCTCCTTGACCCAATAGTCATTCAGCAAAAGATTGTTTAATTTCCATGTTTTGGATAGAGATGTGTGTTTCTGTCGGAACTGATTTCTAATTTTATTCTGCTGTGGTCTGAAAAGATACATGGTATGATTTCTATTTTTTTAAATTTGTTGAGATCTGTTTTGTGGCCTAGGATGAGATCAATTTTAGAAAAAGTTCCATGAACTGATGAGTAGAACGTATATTCAGTATTATTGGGTGGAGTGTTCTTTACATGTCTGTCAGGCCCAAATGTTCTAGAGTCCTGTTTAGATCCATTGTTTCTTTGCTTATTTTCTGTTTGGAGGATCTGTCCAGTTCCGTCACTGGGGTGTTGAAGTCACCAGCTTTTACGGCATTGCTATTTATTATTTTGTCTATTTCAAGCAGTATTTGCTTATGTATCTGGGTGCTCCTGTGTTGGGTGCATAAATATTTAGGATTGTTAAATCTTCTTGTAGGATTTTTCCCTTCACCACCGTATACTGACCATCTTTGTCTCTCTTTACTTTTGTTGATTTAACATTTATAATATCTAATTAAGAATGGCTACCCCAGATTGCTTTTGGTTTCTATTTGCCTGGAAAATTTTATGTCATCCTTTTCCTTGAGTCTGAAAGGGTCCTTGTGTGTTAGATGCTTTTCCTGGAGACAGAAGATACTTGGCTTGTATTTTTTAACCCATTCAGCCAGCCTATGTCTCTTCACTGGGCAATTCAAGCCATCCACATTTATTGAGATAATTGACATTTGGGGTGGATTTCTGTTCGTCCTGTTGAATAGACTCTTGTTTTGTTTTACCTCTTGAGTCATTGCAAAATTGGGGTTCTGGAGTTTTAGCTTTTGGGTAGTTTTATACTGGTGGGTGTCTGTTGCACTGTTTAGTGTACAGTGCAGGTCTAAGCACTTCTTGCAGGGATGATCTGGTTTTCACAAATTCTCAGTGATTGCTTGTCTGGGAAAGCTTTTATTTCTCCCTCATGTAAGAAGCTTAGTTTTGCAGGATAAAGAATTCTAGGTTGGCCATTATTCTGTTTTAGAAGACTGAAGTTGGGTCCCCACTCCCTTCTTGCTTGTAAAGTTTCACCAGAGAAATCTGCTGTTAATATGATAGGTTTCCCTTTGTAGGTTACCTGCTGTTTTTGCCTTACTGCTCGAAGGAGTGCCTCTTTTGTGTTTACTTTGACCAGCCTAATAATTATGTGGTGTGGTGAATGCCTTTTCACGTTGAATCTCCCAGGACTCCCTTGTGCTTCTTGTACTTGGATATCAAGATTTCTGGGTAAGACATGGAAATTTTCCTCTATTGTTCCTTCAGATAGATTTTTCCAGCCCTTTTAAATTTTTCTTTTTTCCTTCAGGGATGCCTATGAGTCTTATGTTTGGCCTCTTTACATAATCCCACATTTCGTGTGTGCTTTGTTCATGTCTCTTGCTTTTGTGTTCTTTCTCTTCGACTGACTTATTTGGCACATAGGAGTTATCTTCCAGCTCTGAGATTCTTTCCTCTGCATGATCCAGCCTATTCTTAAGGCTTTCCACTGTATTTTTTAGATCCTTGAATGCCTCTTTCATTTCTAGAATTTCTATTTGATTTTTCTGTAATACTTCAATTTCTTTAGAAAATTTTTTATTCATTTCTTGCATTTTTCTTGTGGTTTCTTGGTGCTGGGATTCAATTTTCTCTTGAATTTGATCAAACTTTCTTATAATTCATAAACAAAATTCCTCTTCTGTCATTCTACCCATTTAAGTTGGTATCCGTTGCTGGGGAACTAATGATTTCTTTTGGGGGTGACTTTTCACTCTGATTTTTCATTGTTTCTGAGTTCTTTCAATGATTCTTTCTCATCTGGCCTCTTGAAGGGTGTTAGGGCTAGTTTATGTCCCTGTCTCCAAGCCCCCGAAGATCATTCCTTGGCAGAGCCATGGAGAGGAGTACTGGTCTGTATTGCCTTAGGTGTATTTTAGCAAGTTTGGTGGACCTCTAGGGTTACCTCTGACCTGTCATCTTCACCTCTTCCTGGTAGAGTGTAGTGAGTTTGTTCTCCAAGATTGAGCTCCAAGCTGGTGGATTGTACTTGAGGGTATGAATACACTGCTCCCTAATAGCTTGAGATGGAAGGCAACATTTTTAGCTTTGAGGTTGTTCCTGCTGTTGTTGATTGTAGTTTGTGTGGAGTAGCCAGTTACCTAGGTATTCTATTGTGCCCGTGGCAGGCTCTGGTCCCCCAGGTGGGGTATACTAAAGCCCCAAGCTTTGGGAGGTGATTTGTAGCTCCCAGAGGTTACTTTGACCCTACTCCCTCTAGGTGAAGGGAGAAAGAAAATAGCTTTTGGCTGCAGTGTGTGAGCTTGATTGGGAAAATTCTACACAGCTGAGAGTTTGCTTATCCAGCTGCTAGGGGAGGCCACTTCTGTGGAGCTTTGAGCTCTCTCTCTCTGGGTTTGGAGGGCTGCTTCTGATGGAAGGGGTCCACTGGTAGGGTTGCTGAGGTCTCTAGCTAGCTTTTTTGTTCCCTGTCCACAAGCTCGGGCACTTTCCCCTCTGGACCACTTCTGGGCTCTTGAGTTTTCCCACAGTTCATGTTCTGGCCCTCTGATGTGCATCTCCACATGTCACTGGCCAATAGGGGGATCTCCAATTGTGCACCCCTTTTCTACCACTAGACCCCAAGGTGAGGCAGGTGGGCATCTCTATCCCCAGAAGTATCCAGAAGAGGGATGTTCCTACTGGGGGGAGTAGTGGCAGCTAGAGGCACTCTTGGATGGAGCAACATTCCCTAATAAAGTGGGCAGCTTTAGGGGGAGCTACTCTGGTTCAGCCTGTGGCACTCAAGGCATTAGGTTGCCATGAGGACTCGTACTTATATAAAATGAGTCACTATGGCATGTAACCTTCAAAATGTCCGATCTCTGAGGTACAGGAGGACTGGGACCTGAAGAGTGGGCACTAGGACCAGCATGTAGTGGGTATGTAGGAGGCCAATGCTGGGGAAGCAGGACCGGATGGACAGGCTGCAAACTGTTTCCAGTACACAAAAGTCCTGCTGATACAGCTCTGGGATCTCATCCCACCTGGAACCCACAGAGGCAGCTGCTCGTAGCCACCAAGGGCGTAGCCTGTTGTGCCCAGGCCAAAGAGCCCCTGGGCCAGTGATGGGGGGAAGCTAGAGTATTTTAGGAGTGATTTGAGATCTAACAGTCAGCTCCAGGCAGGAGACTTTAAAGATGGCTGCCAACTGCCAGTCTGGCATACAGCAGGGTTCTGATCATGCCCATGGACACAGCTCTTCTCAACCGGCCTGGGTTCCACGGAGGCAATTATCTGGCAGTCCCTAAGGTTGTATCCCATTGCTGTCCATTCAACTCCTCTGCCCTGGTCCCTCTGACTTCCAGTAGTGAGGTGCCCACCAGTGGATTCCCGTGTACTGTCCTGGGAAGCTGTATCTCAGCCCAGTCCCTACCCAGGCCTGAGCAGTCCCTGTACAGTGCACCCGAGAGTTCCATATGTCTCCCACAGTTGCTTCCTCTCCACAGAGCCTGGTGTCTCAAGCAATAGCTTTTCACCAACTCTGGGCTTGTCCCTGACTGAGTGGATAGGAAGTCTGTGGGGATGGTGTATGATCACCTGTAGGTCAGGGCACACTGTGCTGACGTGGCAAGTGCATCCTTCCCATGCTCTGGGTTCTATTGTATTCCTTTTGCTCTCAGATATTTGTGACTTTATCTCCCAGTCACCTGTTTTCTTGGGCTGAGTGTCCCACGATGTTTCTCTGTAAATTCATAATGCTGTTTCTGGAGTTAGTGATCCATGTGCAGGCAGCCAATGGTGTTTTCCCGATGATCTGATCTTATATCTGATCCTGAGTCTTTCCGTACTCCACCAGTAATGAATGAAGACTGAAGCCAGGTCCACAATGACTCCCAACTTCAGTGCTCTTGCTCTGCAGCCCCTCCTTCACTAGGAACGCTGAGGGCCATTGGCATCCGCATTGAATCTTTAGATCACTTTTGGTCGTGTGGTCATTTTCACAATATTAATTCCTGCAGTTCCTAAACATGGCATATCTTTCCATTTTTTAGTGAGATTGTAATAGTGATTTTATATGGTGCAAACAGGAGAGCAAGAAAAATTTTTATCATTCCAACACAATCCATGTATAAATAAGTTTACTCAAGGGTATTCCTCTGAAGGTAAAGCTTTCTTCTTATTCAAGCAGCTTATCTAAAAATTTACATAGATACACAGTGTATCAGAAATCTAAGGATACATTTATAAGTATATAGCTGATCAATAATGTATTACTAAAGACTGTCCAAATGATGACTCAACTAAGTGGCTTTCATATAATATTAACTTTCTTTTTTATCTATTCAACAAATGCTTCTTGAGCATCTCTGTGACACTCCAGTCATTGGGGTGGGAACTGTGATCTTTCCTGTGCTATATTATAGTCTATTTGGTTTACTACATAATTTGGCTTATGTGGTTCTCTCCACAGAGATTGTGGTATCCCTCCTTTCCCCAACCTATCTCCCCATGCATATATCTTATCTATTTCTGCAGGCTCAAGTCAAATGCCACCTGCTGCATAATATTTTCCTAATTTACTTTCCCTTTAGTAGGATTTAGTCTCAAGTCACTCCTAAAATACTCTTAACACTTATTTTTTCCTCTCATATGAGTTGTTATTTTCTACTTTGTGTAATAGTTACTTATTTGCTTGTTTTATCTCCTCTCCCTGACATATGTTTCTTGATGGCAGGATAAATGTGTGATTCAGTTTTGTTTTATGTTTTACCACAGAAGGAAGATGGTGAGTAAAAGGCTTCTACTATGGTAATGAACTCTGCAGAAACAATAATCCTATCTTCAGTTTATAAACATTTCTATCATTTTTTTCCTAAAACCAAAGATCATGGTTATATGCAAAGTTTTATTTTCACATTTTGATCCAAATATGTCCCTCCTTGTGATATTCTATGATTTCACACAGTAGAATACACTGAATTTATATTTAAGGAATTCAGTGCCACAGCTGATTAATTTTATCTGCCAAATATTATTACATGACTTGTTAAGCAGGAGCATCTTTTTAAAATTAGAATTTAAATTAATGTTTTTAGTGGATAATGCATTCACATACTTCAAAAGCACAAGGTATAAAAATTAAAACCAAGCTCTCTCAACCCTGGCCTCAGCTGGCCATTTCCTTTCCCTACAACTGAGTGCTATTATTACTTTTTTGCGTATCCATCCAGGACTGTTATGCTTATACAAGCAAATACAAATGCATATTCCTTTTAACAGAACTGATAGCACACTCTATACTATCTTTTTTCCATTTTTCTTTCTTCACTTAATAGTATATCTTAGAGATTTTTCCACATTTGTAGCTACAAAGTTCCTTCTCATTCTTTTTTCCTTACTGCAGAGTTTATGAGATATCAAATTATGAAGAGTTTACTATAAATATATATTATTAATAACATGTATATTTAAAATTATTATATTCATATGAACATATAACATTTAAATTCGTTTATCATATAAATCAGTAAGCACTCACACTTGGTTTAGCTTTCAAGACAGCTCTTTGAGCCCTGCAGTACCTGCTTCCTGAACCTCTGCCTTTATTTTTTATCCCTTTAAAGTAACCACTGTTCTCAATCTGTGTTTATCCTATATTTCTTGGTATATTTTCAGTTAGTTTAAATTATTAGAACCATGCTAGGTTTTCTTATTTCTAAAATTTATATTTGGAATCATCTTAGGTTCTTTCCCAACATTTAACTTTTAGATCCATTTGTCTGTGGTTAGATCCATGTTAAACATCTTAAGCCATTCATTTACTTTGTATACAGAGTTCCACTTGTAATTTATCAATTTGTCTTTATTTTAAAGACATAGTTGTCTCGTAAATTATTTTTCTGATCATAAATAGCAAGATCTTTAAATATATGTTGATGCAATATGTAGCTAAAAAGAGTATGTAAGCTTGAATACAAGAGTGTAATATTAAATAAGTATCTATCAAGTAACAAAATAAATAAAGGGACAGATCCTTGGAAGTATAGGTAGTCAGGCCTTTGGGGGGATGGTTTTACAAGTGTATAATTAACTCCAAACTCATCAAGTAGTATGCATTAAATATCTATAGTGTTTTATATATCAATTATACATCAATGAAGTGGCAGTGCATTTTTTTAAAGAGTTTTTACCTGGACTAGATACAATAAGTTATAGGGTATACACATTTTCAATATTACTAGATAGTGTCAAATTATTTCCCCAAGTGATTATTCCACATCCTCCCCATTTCAATATGTAATATTTACAGATTTTTAATATTTGCCAACCTAATGATTGTAAAATGATATTGCAATTTTAGTTTTTATTTGCATTTCACTATTTACTGATGAGATTCAGAATCTTTTCGTATGTTGATTTATGATTTTGGTTTCAGTTTTTCTAAAATGCCTGCCTATTTTTCTATTTGGTTGTTTGTTTGCTTTTTTCCTTTTTCTTTTTCATACAATCTTTATATATCTTGGATATTAATCTTTTGTCAGTTAGTGTGTTGCAAATATCTTCTCCAAGTATATGGACTGTCTTTTGACTTTATGGTGTTTTTGGATTAATAGAAATTTAAAATTTTAATGTAATCACATTTATCAATATTTTCACATATGATTTTTATTTTCATGTCCTAATAAATTCTTCACTACCTCAAGGCCATACATTTATTCTCCTATATTTTATAACATTTTTACTTTTATATATTACATTGAAATCTTTCATCTACCTAGAATTATTTTTTTGAGTTTACTGTTTGGTAAGGGCTCCATTTCATTTTTTTTTCATATGCATGTGCTCTACAGAAATATAATAATGTCTAAGTATATAAATATTTAAGCCAATATTTTTCCTTGAAAGTAAAAACCATGGTGATACTCAATATCATTTTTTTTACATTTTGGTACAAATAATAAGTATAGCAAGGACCATTTATTGATAAGTCTGTCCTTTCTCTCACTGTTTTGCTGTGGCTGTTAAAAATTACAAATCAAGTTTCTATACATTTATAATTCTGCTTCTAAGCTCTGCTTCTATTCATTTCATCAGTTTTTATGTTTCACTTATTTATTATACTTTATTGTGTGTGTATATATGTATATATACACATATATATCATGTAGTGTGTATATATATATAATTCATTGTCCATTGGTAAATCTACATGAATTTAGATTTGTCTTATCAAGTTATACAGAGCAAAACAAAACAAAGAAACCTCAAAAACGAAACAACAAAAAATATCAGGATACATAAACACTTCAAAAGATTTTCTCTCTTAATTGGCATTGCTTTAATGCTATAAGTCAATTTATGGAGAATCAAGATCTTTAATGTAATAAGTCTTCTATTCCGTGAAGATTGTAAATCTCTCAGTGTATTAAGTTATCATAATGTCTTTCTATAAATTTTTGTGGTTGTCTCCATAAATATCTTGCACATATTTTCCAAGATCTGTTTTCAAACACTTTATATTTTTGGTGATATTTGAAATAATATTTTTAAAGCATTTATAATTTCTAATTATTTTGCTTTCTTATAGAAATGTAATTTTGAATATTGATTATGTGTGCCATTAAATTGCTAAACTCTTTATTAAATATAATAATTTATCTGTAGTGAATTATTTTATATTTTCTTCATAGGCAAATATATCTTTTATGATTAATGAGAGTTTTGTTTCTTCCTAAACCATATTTTAAATTATTTTTTTAACTTTTAAAATATGCAGTTCAACCTACAGTAAAATGCTAAATAAAAGTAGTGATAATGGCAATAGAGCCCTTGTTCTTTATCACAGGGAAAGCTTTCGATGTCTCACCATTAAATGTGATGTTTGCTGCAGCCATTTTTGTAGCTACCTGCATTAATTTACTAGGGCTACCATAACAAAGTACCACAGACTGGCTGGCTTAAACAACAGAAATTTATTTCTTAATAGTTCTGGTGGCTAGAATTTCAAGATCAATGTGTAGGTAGGGTTGACTTTTCTTGAGACATCTCTCCTTGGCTTGTAGATGGCCACCTTCTTTCTAAGTCCTATCATAGTCTTTCCTGTGTGTGCATGCCTCCCTGGTGTCTCTCTGTGTGTCCACATTTTCTCTTAAAAAGACATCAACCATATTGGATTAGGACTCACCCTAACAACCTCATTTGAACTTAATAATATCTTTAAAGCCATATCTCCAAATACAGTCACATTCTGAGGTACTAAAGGTTAGAGGTTCAACATATTAATTTTGGGGAGACAAAATGCAGCTTATAACACTACCCTTATCAGTTTGTGATCACTATATCCCTAATTTTCCAAGTTTTGTTTTACAATCACCAATGAATGTTTTTTTTAATAAAATTTATTTAGAAAAGTTTCAGATTTACAGAAAAATTAAGGAGATAGTACAGAAAATCCTCATATAATTTACCACACAGTTATGTTTTTATTCACACTGTACATTAATGTGTTATATTTGTAACATTAATGAACTAATATTGATATATTATTATTAACTAAAGTCCATGCCTTATTTATATCTCCTTAGATATTATCTAATGCCATTTTCTGTTCCAGGATGCTACCCAGGGTATCACATTACATTTAGTCATAATATCTCCTTAGGTTTCTCTTGGCTATGACAGATTCTTAGACTTTCCTGGTTATTCATGACCTTGATGGTTTTGAGGAATACTGGTCGGGTATTTTATAAAATATCCCTCAAATTGGATTTGTCTGATGTTTTTCTCATGATAAGACTAAAATTATGGGTTTTTGGATGAAAAACCACAGAGGTAAAGTGACATTTTCATCAAGTCATATCATTTGTACACATTATCAGTATGACTTATCACTGTTGATATGAACTTATTTACCTGACTCAGATATTGTTTGTCAGATTTCTCTACTGTGAAGTTATTCTGGTTTTCTTTTATAAATGTTCCAATTCTACCAATTTTGTTGATCTTTTCTAAGAAATCTATTTCTTGTTTTGTTGATTTTCTCCTTTGTTTCTCTATTTTCTATTTCATTTATTTTCATTCTGATCTTTGTTATTCCATTTTTTTTGCTTGCTTAGGATTTTTTTTGCTATTATTTTTCTAATTTGTTAACGTTATTGATTTGAAATATACTTCTTTTTTTAATATAGGCACTTACAGCTATAAAATTCTCTCTAAGCATTGCTTTAGCTGGATCCTATAAGTTATATTGTGTCTTCATTTTCATTCAAATCAAAGTATTTTCAAATTTCCCTTTTTATTTCCTACTTGAAATATTGGTTATTTCATAGCCTTTTGTTTAATATCCATGTATTTGTGAAATTTCAAAATTTCCTTCTGAGATTCATTTCTAATTTCATTTCTTTTTGGATGTAGGACATACTCTATATGATTAAATCCTTTCAAATTTATTGAGGCTTGTTTAATTGCCTAATGTATCGCCTACCCTGGAGAATATTCCACTTGTGCTTTAGAAGAATATGCATTCTGCTATTTTTGGGTGGAGTATTCTATATATATGTTAGGTCTTCTTGATTTATAGTGCATTTCAAGTCTTCTATTTTCTTTCTGACCTTCTGTCTAGTTTTTATCATTATCAAAACTGAAGTATTAATATCTCCAAATATTATTGTTGAATTTTCTATTTCTTTCTTCAATTCTTTCAGCTTTTGCTTTTTGTATTTTGGTATCTGTTATTATGATCATATATGTTTATCAACATTATAATTTATTGCTTTATTGGTGATCACGCCATTATAAAATGTCCTTCATTGTCTCTAGTAAAAGTTTTTTGCTTTAAAATTGATGTTGTGTGATGTCAGTGAAGCCACTCCAGGTCTCTTTTTGTTGCTCTTTTTATGTCATGCCTTTTACCATTTCTTGACAACTTATTTGTGCTTTGAATCTAATGTGTGTCTGTTAGAGACAGCAGCTAGTTGGATCACGTTTATTTTTATCCATTCTGCCAATTTAGGCTTTTTAATTGGGGTGCTTCTAATCCATTTACCTGTAATGTAATTACTAATAAAGTAGAATTTGCATTTGGCCATTTAGCTATTTGATTTCTATGTGCTTTATGTCTTTTTTTCATCATTACTGCATTTTTTTGTTGTTAAATATATATTTTCTATTTAACATTTTAATTCTTTTGTTGTTTCTTTTACTATATTTTCTGAGTTTTATTATGTGGCTTTTCTGAAGATTATAATTAGCAGTTTTAAATTAGACTCTAGTTCTATTTACTGTAAAATGTAGTTTTGCATTTACTGTGAAATACACTAATGGTGGGATAGAGGTGGAGAAGGAGGTGGAAATATGCATTACAAGACAACATGACAGAGAGCAGGACCCTAGCTAAATTTTAAGGATCTGATTCTATTCAGACAGGGGGAAGCCCACATAATTAAGTTTCACATTTATAAAATTATCACTCTAAATTCATGAATAAGAGGTACTTGGTTGTAGGTACAATTCCATCTGTAGATACCAACTTTAAAGTTAGAGAAGAAAAAAACACTCATTGTGTTAATATCATGGATTGGGGTTTCTTATGTGCTTCCTAAATACATATACTACTTTTCTTTCATATATTTTACAGCTATGATAAGAAGACTACCACAGCCCTGGTTCAGGTGTGGTCTTTAGCTTCAGAAAGTCCATCTGTCATGTAGCTGGCTGTCATTGCTAAATCTATTGTTTGCAGAAGCCTCAGAGCTCTGGGTTTCGTTTGCCAAGTACAGTACTCACCATTTAAGCTCTTCCTACATACAGGACATGTGTAGTGTAGTTCTAACCAAGGCACAATACAACTGCTGTGAAAGAAGTGATTGCAGGGTAACCACCAGACTTCCTCTTCAACTGTGTAATCTTCTTTGTATACTGGACACCTAGAACCTGTATCAACATGTTTTTGAGTTACTGTCATTGTTGGAAGGGATGTGATTTTTTTCCTTGTCATCTGGGGGAGACCTCGTGTTTTCCAATTGTCCTAAAAGCTGGGTTAAAATGGCATCATATCCTGTTTGACCCCAGGTATAGTCCCCAGGGTTGGAGTGCAACATCCTGCTCTAGGTAAAAGGGTGTGGGGATCCAGAAATTGCAAAATTTGCAAAGAATCTGGCAAAGATATGTTGTATTATTCCTTCAATAGCTGGAGATCTGTCAGGAGGAGTACTTCCTTGAGATCTGGGTCTCCAAGTCATCGGTAGCTGTAGAGGCCGACTTGGTCCCCAGGAGCCAGTGTGAATTTGGCAACCCCTCTCATTGGCTCTATTATCTTGGCCCAGTGGATTGCTACTTAGAAATGGTCTAAAATCTTGAACAAACATCGTGTGATCCAAATGGTCCCAGAGCTCTGCAAAATGTGTTGATGGGCTATTGTCTATCCAGCTGCCACCGCTACCTAAAAAACATGGAATCTTCTGTCACCTCTCCCATAAAGCCTGGTTCACATCAGGGACGAATATATTCCAGTACTTTGGGGCTGACCTCGCCCTTGCAAAAGTGGCAGAAAAACCAGTGCTGGCTACAGCTGTTGCCCCTGTCTACCCATCGCTGATGCCTCCGCCATTTTGTTCTCTTCCGTGGCCGTCAGAGGGGGCAACTGGCCTGTCCCTCACCAGGCCTCCAACTCCCCTGCCATGGTCACTGCCACTGCCAGTGCTGGGCGGGCATCAGTCACCTGAGTCTGACGGGTACAGAGAGGCAGATACATGGTTGTTGACCCCCAGCCTCCCCTCCCAGTCCCGCCTCCCATCACCAAACAGGGGAAGGCAGGCTATAATTAGCATTTTAATTAGTAACACTCTAGTTCAGATAAATGCCAACTTAATTTCAATTATATTAAAAAACCTTCCCCTATATAGCTCTGTCTTAGTCGCTTTGGACTGCAATAACAAAACACCATACATTGAGTGGCTTGTAAATAGCATTTTATTTCTCACAGTTCTGTAGGCTGGAATTTCAATATCCAGGCATTAGCAGATTCCGTGTGTGGTGAGGGCCTGCTTTCTGGTTCATAGAGGGTGCCTTCTTGCTGTGTCCTCACACATCCTAAGGTGTGAGGGGGTCTCCCTTGGGCCTCTGTTATTAAGTCACTATTTATTTATTTATTTATGTGAATAATGGAGTGGGTTGATTTTGTTTTTTTTTAATTTCAGAATATTATGGGGGTACCACACTTTGGCTATATATATTGCCCATGCACTGCCCGTGTCAGAGCTACAATCGTGGTCATCCCCCAAACTGTGCTCCCCGCATCCATTCAGTGAGAGTTTTCCCATCCCCTCTACCCCCTCCCGCCTGCCCACCCCCCAGTGAATATTACTGCCCTGTGTGATGTAGGTGTTGATCAGTTAGTACCAACTTAATGGTGAATACCAGTGGTGCTTGTTTTTCCATTCCTGTGACACTTCACTTCAAAGAATGGGTTCTAGCTCCAACCAGGATAATACCAGATGTGTTAATTCACTATTGTTTATTATTACTGAGTAAAATTCCATGGCATACATATACCACATTTTTTTAATCCACTCGTTTATTGATGGGCACCTGGGTAATTTCCACATCTTTGCAATTGTGAATTGTGCTGCTATAAACATTCGCGAGCAGATGTCATTATTACAAAATGTCTTTTTTTCTTTTGGGCAAATACCCAGTAGTGGGATTGCTGGGTCAAATGGTAATTCTGCTTTTAATTCTTTGAGGTATCTCCATATTACCTTCCATAGAGGTTGTACTAATTGGCAGTCCCACCAGCAGTGTATGAGTGTTCCTATCTGTCCACATCCCCACCAACATTTGTTGTTTGGGGATTTTTTGATATGAGCCAATCTCACTGGAGTTAAGTGATATCTCATTGTGGTTTTGATTTGCATTTCCCTGATGATTAGAGAAGTTGAGCACTTTTTTATATGTTTGCTGGCCATTTTTCTGTCTTCTTTGGAAAAGTTTCTGTTCATGTCCTTTGCCCATTTTTTAATAGGGTTGTTTGATTTTTTCTTGTTGATTTTCCTAAGTTCTGTATAGATTCTGGTTATCAGCCCTTTATCAGAGGTGTAGCATGCAAATATTTTCTCCCATTCTGCAGGTTGTCTGTTCACTCTAGTGACAGTTTCCTTAGTTGTGCAGAAGCTTTTTAATTTTGTCAGGTCCCATGTATTTATTCTGGTTGCTGCTGTGATTGCTTTGGGGGTCTTATTCATATATTCTTTGCCTAGGCCAATGTCCATAAGAGTTTTTCCAATGTTTTCTTCGAGAAGTCTTACGGTTTCATGTCTTAGGTTTAGATCTTTTTTTTTTTTTTTTTTTATAATTTATTTTTTTAATTTCAGAATATCATGGGGGTACAACACTTTGGCCATACACATTGCCCCTGTTCTGCCCGTGTCAGAGCCACAATCGTGGTCGTCTGCCAAACTGTGCTCCCCACATCAATTCAGTGAGAGTTTTTCCCATCCCTTCCACCCCCCTCCCGCCCACCCGCCCTCTGATGAATGTTATTGCCCTGTGTGATGTAAGTGTTCATCAGTTAGTACCAGTTTGATGGTGAGTACCAGTGATGCATGTTTTTCCAATCCTGTGGCACTTCGCTTCGAAGAATGGGTTCTAGCTCCAACCAGGATAATACCAGATGTGTTAATTCACTGTTGTCCCTTATTGCTGAGTAATACTCCATGGTATACATATACCACATTTTATTGATCCACTCGTGTATTGATGGGCACCTGGGTTGTTTCCACACCTTTGCAATTGTGAATTGTGCTGCTATGAACATTGGAGAGCAGATGTCTTTATTATAAAATGTCTTTTTTTCTTTTGGATAAATACCCAGTAGTGGGATTGCTGGGTCAAATGGTAATTCTACTTTTAATTCTTTGAGGTATCTCCATATTCTTTTCCATAGAGGTTGTACTAATTTGCAGTCCCACCAGCAGTGTATGAGTGTTCCTACCTGTCCACATCCCCGCCAACATTTGTTTTTTGGGGATTTTTTGATATGAGCCAATCTCACTGGAGTTAAGTGATATCTCATTGTGGTTTTGATTTGCATTTCCCTGATGATTAGAGAAGTTGAGCACTTTTTTATATGTTTGCTGGCCATCATTCTGTCTTCTTTGGAAAAGTTTTTGTTCATGTCCTTTGCCCATTTTTTAATAGGGTTGTTTGATTTTTTCTTGTTGATTTTCTTAAGTTCTGTATAGATTCTGGTTATCAGCCCTTCATCAGAGGTGTAGCATGCAAATATTTTCTCCCATTCTGTAGGTTGTCTGTTCACTCTAGTGATAGTTTCCTTGGCTGTGCAGAAGCTTTTCAATTTGATCAGGTCCCATGTATTTATTTTTGTTGCTGCTGTGATTGCTTTGGGGGTCTTCTTCATAAATTCTTTGCCTAGGCCAATGTCCATAAGAGTTTTTCCAACATTTTCTTCGAGAATTCTTATGGTTTCATGTCTTAGGTTTAGATCTGTTATCCATTGTGAATTGATTTTTGTGAGAGGTGAGAGGTGTGGGTCCAATTTCAGTCTTCTACATATGGCCATCCAGTTTTCCGAGCACCATTTGTTGAATAAGGAATCTTTACCCCAGTGTACATTTTTCTGGAATTTGTCAAAGATCAGGTGACTGTATGAGGTTGGTTTTATATTTGGGTTCTCAGTCTTGTTCCATTGGTCTATGTCTCTCTTCTTGCACCAATACCATGCAGTTTTGGTTACTATAGCTTTGTAGTATAGTTTGAAGTCTGGTTGATAGATGCCTCCCAATTTGTTCTTTTTGCTTAAGATTGCTTTGGCTACACAGGGTCTTCTCTGGTTCCACACAAAGCATAGAATTATTTTTTCTAGATCAGCAAAAAATGATGTTGGTATTTTGATAGGGACTGCATAGATTCTGTAAATCACTTTAGGTAGCAAAGCCATTTTTACTATGTTGACTCTGCCTATCCAAGAGCATGGTAGGGTTTTCTATCTATTTACATCCTCTGCAATTTCTTTTCTCAGTGTTTCATAATTCTCTCTATATAGGTCTTTGACCTCCTTAGTTAGATATGTTCCTAAATATTTAATTTTCTTTGGTGCTATTGTGAAACGTATTGCATCTTTAATTTGTTTCTCAGCTTGATTGTTATTAGCATATATGAAGGCTATGAATTTGTGTGTATTAATTTTGTATCCTGAGACTTTGCTGAATTCATTTATCAATTCCAGTAATCTCTTGGTTGAATCTTTGGGGTTTTCCATGTATAATATCATATCGTCTGCAAATAGTGAAAGTTTGACCACTTCTGCCCCCATCTGGACACCCCTGATTCCTCTGTCTTGTCTGATTGCTCTGGCTAGGACTTCCATCACTATGTTGAAAAGAAATGGAGATAGTGGGCACCCTTGTCTAGTTCCTGTTTTAAGGGGGAATGCTTTCAATTTTTCTCCATTCAGTATGATATTGGCTGTGGGTTTATCATATATGGCTTTAATAGTTTCGAGGTATGAGTCATCTATGCCTATATTGTTAAGAGTTCTTATCATAAAAGGATGCTGGGTTTTGTCAAAAGCCTTTTCTGCATCTATTGAAAGGATCATATAATCTTTGTTCTTACTTTTATTTATATGGTGAATTACATTTATAGATTTGCGTATGTTGAACCATCCCTGCATCTCAGGAATGAAGCCCACCTGATCATGATGAATTATTTTTTTGATGTACATTTGAATTCGGTTTGCAAGGATTTTATTGAGAATGTTTGCATCTATATTCATAAGGGATATTGGTCTGTAGTTTTCTTTTCTTGTTGTGTCCTTTCCTGGCTTTGGTATCAAGGTGATATTGGCTTCGTAGAATGAGCTTGGGAGGATTCCATCTTTCTGGATATTTTCAAATAATTTCTGCAGTATAGGCACCAGTTCTTCTTTGTAGGCTTGGTAGAATTCAGGTGTGAACCCATCTGGTCCAGGACTTTTTTTTGTGGGAAGATTTTTTATTACTGCTTCAATTTTCGTGCTTGACATTGGTCTGTTTAGAAATTCTGTTTCTTCCTGGTGAAGCCTAGGGAGGTAGTATGTTTCTAAGAATTTGTCTATTTCCTCCACATTTTTGTGTTTGTGGGCATAGAGATTTTTGTAGTATTCGAAGATGATATTTTGTATTTCCATGGTATCAGTTGTGACTTCTCCTTTTTCGTTTCTAATTGAGCTTATTAGAGTCCTTTCCTTTCTGCTTCTGGTCAACCTGGCAAGTGGCCTGTCTATTTTCTTTATCTTTTCAAAGACCAACTTTTTGTTTTATTAATCTTCTGTATTGTTCTTTTGTTCTCGATTTCATTTAATTCTGCTCTGATCTTGGTTATTTCTTTTCTTCTGCTGGCTTTAGGATTGCTTTGCTCTTCCTTTTCCATTTCGTTCAGATGATTCATTAGTTTACTGATTTGTGACCTTTCTGTCTTTTGGATGTGGGCATTTAAGGCAATAAGTTTTCCTCTCAGGACTGTTTTTGCTGTATCCCACAGATTTTGATAACTTGTGTCCCCATTATCGTTTAGTTTGAAGAATCTTTTGATTTCCATTTGAATCTCCTTTTTGACCCAATGGTCATTCAGCAACAGATTGTTTAGTTTCCAAGTTTTTGGATGAAGATGTGAGTTGCTGTTGGAATTGATTTCTAATTTTATTCTGCTGTGGTCTGAAAAGGTACATGGTATAATTTCTATTTTTTTGAATTTGTTTAGATCTGTTTTGTAGCCTAGGATGTGGTCATTTTAGAGAAAGTTCCATGGGCTGATGAGAAGAATGTATATTCAGTGTTATTTGGGTGGAGTGTTCTGTAGATATCTGTTAGGCCCAAATGTTCTAGAGTCCTGTTTGGGTCCTTTCTTTCTTTCTTTCTTTCTTTTTTTTTGGAGGATCTGTCCAGTTCTGTCAGTGGGGTGTTGAAGTCCCCTGCTATTATGGCATTGCTGTTTATTATGTTGTCTAGATCTAGCAGTATTTGCCTTATGTACCTAGGCGCTCCTATGTTGGGTGCATAAATGTTTAGGATTGTTAAATCCTCTTGTAAGATTTTTCCCTTCACCACTATATAGTGTCCATTTTTGTCCTTCTTTACTTTTGTTGCTTTAAAGTTTATATCATCTGAAATGAGGATGGCTTCTCCAGATTTCTTTTGGTTTCCATTAGCCTGGAAAATTGTATTCCATCCTTTCACCTTGCGTCTGAATGCGTCTTTGTGTGTAAGGTGTGTTTCCTGAAGACAGCAGATACTTGGCTTGTATTTTTTAATCCATTCAGCCAGCCTATGCCTCTTCAATGGTCATTTCAATCCATTTACATTTATTGAGAGAATTGATATTTGGGGTAAATTTCTGATTATTCTATTGGGTGGTGTCTTTTGTTTTACCTCTTGCATCATTGTGGAATCTGGTTTCTGGGGTTCTAGCTTTTGCGTAGTTTTACATAAGTGGGTGTCTGTTGTGCTGAGTAGTGTACAATGCAGGTCAAAGCACTTCTTGCAAGGCCAGTCTAGATTTTGTAGATTCTATCAGTGATTGCCTGTCTGGAAAGGTCTTCATTTCTCCCTCATATAAGAAGCTTAGTTTGGCAGGATACAAAATTCTGGGTTGGCCTTTGTTTTGTTTTAGGAGACTGATGATGTCTCCCCATTCCCTTCTGGCTTGTAAGGTTTCAGCTGAGAAATCTGCAGTTAATCTGATCGGTTTCCCTTTATAGGTTACCTGCTCTTTTCGTCTTACAGCTCTGAGGACTGCCTCTTTTGTGTTTACTTTGGTCAGTCTAATAATTATATGGCGTGGTGAATACCTTTTCACGTTGAGTCTCCCAGGAGTCCTGTGTGCTTCTTGTACTTCGATATTGATATTTCTGGCTAAGCCATGTATATTTTCCTCTATTATTCCTTCAAATAGATTTTCCAGTCCAAGCGAATTTTCTTCCTCTCCCTCATGGATGCCTATGATCCTTATGTTTGGCCTCTTTACATAATCCCACATTTCTTGTATGCTTTTTTCCTGCCTCTTGTTTTTGTGTTCTTTCTCTTCAACTGATTTATTTAGCGCATAGGAGTTGTCTTTTAGCTCTGAAATTCTTTCCTTTGCATGGTCCAGCCTATTCTTAAGGCTTTCCACTGTGTTTTATAAATCCTTGAATGCTTATTTCATTTCTAGGATTTCTATTTGATTTTTCCTTAATATTTCTATTTCTTTGGAGAATTTTTCATTCATTTCTTGCATTTTTCTTGTGGTCTCTTTGTGCTGGGATTCAATTTTCTCTTGAATTTCATTGAGCTTTCTTATAATCCATAAACAAAATTCCTCTTCTGTCATTGTACCCATTCCATTTGAGTTGGTATCCATTGCTGAGGAACTGATGGCTTCTTTTGGGGGTGACTTTCACTCTGATTTTTCATGTTCCCTGAGTTCTTTTGCTGGTTTTTTCTCATCTGGCCTCTTGGTCGAGAGCTGGGGGTATTAGGGCTAGTTTACGGCCCTGTCTCCAGGCCCATGATTTTTGTTCCTTGGCAGAGCCGGGGAGAGAAGTAGTGGCCTGTATTGGCTTAGGTGTATTTTAGCAAGTTTGGTGGATCTTGAGTTATCTCTGGCCTGTTGTCTTCTCCTCTTCCTGGTGGAGTGTGGTGAGAATGACCTCCCAGCTTGGGCTCTAAGCTAGTGAATTGTACTTGAGGATATGAGTCCATAGCTCCCTATTAGATAGGTATTCTGTTATGTCCGTGGCAGACTCTGATTCCCCAGCTGGGGTATGCGAAAGCCCTGTGCTTTGGGAGGGGCCTTGTAGCTCCTAGGGGTTACTTTGACCCTGCTCCTCCTGAGGTGCAGATAGAAACACAATTTCTTTTGGCTGCAGTGTGAGAGCTGAATTGGGAAAATTCTACACAGCTCAGAGGTTGCTTATCTAGCCACGTGAGTCTGCCCTTCTGATGTGCATCTCCACGTGATACTGGTTGATAGGGGTATCTCCAATTGTGCACCCCTTTTCCACCACTAGACCCCAAGGTGAGGCAGGTGGCCATCTCTATCCCCAGCAGTCTCCACCGGGGGGATGTTCCCACGGGGAGGGGGGAATAGTTGCCACTGGAAGCGCTCTTGGATGGCACAAAATTTCCTAATGAAGTGGGCAGGGTTATGGGGAGCTGTTCTGGTTCAGCCTGTGGCTCTTGAGGTATTTGGTTGTCATGAGAACTGGCAGTTATACCAAATGAGTCACTATAGCCAGCAACCTTCAAAAGGAGCGATCTCTGGGGTACAGGAGGGCTGGGACCTGAAGGGCGGGCACTAGGACCAGCACGTAGCCGATGTGTCAGAGGCCAGAACTGGGGTAGCAAGACCATATGGAGGAGCTGCAAACTGTTTCCAATACACAAAGGTCCCGCCGGTACAGTTCTGGGATCTCATCCCACCTGGAACACACGGATGCAGCTATCCCTGGCCACCAAAGGCAAAGCCTGTCTCGCCCCAGCGGAAGAGCCCCGGGCCGGGGCGGGGCGGAGCTAGAGATGCGGCTCACAGCTCCGGGCGGCGGCTTTTAAGATGACTGCCACCACCAGCCTGGGGCACAACAGGGCTCCGATTGCGCCCGGGAGCGCAGCTTTTCTCCACCGGCGGGGCAGCAGTTGCTAGCAGCCTCTAAGGGCGTGTCCTGCTCTCCGTTAAACTCCTGGGCCCAGTCCCACTGACTTCTAGTGGCGTAGTGCTGGCCTGCGGATTCCCACGCACTGTCCCAGGAAGCTGTATCTCCGCTCGGTCTCTGCCCAGTTCCTCCCAGCCCTCAGCAGTCTCTGTATATTGCAGCTGAGAGTTGTGTTTGTCTGTCTCAATTGCCTCCCCTCCACAGGGTCTGCTGCCTCACGCAACCTCTTTGCCCCAACTCTGGGCTTGTCCCTGACTGAGTGGATGGGGAGGCGCGTAACCGCTTGGGGGTCAGGTCACGCCGCGCTGACTTGGTGAGCACGTCCTTTCTGCGCTCTGGGCTCTATTGTGCTCCATGCGCTCTCCGATCTTTGTGAAATTTTTTACCTGTTTTCTTGGGCTGGGCGTTCCGCGTTGTTTCTCTGTAATTCACAATGCTGTTTTCGGAGTGAGCGGTCCCCACTGTTCCTATTTATGAGGGCTCCATCCTCATGACCTAATTACCTCCCAAAGACCTCACCTCCTAATAGCATCACCTTGAGATTATGAATTTTGGGAGGACACAAACATTCAGATGATAGTATAGCACCCCAGCCTCCCAAAATACATGTCCTTCTCACATGCAAAATACATTCATTCCATTTTAATACCCCTAAAGTCTTACCTAGTTCCACCATCAACGCAAAACTTTAAAGTCCACAGCTTCATGTAAATATCTAAATCAGATATTGGTGAGATGAGACTCAAGGTACAATTCATTCTGAGGCAAATTCCTCTCCAGCTGTGAGCCTGTGAAATCAAACAAGTTATGTGCTCTTGAAATACAGTGGTGGGACCGTCTTAAGATAGACACTCCTATTCAACAAGGGAGAAATAGAAAGGAAGAAAAGGTTAACAGGTCCCAAGTAAGTCTAAAACCCAAAAGTGCAGACAGCATTAAATCTTAAGGCTTGAAAATAATACTCTTTGATTTGATATTCTGCCCTTCTGGCCCACGAGAGCTCTGGTCTCACCTTCTAGACCTACTAGGGTGGGGGTTCTGACTTCCAGACACACTAGGGTGGTGTCTATGCCCCCGCAGCTTTGGAAAGCCTTGTCTCCTTGGAAGCTCTGTGCCTGGGTCCTACTTCCTCAGCCCCATCTTCATGGCAGGTCTGTGCCTGATTCACATGCCTGCTGTTCCCTGAGGAGGGAATAACATGCAGGTGGCTCTATCAGTTTGAGGTCATGGGAGCAGCCTCACTCCCACAGCTTTGTTGGTCATTGCTCTAATGATGATTCTCAGTGATGGCCCCGCACTTGTTGGAACTTTTGCTGTCTGGGCCTGTGATGATTTCTGAATTGCCTTTTGGGTCATTCTGTCATTGTCTTACACAGTAGGTCCTAGATTCTGTTTAGATGGTTGACTAATGTCCTTATCAGGTTGTTGTTTGATCACACCTTTGATGTTCTCCACTGAATATGGTTTCTCATTCTGTACAATATGAATAGGCTGAGGATTTTTCAATTCTATAAGTTCTTCTTCCATTTTGATCAACAATTTTGTCTTTAAATAATATTCTTTTTTCTTGAATTTTACTAGCGGCAGTCAAAAAAATTAAAGCCACACCTTTAACACTTTACTTAAAAATTTCCTCAACCAAATATCCAATTTTATTGCTCACAATTTCTACACTCCACAAAACACTAGGACTCAAACACAATTTACTCAAGTTCTTTGATACTTTATAACAAAGACGTCTTTTCCCCAGTTTCCAATAACATGTTCCTCGTTTATGAGACTCATCTGAATGGCCTTTATTGTGCATATTTCTACTAATATCCTATTCATGACCACTTGAATATTCTCTAAGAAGATTGAGGTTTTCTCTATACCAGTTCTATTTTCTTTCTGGTCCCTTACCAGAATTTCCCTTAATGGTCTGTTCTCAGCAATATGGGTTTTTTCTAGCATGCACCTCAAAACTCTTCCAGCCTCTACCATTACCCAGTCCCAAAGCCACTTCCACATTTTTAGGTATTTGTTACAACAGCACCCCACTCTCAATACCGATTTTCTGTTTTAGTCTCTTTGTACTGCTATAACTTAATGCCATAAAGTGGGTGGCTTATAAGCAACAAAAATTTCTTACTCACAGTTCTTGAAGCTGGAAAGTCCAATATTAAGGTGTCAGCAGATACAGTGTCTGGTGAGGACCCATTTCCAAGTTCATAGGTGGTGCCTTCTTATTTTCTCCTCACCTGGTGGAAGGGGCATGACAACTCTCTGGGGACTCTTTTATAAGGCTACTAATTTCATTCATGCAATCATGACCTAATCACCTTCTAAAGGCTCTACCTTCTAACACCGCATCTTAATACTATTACATTGGAGGTTATGATTTTAACATAGGAATTTTGGGAGGATGCAACAACTCAGTTTATAGGAGTCTCCATTCCCTCCCACTTCCTTTGTACTTCTATTAGCATACAAATTACCTCCTTGTCCACTGTTTGTACTTCTGCACATACTCATAATTAGTGCTTTATGCAATTGTCTTTTAAATCAGGTAGGAGAAGTAAAGTATTACAAATAAAAATCATTTAAACTGTCTTTTATATTTACCTGTGGAGTTGCTCTTTATTTCTTCATGGGGATTAGTGTTACTGTCTAGTGTCCTTTCATTTCAATCTAAGGGAATCTCTTTAGCATTTCTTGGAGGGCAGGTTTGCTAGTGAAGAATTCTCTCAGTTTTTACTTATCTAGGAATGTCATCAGTCCTCCTTTATTTTTAAAAAGTGGTTTTCTGTATATATAATTCTGTATTGACTGTCTTTTTTTCTCCCACACTTTGAATATGCCTATAAGTATGTGATGTGTTCATTTTTCTTCATTTTTTTTCCTTTTTGATTCCTCAGAGTGGATAATTTCAATTGACTTATCTTTAAATAAACTTATTTTTTCTTCTGCCTGCTTCATCATGTTGTTTATTTCCTCTAGTGAATTTCTTGTTTCAGTTATTGTAGTTATATATCCCAGAATTTCTATTTGGTTATTTTTTAGTATATAATTTCTACCTCTTTATTGATATCCTCCATTTGATAAGATATTGTTGTCATATTTTCTTTTAGTTTTAGACATTGTTTCCATTAGCTCTCTGAGAATTTTTAAAATAGCTGAATTAAGTGTTTTCTAATTAGTACAACCTATGGGCTTCCTTGGAGACAGTTTCTATTGACTTTATTTTTCCCTGTGTATGGTCCATGCTACATTATTGCTGTGCTTGTCTCATAATTTTTGTTTGAAAACTGGACATTTTAAGCAGTGTAATGTGACAGTTATGGAAATCAGATTACCACTTTCCTGAGGTAAGTTTTTACTTTATTTTTGTAAAATTTTAAAATTTTATGTTTATTTTGATAATTTTCTAATATGTGCAAAGTAGAGATAACAGTTCAATTAATTCCCAGGTACACACATCTTCCTGCTTCAATATATTAATATATCACCATAACAGTTAATCTTGTTTCATCTAGACCTACAACTATCTCTACCTCCCAGTTCCCAGATTATTTTGAAGCAAGTTTCAGTTATCATTTTTTCCAAAAAAAAGCATCTCTAAGAGATAAGAACTCTTTCACAAAAATATAACCATACTAGTATTTTCACAACCCCAAATTTTAATAATAATTTCTTAATATGATTTAATATACAATCAGTGTAAGAGTTTCTCAGATTGTCTTTGAAATGTGTTTTTTCCTCTTAACCTGTTTGTGGTAATTGGCATCAAGTAACATCCATACATTACCATTGGTTGATATGTTTCTTAAGTCTCTTTTAATATATAGTTCCCTTTTCTATTTTTCTTTTGCGTACAATTTACATTTTTTCCGTAGTCTGAATTTTGCAGATGTATTGTGTGTGTGTGTGTTTAATGACCATGCTTGGAATTCACTGGACTATCTGAATCTATAGATGATTGCCTTTCATCAGTTTGTGGAAAATGTTAGTCATTATCTCCTTCAATAATTGCCTTTGCCACATTCTCCCTTTCCTCTCCTAAAACTGACATTTTTATACTAATTGCTGCTCTCTTAACCTCTCATCCTTCCAAAGATGAGTTGGGATTGATTCTGCCAGGCACTTCGGAGCATTATCAATCAGAGACAATTTTAATTAAACCCCAAACTTGATATTCTATGGACCACCCAGGTAGTGCAAAATTTAGGCTGCAAAACCATATGAGGGAAGGCTTATTGTTATAAATTATCAGGAGAAATATAGTTTTTTCTTCCACTTGGCATGATTGTTCAAGACAGGCAAGCTTCCTTTTTAGTTCCCTGGAAACGCAGGTTTATTTCTTGTTCACACTTAATACTAAGGACAGAGCGCTTGGGAGCCCCACCTTTATTCAGGGGGTGAGGAATTCTTCTATTAGACTTCCAGTCTTGGGTGGTCCCTGGGATTGTTTTTCTATACCCCTTTCCCTGTGAGTTGGTGAAAACACAATTTCATCTGGTATGGAAGGTATCTCAAGAGCAGATCAATTTCAGGTTTTTACTTTTAATTATTTTTAAGATCTTGAATATTCTCACTTTTTTAGCAGCTCGCAGATGAATTTAGAAGCTTTTTCAAAAGCATATTTCATTCAATATATTTAGTTATTTTCAGAGAAACATTGGTCAGAAGGGTGTGTGTGTGTGTGTGTGTGTGTGTGTGCCTCTTCTTTTTGTGGCTCCTTAAATCACACAGATGCAAAACTTAGGTCTCTGATTCTCTAGCACATAATTCTCTGCTATATAAGAACAAAATGAGCTAAACTTATTTTAGTCTTGCCATAGTCCCCTTGCTATCATCTTTAGAGGTAGTTAGTTCATTTGTTCATCTACATTAGTCATGCTTATACAAGGAAATTTATACCTTTTAAGAACATTATCTGTTTTCAATTTTTCACATTGCTTCACTAGACTTCTCACATTAACTAGTTATGTGATCTTGGATTAGTAACTAAACCTTTGTGAGCTTTATTTTTGTGTAAAATAGAAATATTAGTCCTAGCTGACAACCTATTGAAGGGCAAATCATAGTGAGATAGTATATAAGAATGTGTTTTGTAAACTGTAAAGTATTATGATAATGCAAGATGTTAGTATTACTAAACAGATCAACTTTTTATCATCACTTGTACACCCTATTTAACAGGGTGTTTGCTTTTTGTATTAAATAGCTTTTAGCAACATTTTAAAAATAAGTCATAGTTAACTGTTTTTGCCTCAATAGTTTGTATTCTTTCCCACTTAACTAATGTCTTGCTCTATAGTACTCTTTCTTTCATGTGAAATGATCAATAATTTTCTGTGGAAATTTTACTATAAAATTTAATCTATTGTATTTGAATATATCTCATAAAGTAAAAAAAATCACAATTACCTTTTTCAAGCTTATGAAATACATAAAGAAAACCAAGTACCCACTGTGTATCTTGGATTGTTTATACTATTGTTTACCAATATTTTCATTCTGAGTTATATCTCTGGATCTCTAATTTACCTTTGACATATGATGAATTAACCTGGGTTTTTTAAAATGAATATATTCCCATATAACTCTGAAAATATAAGCTTACAAATTAAATTGCCACACTACATAGTGATTTTAACACCTACAATGTGCTCATTCTGACCGATAATTCAAAGTGTTTTCTAATAAGGCATAATCCTAATTAAGTTCACAACTTTCTTTACAGAGCAGAACTGATGAGCCTTATGAAGCAAAAATGAAGAATATGACAATCATAAGTTTGACCAAAATTATGTTATATATTAATTGTGCCATACATAATAAATATTCATTAAAACATCAGCTTAAACTAAAATGGAAATTTGAGGGTTATTCTCTTCATTATGTTCTTAATTTCAAAATGCTGTACCCACAGGATGATTTCTCATTTCAAATAACTTTACTTTGGACCCTAAGTCTGAAGTCTACCAAGACTCAGAATCTAGAAAGTGATCAGATAGCTAATGAATCTAATATATCTTTAGAAGTGACAATATAGAAATATTTACTGTGATACTTTATTGAGTTAAAAACACATGTTGAGAAAAGCAGAAACACAGTTAATGTATCTACATCATAGTAGTTAAAACATCAAAAAATATAGATCTTTAAAAAATAATCATAGCTTCAAGTTATAAAGTTACAGAAAATAAATAGGAATGGAATTTATTTTCATTTGAGCATAATTTGAAGAGTGAGCACTTTTACTTGATATTGTATTTGATGATGGTTTGATCAATGAAGTCCCCAATACAAGTAAAAAAAATGAGTTCCTGTTTTTAAAGATGTATGGCCTCAGTTAATTCTATTTGATTCAATTTAATTCAAGACATTTATTGAGAGTTTACTAGATATAATGGACCATTCCAGGAGTTAAGGGTGCTCCAAAAATGTACAAGAGGCAATTCTTTTCCTCTGGGGATTCTAAACTGGTATGGGAGTCAGACATATACACACATATTCTACTGAACACAATAATAGAGGCACAAAATACCATGGGACTATATTAGAAGGAGAAATCAGTTTGGACTGAAATTAATCAGTTTTGAGCTTGGAATCAGCAGTAACTAATATAGCCTTGTCTCCATGTGTTACAAATATCACAAATAAAAGCAACTGGGGCTAATATTTCAAACTGGAAAGACAACACTCTTGCAAATTATTCTCTTATTTGTAGTTCCTGTGCATGTTTTATAAATGTCATATTATCTGAGATACCATGTAATGCTTATACACCTCAGTAGGTTAAAAAAAAAAGGAAATAAAGCTAGATTCCTGTTGTGGATACTAGAAAAGAAAGACAAATATTTTCATTAGAGAAATTCAAGCATGTTGTCATTTAAGACATTAATAATTCATATTTCTAGAAATTTATATATGGAATGAAACTTAGGGGTCATCTAGTCAACCTCCTTATTCTGTACATGAGGAGCTGTGACCCGGAGAATTGAATTAGTTTAGTGAAAGTCACACAGTGGGTTAGTGGCAGAGCTGGGTTTAGTATTCTCCATTAGGTGCTACCCACCAAGCTGTTTCACAAGAGCAGGGTAAGTAGGTATTGAAATGGCTTAATAGATTTTACAATTAATGTTAAAGATCAATTTTAAAGAAACAAAACAGGAAATACTATTTCTTTTAAGTGGATTATCAACATTTAACCCATATGTTACAGTCTATGAAGTTAAAAACTGAAATTCTGAGACAGTGTCAATAAATTATCTGAGGGTTGTCATGGCAACTTTTTAGAAGGCATTTTTGAAAAATTTTAGTAGTTTTGTAATATGTATTGGCAGGTGTCTGATTCAACTGTCAGAAGAAGGTCAGTTGAAGAAAGTCTACAGGACATGAGTTTCTTAAAAACCTGTAAGGGAATCCACACTTTTAAATTCAGTTATATTCATTTAGCCCTACAATTAAAAATATATATTTTAAAAATCTAGACATATATAGTTTCTGAATTAGAATGGCTAGCACCTAGTAAAGCACAAGAAAATTACATGTTTAAAGTTAACTTGGCAAAAGAAGATACACTTATGACTAGATTACTCAGAAGCAGTTATCAAGATGGGCAAGAGCTCAGTTCTCACGGAATTTACATAATAAAGAGAAACACGCAACAAGCAGACAAGTAAAAATATATAGGATAGTGATAAGTGTTATGCAGAAAATTAAAATAGGTTTCTAAAGCATGTGAGTGTTTTAATTTGGATTGTCAGAAATAAGTTTCTTTAAGAGGAGTAGTATTTGCATTGAGATCTGAATGACCAAGAAGCATACAGATTCATAAAGGTCAGAAGAAAGTAGCAAAGACAAAGAATATTCTGTTGGTAACCCTATCTTCTTGAAAGGCTTCAGGTAAATTTAAATGAGAAATAAATACAGTCATGCACTGCATAATGACATTTTGGTCAATGATGGACCACATATATTATGGTGGTCCCCTAAGATTACAATGAAGCTGAAAATTTTCTATCCCCTAGTGACATTGGAGCTGTCATCAAAACATCATAGTACAACACATTACTCATGTGTTTGTGGTGATGCTGCATAAGCAAACCTACTGCACTGCCAGTCATATAAAAGTATAGCACCTACAATTATGTACAGTACATAGTACTTGATAATAAATGGCTATGTTACTGGTTTATGTATTTACTATACTTTTTATTGTTGTTTTAGAGTATACTCCTTCTACTTATTTTTAAAAAGGCTAACTGTAAAACAGCCTAAGGCAGGTCCTTCAGGAGGTATTCTAGAAGAAGGCATTGTTGTCATAGGAGATGGCAACTCCATATGTGTTACTGCCTTTGAAGATTTTCCAGTGGGATAAGATAAGAGGTGGAAGACAGTAATATTGATGATCTTGACCCTGTGTAAGCCTAGGCTAATGCATGTGTTTGTGACTTAGTTTTTAACAAAAACAGTTTAAAAATAAAAACAAATATAAAAATTTTAAAAATAGAAAATAGAATAGCTTACAGAATAAGGATATAAAGAAAGAAAATATTTTTGTACCACTGTACAATGTTTGTGTTTTTAGCCAAGTGTTATAAGAGTCAAAAAGGTTAAAAAATTGAAAATTTTATAAAATAAATTAAAATGTTTATAAAGTAAAAAAATTATAGTAAGCTGTTTAATTTATTATTTAAGAAAGAATTTTTTTATAAATTTAGCATAGCCTAAGTGTACAGTGTTCATAATGTCTTCAGTACTGTAACTTTCTAGACCTTCACATTCACTCACCACTCACTCACTGATTCACCCAGAACAACTTCCAGTCCTGCAAGCTCCATTCACAGTCAAATGCTCTATACAGATGTACCATCTTTATCTTTTATACCTTATTTTTACTGTACTTTTTCTATGTTTAGATACACAAATACTGACAATTGTTTTACAATTGCCTACAGGACTCAGTACAATAACATGCTCTACAGATTTGTAACCTAAGAGCAATAGGATAGATCATATGGCCTAGGTGTGAATAGGCTATACCATCCAGGTTTGTGTAAGTACACTCTGTGATATTCACACAATGACAGAATTGCCTAATGACACATTTCTCAGAATGTATCCTCATCACTGAGTGACCAATGACTGTATAAGCAGTGCAACATGGTTGCAAATAAGTATATTTTAATATACACCATTTAAGAATAGGGTCCTTATCTTTCATCAGAGTATACTAGAATAAGTCAGCCATTGAGTACTCATCAAGTGTGATTATTGGTCAACTAGCCTATTGAAATAAAAATTATAACATGTGAACTAACATTTGTTGACAAGACAGACCATTTGAAACTGAGACTTTCTTTTCTCAGAAAACAAAGAAATATGGTTACTATGCACATTCCTATGAAGTACTCATCCATTCTGTTAATGGTTTAGCAGAAATAATTATAGAAAGAGAAAATGCTATTATCTTGTCCAGAATTTCTCAATATCAAACCCATAGAATTTATATATGTGCTAAAGATATTGGAATATCCATAGTTTAAAATAGGCTTTTTTTTAAAAGCAGAAGTACTCAGAGTCTTTGTTAAATATAGTTGACCACTTGAAACCCATAAATTTTCAAGTATGCATCATTAAATTAAACTCTTCCAGAACAGTGTACCATGGAAACCCGGATTAGCTGATACTAATGTAGTCCAACTATTTCATTTGGCAGAAGTGGAAAAGGAGATCTACAGAACGTTACTCACTTTACCTCTTAGTAGCTGTTTTAGTTTTCTATTGCTGCCATAACATATTAGAAACTTAAAACAGCTACCTATTATCTCACAGTTTCTGTAGGTCAGAAGTCCAGGTGGGCTAACTGAGTTCTCTGTTTAGGGTCGTACAAACGGAAATGAATACATCAACAGGTCTAAGCTCTTATCTGAGCTTCAGGGGAAAAATATACTTCCACGTTCATTCAAGTTGTTGGCAGACTTAATTTCCTGTGGCTGTAGAACTGAGGTCCTTGTTTCCTTGCTGGCTACCAGCTGGGGTTGTCTGGCTGCTCCTAGAGGCTGCACACATTCTTTCTAATGTGGTCTCCATCTTCAAGCAGCAATGGCTAATCAAATTGTTTTCATGCTTTCAGTCTTTTTAAGCTCCTCGAAAGCTTTCTGTTTTTAAGGATTCATGCAATTACATTGGGATCACCTGGGCAATCATGGATAGTCTTATCTCAAGGTCAACTGTGCCATATAACATAATCATAGGAGTGGTATCTCATCATATCCAGATGTTTCAGGGATTGGGGCAAAACATTTTGGGAAGCCATTTTAGAAATTCTGCCTATCACAGCAGCAGAGCTGAAACTAGAATCAAAATCTTCTTACTGTGAATCCAGTATTTCCTCCCATCCTGTTTGAAATCAGTAACTGGGCTTTCATAAATATATGAGAGTCATTGATGTAGAAAATATAATTTATGTTATTTTAATGTATTCTTAATATTTGTATATTTAATCTGAAGAAGAGTTGTGATCAACAAATTTTCTCTCAAAGAGCCTTGTTCTTTTATTGTAAATAGATTTCTAAACAGATTATACATTTGTCATTTTTAATAATCACATTTTGTTTTCTTTCTTTTTTATTTTAGGGAAAATTAAGTGACATATTACTTGCACTACTGTAAGGAAAAGCAATTCCAATAATAACCACAACGCATTTTATTCCTTTATAGGCTTGAAAATTTAAAGTAATTAGTTTCTTTATCTGCACCAATAGAATTGCTAATGGATTAATTATTGTAAACTAAAAAGTAACATAATATAAGTGTTAATTAAGCACCCAAATGCTGTTCAGTGATCATTTTCCAGGCCACAGTAATTTTTATAATTCTTTTAATTAACAGTATTATTTTTGGATATCATCTTGCAGTCATTGTGAATTGTTTCTTCCATTAAGAATAATAATCAAGTTTTTATTAGAGGTAAAAATGACAATTTTCTAAAGTAAAAAATATCTTCTACAAAGGAAGCTGAAGGATAATTTTGCTAATGTTCTAGCATAACTCTCAGTCTCAAAGCAAAGTATAGTGAACATCTCATAGTGTTTATGTGCGTGTTACTTCCACTTTTTCTGGTAACCTCAACCTCAATCTCTTATCTTTTGGGGAGCTACCCCTTATCACTGATTCTAATGTTGTTGACAAGGGGTGTACAGAGCCAAGTAAGAGTATGGTGTTAAGAGATCCTCCTCAGGTTGCCACATGTTCTGAGCTGTCCCTATACCCAGGGAGGACTGAATGGGGCCCTACAAAAGGGAAGTGGTGCCGTCTCTACCTCCACCGGGGGAAAGGCGGCTCAGCTCCTACCCTTAGTGGAAGCAGCGGGGGAGTTTGGACCAACCCTGGTCTGTAAGCCCTTTAGTTTATTAGAGTTAAAACAAATAAAACAGGATCTGGGGAGCTACACTCATCACCCAGAGAGGTATGTAGAGACATTCCAACATTTGTGTCTAGCCTATGACTTGGCTTGGAAAGATGTACATGCTATTCTAAGCCAGACTTTAAATGATTTTGAGAAATCTAGACTGTTAATGGAGGCACAAAAGTGTGCCACTAGATTATACCTTTCAGATCCTAGATATCCAGTGGGTGAAACAGCGGTACTCATGACTGACTCAGGGTGTAATAATAATTCCTCAGAAGAGAGGTGGGAGAGAGAACGTTTTCTAGTATGTTTCCAGGCTGGCCTCAAGGCTACCACCTGAAAAGCGTTGAATTATTCCAAGGTCTCTTCCATAAATCAGGAGCCTAAGGAAAACCCCATAGCCTTCCTGGATCTGCTCCAGGAGGCAATGGAGAGACACACCACTCTCCCTCTTAACTTCTATGGGGGACTAGTGATACTAAAAGACAAAATCTTCACACAAGCAGCACCAGATATTAGAAAAAATCTCCAGAAGCTTATCCAGGACCTTACCACCACCTTGGATGACATGGTGGCTACTGCTAATTATGTTTTCTATAACAGAACTTCTGAGCTTGAGACCCAGGCTCTAGAGAAGGAACAGAAGAAGGAGGCTAGGCATGCCCAGTTAATGGCAGCATTGGCACCCTCATTTGGACCAACAGCCAAAGCCTCCACCAAAGGAAGGGATCTCTGGTGCCACATGTGCTAACAGGAAGGGCATTGGGCCAAAGCCTGCCCCAACAGGAATAGGCCACCCAAGGCCCCTTGTTATCAGCGCCATCAAACAGGTCACTGGGCTGCACTCTGCCCTATGGGATCATCCCAGGAGGGGAGTCGGTTCCCAGACTGGATCATGGTACAACAGTGAAGGAGCCCAATCCTGTCAGCCCCCTGGCAGATTGCAATCACTGGACTGGAGCCAAGGATAACTCTCCTGGTGGCAGGTAGGCCAGCAAATTTTCTTCTTGATACTGGGGCTGCCTACTCTGTCCTGCTCACCTACTCCAAAAAACTTAGCACTCAATCCTGTATGGTCACCAGAGTTTCCGGGGTCCCTACCAAACAATTCTTTACTCTCCCTTTGCTTTGTTTGTGGGAGGATGTGATCATTGAGCACTCATTTCTCATAATTCCTACTTGTTCCGTCAACCTGGTAGGATGTGACTTGCTTTCTAAACTGAGAGCACAGGTTTCTTTCTACCCCAGGAGGAACTCAGCCTCATAGGCCTCTTAACAGATTAAGAGGTCTTGGGCCAAGATCAACAGGACTGGGAAGCAAATATCCCTGTGGTAGTTTGGGACATTGGTTCCCCAGGCCATGCCAGAACGGCCCAGCTGATTACGGTCCATCTCTAACCACAGCAGGGATATCCCCATATTAAACAATATCCCTTGTGGCCAGAGGCCTGGACAGGTCTTGAACCCCTTATAAGAAAATTCCTAGTTTCAGGTCTACTTATCCCAAATTGCTCTCCTTGTAACACCCCTACTTTACCTACTGATTGGTACAAGACTTGAGGGTAGTCAATGAGGCAGTGGTGACGTTGCACCCTGTGGTGCCCAATCCTTATATGTTACTGGGCAACATTCCCCCAGAAACCACTTATTATGGTGTACTAGACTTAAAGGATGATTTCTTTTGCATCCCTCTCTACCCTGACTGCCAAAATGTGTTTGCTTTTGAATAGATGCCCCTATGTGGCACACCCCACCAATTAATCTGAACGGTGTTGCCACAAAAGTTCTAGGACAGCCCTTATTATCTTGGTCAGGCTTTGGGGAAAGATCTAGACAACCTCCAACTCCACCAGGGTGTGGTTCTTCAATATGTCAATGACCTACTGATCTGCTCCCCAAGCTTAGAGGAGGTGCAGGAACACACCATTCGAGTCCTACGATTCCTGGCTGACAGGGTGTACAGGGCATCCCGTCCCAAAGCCCAACTGGCTCAACCTAAAGTGACGTACCTGGGGCTTGTTCTCACCCCGGGAAAATGAGAGCTGTCCCTGGAGTGCATCCAGGCCATAGTTTGTTTACCTGAACCCACCACTCAGCCCCTTCTGCACTCTTTCCTTGGGCTTACAGGGTTTTGCCAAATTTGGATACCTAATTATGGGCTTCTGGCTCAACCCCTTTATAAAAGCCTGAAAGGAAACACCAATAAAGGAACCTCTAATATGGGTAGCTGAACAAAAACAGGATGTTCATGCATTAAAGAAAGCTTTGCACCAAGCCCCAGCCCTGGACCTACCACAGCCTCAAAGAGCCTTCTTTTTATATGGCCGTGAGAGACAGGGAATAGCTCTGGGGGTGTTAACACAGCTTTTTGGATCACAGTTACAACCAGTGGTCTATTTATCAAAGAAATTTTACCCCACAGCTTCAGGATGACCTGCCTGTTTGAGGGCAATAGCAGCCATATCTTTACTCTTTCCAGAGGCCACTAAATTCACTAAGGGAGCTTCCCTTACTAGTAGAACCTCCCATCAGGACTCCAAACTCCTCCAGGGAAGGGCAACAAAATGGATCTCAAATAGCCACCTATTAAAATTCCAGGCTATGTTAATAGAAACACTTGACTTAAAAATTGAGACCTGCCCTGGACTTAACCCCACCACTCATCTTCCAGAAGAAACAATAGGGGAACCTAGTAAGCTACTGTATAATTGTGAAGGGATTATGCTCCACCACTATCTTCCTCAGGCAGATCTATCCTCAGTCCCCATCCCTCAAGCCCATCAGAGGTTTACTGATGGCAGCAGTTTTGTCAAGGATGGGGAACAGCATGCAGTCTATGTAATAGTGACTGAGGGTCTAGAAGTGGTGGAGGCCCAGGTGTTACCAGCAAATACATCTGTCCAATTAGCCAAACTCATACCCCTAACCCAAGCTCTCCAGTTAGCCAAAGACAAGACAGTGACCATCTGTATAGATTCTAAATATGCTTACTTGGTGTTGCACGCCCATGCATCTATTTGGAGAGAGTGAGGATTTCTTACCACTCAAGGAATGCCAATTAAGTATGTGCAATAGATTCACATGCTTTTAGAAGCCGTTCAGGAACCAGCTGAGGTGGCAGTCATCCATTGTAAGGGACATAAAAAGGGAGCCGATATAATAGCTAAAGAAAATTGGGCTGCAGGTACAGCAGCCAAATAGGCAACCCTGGGCAAATTGTTTCCTAACTTAGTTGGAGCCCTAGTTCCCCCTAATCCCACTCTCCCTATTCCAGTTTATTTCACCTCAGAAATAGCTGATGGGTTGACTCAAGGGTACCACTTGATCCCCTTTGGATGGTTAGTTAAAGGAAACCTCTACCTATTACCAGCTAAAGAAGTCAAAAACTTTGTAGAAGCTGCCCCTAATGCTACACACTTCAGCCCAAAGCCACTTAGACATCTGCTGGGACAACAATTTTTTTCTCCTTTACTAGCCTCCACTATTAAACAGGTCACCTCACTTCATACTTTCTGCCAAACCAATAATCCTCAAGGGGCTTTGAGGGCAAAACTTGCCCCTCCAGCCCAATGAAAGGGAACACACCCTGGATGAAGACTGGCAGATAGATTTCACCAAAATGCCTCCCTAAAGAGGATTCATGTACTTACTAGTGTTTATTGGCACTTTTATTCGTTCGGTTGAAGCTTTCCTTGCAGGACTGAAAAGGCCGTTGAAGTTTCCTGAAGACTTCTGGAGGACATCATACCTCATTTTGGCCTTCCCCAATCCTTACAGAGTGGCAACGGTCCTGCCTTTGCTTTACAGGTAGTACAGGGAGTCTCTAGGGCCCTGCAGATCTCTTACTATCTGCATTGTGCCTGGAGGCCTCAGTCATCAGACTAGGTGGAGGGAGTTAACCAAAGCCTCAAGCTCACCCTCTGCAAGATGACCCAGGAGACCGACTCAGTTGGTTACAACTTCTCCCAGTCACTGTTTTGCATTTACACATTGCAGCTAAAGCCCCCTTTTCTTTGAGTGATTTTGAAATGCTGTATGGCTGACCTTTTTCTCTGATTACTTTGGATTTTGATTTTCAGGAAATGGTTGGACACCAACACACCCTTCAAGTAGCTCAGTTCTTGCAGACATTACAAGAACACAAGCTACCATCTAGAGATCCTTCTTGCCCTAGTCCTCTCTGTCAGCCAGCAGACTTAGTGCTCATCAAACAGGGAAAGTATGGGTCCCCCACATCCCAGCTAACCCCGGCGTGAAAAGGTCTTTATCCTGTCTTACTTTCTACCCCAACCGCTATTAAGGTCCCAGGGATACCTACTTGGATCTATCATTCTCAGGTGAAGCCATGAAAGGACCAAAATGAAACCCATCTGGCCCCTGTAGAGAAGGGTTACAACACTGGAGACAAATACTCATGTACTCACTTGGAGGATCTCCAGTACCTGTTCAAGTGAACTTCTCCTGCTGTGGCTCCTTCAGATAAGTAGTACAAACTGTTTATCCATGGGTCAGACACCTTTTGCCCTGGCAAACCAAACTGCACATAACCTAAAGCTCAACCAAACCTTCTGGATGTACCTGTCCACCAAGTCATAGGCCTTCACCTAACCAATGATTGGGAAATGTGGGGAACTCTCTATCTCTTACTATCAAGCAACATTCCTTTGCCTCACATACTTGGGGACCCACACCTGTACTCAGATGGTTACAAAAATTCAACAGACCCTTGCCTTTCCCCACGCTCTCACAACCTGTACCCTCTGGGAGCATATACACTTACCTTAGTAATGTGGCCTGGGACACCTTTTCCATTTGTATTACTCATACTTACAGACAGGGCCCAGATGTGGGAACCCTGCCTGCTTTTCAAAGTGCACATGATTTTGTCATCCCTCAACCACCCATGAGAAACACTAGTTAGAGCCTCAACTTTTGTAAACTTCAGGTCACTTGCTGGGACCCTGACTTTGCTTTTCTTGGTCCAAAAAATTACATCTTGATTAGATTTCCCCAGCCTCCAATGCCTTGGACTGCCCTTCCTTCCTTTATGAGCCAGTTTTGCTGGGGACATCCACAACAGGAGATTAATTCCTTGGTGGGCCTGACTAGTGAAACATCCTGTCCTACCCTTTGGTGCACAACCAAAGCAGCATTACACTTCAGCCAGGGATGTGGCTCTCCAATCCTGGAAAAAATCAATTCCTCATTTGCTCAACCCTCGTTCAATCCCTTACTCAGAGTCACTTTAGCAGCTCATGGAGCTAAATGGCGTGGCACCAAATTCCAGGGAAGAGGAACCTCATGCCACTGGTAAATCAGCTCCTGTCCTACTAGCCAAAATCCAGTTTGCTGCCCAACTTCCTCCAAAGTGTGGGATATACTGGGTATGTGGCACCCGAGCATACTGGGAGCTACCCTCTTACTGGAGAGGCTACTGCTCCCTGGGTCTAGTATATCCAGATATTCAAATTGCCCAGGATTCATCCACCTTGCATTTCCCATTGCATGGCTATGGATGTCTATACATTAACTTCCCTTAATTCCTCTTTTTGCCTTTATGGGAACAGCAGCCACTGCCACAGTAGCCACAGGAGGCACATCTTTGGGCCTACAGCAGTCTTTAGCCACAGAGATGGCCTGAGCCCTGGTTAAAACTAGCCATACACTCACCCTCTTACAGGAACAGTTGGATTCACTGGCGGGGGTCACCTTACAAAATAAGTGGGTCCTCGATCTTCTAACTGCAGCAGAAGGGGGCACCTGCTTGTTCTTAAAAAAACAGTGCTGCTTCTTTGTTAACAAGTCAAGACAGGTTCAGGACAGCATCAATACCATCCTTGAGTCTGCTTCCAATATCCAGACACAAGGCAAGACCTCTAGGCCTTGATGGATATCTTTCATAATTTCCTTGGTCTCCCTGTTACTTTGCATCCCAGGAATTCTTATATTGGGACCAATCCTCATACATTTTCTAACTAAATTTATTTCATCCTGTCTATAGGCCATCAAGCTACAAATGGTCCTACATTCTCTGACAGCCCCAGTGCCTATCTCCTCCTCTCACCCACAACTACAACAATTTACTGAGGACATATACCAAAGTCCCCTGGAGAAACCCCCAGAGAACCTGCAAGAGGCTACCCTAATAGGAATTGTCACACACACACACCCCCACTCAGCAGGAAGCAGCCAGATGAGTTGATGCCCTTAGACAATGATTTGGGCCTCTAGAATAGAAAGTGTGGAAATGTTAGGTAGACAGCGAGGGACCTCAAGCCCCTCCTGGGGAAAAACTCTGGTGCCCTGAGCAATTGTCTCACCTGGGGGAGGGGGAAACACCCTATCAACCCACCAGTAAGAATTTACCATGCCAACTACAAAAGAATGCAAAGGATTCCCTAGCCCATGGGCCAAGCAGCAAAGGAACAATAGGGTCTGGAAGGTGACCTAGAACAACCTAAGGCTAATTATCATGTCATTAGCTTAAATCTACATTGCAACTCACCCCCCAAATGGGCTTTCAGAGAGGCTTATGGGAGATCTGCATGTGTAGTAAGACTCAGATTATATAACTCCCAAGTGTGTGTCAAAATCATTCAATGGTGACATCTGAACCATGAGGAGGCCCAATCCAGACGCTGTAAAACAAGACCTCAGACCATAACCAAGGCCCTTTTTGTTACTACAGGGTGTCCATTCATTGTCTGTGGTGAAGATATGTTGCTCTTGCTCTGTAAACCTATCTGTCTTTCCTCAATAAACTTCATATCACCCTTGCCTTGCTTTTGGTGTGGCTGGTCATTCTTCAGCCAAGAGCACACCCAGAACCGAGAACAGACAACTATGACCTGACGTATTAGCTCATTTTATATTTGCTTTGCTGGAACTTTTTCATAAGGAATTTCAGATTAGACTTCTAAAACTCAAGGCTAGTAAGACAAGCCAAAAATTTACCATCAGACTGTATTTATAATACTTGTACAAATTGGGTGAATTCCTCTTTTCTCAAGGAGTAACCTGACCCGAATAACTTTAGGGTCCTAGGCCTGTCAGAAAGTGACATTCTTTACATATCACAGGTCAGGAACCTTGTAAAGAAATCACGTAGACAAGGTACAAGGCCAGTCTTGCCAAGGGGATTTTTATCAGCTGTATAAAGTCAACCTCTATTCCACAAAACAGTCTGGTCATATCTGAAAATATGCCATTCCAGTGAAAGCCTTGGTAAAATAACTGTTGTCTCTAATCATGTCCTGTTACAAAAGGAAGCAGATTCTTATTGAACTTATTCAATATTCAATATTGCCATAAATTAAGAGTACTGAAAAACAGTTTCCATATTCTGGAGAATTCAGGTAGAGAGAAAGATAAATGTTTCAAATTTGCTCATGGAAGTATAATTTACCCAATTGTTGTAAGCTATAAATAGCTCAAAAAAAAATCTTGACTATGGAAAACATAAAAAGTATCAGCAATGTTTCAAATAAAAAGCTCATGAAAAAATCATTTTAGTCCTCTATCAATTCAGTCCCATGTAAATAACCCTTGTTCTGCTTGGTGTGGGGTTAGTAATCCTCATGAACACATCAGCTTTTTAATTAGAGTCCTGGAAGTTTTTACCTAGTCCAATGGTATGATCTCCAAAATTACCAGAAACCTGTATTCAAGAGTGCTTATTGGGATCCTTTCTATGAATTTCCAGGAAGAAGAAGAAGCAAATTTTGGATTATAGCTGTAAACTAAAATGAAATCTTAAGCCCCTAGCTGACTGAATGGACCCCCTCTAAGCCAAGGGGACCCCAGATATACCCTAAAGCTGGGTTGCTGGCCATGAGGAGGTTAGACATGCCTCATCATATCCCCTCCCTTCTCGGAGATATCCTTTGTAACTCATTAACAGGCCTAATGCTATACAAAACAAAGCTTAAACCAAATCTGCAGGACATCAATTTACTTAAAAGATTACTTGAGTTTCAATAAATGTCTGTTGGCTAGTCTCTGATTAACAGACATTCTTATCTTAAGTTAAAACATTCCAAGCCTTTAGACAAATCTTTATTCTTTCAACCAATTACAAATCAAAGAATTTTTAAACCCACCTGTAACGTGTAAACCCCCCACTTTGAGATATACTGCCTTTTGGGGCCAAAGCAATGTATGCCCTGCCCTCCACATATTGACTTATGGTTTTACTAGTAATTCCTGTCTCCATGAATTTATAAAACCAAACTGTAACCCAGCTACTGTGGGCATATTTTCTTAAGATCTCTTAAGGCCATGTGCTCTGGGCCAGTCACACACATTCAGCTCAGAATAAACTCCTTTAAATAATTTTACAGAGTTTGGGTCTTTTTCTGTTGACATAGCCAAATATGAACTTATTTTTGAGAAGAATCAAAGTAAAACAATAATTGTCTGTGGGTGATAAAAGTCTTAGAATATTCATTGTTAGAGACACAATTGACAAGGAAATTTAGTTATTTCTGTGGTGTACAACAATTTAACATAATAATCACAATAATTACTGATAATATATTAAGACATATCAGAATTTTAATAATCTTATACAATTTTGGAACACACGCTAGTAATACATTTATATAAATATAACCCAAAGAGAGTCAAACACTATTTCTTATTTGACAATGTTTCCTGTATGATTGTAACATATCTAGGACTTCCAGGGGTCCTAATATCCAAAAAGTTAGTTTAAAGTCAAAAAGACTGAATTTAAAATTTCAGATTTTGATTTTGGAAAGTTTGTCAACTATCAGAGGTTTAAAATACTCAAAATAGGATCACAGGTCACTGTAATATACTAGTCTTTCATTTAGCCAAAATGATAATTCAGATATATCAAAAAGTAAAAATCTTTACTGTTTGATAGAGAGGAGAGTCAGTTTGCCTAACAATCCTAAGACCTAATAAAGACATCATGTGGTAA
Organism: Daubentonia madagascariensis; assembly: GCA_023783475.1. Taxonomy (NCBI): domain Eukaryota; kingdom Metazoa; phylum Chordata; class Mammalia; order Primates; family Daubentoniidae; genus Daubentonia; species Daubentonia madagascariensis. The sequence continues at coordinate 2,332,376 of JAKFHU010000166.1, forward strand.
ACTAAATCTGTCTCTCCCTCTCTCTTTTTTTTCTTCTGGCAGTTTACTCAAAAGGTAAACAAAAATATTTTACTATCTTTTATTAACACTACATAAAAATCTTGTTCAAAAGAGAAAACCAAATTCTACCTTTGCATCAGTGTATTATGAATGGTAAAGCTGATTTTAACAAACCCTTATAAACAAATCCATCCAATCTCAATCACTTTTGACCACAAGGGAAGATTTCCATGAAGGTTTAATAACCTCTTACAATTTTTCCCATTTCATTCTTTTCCCGACTTTCAATATCCATTCAGTTTTATCAATTACCCTTTTTATTCCTTCAATTTAAAACAACTATTGAAAACCTCTGAATGAGGCAAAATTATTTTCCCTTAAAAAAAAACAAACACATACTCATGCCTTTCTTATATAAGATGTATAGCTTTATTTAAAATTTATCAGTTACTTATGGCTGTGTAACAACATCAGAAGGTTTAAGAGCTCACAACTCTGTGGTTTGGACTGGGCCCAGCTGGGGTATCCTGGGCTGGTCTCCTCTGGGCTCATGCATGTAGCTGTAGTCACACATCTGGCAGTAACTATTGGCTGTCAGCTGGGCTCCTCGGTTTGCCTCCATGTGGCCTCCAGTAGGCTAGACTGGGCTTCCTGGTAGAATGACAGAGCTTTGCCAGAGGGTGGCTGCAACAGTTGCAAGACCTCCTAAGATCTAGCATCACAAGTCTCAGAAGAGACTTGAAGGAATTATTGAGCCCAGTCGTCGTCAGGCCTCTTGGAGATTCTTCACACTGGTCTGCGAAGTCTTGGTTTGATTCATTCTTTTTATTAGTATTATTATTTCAGAATATCACAGGGGTACAAACGTTTTGTTTACATTAATTGCTTTTGTACAGTTTGAGTCAAAGTTATAAGTGTGTCCATCACCCATATAGTGTGCATTGTACATTGTACCCAATAGGTGTGAATTTACCCATCCCCTCCTCCCCTCTCCCACCTACTTGATTTCCATTGAACTTCACTACCATATGTGCACATGACTGTTGATCTATAAGTTTCAATTTAGTAGTTAGTACATATGGTTTTTGTTCTTCCATTCTTGTGATACTTCACTTAAAACAATGGTCTCCAGTTCCACCCAGGTTGTTACCAAAGGTATTAGTTCACCATATTTTATGGCTGAGTAATACTCTAAGGTATACATATACCACATTTCATTGATCCACTCATGTATTGATGGACACTTGGGTTGTTTCCACATCTTTACAATTGTGAATTGTGCTGCCATAAACATTCGAGTGCAAGTGTCTTTTTTTATAAAATGTCTTTTTTTTCCTTTGGGTAAATACTCAGTAGTGGGATTGCTGGATCAAATGGTAGGTCTACTTTTAGTTCTTTGATGTATCTCCATACTACTTTACATGGAGGTTGTATTAGTTTGCAGTCCCACCAACAGTGTATATGTGTTCTTTTTTCTCTGCATCTGCACCAGCATCTGTTGTTTTAGGACTTTTTAACAAAAGCCATTCTCATTGCAGTTAGATGATAGCTCATTGTGGTTTCAATTTGCCTTTCCCTCATGATAAGAGACATTGAGCATTTTTTCATATATTTATTGGCCATTAGTCTTTCTTCTTTTGAAAAGCTTCTGTTCATGTCTTTTGCCCACTGTTTAATGGGGTTGTTTGATTTTTTTCTTCCTGATTTGCTTGAGTTCTTTGTAGATTCTGGTTGTTAGCCCTTTATCAGATGTATAGCATGCAAATGTTGTCTCCCATTCTGTAGGGTGTCTATTCACTCTATTGATTGTTTCCTTGGCTGTGCAGAAGCTTTTAAATTTAGTCAGGTCCCATTTATTTATTTTTGTTGTTTCTGTGATTGCCTTTGGGGTCTTCTTCATAAATTCTCTGCCTACACTGATATCTAGAAGAGTTTTTCCGGCCTCTTCTTCTAGAATTCTTATAGTTTCATGCCTTAGGTTTAAGTCTATTATCCATCATGAATTAATTTTTGTGAGTGGTGAGTGGTGCAGATCCTGTTTCAGTCTACTACATGTGGCTATCTAATTTTCCCAGCAAAATTTATTGAATAGGGATTCTTTTCTCCAGTATATATACGTTTTTGTCTGCTTTGTTAAGATCAGATGGCAACATGAGGATGGTTTTATATCTGGGTTCTCTGTTCTGATCCATTGATCTATGTCTGTGTTCTTGTGCCAGTACCATGCTATTTTGATTGCTATAGACTTGTAGAATAGCTTGAAGTCTGGTAAAGTGATGCCTCCCAATTTGTTCTTTTTGCTTAAGGTTGCTTTGGCTATTTGAGGTCTTTTCTGGTTCCATACGAAGTGTAGAATTATGTTTCTAGATCTAAAAAAAATGATGTTGGTACCTTAATGGGAATTGCATTGAATCTGTAAATCACTTTAGGTAGTATAGACATTTTAACAATGTTGATTCTGCCAATCCATGAGTATGATATGTTTTTCCATTTGTTTACATCTTCTGCGATTTCCTTCCTCAGTGATTTGTAGTTCTCCCTGTAGAGGTCTCTCACCTCCTTGGCCTAATCATGCTTTTTTTATAACCTTTCTTACCAAAACCACATTTTACTTTCCTTATACACTTTGAATATAGAATTGTTTTTGTTTTATCTAGCAGCTTTATTTACATATGTTAATTACAGTGTTAACTCTTATTAACCGTTATTTTCAGTGAAAACCTAGGAAGTGAGTAATTTTAATTTAATTTTAATTTTGTGCCCAATGCAGACCCCAGGACAAAGAACAGAGATGTGAAGTCAATGCCTGGAGGTCTAGACAAGTGACTGTAGTGAGGTCTAGGGACAACATCTGGGCCCTGTTTTCCTGGCAGAGCTGTGACTCTTGGAATAGCTTGAATATCATCTTTTAGTTAAGCTGACTTCCAACCATACAGCTCCTTAAAAAAACTGTTTGAAATCTCTTATTATCAGATTTTATTTTTTTAACAGACAAACTTATTTTTCTCCAAAATGATTATCATTATATACGTAATTTATTTATTTACATATTTTGTTTATTCTTTATTTTTCTCCCACTAAGTGATCCTTGGAAAACAAATTTTTTTATTAAGTGGATAGAATATAAACTTTGGACAAGCAAACAGAAAAAAAAACCCTTTCTCTTGTTTCTTCTGAAGGATGTCTGTGTACATATGTGAGAGTGGGTAGATTGTCTGGAACGTGTTTTCCTCCTCACCGAATGTAGGGAGATTTTATCTGATACAAACAGCTGCTATTTATTTCCGGCTTTTGATTTTTTTTCTTTCTTTTATTTTTTTACCAAATGTATCCTCCCATTTCATAAGATCCTGAACCACCCCAAAGATGCTCAAAGAAAGGAAAGTTTTGCTAGCCACAAAAGGGGTACAACCCATATCTATTCAGCCATATTTTCTAGGGTCTCAACTTTTCAGCTGACCATCTGCACACAAAGATCCCAAAAGCTTTGTATGTTCCCACAGACAAATTAACACAAGAAATCAAAGGCTGTCCATGGGCAAGAAAAAGGTTAATAACAAATGGGTAACCCAAAACATCAAAAGTAACACAAATATCAAAGTAAAAGGGACTGGTTCCCAGACTGGGAATCAAACACCGGCCATGGTGGTGAAAGCACAGAACTTTAACTACCAGACTACAAGGTGGAACAGCCTTTATGGTGAATCCCATGAGGGATCCAAAGCAGGCAGTTTGAGCTTACAAAGGATTTTAACTTGGTTTTAGGTCAGATTTTTGCTCTTTAATTTTGTCAAGAGAGTTTTTAAGGTTAGCCATGATCCTATCATGGGTCATTTTTAAAATTTGATCTTCCCATCAATCATTTTGAGTAAGAGATCTTTAAAATCTTTTTATTTAATTTAGGAGTCTAACTTAAAGACCCATATTCTGGCCATTGACAATTAAAATTTCCAATGGTATAACTATTCCAATAGAAGTTCGGTCAAATAGCCTCTTCCTGGAAAGCACAGGGTGTAATTTTCAGGGTTTAGTTTTCCTGAAGAGGCCAAAGAAGAGGAAATCCCAAAGATCCCCCTTAATAAATTCACTCCCATGAAGAGGCTAAGATAGCAAAGGACTCTTATTGCAACAGAGAGTTAAGGATGGTGATTGCCTTCAGTAACCCACAAATTTCGTGGAGGGGCACCAGTCACAGGTATGTTAATCTGTGACACCAGGTAGGCCTTCCTAGGATTGGACATTCCCAGGACCTATCATGCAGTAAGGGTTAAGATGACAAAAGCCCCTTATGGACAGGACATCTTAAATTCTCCTGATAGCTTGACACATTCAGAACAAAAAGTCTCAAGTTCCTAGCTATTTTCAGAGTGGCCACCTGATGTGACCTGAAAATCATGACCCCTGGATGGCAGAGCCCAAGTGAGAGTGCTCTCACTTGGTCACAAGTCAAAACCCTCAAGGACATAAAACAAGATGAGAGGGAACCTCATCCTCTACCCCTCTTTACAACAGAACACAGAAAGACAAGGACAAAGGAAAAGACTATTTCTGGGAGGAAAGGAATCAAGCAATAGGAATAATTATGTCACAAAGTACCAAAAAGTACAACAGAGTTGCTACACCCAAGACTAGTGACACAAATCCTTTTCTCCCATTAACCAAAACGTTGCAGAGGAAAAAGAGGCAGTGATTTTTACCATCCACTTGACTGGATTGAACAGAAAGGCCGGGAGCCTGGGAGGTAAGAAATTCTTATCCTTTTCATGGCTTGTCAGGTCCTGGGTTCCCTTAACTATGGCTTCCAGAAGAGCAGAGTTATAGTCCCAAAATTGTAAGGGCCAAGGGAAAAGTTCCCCTTTGTCCTCTGAAGTTTCACCGAAAAATCAACACACAAAAGGCATATTAATTAGAGAAAAGGTATACAAATTTATTAATGTGTACATGGGGAGAATCACAGAGTAATTCCCCCATCCCCAGTGGGGTACAAAAGCTTATATACCATCTGGAGGTTACAGAAAGAATGGGGGCTTAGAGTGGGCAAAGCAGGTTACGGGAAGGAGAGAAGAGGAGGCTTGGCTAGGAAAGGTGGTCTTATTAGTTGGATGAAATCTCACAGATAGCAGTCATCAAAAAGAATAGATGGTAAATGTTTCTTTCAGTCCTTGAGAGGTGTCAGCCTCTCAGTTAATCTTTCCTAGATCCAGAAAAGGGAAGGCGTGGCTTCATCAATGCAGGTTTTCTGCAGATGCAAATCTCCTCCACAAAAGAGAGCTTTGCAGATCCACTTCTTTCCGTCTGCTGGCTCTCTCTGAACAGCCATCTTAAAATATGTCAAAGAAATATATTTGGACACAAAATATTTTGATTTCTTTCACCAATTGCATGCCCGGTTGATTTTTCACTCAACTCCATCACAACTTTATATGCTCAAGCCTGATTGAATCAACATGCTGATTGGCTTTCTTCCTGCATGACTTTCTATATGGTGTTGAACTACATTTTCAGAGTCTCATTCACACTACTTGCCTTGTAATTGAGTCACTTACTTACCTAATCATCTTGGTTTTTGATCCACTGCTGCTCTATCTATATCTAGATTCTGCACTAGTAGTTCCTTTTTCATTCCCAGTTCTACAAAAGCAATGCTGGACAGTTAGGATCTTTGGCCAGTTCAAACACAAAAAATAATTGTCCATTCGCATCTTTATTTTTGCTTCATTGTCCATTTTATAAAATTTTTAACACAAATCTTGCTTTTTAGTGAATTTTGCCTTACTTCTTGCTGAGTTGACATTTGGACAGCTGGTTTGCTGGCTGTAACCACGATCATTCTGTTGCTGACGGAAAAGAAGCCTAACTTTGTAAAATAATTTTAAAGAGGTTTATTCTGAGCCATATTTGAGGACCATGACCCGGAGCCACACCCAAGAAGCCTTGAGCAAGTGGACTTGCTGTGGTCGGGTTACAGTTTGGTTTTATACATTTTAGGGAGACAGAAATTACATGTAAAGTCAAAAATCAATACATGGAAGAAGTACATTGGTTTGGCCCCAAAAGGTGGGACATCTCAAGGGGGGGTACTTACAGGTTATAGGTGGATTTAAAGACTCTTTGATTGATTTGTAATTGGTTAAAGGAAATGAAGTTTTGTCTAAAGACTTGGAATGTTTTAAGTTAAGATAAGGAAGTCTGTTAATCAGAGACAAGCCACCGGATATACACCCAGACTCAAGTAATTTGTTATATAAATTGAGGACCTGCATGTTTGTCTTGCACAGCCTTAGGCCTATTAATGAGTTACAAAGGCTATCTCCAAGAAGGGAGGGGGCTACTTTAGAATGTAAATAACACACATAGTTTTACTTAAACAATTTTCTAATGCATATATTTCAACAATGTAAACCCCCATCCCTCTTCCAAAACTTTTGTGCAATTTAGTCTTCAGTGTGCAAATTACACATATACTATTATACAACCAAATAAATCATGTCTACATGATAAAAATGATTCAAAGTGAAGCTGCATCTTAATTATGTATTTATATAGCCAAAATTCATTCTAATAATATTGTTAGAAATAAGTTATATGAGAGAATCCTCAAATATAAAAGACTGAAAAATGGTCAGTTTGGTATTTGCAAATGTAGTTCTGAGAAGAGTTTTTTCAAATACTTTCTTATCAGTGAATTGTTTGAAAAAGTTGCTCAAGGTAAGGCAATATGAGAACTAGACTCACTGAAAACAAATTAAGAAACTTAATCTATGAGTAGACTTAAAGCATGAGTCATTATTAGCCTATCACGATCCCAGAAGTCTTTCTAGAAAATAAAACACAGATCTGATCTAACCCTGAATATGTTACTCTTCCAGGAATATACTCAATTCCTAACTAAAAGCATTGTGTTAGAGCCATATGTAGAGTAAGAGATACTCTAAAATGACTGCCGTTTCTTTATAAATATCAAAATAGTGCAAACTTTAAAAGTCTTTTCACTGCTGCAAATTATTTGAAAGCACAGAGGCAAGTTAGAGCTAAGAGATTAGAACACTATTCGATGTTGTATAACAGACATAACTACAGGTCTACAGATAAGTGATGCTGTGAACATGACCCTACTTGCTGTGCTTTCAAATTCACATTTCCACTTGAAGCATAGATCCATTAAACTGTGGAATCCTATTTTTGAGATGTGGCAACAATGACATTGATAAATGATTTGCCAGAAAACATAGTAATTGGTTGTATCAGCTGTTATATGAGCCATATAGGTTTTGAAATGTTTTTGTTTCCCACATTTAAAATGGAAATTTTTTGGTGGGTATTATATTAATAGTTTCTTCTTCATGTTGTGTTACTGATGTTTTTGGAGATGCTGGAAGTGTTTGAGCTGCATTTTTCTATTTGTTACAAGTGTGTATCTCTGTAGCTTTGGGAAACATTAACAAATGATTAGTGTTATATGGGAGCTTACACTGTACATTTACCATTAGTTGTTTAATTATCATTGTATCAGAAAGTGGATCTTGTATAGATATGCACGTTAGCTTCTTGTACTTGTTTCTTTATCAATTCAAATATATATTGCAAAACTTACAATGTCAATTATAGCACCTCTTTGATTTCAAAGTCACTATCTGTGTGGAAAAATTAGTAAAAATATATTCTAAAGAAAGACTGTTTATGTAGAAAAGTACTATCTTTTTTCTAGATAAATGCTAACTAGATAATAATGTTAGTGTAGACAAGTCAGTTTGCTAATGCTTGAGTTTTTTTTTTTTTAATAGTGTTTAGTTTGGCTTCCTTTCTTCTTCTTTAAAAATTTTGTAGCATATTCAATACTTGTTTTCACCACACATGATTACTTTATTCATTCATAAATTAATTTATTGATTTAACAAATATTTTTGACCCATTACTAGATACCTGGTACTAATCTAAGTACCACTTACGTAAGAAAGATAAGACAAATGAAATCCCTACTCTCAGACTTTACGTTCTAGGGGTCACTCCACTGCCCCATTCATTAACATAAATATGCTTTTGAAAGTATCACGACATGTGAAAAGGCATATCATTATTACTTTATTTAATGTACAAACAAGCACTAGATTTATGCCTGTTCTCTGTCATCCCCTCTAATTCTTTCTCTACAAATAAGTATAGGGGCCAAGGGAAAACTTCCTCTTCAACCTCTGAAAGTTTCCTGAAAAGATCAACTCGCAAATAGGCAGATTAATTAGAGAAAAGGCATACAAATTTATGAACGTGCACACGTGGGGAGAACCACAAAGTGATTACCCTCAAAACACCAATGGAGTTCAGAATCTTATATACCATCTTGAGTTTACAGAGAGAATGGGGGCTTGGATCTTGACAAAACAGGCCATGCGCGGGGGAGAAGAGGAGGCCTGGATAACAAATATGGTCTTGTTAGGTCGATGAAACCTCACACGTAGCAGCCCTCAGAGAATAGGCGGTAAATGTTTCTTTCAGATCTTTAAAGGCATCACACTCTCAGTCAATCTTTCTTAGATCCAGACAAGGGAAGGCTTCAGAGAAAACCTGGCTGCATCAGTACAGATTTTCTCTACAGTTGCAAATCTACTCTACAAAAGACAGCTTTGCAGGGCTACTTCAGTTTGCAGGTCCTCTGAACAGTCATCTCAAAATATGTCCAAGGAGCGTATTTTGGGGTGAAATATTTTGATTTCCTTCATAAGCAAGAGTAATCTTTGTAACATGTAAATCAGATTATGTCACTTGTCCTCTTCAAACCCAACAATGCCATTTCATGCACTTTGAATAAAGTCCCAGTGGCCTGCAAGAGCCCATGAGGTTCAGCCACTGTTGCCTCTCCAACCTCACCTCATGACACTCTTATCTTTTATTTTTATGCCTGAACCACAGTGGCTTTACTGTTCCTTAAGTACGCGCACATGTTGGCCCTTCTGGCCGGAATGTTCTTTCACAGGCTTTTCACAAGGATGGTTCCTTTTTCATCACCTCTTTATAAGAAGCCTTCTCTGAGGCAGCCTAGCTTAGTAGATTCCCTGGCCTCCACTGTTACTGTCTCTCTCACCTCCTTTAATTTAAATCGCACATAGCAACTTATAATTCTACATTTATTTGTTTGTTTGCTTGTTTATAGTCTGACTCCCCCACTCCATGTGGGCAGGAGCAAAGTCTGTTTTATTCATCACTGTATGGTAAGTACTTAGCACAGCATGGGCACAGAAATAGATGATTTAATATATAAATGGAGAAATGGTTGAGTGAATGAAAGCCCATGACAGCGGATGCACCCTTCATTATTACATTTTTTCCTTCAATGGCACAATATCCCTAGACCCACAACATTTTTATTTCAGTGTCTTTTTCCGGAGCACAATTCACTCTAAGTTTAAGAAATATCTATTTCAAAACATACATGATTTCAATAAAACTTTTATGAGCCTGAATGCAAAATTTATGTTGATATGGTGCAAAAATATTTTAGGTACATGGATAGTATTCATTTATGCTGAAAAGTACAGAATATGCATTCTTTGACAAATAGATTAAACCAAATCAGTATTTTTTAAAACTATTTTTATACATAAAATCATTGTGGCACCCACTAGGTTTTCAAAAATAACACATTGCATCTAATTTAAATCTCTGTGGATTTTGTAGGCCATAAAGTCCTCATCTATGGAAAGGTTAACATTAAACAGTTATTTAAGGGTGTACCTAGCATGTTCATACCTATATTTCTGAAGATACAGCTAAGGTCCCCAGTAATCTTCCACAGTTTTAGCCTTAAGACACATCTCTTCCATGTAACATTTCCTAACTAGTCACGCTTTTGGTCACATCCCTCCTTTCATTTATAATGTGCTCTGTGCAGGATTCAGCACATAATTATGAGTCAGGTTATATTTTTTCTGTTGACTTGTTTTGTATGCTAGTCTGATCTTCACAACTAGATTGCAGGTTCTTTAAGGGTTGACAACTATCTTGTTGTATTTCTTTTGTATACTCTAAAGCTTCTCTCATAATGTTGAATACACAGAAAGCGCAAAATAAATACCTGATTACTGTATGTGTCGGTTATGAATATTAATAGTTAAGTGCGCTTTGTTGGGTTGAACAATCTAATTTTTTTTTTCTGAGATAGTGTCTTGCTCTGTCACCCGGGCTATATCCTCCTGCCTCAGCCTCCCAAGTAGCTGGGACTACAGGTGTGTGCCACCACACTCAGCTAATTTTTTTCTGTTTTTGGTGGAGATGGGGGTCTCGCTCTTGCTCAAACTGGTCTCAAAGTCCTGACCTCAAGTGATTCTCCCACCTGGCCTCCCAAAGTCCTAGGATTACAGGTGTGAACCACCACTCCTGGCCTCTAATTTGTTAAGAATATTCTAAGACAAGAAAAGTTATATAAATAATTTATATTTTGTAATTTGTATCAAATACTATATTTTTCTTGAGTTATATTTATATAGAACCCTCATAAATTCCTTCTATTGGGATATCAATCCTTAGCCTTTACAAGGAAAAAAATTTCCCCAGTCTATGCTATAATTTCTATTTTTTGTAATGTTAGGAATCCTATGTGTGTGTGTCGGTGGGAGGTCAGGGAAGTGAGGAGAAAAGCAAATTGAGACTCCTGGCAATTATGACCTCTTATATTTTCAAGTCTTATTATCCAACAGAAGGGGATACAGTAAACACTGAAATGTTTGCTTAAAAGAAGGGATTAAAAATTCAGACTAAATTCCTTTATGTGCTACTTTCAGGGTCAGATTCAGGGGCTTTCAGCATCAAATCAATCTTATGCTATTCTCAATTGATGGACTCCTGCAACAGTGTAGTCAAAGTTTCCTTTGAGTCTCATCATAAAGACCAAATTTGTTGAGTTTTTTCACAGGTGTGATCTAATTGAGCCCTCACATAACTCTCTGAGACAGGCATTATTGTCTTTATTACACACGTAAAGGAAACTGCAGGTCAGAGAGCTTGGGTAATTTGCCTCAAGTCACACAGTGGTGGAATTGAATGAGGACCTAGATCTATCTCACTAGAATTCCTCTGTTTCTTCTAATATTTTAATGTCCTTCCAAAACACACACAGAGGGAAAAAAAGTTAGGGAAAGAAGTCTGAGATGGGGTGTTGTCATTAGAGGCAGACATAAAGTTGTCAGCAGGAAGGGAGGAAAAGGGGATAAGAATACCTTTGAAAACTCTGCTAGTGAAACAAGTTTATTGCACCTTTAAATATAATTTACTTCCAGTTTTCACAGTGGTCAGAAGTTGTTGTTGGACTGAAGTCTTTGCATAATGAGAATTTTCCCAGTGCTCTCTGTAGTTGGATTTACCTGCTGCTTAGCACTATCAGAAACTCATTTTGCTGCCTGCAGCAAATTTGTAAAAGTACCATAGAATGTACAGGGTTGAAAAGTACCACTTTTATTGCCCAATTGAACTAAGTAAGACCAAATAAGCTCAAATGATTTCTGAGAAATTACTTAGTCACTTTCCAGTTCTGGCTGAAACACAAAATTCTCACTAAAAAGAAAACCCTACCAAGAGGAATAGCAGGGTTACTTGTTTGTTTACTTTTTTTTCAGACCTAAAAGGTACATGAGAAAAAGAAGCATTTTATTGAAGTGCATCTAACATCAGCAAGATGTGGAAGAGATTAACACACTAATGAACAAACTTCTTCTAATCCCATGCTAAACACATGAAAGCAGGTCATGAATAGCTTTAGACAAAAATTTTAAGCATTACAAGGATCTTTAATACTGTTGTGCAATTAAAATGTCAGTAGTTATTGCCAACCTTGGGGAGGAAATTGATTGGTTTAATAGTTTCCCAAGGTGACAACAGTCATCTGCAATCCAGTAGTGTATGCTAATGTGAACTACCTGGAAGAGAAAGGAAACAACATAATAGAGGTCATTTGTTAATTGCTTTCTAACTTAAAGTGACAGTAAAAACAAGTACACTGTAGAGTATTTCTAAATCTCTTGCAGCATAAACAGTCCTTTGGACTATTTAAGCTAGCGGAGAATATAAGATATGTCAATTATAAGGATATTTAAGAATTCAGAGTTAAGAATTTGTATATAGTCATTTCCTCATATTCATTTATAAGTGCAAAACATAAAGTGTTAATCAGATGATTTCTAAGGATAATCAATTATTTGCTAGGACTCTGTCTTCAAAGTCTTTTTCAGTAAACCACAAAGAAAGTTAAATAAATCTCATCTCTAAATGGGGACAAAGGCTTGAGAAGTTATACAGCTTTTCTGGACTTAAATTCTATTTGTGTATTTAGCCATCAGAAATTATCACAAACTTTCAATGTTATATTTAAACTGACTTCAACCTAAAACCCTGTATCCTGGAGTGAGAAGACATGTAGGCATGGTGCCATGCACCATGACTTCTGCCAACCCTCTCCTTTCTTATTAATATGGCATAATGGTCAAGAGCTTAGCAACTGGAGTCAAATAAATTAGGGTTTTACTTCTGCCTCCAATATTTAGTAGCTATGTGCCAGGCACTGTGTTAAGCAATTCATGTGCATTATCCTAATTCTCCCATCAAATTATAAAGTCAATTCTATTAATTTCCTTATTTTCAATGCAGAAATTGAGTGTCAGACAGATTAAGGAATGACCCAAGATCACGTAGATATTAACAAATAAAGCCAGGATTCAAATTAAGATGTATTTAAGTTCACTACTCATGATATAAACTTTGACACTTGCAGCAGATTCTATCAGTGCCCTATCCAGATTCCCTGAAAACAATTTCTCGATACATTAAGAGCTTACTGTGTCTTGCTGCTTGAGGGCATTTTCTGGGCAAGGGGACAAGCTAGGGAGCAACACTCACACCAGATGGGTACAATTATGCAGATTCGGACTCATATGGACAAATAAAAGATCCTCCACTGTAATTGAGGTGGAGATGTCTGAACTGTCTTGACAGGGCATCGAGGAAGGGGTTAGAAGGCTGAGAAAGATGGGGCATTCTAGAATGGATTAACTACGGAAGACCATAAAACTCATCATCTGACTGTTTCTCAAAAGACACACAGAGGACACTCTCTTCACCAAAATGAGAAGGAATAGTTTGGCTGATCATCAGAAGTCTGGAATGAGCAAAATTTGAAAACTGAAGACAATGAAGTTTAAGGAAGACAAATGTGGCTAAACCTACAGGAGTAGGCACAAAGTATGTGAATCTTTGTCTTAGATCAATGCCAATCTGACAGCATCCACTGCAGAGGAGTCACTGAACAACTAAATGGATAGAAGGTTGTTTTAGTGTATTTCATCTAGCTTGTTCTCTGCCACGTCATTGCTTATGCAGTGAGACCATAAACATGGTAATCACGGTTCTATTAGTTTCCTAGGCCTGCCTTAACAAATTAGCACAAACTTAGTGGCTTGAAATAACAAAATTTTATTTTTTCACCATTCCAGAGGCCAGAAGTCCAAAATCAAAATGTCTGTAGGGTTTCATTCCCTCCCAAGCCTCTGGGGGAGAATTCATTTCATACACCTTTCCTTGTTTCTGCTGGCTGCCGGCAATCTTTGCTCTTCTTTGGTTTGTAGCTCCATTACTCCAATCTCTGCCTCCATCTTATATTGCCTACTCCTCTTCTGTCTCTCCTCTTTGTGTCTCTTACAAGCACACTTGTTGTTGGACTTACCCCAGATAATCCACGATGATCACCTCATCTCAAATTCCTTAACTTAATTACATCTGCAAAGATTCTTTTTCCAAATAAGGTAACATTCATAGGTTCCAGGGATTTGATATGGACATATCTTTTTAGGGGCCACTATGCAACCCACTTCACATGGTAGCAAAATTGACAATTATACATAGGCTTAATAGCATGAACTACCTCTCAACAACACTAATGTACATGCCACTGCTGCTAAACAGATGATCAGTATACAGCAAAGACGAAGACTGGACCCTTGATATAGAATCAGCTATCAAAGAGACCAACCAGATACTTGGTGGCAAGTTAATTACATCAGATTCCTTCTACGTGGAAGGGTGCAGTGGTTAGTCTTTACTAAAAATGATATGAATTCTTGGTATGGGTGTGCCTTCTCTGTTCATATTGCTTCCTGCTAACAGCACTGCTCAAGGATTCATAGATTATCTTATTTACCCACACTGGATCTTACATATTGCCTTGGAGCAAGGTTTGCCACTTTTTGGCAAAGAAGTTGTCACAATTAGCACATGACCTGTGGTCCCCAACCCCTGGGCTGTGGCCTGGTATAGGTCTGTGGCCTGTTAGGAACTCGGCCGAGCATCACTGCCTGAGCTCTGCCTTACTACCACCACCCCTTCCCTACTCCCTATCCATGGAAAAATTGTCTTCCATGAAACTGGTCCCTGGTGCCAAAAAGGTTGGGGACCGCTGGCACATGACCACAAGATTCATTGCTCCTACCATATATTATTTCCCCCAGAAGCTGTCATCCTAATGGAACATTGAAACAGTCTCTTGATGATGCAGCTACAGTACCAGACTAGAAATGACAATCTGAGAAGTTGGGATGCTCTTCTTCAGGATGCTGTATATACCTTAAGCAAATGTTCATTTTATGATGCTATTCCCCAAGAGGTAGAACACATGGGTCCAGGAACAAAGTGGTAAAAGTGGAAATGGCACACTCACCATCACTACTAGTGACCCACTTGAGTAATTTGTGGTTTCTTTTCCGGAAACTTTAGGTTCTATGGGTCCTGCTTCCCACAAGAGAGAACTACCATTAGCAAACACAATAAGAGGCCCAGGAAATCTAAATCTATGGATATAATGGGTCTTTTTGAGTTCCTTCTATTAGTAGAACAACAGGCAAAGAAAATTGTTACAATACTTGGGGTGGTAATTAAACCTAATTTCACAAAGACCTTGTGTTGCTAATCCATAATGGGGATATTCACTCAGGTTCCTCTTTGTGCTTCCATGCTGAGTATTAAAAGTAAAAGAGAAATTGTAGCAATGATAGACTGACAAGAGCAAGGCAACCAGAAGGCTTAGACCTTTCAGAGATGAAGGTCTAGGTCGATTAACTTGGCAAACAACTCAGACTAGCAGAAGTGCATGCTGAGTGCAAAGGAAATCTAGAATTCATGGCAAACCAGAAGATGAATATCAGGAAAATTGCAACGTCAAGTATTATAGCTTATTCCATCAACAGGAGGCTGTTGTCTTCTATTTTCTTCAAGGGATTTCAGTTGGACATCACCATAAAAGATCAGTGATAGGACAGAGTTGACTTTAAATGGGGCATGAGTAGATATGAATGGTGCAAGTGTTGTACTATAGTAGATACTATCTCTGCCCCTCCCATTCACCCTACCCTGGATACTGCCTGAAGACAACAGATGGCTTCCTTTGTTTCTCTGCCTGAGGATACCCTCTGGTTCTTGGGAGTATGCTTTGCTCAGAAAGAAGACAGACCAGAAGTGTTGGACAGTTTATAACCTTGGTGCAATATGCAATCAATGAGCAACAAGTGGCAAAATTCTAAGACATAATTCACCCAATCTATCAGAAGTCCCCAGTGGGATTGAGACCCACTTGCCAGCACTGAAAATCCATGCATTAACACCACCTTTATTTTTTTCCTACCTGACACTCCCTCATAATGTTTCCTCTGATCATCTCCCAAGAAAGCTACTTGCAGTTCTTACTAGAGGATCTGCTTTTGTTAGGCCACTCTTCTTGTCTACAAGAAATTCACTTCAAATTAAACAACATAGGTAGGGTGAAAGAAAAAATAATGGAAAAAGATACATCATGCAAACATTTATCACAGTAAATCAGGAATGGCTACATTAATACCAGACAAAGTGGACAGTGAACCCTAGATCAAAGAAAATTATTACAGACAGAGGGACATTACATAATGATGAAAGGATCAATATACCAGGGAGACACAACAATCTGAAATATGTATGCAGCAAACAATGAAACCTCAAAATAGATGAAGCAAAAACTGATGGATCTAAAAGGACAAATGGACACGTCCACAATTATAGATGGTGACTTCAGAACTTCACAATCAGCAATTAATAGAAGTGCTAGACAGAAAATCAGCAAGGATATGAAAAGACTCAACAAGATCATAAAACAATAAAATATAATTGACATTTGTAGAATAGTCTACTCAACAACAGCAGAATACACATTTTTTCAAGCACCCATATACCATTCATCAAGAAGACCATATCCAGAATCATAAAATTATCCCCCAAAATTTTAAAGAATTGAAATCATGTGGAGTATATTCTCTTTCCATAATGAAATCAAACTAGAAATCAATAATAGAAAGACAAGAAAGAAATCTCCAAACACTTAGAAATTAAACAACAAAATCTTATACAACATGTAGGTGAAATTGTAAGCGTTGAAGGAAATTTTTAAAAATATAGATAGAATTGAATAAAAATAAAAATACAAAATATAAAATATGTGGGAAGCAGCTAAAGTAGTGCTGACAGTGTAATCTATAGCACTAAAAACTTACCTTAGAAAAGAGAAAAGGTCTCAAACCAATAGCCTAAGTTCTTACTTCAAGAACCTAGAAAAAGAAGAACAAAATAAACTCAAAGCAAGCAGAATTAAAAAAACAATAAAAACAAGTTCAGAAATTGATGAAATTGAAAACAGGGAAGCAATAGAGAAAGCAATGCAATCAAAAGTTTGTTCTTGAAAAAAAATTGACAAATGTCTAGCAAGACCAATAAAGAGAAAAAAAGAGAAGACCACTGTTACCTTTTTCTGGAATGAAATAAGAGATATCACTATAGCTCCTGCAGGCATAACAAGAATAACAAGGAAATACTACCAACAATGTTACTTTCATAAATTCAACAATTTTGAATTCCTTGAAATCCAAAAACTAACCAAATTACATCAAGATCAAATAGACAACATGAATAGTCCTATAAACATTAATAAAATTGAATTTGTGATTAAAAAGCTCTCAAAGAAGATATCTCTAGGCCCAGATGGTTTCACTGAAGAATTCCACCAAATAGTTAAAATAAATTATCACTTATTATACACTTTCTCTTCCAGAAAATAAAAGAGGAAGGAGGAACACTTCCCAACACATTTTCTTACGCTAATATTACCTTGACATCAAAAGCAGACACAGTAAAAAAAGAAAACTATAGACTAGAAATTAATAATATAATAACATTCACAATCACTCTAGACAATGACATACTTAGGTCTACACTTTACAGTATGTATATAGGGTCTATGGGATGAAAATTATAGAATGCTGATGAAAAAAATTCAAAGAAGACCTAAATAAATGGAGAAACATACCATGTCCATGTGTTGAAAGACTCAACATTGTAAAGATGTCACTTATTACTCTATTAATCTATGCATTTATATAATTCCTATCAAAACCTCAGAATGTTTTTGTTGTTGTTATTGTTATAGACAAGCTTATTATAATGTTTCTATGGAAGAGCACAGGCTCTAGAATTGCTAAAGCTATATTGACAAAGAAGGAAAAATGGACAGAAATCTCTACTTGATTTTAAGACTATTATAGAGTTACAATACTCAAGAAAGTATGGTATGATAGAAGCATAGACTCATAGATCAGTGGAACAAAACAGAGATCCCAGAAGGAGACCCACACAAATATACCTAACCCTTTGTAAAAAAAATGATGTAAGAGCAGTTAAGTGGAAGAAGGATCACTTTTCAACACAGCTAATTTGGACATTACTAGGAAAAAAAAGATGAACATCAATATAAACCTTACATCTTATAATTCAAAATTAACTCAAAATGTATCACAAACTTAAAGAAGAAATATAAAGCTATAACATTTTTAGGAAAAAAATGTGATAAAATCTTCAGGATGTAGATATAGGCAAAGAGTTCTTAGAATTTAAACCAAAAGCACAATCCATAAAAGGAAAACTTTATAAATTGGACCTCATCAAAAAGAAAAACTGACATTTCATCTAAGAGGATATACTTATGACAAAAGAACACATTAAAAGATATTAAACATCATTAGCCATTAGGAAATGCAAATTAAAACCACAGTTAGATATCACAACACACTTATCAGAATGGTCAAAATAAAAAAATAGCATTAATATATGGGAGAGAAGAGACAAATCTGTGCAGTAAAATTCCAAGTATTTTATGTAGATAGTCTGCCCTTAAGGAGGTGTAACATAACTCCCCATTCCTCCCCATCCTACAATGTGGAATGTATATAGTGATTTCCTCTAAAAGGTATAGTATTCAGAGGGGGGAAAAAGTAATTTCACAGTAGAGAAACCTGACAAACATTACTTGAGCCAGGTGATCAAGGTCATATCAACAGTGATAAGTCATGTTGATAGTGTGGGTCTGTGATATTATGGGATGAAAATGGCACTTTATCTATGGTCTTCCTCCCTGAAACCTATAACTCCAGTCTAATTATAAGAAAATATCAAACAGTATCCCAATTGAGGGACTTTCTACAAAATACCCGACTAGCACTCCTCAAAACTCTCAAGGACATAAAAAACAAGGAAAGTCTGAGAAACTGTCACACCCAAAAATGGCCTAAGGAGACATTGTAACTAAAGACAATGCGGTATCTTGGATGAGATCATGGAACAACAAAAGATATTAGGTAAAAAAAAAAAAAGGAAATTTGGATAAAGTGTGGGCTTTAGTTAAATGAATCCATATAGGTTCATTAATTGTGACAAATGCATTATACTAATGCAAAATGTTAATAAAAGGGGAAACTGGATGAGTGGTGCATTGTAACTCTGTACTATCTTCTCAATTTTTCTGTAAATCTAAAACTATTCTAAGAAATAAAGTCTATTAAACTGGGGGAAAAAAATAGGGACAATACCAAATGCTGTCAAGGGTGCAGAGAAACTGGATCACTTATAAATTGCTGATGGAATTGTAAAATGATTAAGACACTCTCTAAAATAGTTTTGTCATTTTTTTAAAAAATGGTATGAATGTGAAAGTACATATATGTCCTAGTAATTCCACTTGTGGGCATTTATCCCAGAGAAATAAAAAAACACGTTTGCACAGAATTCTGTACAAGAATATTCTTAGCAACTTTATTTGTATTAGCCAAAAACTGGAAATAACCCAACTGTTCTTAAATGGGTGACTAGATAAACAAACTTTGGTACATCCATATTGTGGAATACTACTCATCAATAGAAAGGAACAAACTATTGATACATGCAACAATTTGAATGCATCTTCAGGGAACTATGATCAGTTTAAAACAACAACAACAACAAAAAAAAACAAGTCTGAAAATTTATGATTCCATTTGTGTAACGGATTGAAAAAAAATTAAATGGTGAAGAGATTATTGGTTGCCAGAGGTTAGGAGTGGGGACTATGGAGGAATGTTGGTGTAGCTACAAAAGGACAACATGAAGGATCCTTGTTTTGATGGAACTGTCCTGTGTCTTGTCTGTATCAATGCCAGTTTCCTGGTTGTGACATTGTACTATAGTTTTTCAAAATATTACCATTAGTGGAACGTGGCTAAAGGGTATATGAGATCTTTGTATTATTTCTTACACTTTTATGTAAATCTATAATTACTGTAAAATAAAATGTTTAATTAAAAATACACAAGATAAGACCCATGACAATTTTTCAATGTAACAGTTCCTCCAAGAGTAGTGCCAGGACAATCAAAAACTCACATTCTTATTTTAAAAAGCACCTTACTTGGCTCTACCTCAGACCTACATAAATCAGAATCTCTGGGCTGGGGTCCAAGAATATGCATTTAAGTCTGACAGATTATTTTTCTGCACATGAGTACATAAGAACCACATAATTTATCAAATTGCAGTTGACAACAGGTTGGTGGGCAATTAAATCAGTTGAGTTTGTTGTAACCATCCTTTCTGAAAAATGGAATTGAGTAGAGTAGAAAACATCAGAGTACATTGTTCATAGTAAGCATAAGTATTGTCTAGTAAAAATTTTTGTTTCTTTTTTGTATGTATGTGCATGTATAGTTGGAAATGTAAAATGCATTTCTCACTGAGAATTTTGGTCAACTACATTTGAAAGCCACTTCCTTCTCGAAGATGGTCTTCCATTAGAGGATATATATAGGACCAAATGATGAGTAGACATCACACTATGGAATCATATAAAACTACTGAAAGAGATGTCAAGTTAGCAGTTGATATCGGGATTCTTATTTTAGTGCTATTCATTGCAGGAATTGCCAGAAAATTGCTGATGAATATAAAGAGCTCATCTGTAGTGATTTTTCACTCATCACCCAAACTTGCTGGTGACTGCATTTTTTTTCTTTTATTCCTAGATATCTGAAAAGAATTATGTCAGCAAACATTTGCCAAAACACTTTTTATGATTACTCAGAGCGATCTTGGTACCATATTCCAGCCATCTCTATTATTCTTCCCAAGAAAAATGAGACTGCTCAGAAATGGAGAAGGTAACTATAGATGTGTGAAAATATTTAAATCATATGGAAGCTTAGGAGCATATTGTTAAATAAGAACTATGCTGGGAAAATAAATTTCAATTGCAATTCATCCTGTGAGCTTCATATTTGATTTATGATCACCCCCAGAAGCAGAATTGAACTCCTATATATCTCACACATCATGTTCAATAGAACTAATAGTTAAAAATGGTAAAGGGTCATTTATGCTGTTCTCTGACAAATTTTTAAATTCTTTAGTGTGAGGAAAGTATCATAGGGGCTTTTCTCTTTTCTATTATTTAGAGGATTAGGGGCAATACTTCCAAGAAGCCAGTTATTCCCAACTAAATAATGGAGAGTTCTGCAGAAAGACCTAATTTCACTATTAAGAGTCAGAAGTTAGCAACCAACAGAAGAGTACAGTAGTATGCAGACTTAAAATAAAGATGTTTTTCATATGAAAGTGATGAACTCAGTGATCCAGTTTGGAAGAAATAAAATGAAAAACCAAAAAAGATATACAGATAGCAAATAATCATATGAAAAGATGCTCCACTTCATATGTCATTAGGAAAATGAAAATTAAAACAACACGGAGATACCACCATGCACCTATTACAATGGCCAAAATCCAGAACACTGACAACACCATATACTAGTGAGGATCTGGAGCAACAGGAATTCTCATCCATGGCTAGTGGGAATGCAAAATGGTACCCACTTTGGAAGACATTTTGGTATTTTCTCACAAAACTAAACATACTCTTACCATTGGTTCCAGTAATTGTGCTCCTTGGTATTTACTGAAATGGGGTAAAAACTTGTCCACACAAAAACCTGCACATGGATGTTTATAGCAGCTTTGCTCATGATGGCTAAAATCTGGAAGCAACCAAAATGTCATTCAGAATGGATAAATAAATTGTGGCACATTCAGACAATGGAATACCATTTAGTGTTAAACAGAAGTGAGCTATCAAGCCATGAAAAGACATGGAGGAACCTTAAATGCATATTACTAAGTTAAAGAAGCCAATCTGAAAAGGCTATATACTGTAGGATTCCAATGATATAACATTCTGCAAAAGGCAAAGCTATCAAGACAGTAAAAAGATCAGTGGTTGCCAGAGGCTAGGTGGGAGGGAGGAATGAATAGGTGGAGCACAAAGATTTTTAGGGTATTGAAACTATTCTGTATGGTACTATAATGGTGGATAAATATTGTTATACATCTGTCCAAACCATAGAATTTGCAACACCAAGAATGAGCCTTAATGTAAATGACGGACTTTGGGTGATAATGTTTTGTCAATGTAGTTTAATCAACTGTAACAGATATATGACTCTGGTGTAGGATGTTAATAGTGGGGGAGGGTGTGCATGTGTGGGAACAGGGGGTGTAGAGGAACTCTGTACTTTCTGCTCAATTTTTCGGTGAACACAGAACTACTCTAAAAAAATAAAATCTAAGTAAAAGGAAAAAAAATAAAAGAGATGTTGCTACATATTGCACATATATCATTGAATATGTTGGATATCATTGAAAATATATATTCAAATTCAAGACAATAAAGGTATCAAATGTAAAACAAAACACTTTGTGCAATTTGCAAGTAAATATACAGCCTATAGAATGCAATGGAACAGATGGAGGGTTCAGTGACGGCTTCTTTGACAAAATTTGCAAGGGTTCTGAAGAAAGTGCATTTTAATATTTGTAGTAGGGGAAGTAACTTCCTCATAGTATAATAACTAAAAATTGAGTTAATTATGGAGGCAGCCTGCCAATTTCCGTGAGACACACTTAAGAGATCAGGAGATTAAGATACAGAACAAATGACAACAGTATCTTGTTATCCCTGGCTATAGAGCTATCCCAAGTACTAAACTGCTTAGTGAGGAGTAATTAGCAGTCAAAATTGAGTTTATTCCTGTACCATGTATCTGCAATTCACTGTTCATAATTTAACTAATTAGATACTTTGTTTTTCAATTGATCCACCCTGCAGTCATGTTACACCCAAAAATACCTATATATTTTTTCTTAACTAATGAACATAATCAGGTATTAGCAAAAATCAGAGATACCTGAACATGGATGGATCCTATTAATCAGCTGATTACTGGATTGATGTAGGAATAGGCTGCCTATCTGTATCCCAGTCCACTGATGAGAAGGAGTGGAGGCTAGAAAACTGGTACACTGAATGTAGGCACTTAAATCGGCGGTACTCATTTTAACAATGGATTGATGATTTCCTTAGAAACTTCAGCATGCCATAAGATAATGTGAAAGAAAAAACATATGTTAGAAAAAATGCAGTAATTTTTTTTGGAAGATGAACTATATCATTCAGTGGGATATACACAATGCTCTCAATGGTCTTTTTAAGATATCTCAGTTATTTTCAAATAAGAGACTGCAAAGAACATAAATAGTCATCATACTGCAATGCAACATACTTAATATGTGTCAATGAATTTCTCCAAATATCTAACGTTAAAATTAAATATTTTTTCAATTACCCTAACTATTAACAAGTAAGAATAAATGCTATTACACCTGATGTTAAATCTTTTTCATCTAGGAAAATATAATATTAAATTCAGTTTAACAACTATCAAATATTCTGGTTTCTAGAAAGCATAATGCAAGATCCTGAGGAGAATACAAAGAGGGATAAAACACAGTTCTTATATGTCATCAAAAATATCACAATGCAGTGAAATTGTAAATAGTGCTTACTCTCTGTTGCTCTAGGAGAGGATCTTCTGTTTTCCTATTTTGGAAAGTAGGGTGTTACTATTCTTTGTTTTATTGGCAAATAACTTCTAACTTATTGTCATGAAAACAACTCTCAAGGCTATTGGAAGTATTTTTGGCCTATTTAAGGTGCACTGATTTTAAATTACAGCATGTATATTAATGATGCCCATACTTTTGAAAACTGTATTATTCTAATTTGTAGCAATGATTTCACAGTACACCATTTTCCTTTTGCCCACTCACTACCTCATTATGTCCAACACACAAACACATTAGTCCAGGTGGACCCTCTCCACAGCAAAATTACAATTTAACTGGTGAAAATTATAGAAAACAATCATTTAAATTCTCTGCAACTTGCCCTAAGGGCATACATCAAATAGAAAAACATTTATTCAAGAAAATCTACTAAATCTCAGTAAAAACAAGTTGAATCTGTGACATTTCAGCCATGACCTGCTCCATTACCCACCACCCTATGTCTAGCTGCCAGGTGTTTAGCTGGTCAATTAGGACAACAAGCCAAACTAAAAGTAACAATCAAGCCTTTACCCACTTACCATGATAGTGCAGGCAGAGGCAAAGAAATCAAAAAGTGCTGGCTCCCTAATATTCCATTTTTCCCCAGGGATTGGCACAGGGTGAGCAACAGACAGATGATAAGCAGCACAGGCCGAGGTATTGTCTCACTGCCAAGAAGCCCTGAACAAAACACTCCTACTCTTTTAGGGACCCCCGAGAACCAAGGGTCAGGATATTGCAGTGGAGGTGCTGAGGCCCCCAGATAAGACGGCCTCTGAATGAAGATACCTCGCTGGGAATGCAAACATGTGTATGAGCGTGGCTGACGAGGAGTTGGACTGAGACCTTGACTATAGCTTCCTCCAGAGATTGTGATGCACTGGCTATGCCCCAAGTCTGCTGTGGGGAGGGCAGTTTTCCCCACATGGCCTGCCAGGCAAAGCCTTTGGAATTGCCTATGGTTGGATGTGAAAGATTACACATGGGATTTTAACCTGCGGCTGTTCTTCACATCCCTTAGCTCCCTCCATGCATTTGAGCTATGATTCTACTCTGGACATGTGTAGTCAAGAAGATGGAGCTCTTTCTCCTCCCAAATTTCAGTCTGGGACCAGAGTTTAACCCTGGGCGGGGCAAGCTGTAAGCATTTCTCATTTCTTCTCCCCCTAGACGCATATAGTAGAAACTCTATTTTAGGCAGGTGTGACACAGAACTAGATTTTCCTTCTCCCTCCCAGCCACTAATCCCAGGGCAGCTCTATTTCAGGTGCAGCAGGCTGAGAATACTGTGGACCTCTGTCCCAGCTAGCTTATAGGGAAGAGATTCCATGCCAGAAGGGGCAAGCCAAGATGAGGGGCTGCCATCAACCCCCTACCATGCCTACCTATAGAGTGGATGTGTCACTCCTGGAATAGCTGGATCCCAATCTCAGTTCCTATGCCGTGAGACAGGATTTCTGCCAGGGGAGAAGGTGAACCATAAGGACAAAGAACTCTAAAGCTCTGCCTGAGGGGAAAGACCTTATTTGGAAGAGGGAGAACTCCCTGCTTAAGGACATTATTGAAAACAAGGAAGATTTTGGTGGAAAGCCATAATTACCTTGGAGGCTTGTAACTCCATTATACAAGCAAAATTACAGAGCAAACAGAGCTTTAATATTTAATACACTCTCTTTCACTCTTTAAAAGTGTCCAATTTTGGAAAATATATTATATGGTAACTCTAACTTTAAGGCTAATGAATATCTTATTTACAGGTTTCTGAATTGTCTATTGTCATATATTGGTATAAAGTTAGGCATTTCAGGTTCAATACAGAAAAATGGGGTACAATGGGGAAATGTCAACACCTTGAACTGCCCTTAGGACAAGGTTAATGCAGTCACTTGGGAAACAGAGCCAGCCACAGGTATTAGGAGGATGATAAAAGATTAGAGGTGATAGTCCTGCACAAAAGTTAACATTGAGGTCTGTAGTGAAATTTAATTCATAAAACCTAATAGTTGAAAGTCAGAACCTCTGGACTCTATATCAAGGCCCATGAAAGTGAAACATTTCAATAGTAATTGGCTAATAGATTTACAATGCAATGTTATATCAATAGCAAATGAAATTTTTTATGAAGATAAATTTGGCAGATTTTGTTTTAAAAATCTGGTTACAATTTGTCATATATAATTTAATATTATTCCAGGAAATCCTAATCATAGACTAGATAGAATGATAAATAGTTGATTCATTGGAGATCATTCCAACTTGGCTTTAAAGACAACTTCTATGGAAGAAAAAATCTTCATCAGTGCAAATATGGTTGTTTAACTTGGAAGCAGTTTAAACAGGATTCTTTCAATTGCAGGACTTATAAGTTTGTTAGTATGTTAATATTATACACTATGAATTCCCAAGAGGGGAGTTTAATATGCACCATTTCCCATTTAACAAAATAACCCCTTGTTCTTTTATTTCTTCATCCTGTATAGAAATAAAATATCATATCAGGTACAATTAAAAATTAAATCTCATATTTCTAATCCAAAATTGGCTAAACTGCAGCAAAATCTAATTTCAAGAAGTAATAAATATATATGCACAAGAAATTATAAATTATGTTATAAGATATGGTGGTACTTGTCAAATTTATCTTGCGTAAATTATGCTTACTCCATTTGGCCAAGCATCACTTCTTACACACCCCTTACTCAACCAGTCATTACAATAATGTTTTAAATATCTGAATTATTGTAAGATGCATAAAACATATTCATATGTCTCATCAAGCCTTAGAAGGAGGTATTAGGCTTGGCATTGGGGCCCATTTTTCCTACCACAGCCACTAATTAGGACAGTGCAAGTGGGCACTGAGTTATCCTGACAGATAGGCAGAACATAGTGACAAGGAATTTTGAAGCAGAACATGCTTAGAAATCCAGTTAGGTTAGCAGCTGAAATCAGGAAAGGTTGTCAGTAGATAGACTTGCCAATCCCTCTGGCTCCAAATTTGTTCCAAATCATTATTCAAGATGACCATGACTGCCTTGAGTGCTGAGTGCTGAATTTGTTCAGTGTAGCTGCCCCTGTAACCTAATTGGCCATAGAATGGATAAGCTTCCCTACACTTTTAAATATTTCTTTTGTCCTTTTTGCTTTCAGCCATTGAATAGCTGTTTGAGGATAACTCACTCTCTTGGAATGTATGTGTTGCTTGGAGTACTGACTCAACATTGGTGGATTGGCTGAGGTTTCTTTTCCCCCCATCTTTTTGTTTTGTTTTGTTTTGTAAGCCTCAGGCTCTATGCCTCCTCCCTGATGATCAAATCCTATTTGCTAAGATTAAGGAGAGCTCACCTATAACATTGATCAAATTGCTCCTGACAGTCAGTGAGGCACATTTGCAAATCAGTGGTTGAATAAGAAAGAAGTCAGAAAACATACCTGATATCCTTGTTTATTCTGAGTGAAAATACAAAATTATAGCCAACCACTGCCTTATATTTTTTAAACAGTAGAAGGAAAGGCCAAACCCATGCAACTAATTGTTTTAATTAAGAGTGCAAGTTTCCCTAAAGGGCTGACCTAGATTAATTTATTCTCAATTTCTCCTTGAAAATATAATAAAATAATTATTCTTTCCCCTGAATTCATTTATGTGCACTTTTACTGTACTTGTGTGTGTTATCTATGCTGCCCTTCACTCTAGATTAGACCATAAAATTCTGACTTCATAAAAATGTCTATTCAGTCCTACCATAGATATGCAAATGGGACAAAAACCCCATAAACTGTGATTTCTCATTGACTGGTGTGTCATTGAAAAAGTACATGTTTAGACTATGTAGCCTTGTGAAATGTATTGATAGATCTCTAGCAGTTTTATTGTCATATGAAGTTCACTTTCAGTTCTAACATATTAAATTCTTTCAAATTGCAATATACAAATAACATTCAAATACCTTAACTTATAAGACATCTTTCAAAGCCAATCTTTCATTCTATATTTTCATTTAGTTTCCTTTTTATGTCCCTTAAATATAAATTATATGATTAAAAACATTAATTTATTTAAAGTAATAATGATACTAATTTTAAGTGGAGCTATGCTTCTTGTCAAATCCCACTATACATCCAAATATCACAAAAAACAATTACTAAGTTAAATTAATTTTTTAAGGAGTACCTTTCAATGGTTCCATATTTTTGACACATGGATGCACAAATTGTCGGTTGAAAAGTTATGAAACTGCAGTCTTCTGAAAAGAGACTATTGATAAGACATATTATTTTAAAAAGAATTCTTTTGTCAAATTATGCTTAACAACACTTTTTTTTAGCTGATTTGCTTGAGTCTAAAAAATGTATACCAATTTCTAGTTAATGTGGCAGATCAAACACACCCTTCTGAAGCACAACAATAAAGGTACAAAGTTTTAATTCATAATGATGAAGAAAAAAGGAAAGGAAGCAATAGACAACAGCATTTTAGAAGGGTTGAAAAAATTTTGGTGGCTGGAATACAACCAGATGAATGGTAATTGGCTTAATAGGGTGAAGAAAGCTGAGACACAAGCGCTACAGAAAAGAAAGCAAGGAGAAACACATACAACTATGCCCTGTCAATCAAAACTCAGCTCTCTAAGAGAAACTCTTTCCATGTATTGCCTTATCCCATATTGTATTTAGCCAAAAGCCTATGTACACATAATCACAAATGTCATTATTTCAGCGTTAAAAGTGTTTCAATTATTCATCTCAAAAACAATTCTACCTTAATTATTTGTAGAGAAGAAACTGTTAATCTATTTGTCAGTCAAGACAACGGAAAACATAATTCATCTATTACATACATACTGGTGACTTTATTCTTTAGACAAAATCAGGATAGACTCTTCTCTACAATTTTGAGCTTTCGTTGTCTGGACTGTTCGTTATTGTTGAAAACAAAATTACAGTTAACCAGATTGATTCAGTTCTGAGTGAAAAAAATATATTATTTTAAGTCTAATCAAAGATTCTACTTATATCATTACCCTTTTCATGCACCACAAAACATGGGAGCCATGTTGTTTTCTGGAACATATAGTACACAACCTGGAACCTTTTCAACTGATCTTGGGGAAAGCCAAGTACTGCCACTTTTCTAGTAACCTCCAAGATGTCGTAAGTGGAAAAGGTAGTTAAATATCTAAGGACTGGTGAAAAATAAATTACATGAGGCCATAATAAAAGATTTTAACAGCAGGAGTTCTATCACATACAGACTCATGAATGTAGACAGTATGGATAAGGAGTATAAAAGCACATCTTGCTAAAGGAAGGATATTTGAAATGTGCAAAGCAGAGTCATGAGATTTGGTGGGAGGATGAGAAAACTTGCCTACGTAAAAACAATCTCTCTTAATTATCTCCCTCCAGCCACCACTCTAACTCTCTTCAACAAATTACAAAGTTTCCCTCACTCCTTAATTGAATTTAAGTTTATTTCTGTCTTTCTAATTCCACTGAAACTTCTCCCACTGAGGTCATCAGTGACTTTGTGTCACTAATTCTAATATACATTTTTTTAAGTCTTTATCTTACTTGACTTCTCAGCAGTATTTGACTCTTCTGACCATCCCCATTGGTCTGGACAATGATTTCCTGGGTGAGACCCCAAAAGCACAGACAACAAAAGCAAAAATAGACAAAGTGATTGTATCAAACTAAAAGGCACAGCAAAGGAAATACTTAACAGAGTGAAGAGACAACCCATGGGTCAGAAGAAAGTATGTGCAAACGATACATCTGATAAGGGACTAACATCCAAAAAATATAAAGAACTCAAACAACTCAATAGCAAGAAAACAAATACACAATTTTAAAAAAATGAGTAAAGGAGCTGAACAGATATTTCTCAAAAAAAGATAAACAAATGACTAAGAGGTATATGAAAAAATACTTAGCATCTCTAATCATGAGGGAAATGCAAATTGAAACCACAATGAGATATTACCTCATCACTGTTAGAATAGCTATTATGAAAAAGACAAAGTTAACGTGTTGGCAAGGATATAGAAAAAAGGGAACCCTTGCATACTTTTGGTGGGAATTAGTACAGCCATTATGGAAAACAGTGTGGTGGTTCCTCAAAAAACTAAAAATAGAGCTCCCATATGAACCAGCAATCCTACTTCTGGGTATATATCCAAAGGAATTGAAATCAATATGTCAAAGTGATATCTACACTCCCATGTTTATTGCAACATTATTCATAATAGCTAAGATATGGAATCAGCCTAAGTGTCCACAGATGGATGAATAAAGAAAATGTGGTATACATACACAATGGGATACTCTCCAGCCTTAAAAAAGAAAGAAACCCTGTCATTTGTGACAACATGGATGAACCTGGAGGACATTATACTAAGTAAAATAAGGCAGGCACAGAAAGACAAATGCTGTATGATCTCACTTGTCTGTGGTATCTTAAAAAGTTGAACTTATAGAAGTAGCGAGTAGAATGATAGTTATCAGAGGCTGGGAGAAGGAGTGGTGGGGAAAGGGGAGGCGTTGGTCAAACAGTACACATTTTCCATTAAGAGAAATGAGTTTTGGTGATCTATTGCACAGCATGATAACCATAGTTAATAATAATATATTGTATATTTAAAAATTGCTAAAAGCATAGATTTTAAATGTTCTTACTACAAAAAATGATAAGTAGATGAGGTTATTGATATGTTAATTAGCTTGATTTAATCTTTCTACAATATATACAGATATTAAAACATCACATAATATTCCATAAATATTTACTATTATCATTTAATAATTTAAAAAATGAATCTTTGAGTGCTTTCAAAATTTTATTAGAATAAAGGCAAAACTTAACAGGTTTACAAGGCCGTGCATGGTTTGCACTTTACTCATTTTTCTAGCATCATCTTAAGTCATATTCTCCCTTGCTTCCTCACTCTCAGGACATTTTCACTTATTTAAATGTGCCTTTATTCCCTCCCAAAACAGAGCCTTTGCATATGCTACTAGCTCATTCCACAGTTCTTCACAAATCCACCAGTTCCCCAATCATCACCTATAAACACATTTTAAACCTTCTTCTCAGCTCAAATATTAATAACTTTGTCATTAAAATGTCCTGATATGACCTCTCACATTTACCCTCAAATCCACTCCCCCCCCCTTTCAAGTTTAGGTCAAATTACTTCACTATAGGGTTCTCATGGTACTATATTTATTCAGATCATTTTTTTCTGTTTGTGATTAATCACTAGTGTGATTAATTTTGGTTTACCCCCCTAGATTAGAGGCTCATTAGGGCAGTGACTATGCCTCTTTTATTTACTGATGCCTGACACCTAGCATAATGCCTGATAGTGGGAGCTTAATAAATATGTGTTGAAAGAATGGATTAAATAATGAATAGAAAAAGGCAAAGGAATATATGTCTCATACATAGGGAGCCTGAGATCAATGAAATTCCCTTGTATGGTAAGCTCCCAAATATTCTAATCAGTGAATTAGTTTTCAACCTTCCCCAAGTTATAATAATTTAAATAAAACAAAATTTTCATCTAATAGATCTTAAATAAATTTTTATATGTCTAGAATCTAGTAAGATAGTAAGTACGGTGAGCATTGGATTGAGAATTAAGTTTTATCTCTACCACTAATGAACGAACACTTTACTTTTCTGAGCCTCAGTTTACTTTTCCATAAATTTAAAGAATTGGAATAGATAATCTTTGTGGACTCTTCCAGCTTGAATACTTTGATATGTTAGGATGTTAAAATCATTGATAAGTTTGGAAACCATCATTTGAATTACATAATTATGTTAAATATTTGAAAATAATGTCCAATTCATCAATATGTACCCCTGAAAAGTCACACTAGATTAATTTTTGCCTCTATTAAAAGATAATGGGGGAATTCTGCCTCTATCTATGATGGAGAAAGCTGGAAAGTATCACTGCTACTCAAGAAACAAGGAAAAGCCACATAAAGTGTGGAATCATAACTTTTCCTTAACACATCAAAGAGCTGAGGTTATAAAGTAATAAGTAGCCTGAAGTTTTAAAAAAGACAGATACCTCCATGTAAAGAGGGGACATAAGTACTGAGTCACCTGTGACAGAGCACAGGATGAACACATGCCAGAAGCCATATAGGTAGCGAAGAATAATTCACCTAAAACTTTAAACAAATTGTTAAAGGCTGAGTTGGGCTAACACAAGCATATAGAACCCACGGTAGCTGCAGACAAAAGGGGAGTTTGCACCCATTCATAGACTACTCTCTGTAGGCTTACACTTTGTGTTCAAAAGAGAGGTTAGAGACAAAGTGGAGGACCACAGAAGGACTTCCATAGTGACATCATAGGTCTGGAGGAGAGAAGTGGTCGCAGCTGCATGAAATGCGTGAAGTCCCACTCAGACTCTACTCCCATAAAGAACAAAAAACCTTAAGCTACTAGGGAATGGAGAGCAAACTGTTATGTCCAGTGCACAGGTGAAAATGCAGTGTGGCTGAAGAAAGACTTAAATATAACCTCTACCCAGTGGGTAGGAGGAGGTAATTATTCTAGTCACAGATCATTAGAGGTCTCCTAATAATGGAGAAGGGGCAGAGGATTCTTCCACAAAGGACCCACCAAAGATACAGGTCAGAGCTTGCCACTAGCATAAGGGGCAGGATCACTGAGAAAGCCCCACCCCTGAGGTACAAGGACAGGTGGCCTGCCTATGACAGAGGCTGGACCAAGATAGCAGAGAACCCCACACTAGGTTAGCACAAGTACCCATTGAAAAGGGATGGCAGTTTACTACTGGAGGAGAGGAAAGCACATGAAAAAAAAAAAACCCTCTAAGGTAAAGGCACACAAGGCCGGTAAAAAGCTGAGGGTGGGGCCCAAGGCCATAAACTCAAGGTAATACTAAATATATTTAAAACTGGATAGGTACTTATGATAATCATAACCACAATAAAACCCAAACCTAGATCAATTCCTAATTAGATTGAGTCAACCCTTGGACCACATGCTCTAAAAACCTGGTAGGCTATTATTAGTAGAAGTAACATGCTTATTTCCAGAAATAAATACTATTTACCCCATTATATAATACACAGTATGCTCAACATGCAATAAAAAAATTTTAAGACATGAAATATAAGAAAAATATTAATGCTGTTATGATGCAAAATAATCAACAAAAGAAGATAGAGAGATGATCCATATCGTGGAAATATCAGGCAGGAATTTAATAAAACTTGGAATAATGTCTTAGTCCATTTGTGCAGCTATAAAAAATACCTGAGACTGGGTAATTCATAAATGACAGAAATTTATTTCTACCAATTCTGGAGGCTGGTAAGTCCAAGATCAAGTGACTAGCAGTTTGTGTCTGGTGAGTGGCCTGCTCTCTTCTTCCAAGATGGTGTCTTGTGGCTGCATCCTCCAGAGGAGAGGGATGCTGTGTTCTCACATGGCAGAAGGGACTGAAATGGAAAAAGGCTAACCTAGTTTCCTCTAGTCCTTTTATAAGGCACTAATCCATTCATGAGAGTGGAGCACTCATGACATAATCACTTCCCAAATAGGCTCCACACCTTAATACCAACACAATAAGGATTACATTTCAATATGAATTTTGGAGGGGACACACATTTAAACCATAGCAATTAGTATGTCCAAGGATTTAATGCAAAAGTGGATGGCATGCATGAACAGATGGGAAATTTTAATAGGGAAACTTCAAGATGAAGTTTAAATGTAAAACTTCAAGAAAGTATGAGATGGACACATTAGAAATGAAAGGTACAGTAACACAGACAAAGAATGCCTTCAATGGGCTCCTCAGTATATTTTAAACAACTGGGGATAGAATCTGTGAACTCAAAGATTTGTCAATAGAAATAACTGAAACATAAAGAGAAAAAAAGAGTTAAAAAAACAAAAAAAGAGGGAGCCAATAGAGCATCCAAGAACTGTGAAACAATTGCAAATGACTTGATATGCATATAACTGGAATTCAAAAGGGGAAATGAGAAAAAATGGGCTGGAAGAAATATTTGAAGACACTGGCCAAGATTTCTCCCAAGATCATGAAAATATTCAAATCACAGCTCCAAAAAGCTCAGAGATACCATGCTTATGAAGGCAATTGATAGTCTAATAGAAAAATATTAACATGTTGTGAGATTATGGCCCATATAAAAATAAAATGAATGACAATAATAGCACTAAATATGGAGGAGAGGAATTGGAAGTATACTGTTGTAAGATCTGTATACTACATGTAAAGCAGTATAGTATTTTTTGAAAGTAGATTTGATTAATTAAAATGCATATTGTAAACATCAGAATTACTCCTTAAAAATAAAAAAAGTTGTATAAATAATGAACCACTATTGGGTATATAATGGAACAATAAAAACAATTAATTCAAAAGCAGGCAGAAAAATTGAGGAAAAATAAATATAGAACCAATGAAATGAGGAAAAAACAATTAGTATCCTATAGCTTTAATATCAACCATATTAATAATGCCATTAAGTGTAAAGAATCTCTGTCAGGAATTGGCAAACTACATCCCAACAAGACAAATATCTTCCTTGCCACCTATTTTTGTAAATAAAGTTTTATTGGCACACACACATAAGCATACTTCTACCTAGTTTTATGGCTGCTTCCATGCAACAACAGTAGAGTTAAGTACTTGGGAAAGAGACAATAAAGACCTGCAAAGCCTAAAATATTTACTATCTATCCCTTTATGAACAACAATGTTTGTCATATTATGTTTGTCAAACTGTGGCCCAAACACATCAATTAAAGAAACTAGCAGATTGAATTTTTTGAAAAACAAGCCCCAATTATATACTGGCAAAAATTTGCTTAATACAGTTGCTGCCTCAGCATCCATTTTTAGGCCTGAAAAAAGTAATGTGAAATCCATTCATATCCCATCACCCTTGGTTTAGTTAAAATGTCCCCTTCCCTCTGGGGTTGCTTATAATCGCTTTTCCATCATTTAAGAAGGAAATAATATCAACTCTACAAAAAACTTTTGTATCAAAACAGAAGAGGAGGAAAAGCTTTGTAACTAATTTCATGGGTCCAACATTACCTTCATACCAAAACCAGACAAAGACCTTAAAAGAAAATGACAAACAAATATCTTTCATGAATATATACATAAAAATCCTCAACAAAATATTATGAAATCAAATTCAATAATATACACAAGGCATAATAACTCAACACCAAATGAGGTTTACCCCTGGAATGCAAGGCTAGTTCAACATTCAAAAATTAAACAATACAGGGTAACTTTCTGAATGGTAGAGCAACTCTATAAATCTACTCCTCTATAAAAGTAATGAAAATAATAGCAAAATTGTAAAAACTAACTTTTTTTTAGAGACCAGGTCTTGCTGTTACCCAGGCTGGAGTGCAGTGGTGTGATCATAGCTCACTGTAACCTTAACCTCCTGGGATTCTCCTGCCTCAGCCTCCCAAAGTGCTGGAATTACAGGAGTGAGCCACCACGCCTGGCAGAAGCTAATTTTTTAAAAAACTCTTGAAATTAACCAAATGCTTCCAGCAATTAGAAGATTATTGAAGAAATATAACTAACCCTTGGCAAGAACAGCAGGCATTATGACATTTTAATTGACCTCTCTAGCCCTCTCTAACTACACAGTAGCTTTGAAAATCAGCAGTTTGCACAATGGAAGCTGTAAAAGACAGCAGCCTTGGAGCTACTGGAGGGTATATACTCAGCTTCTGAAAAAGTTTAATGCCCAGAGAATTTTGCACTGTTTGACATGTCTTGCAGTCCCCTGGAAAAGACTCCAACATTGTCTTTATTTGACATGAATCAGATCTGGCTCAGTGAGAAAAGCCCTATCTACTTGCTATTTGTTGAAAACAATCAGCTGAAATTGATAAATATCACAATTTCCTAAGGCTGCGATAACAGTTTGGACAAAAATTATCCCAGCTAAAAATTTAAGTGGAAGATCTGGGGAGCAAGATGACCACAGAGGACTTCGAAAAGCTCTGACATATTCTTTGGGATCCAGAACACTACATGCATGTTCAGAGCTATACACCTGCCCAGGATACATAAAAGAGACCTATCTTTTATGATTCATCTCTGGTTGAAACTTAGGTCCTGTCTATGCAGAAAATAAAGGTTTAGCCATAGTTGTAAACTGCCTATTTGTTGAATGTGTGCACCAATACACAGAAAGAATTATGCATCCAATGCATTTGAGGAAATCTCTCACCAATAATTAGCTGTACTCTAAGCCAGCTGAGAAGATACATCAGTGACCATACACTTCAGTGAATACAGAAGTTGCAGAAATTAGTCCAGAAAAGTTACTAAGCCAACAAACATCAACAATAACAACATCAACAAAACAATAAAAAACCAGCAATAACAATATACCCTGAGACTGGGGATGATCTGATTTCTAGAATTGACATATTATATTATTGTTTTCACTATATTAATTAAAAAGTCCAGTTTTCAAAAAAATTACAAGACATGCAAAGAAGCAAGAAAGTATGTCTCACACACAGGAAAAAAAGCAGGCAACAGGAGTACTGGTCTGTAGTGCCTTAGTTGTATTTTAGCAAGTTTAGTGGACCTCTTGGGTTACTTCTGAGCTGTTGTCTTCACCTCTTCCCGGTGGAGTGGAGTGAGTTTGTTCTCCCAGCTTGAGCTCCAAGCTGGTGGATTGTACTTGAGGGCATGAATCCACTGCTTCCTAATAGCTTGAGATGATAGGCAATATTTTTAGCTTTGAGGTTGTTCCCACTGTGGTTGACTGTAGTTTGTGTGGAGGAGCCAGTGACCTAAGTAATCTGTTGTGCCCATGGCAGGCTCTGGTCCCCTAGGTGGGGTGCACAAAAGCCCCAACCTTTGGAAGGGGGCCTTGTAGCTCCCAGAGGTTACTTTGACCCTGCTTCCCCTGAGGTGGGGGGAAAAGCAAGATAACTGCAGCTGCAGTGCGAGAGCTAGCGTGGGCAAACTTCTACACAGTTCAGAGGATGTTTATCTGGCCGCTAGTGGGGCCACTGCTATGGAGTTCAGAGTTCTCTCTCTCCGGGCTTAGAGGGCTGCTTCTGATGGGAGGGACCAACTGGTGTGCTTGCTGAGGTCTCTAGGCAGGTTTTTTCTTCCTTGTTCACAAGCTTGGGCACTTTCCCCTCCGATCCGACCACTTGTGGGCGCTCGAGCTCCCCCACAGTTCGTGTGTCTGGCCCTCTGACATGCGTCTCCGCGTGTCACTGGCTGATAGGGGAGTCTCCAATTGTGCATCCCTTTTCCACCACTAGACCCCAAGGTGAGGTGGGTGGGTGTCTCTATCCCCAGAAGTCTCCACCCAGGAATGCTCCCACCAGAGGGAATAGTGGCAGCTGAAGGAACTCGTAGATCAGGCAAAACTCTGTAATGAAGTGAGTAGGGTTAGGGAGAGCTGCTCTGGTTCAGCCTGTGGCACCTGAGGCATTCGGTTGCCATGGGAACCAGTACTTACACATATTGAGTCACTATGGCACAGCAACCTTCAATGTGACTGTTCTCTGGGGTAGGGGAGGATGGGGACCTGGAAAGCGGGCGCTAGGACCAATTACGTAGGAGAAGGCCAGAGCCGGGCAGGCAGGACCACATGGACAGCTGCAAACTGTTTCCAATACACAAAGGTCCCACTGATACCGTTCAGGGACCTCCTCCCACCTGAAACCCAGGGAGGCAGCTGTCTGCAGCCTCCAAGGGCCTAGCCTGTCAGGCCCAGGCAGAAGAGCCCCAGGACCAGGAGTGGGGTGAAGCTAGAGACCTATCTAACAGTCAGCTCTACGCAGGAGACCCTAAAGATGGCTGCTGACTGCCAATCTGGCATATAGCAGGGTTCAGATCATGCCGTGAACACAGCTCTACTCAACTCGCCTGGGTTCCGCGGAGGCAATTGCCGGCAGCCACCAAGGGGTATCCTGTTGCTCTCCGTTCAACTCCTGTGCCCTCGTCCTGCTGACTTCCAGGGGCGAGGTGACCATCCCCTGATTCCCGCATTCTGTCCCGGGAAGCTGTATCCCAGCCCAGTCCCTACCCGGCCCTGTGCAGTCCCTGTATAGTGCACTCAAGAGTCCATATGGTTCCCACAATTGCTTCCTCTCCACAGAGCCTGCTGTCTTGTGCAACCACTTTGCACCAACGCTGGGTTTGTCCCTGACGGTGTAGATGGGAAGTCTGTGGGGATGGTTCGTGACCACCTGTAGGTCAGGTCGCACTATGCTGACCTGGTTAGTTCATCCTTCCCGCGCTCTGATCTCTATTGTATTCCCTGCACACTCCGATCTTTGTGAATGTATCTCCCTGTCACCCTTTTTCTTGCGCTGAGTGTCCCATGATGCTTCTCTGTAATTTCACAATGCTGTTTTCAGAGTCATCTATCTGCGCAGGCAGCCATTGGCCCTCTTCCTGTCCACCAAACTTATAACTTTCCCTCTCTGTCAATGTAATTAAAAGGTGATTTCCTTTGATGCAGTTCAAAAGAATACAGTAATACAGTAGTAAGTAAATAATATAATATTTAATATATAGAAACTGAAATTCCATGAACAAAGGTAACATTCATAAACATCTTTGGAAAGTCCCCAGCAATTAATTCTCTCTATATCAGAGAGTTTCCAAATGACTTCATAGAAAGAAATTTAATTCAATAAATATTTTCTGAGTGTTTACTATATATAAGGCACTTCACCAGGAGTTTTCAGAAACAAAGAATTGACACGCTTTCCTGAGCCAGTATGGGCTATTACAATAGCCAAACAAACCTGACACAATTATTATGACAAAAGGCTCTCTTTTGTCTCACAGCCTTCACAAATTATATTTTTGTTGGCACCGTATACTTTCCCTTCATCACACTTACTATAGCCACACCTAATTTCTTTAATTTTTGCTAATGTATTGTACTCTTTCACCTTACAGTTTTCACAGAAGTGGTTGTCTCTGGCTAGAAGATCCCTTCTTCTCACTCCCACGTCCAGTACCAGCCCCATCTTGCTCACTCCTACTGAACATAGACTCCTCCTCATTCTGCTCAAATGTGGGTTCTTCCTGGAGATCTTTTATCCCCAGAGTAAGTTAGCTCCTCTGCTATAATATATACTTTTTTCTAGCAAACCCTTTTCAACGAGCATTGCACTTGTAATGATTTATAAAATGACTGTATTTACCATTAGAGTTTTTACTTTATGAGGAGTATCTCTATTACTTAGAGCAGAACATTCACATAGTTGGTAATAAATATTTGTTGAGTAAAAGAATAAAGGAATGAGTAAATGAAAAAGAATAGTTTACTAATTGTTGTAGAAGTTGAAGGAGTGGGAATATGTCCAGTAAGAGGAAGGAGATGAGATTCATGAGAAGAAAATTATGAATAAAGGCAAAGCAATAAGCAAACATAGGATATATTTTGAAAGTAGCTACTAACAAAAATTGCCTAAAGCAGAGGGTTTTAATTAGAAAAATAGTGGCATCAAAGAGTGAAAATTACATTAGGG
Organism: Daubentonia madagascariensis; assembly: GCA_023783475.1. Classification (NCBI taxonomy): domain Eukaryota; kingdom Metazoa; phylum Chordata; class Mammalia; order Primates; family Daubentoniidae; genus Daubentonia; species Daubentonia madagascariensis. The sequence goes on from JAKFHU010000166.1 coordinate 2,371,242, forward strand.
GAGAGTCTGCATGTTCTTGAATGCTATGGTAAACCATCTAAGTTTGTCTCTTACTTTGAAAAGAAGTAGGAGGCCACATCATGCTTTTGAGCTAAGAAGGTACCTGATCCCAGGTTTCAAATTTGGAAAAAAATATTGTAAGATCAATTAGATATGGGAAAATGTCAAAGCTTTGATACTCTTACTGTATCTTTCATTTGTACTTCATAAATCAGGTTATATGCAGGTTATAGAGGGTAGGAACAGGCCATGGCACTAGTCACTAATTGATGTTGCTGCTACTGCTGCTGTTGCTAATTATAACTAAAATTCATTGAACATTTATTTAGGTACCTCTTACTATTTTGTGACCTCTATTTGCATTGCAAAATTTAATCTTTAAAACAATCTTTTGATGTACAATCTATTATATTACTCATATTTCAGATAAGGAAACAGGCTCTGAGAGATTATATAACTTGTCCATGGTATGCAGGAGACATGATGGTCTGTTGAGATTCCTTACTCCTTTTGTTGAGAAGATCACATGATTAAGTAAAGATTATTGTAATCTGATGGGCACGAGGCAAGCTTAATCCTGGGAATGAGTAGTTACCACCATTCCATACTTTCAGAATGAATGACACCTTCTGATTTACCTAAAATCTCATCAGGGTGATCTAGAATGCATAGCATATCCATGATGTGTGCTTATTTATTTTTTCATTTTATGTCTGCATTTTCCCTTGACTACTTGCTGGGCATATAATAAGGAGTACCAAGCACAGTATGTACCTTTTTCTTATAATCCACAATTACTGTCCTGTGTCTAAGCATTACACAATCCTGATTGAACACTGATAACTAATCACATGTTTATTTCTAATTAGTTATGTTTCTTAATCAAGGCCTTATATTCACTTGCAGATATAATATATTTGATATCAGTGCTTTCAAAATGCATTGGAGAATATTAATGGGTCTCTGCTGTGTGCTTGTGTGTTAAAGAATCTAATTGGTTGAACATGCTGGGTTAAATGAAAATGAATCAGATTTCTGTATAGAAGGATTTCTCAGAAATGCTGATGAGAGTTTACCAAGAGCAAGAAAATTCTGTGGAATATGGCTTTTTAGATCATTGGTGATGTTTGAGGAAACACTTTAAAGAGATCAGTGGAGGTATAAACAAAACTGTAACAGATTGAGGAATGAATAGAGGCACTAATACAGCATGATTCCGAGAAATAACTGAAAGGAGAAATAACAGTTTCTTGGTGCAATTGTGGGTGTTGCTGATGTTGTTTAAAGCCTTAGGACACATAATCATATTTGAAGATCAAGGGGAAAGTACAACTTGAGGAAACACTAAAAGCACAGTGGGTGGGTGGGCAAGCAGGCAGATAATTGGTGGAAAAAAAAGTTAAGAAATAATGAAAAGAATATGGTCAAGAGCACACAAGAAGGAGTAGAGGTCAAGTTTCTAAAAGGATAATGAAAGCTAACTTTTTTCACTATTTATTATGTGTTAAATATTGTGCTGTGTTCACTGGATATTATTTCATGTCTTTTAATATTATCTAATTTTATTTTCATGGCATCCTTATGAGGTAGTGTGTCATTTGAGTCTTTTGGCAAGCAGACACAGTGTTGGAGTTAGGAGTGCAAAAGTTTTATTGAGAGATAAGACCTGTGACATAAAGGGGGAAAGGTAGGATTGGGCAAGAAAACCTTTCAGAGTGTAATCCTGATTGTAATACAGATACGAGGCTTATGAAAAAACTGAGGATGGAGGGGAAGCAGAATTGGGTAAGGAGGATATCACACAAGGTATAGATCTGACAAAATCATGGCTAATCCAATGGAAAGGTCCAGAGCAAAGATTGCCTGCTAGAGGAGTGTCATGTTGGTTAGAAATATTCAGTTCCCAATACCTTGCCATACTTGGTCATTGGTTGTAGGCTGCTCACAAAGAACATGGCCTCACCTAAAAATGTGAGCCAGATCCTGTCAGCAATAATAGCTGGAGGCTGTCAGCAACTCCTTCTAGTTGAACATTTTTTTTCTTAAGGGAGACCTAAACCATGCACTTCCACGGCTAGTACAGCTACTCACTTTTATGGCTGTTACAGCTAAGTAATATTAGTCCAATTATGATCCTCATTTATCAGATCAAAAAATTGAAGCTTAGATCTGTCAAAATTTGCCTAAGGTCACGCAGCAGGTAAGTGACAGAGGTAGGATTCAAATTGAGAAGTCTGTCTAGAGTCTAGGCACGTAAATTGCCTTATTTTAGAGTCATCAGGAAGTCAAGAGAGAATAGGTGAAAGTACAAGGTTGCTGAGGACGTAAAAAACGGAAGTTACTGTATTTACATTTGACCACCTCTACTTGGTAAAGGTATGTGATCATCTACTTGGAGAGGGAAATGAGCAAAGAAAGCTTAAAAAATTAGAAATGGTTTGCCACAGCCACAATGACACATGTGACTATAGACAAAAATAAAATGATTTTCAAACATTATATTTTCATTATATTTTTGTGTCATAATTGAGTTCCCTATTTTGACTTTCTAAAATAATGAATACTCAAAGGTTTATATTATGAAAATAATCTCCATTATATTTTTTTCTAAATAATGGTGCAGTTGTTCCATTTCACTCATGCAATGGCAAAGATTCAGTCTTTAGTTTCTTTTCTCAAATGGCGTAGTAAATCCGACTCTTTCTTTTTTACCTGTTTCTAATGTAGGCCACGGAATACTAAATTATTAAAGTGCTGCACCCCTATGGCAGGAGAAATGCAAATTTAATGGTATAGGGTAGCTCAATTTAATGCATATCTAGGACATTTTAGCTTTGGGAAAATATAGTAGACGTACTTTTCCCTATTGTTCTGACTAATTACAGCAAGAATCCCGGACATCAAAATGAAAAAAAAAAAAAAAGATGACTCTAAAAGGTGAAGGAAAAAAAAGCAGATCATCTAGGGACATCAGGTCGTAAGGAATGTAATGGCTGTGATTTCCCAAGGTTTTCTGTTTGTTATACAACTCAGACAAGCTGACAACCCAAAAGTGGCAATGAACACTGACCAAAACAAAGAAACAAAAAATGATAAAAGCCTTCCTTCTCTAGCCAAAGGATCAGGAAAGGAGCAGCCTCCAAAGACAGAAAATTTTAAGAGAATAACTGCTCTACTCCAGCCAAACAACAGACAAAAAAGCTGGCCCTACTCGCAACCACACCAGGAAGGGCTGAGTAGAGAGCCCAGACTTTCAATCTTGCCAGGCTGTAGTGAGGAGCCCTAACCCTACTGCCAAGGTAGTGTTAGAGAAAGCTGAGTAGGGAGCTAGGACTTTCATTCCACCAAGTAATAAATATGTCTTCCTCTCAGCATGGTTTCAGTGGAGATCAAGGGAGGTGTCAGGACTTTCAGCCCCACTCAGCAGTATCAAAAGGTCCCCTTCCTCGAGTGTAACAGAGGCCAAGCAGGGAACCTGAATGTCTACTCTGACCTGGCAACAATGAAGTTGTGTCCCCACACCTACTCCCAATTGTCAGAAGATTGTCAGAGCACCAGCAAAAACAGGTTTAAATAAGATTCATAGTATCATAAATGAAGACTCCAAAGGTCCAGATATCAATAGTAAATCACTCATCATCATCATACTAGTAATCAGAAATATCTCAAACTGAATGAAAGAGATAAGCAGTACATGCCAGTACCAGGATGACAGATATGTTAGAGTAAGAAAACATTTTAAAGCAGCAATAATAAAAATGCTTTGATGAGCAATTATGGGAACACTTGAAATAATTTGAAAAAAATAAGAAGTCTTATTAAGAAAACAGAAAATATAGAGAGGAACCAAATGGAAATTTTAGAACTAAAAAAATACACTGCCAAAATAAAAAGTTTAGTAGAGTTGAGAAGAAAGAAGAAAGACTCAATGAACAAGAAGGTAGAAATTACCCAGTGTGAACAATAGAAAATTGAGTGAGGGAAAAATAAAAAGAACCTTATGGATTTGTGGGTTGATGACAAAAGATCTAACATTCTTGCTATTGGAGTCCCAGAAGAGAATGGAAGAAGGTGGGGCTATAAAAGTACTTCAAGAAATAATGGCCAAGTACTTTCCTAATGTGGCAAAAAACATAACCCTGTAGATTATAGAATCTGAGTAACCACAAACAAGATATACCCCCCCAAATCCATACCAAGACATATTATAGGCAATCTTTGGAAAGTTAAAGACAAAGAAAAAAAGTTTAAAGCAGTGAGAGGGAAAAACACTTTACCTATAGGGAAGAAATAATCTGAATGAAAGTGAATCTTTCACCTAAACCCATAGAGACCAAAGGAAGTGGAACAATAATATTCAAGTCCTGAAAGAAAAGGACTGTCAACCTGGAGTTCTAGATCCAGTGAAAATACCCTTCAAAAATGAAGGGGAATATAAAAATATTAGAAGATGAAGATTTCAGGGAAGGCCACAGGAGGAGCAGTAATGAGGGATCCCTATACCTCCCAGCCAAGGTAGTATTAGCAGAGGCCCAGTGGGTAACAAAAACTTCCACCAATGCACAGCAGCAATGAGGAACCTTGGCCTCCTGCTTGTCAATGGATGTTGAGTGGGGAATTGGGAATCTCATACTCACTCACCAAATAGAAACAAAGTGACCACTCTCCCTCTTCCTACAGAGTGATATAACAGAAGCCCAGCTATATCAAAAGATTAAATAAGAGTCAGAGTCTTATAATATAATTCCCCAAATGCTCAGATTTAATTGGAAATCACACATCAGAAACCATGGAGACCAGGGGAAAGTGGCAAAATATTCAAAAACTGAAAGAGAAGAACTGTCAATAGCAAATTATGTATCTAGTGAAAATAAACCTCAGGAATGAAAGGGGTTTCAAGACATTCTCAAAGGAAAGAGAAACAAGAAAATTTGTAACCGGCAGACCTACCCCTAAAGGAATGGTAAGGGAAATTCTCTCATCAGAAAGGAAATAATAAAACATGGAACCTCAGAACATCAAGAAAAAAGAAGAAACTCAGTAAGAAAGAATGTAGGGAAATATAACACACATTCTTTCTCCTGTTGAGTTTTTAAAATTTTGCTTGATGTTTGAAACAAACATTATACCACTGTCTGATGTGGCTTTAAATGTATAGCATTGAAACATTTAAGACAAATATATTATAAATGGAAGAGGGCAAGGGGAGGTAAGTTTTCTACACTTTACTCAAACTGATAAAATGTTGACATAAGTAGAATGTGATAAGTTAGGAATATATGATATATAATTATATTTGAAATAACCACTAAGAAACCTACACAAAAAGATATACTCAAAAATACAACATTTAAGTTGAAATGGAATGTAAAATGTTCTTGTAACCCATAAGAAGGTAGAGAGTATAAAATGGAGAAATGAAAATTGAAAAGAATAAACATAAAAAACAAAATGGAAGGCTTAAGCCATAACATAACAATAATTCCTTTCAATGTAAATAGTCTAAATGTGCCAGTTAAAAGACAGATTGACAGAGGATTTAAAAATGACCCTATAGAAGAACTCAACAATATCATCAAACAACAGGATCGAATTGACACTTATAGAACACTCAAATCAACAGTGACAGGATACACATGTTTCTCTAGTGCGCACCTACCATGTGTGTCTTGGTATGAATATCTTGGGACATGAAAAAAAAATTTTTTTAATTTAAAGAATTTATATACAGGCTATGTTCTATGACCAGAAGAGAAGAACACAAGAAATCAGTAACAGAAAGATAATAAGAAAATCTCCAAACATTTGGAAACTCAAAAAACTTCAAATAATCCGTGTGTCAAAAAAAAGTCTGCAAGGAAATAAAAAAATACATACAGAACTAAATCAAAAGTAAAACACAATATATAAAATTTTGTGATATGCAACTAAAGTAGTGCTGAGAGGGACATTTATAGTATTAAATTGATAAGAAAGTCTCAAATCAATAATTTGTGCTCCCACCTCAAGAACATGGAAAAAGAAGGTCAAAATAAACCCAAAGCAAGCAGAAGGAAGGAAATAATAAAGATAAGAGTATAAATTGAAATTGGAAGCAGTAAAACAATAGAGAAAATATATGAAATGAAGAGTTTATTCTTTGAAAAAGATCATAAAATTGGCAAAGCTCTAGCAAGACTGACAAAGAACTAAAAAGAGAAAAAACAAATTACCAATATAAGTTATAAAACATGGAATATCACTACAGATACTATGGACATCAAAATGACAGAAAGGACATGCAGTGAATAGGTATACACACTTAAATTTGGCAAAATAGATAAAATGGACCAGTTCCTCAAAAAACACAAAATATCACAATGCACCCAATATGAAATAGGTAATTTGAATACTCCTATAGTGATTAAGAAAATTGAAGTTTAACTTCTTAAAAAAATCACAAAAAATAAATCTCCAGGCACAGATAGTTTCACTGGAGAATTCTTCCAGACATTGTAAAAAGAACTAACACCAATTCTACACAATCTTTTCCCAAAAATAGGAGAGAAGGGAACAATCTCCAATTCATTTTCTGAGACTAGTATTACTCTGATACCAAAACAAGACAACGGCTGTACAAAAAAGAAAACTGCAGTCCAATATTGTGAATACAGACGAAAAATTCTTAACAAAATATTAGCACATAGTTAGCAATACATAAAAAGAATTATACACCATGATCAAATGGAGTTTGCTTCAGGGATACAAGTCTGATTTAATATTTGAAAACTAATCAATGTAATCCACTATAATCACAGGCTAAAGAAAAAAAAATCACACGATCTTATCAATTGATACAGAAGAACAATTTGAACAAAGTCAGTACTCATACAATGATAAAAGTTCTCAACAAAGTAAGAATAATGCATGATAAAAGTTCTCAGCAAAGTAAGATTATCTCAACTGGATTAAAAAAATCTACAAAATTCAACAAAATTCAACAGCTAACATCATTGTTGATGTAGTATAAGATGAATGCTTTTCTCCCAATATCAGGAAAATGGCAAGAATATTCACTCTTACCATTATTATTCAACACAGTGCAGTAAGTTCTAGCCAGTACAATAAGGCAAAAAAAAAAAAAAAAAAAAAAAAAAAAAAGGATGGGGGGAAATAAATGGCATACAGATTGGAAAAGAAGAAATAAAACAGCTCTTATCTACAGATGACATGATTGTCTCTGTAGGAAATTCCAAGGGAGCTACCAAAAACAAAGGCCTCTTTCCTGACCTAATAAATGAATTAAACCAGATCTCAGAATATAGTATTAATATACAAAATCAATTGTTTCTATGCACTATTGATGAACATGTAAACATGGAAATTAAAAATACAATACTATTTACAATCATTCAAAAAAGAAAGAGAAATTCTTAGATGTAAAGCTAACAAAATCTGTAAAAGACATAGAATAAAATCCAAAAAAAACTGATGACAGAAATGAAAGACTTAAATAAAGGGAGATACATATTATAATCATGGATTGGAAGGATCAACATAGTATACATTTAATTCTTCCCAAAGTGAGACACAGGATTAAGTTGATTCCTACCAAAATCACAGCAAGATATTTTACAGATATAGACAAGCTTATTCAAAAATTTATATGGAAATTCAAAGTAACTAGAAGAGCTAAAACAATTTAGAAATAGAAGATACTGTTGCTGTGATTTTTGTTTTCTTTCTGTTACCCATTTCAAGATTAATTACACAGCTAAAGTAATGAAGAGTGTGTGACATTGGTAGAGGGACAGACATATAAATAAATGGAATAGAAGACAGCACCCAGAAATAGCCTACGTAAGGATGGTCAACTGATTTTTGATAAAGGCAAAACACAGTGCAAGGGAGAAAACAGCCTTTACAACAAATGGTGCTTGAGCGATTGGAATCCCATAGGTTTTAAAAATTAAAAAAGATGAACCTCAGCCTCAGTCTCACACTTTATACAAGATTTAAGTCAAAATGGATCACAGACTTAAATGATAAATGTAAAACTATAAACCTTTAGAAAAAAAACACAGAAAATCTTTGGGATCTAGGACTAAACAAAGAGTTCTTAGACTTGGCACCAAAAATGTGATCCATAAAAGGAAAAAATTGGTAAGTTGAATTTCATTAAAATTAAAACCTGCTGTTCTGTGAAGGACCATGTTGGGAGCCTGAAAAGCTAAGGCACAGACTTGGAGAAAATATTTGTAACCACATATCTGAGAAAATATTTATGCCTCGAATATGCAAACAAGTCTCAAAACTCAGTAAAAAAAAAAAAACAGTCCAATTAGAAAATGGACAAAAGACAGGAAAAGACATTTTACTGAAGAGATTATACAAATGACAAATAAGCACATGAAAAGATTCAATATTATTAAATCATTAGGGAAATGCAAGTTAAAAACTACCGTGAGATATCACTACACATCTACCAACATGGCTAAACTAAAAAATTGTGAAGGCATCAAATGCTGGACAGGATGCAGAGAAACTGGATCTGTCATGTTTATTTCTGACGGAAATGTGGAAAGATACAGCCACTTTGAAAAACAGTTTGGCAGTTTCTTAAAAAAAACTGAATGTGTAACTACCATATCAACGAGCAATCGCACTGCAGGGCATTTATGCCAGAAAAATGAAGACACATGTTCACACAAATACCTTTGCACAGTGTTCACAGCAGCTTTATTAGTAATAGCAAAATACTTGAAACAACCCAGATGCCCTTCAACAGAAATCACTGGGACGTTATTTTGAATGAGTTTATTAGATTCCCATCATCTTTACCAACATGAGAGATAGTCAAGGATCACACAAAATGATAAAAAGAGCAGAGAAAATAGGTGAATAGTTTCTAAGTATAAATTAAACCTGCTCCACGACTTTGCCTGGAGCCTACCTTTTTTGCAAACTTGTTGCTGAATAACCCAAAACGTCAAATTAAGAAACCTTATGAAGAGACACTTCAGGAGGTATAATTGTGCTGCGGTAAAATATAAGTGAAGCAATATAGTGTAATGATGACAGAATCAGTGATTAATAACTCTTTTTCTGGTTTAATCCAATTACAGTTTCACCAGAGTGCATTACTAACAAAGCAGTAATTATCATTGAGCACATAGTGTGTGGTAATTACAACTTGATTGGACAAGGGCAACTGCCATCTAAAAAGCTTTTATAAACCTATTAATGCAAGTACATTCACAGGGGCTTTTGCTTAAGTAATGAAAATACTCTTTAACCTTTTGACTGCTTTGTTATCGTGGGGATGCTGATTATAAAGCATCAAATTCCTAGGACACCGAATAAAGACCCCCATTTAAAATGCTGCGAGATTTCTTTTGCTACCACTTTTTATTTGTGCAAAGCAATAAATAACATGTTGTTTACCAAAGTACTAGCTGAAAAAGGAGAAAGAGCATCAGTTAATGTTTACGTGCTGTTCACAGGATTGTAGGATTACCCCATTGGAGCTCAGAGGAGGCTGGAAGCATTTTCACTATGTCAGTCTGCAGAGAAGCTCACAGGACAGGTACACCATGTATAGTTGGGCAGACTGGTCAAAGAACATTAGCACCACATCTAAGGTGAGGTGCCATTCACAACGTAAACATCAAAGATTATTTACAACAACAGCAAATAGATTATTTACAATAGCAAATAGAAGCAAAATATCTTGAGGAATGGTTACTATTTTGAGGAATTCACTATTTTGTGAATTTAGAAATTCACAAAAGGTAATATAGATAATAGTGACTACTATAAGAGATGATGTTTTTGGAACTAAAACATCTATAGGTCTAGCCTACAAAATTAAAAGCATAAAAGATTATATGTATTGTTCAGGGATTTTGGGGGGTAGGTGGATGGGATGGTTACAAATAACAGAAATTGAATTGATTTAGGTTTTCTTAACAATGTGGGACTTGGTTATAAAGATATGAAGTATTTCAGAGATTAGTATACTGGCTTATTTTAGCTTATGTGCCTGTCTAATGGACAGGCCAAGTAAGGCATCTTCATTAACAAGTCATCCTAAGGCTATCAGAGTAGATAGTCTACAAAAGTAGATTACTATTACTGGAAGAAAGAGGAACAGATGAGGATATCAGAATTGAGAGATGCTTATCTCACTAGCTTTGCAGATTGTTTTAGAAAACCTATCTGTTGAATGACGTGTTTACGATCTTCTGTGTGAATGATGCTTATTCCCTTATATAGCCACTTTCATCTTATAGTTTGACTGCACTAATATGGACAATCTCACAACCTGAAAGATCATCTTCCAGTGGATTATTTGTCATCTTTTCCATATTGCAAACACCTACAGTGGTCCTGGTACTAGGATAGAGGGACCAGGCAGTACCTCATAGAGACAAGAACATGGCTTCATTGAGCCGTTACATTATTCTTGTTTCACATTCAATTCCTACTTCTTCAGGGCCCTTACTAAGATGAGATTCTCAATGATTCTTCTCTGAGATAGGGGGAAAGGTCGTATGATGACATATATAATTTTAGAGATGGGGATAGTCTAATAAAGTGGATGGCCTTCACACCTGATAGTGATTTTCATTTCTCTTTAAAGTTGGAAGTGACACAAACCATTAATTAACTGCTAACCTTGGGCAAATTATTTCATTTCAATGAGTCCAAGTTTCCTCACAGATGTAAGATGTGGACAATAACAGCGCAGTAGGGTTGTCTTCTTATAAATTAAATTTAAAGCAGAAATAAACCCCTTAGCATGACATTAAATAGGCATTCACTGTATTGTAGTTTTAATTATCATAGTCATTACCTAGTTTCACGAGGTCATTTCCTGAGAGAGAAGACTGAGGATAGCTGGCTCGGGGAGACTGTTAAGGTTTGCAATCACTGAGGAAAATGGGAAATGGGAGCAATGATGGATAAGTAAAAGGATAATAATGTTGATAATCCAGATAAATTTGTAAAAATATATATATATATTCAACCTAACAAACACATACATATTGGCCCAGACATCCTTGTTCTATGATTTTTCTCCAGCAGTGCGACATGCTCAGGACTAGGAACAGAGAAAAAATATTATTGGATTAATCTTTTCCCAGATCCACCCTCCCATTACAAATTGCCAAAAATATTCATAGAGTGAAGAGAGTAAAAGAGAAAGAAGTTGTGCCATTTAGAAACAAACAAATAAACAAACAAAAATGGCCTTTGAGTACAATGACCTCTGCCAATTACTAGGTGGCTGCACTTGAAGAAGTCACTTAACATTTCTGAGTTTAGTGTCCCCATTTGGGTAATGGGAATTAAAAATTAAACTCATAGTGCTGTTGTAAAAACTTAATGAGATAATGAAGTGCACTATTTATTATATTTTTTAATATATGCTGTGCTCTGTGCCAGTTGTACAAGGATTGCTTCATCTAATTCTCAGCACAAGCCTATGAAATAAAAACTTTTCATTATTCCTATTATACATATTAGAAAATGCATGCCCAGAGAGGTTAATAGAACCCATAGAATTGAGCACTAAGTGCACCCTTCACGATCCCTAGAATATGTCGAATGTTTTTTTTTAAGGTTAAAGCAATTCTAATAGGATAAATTATTTGTGGCAAAAAATTATATTTATAGATATTTACTGTGCCTATTTACTATTTTTATTTGATTGGAATTCTGCAGCCCACTCCCATCCCTTTTTGGACATTCAGTCATTTTTATCAAAGGATTGCTTTAAGTATAACTTGGTCTAAATAAAAATTGTGAAACAACTTAGCCATTTAGGGGCTCTAAATTCAAAGGCGTTATTTTGAGGTTCACTCTTTGATATGAAAATACGTATATAATGTGGAAGGGTTTACAAAGGTTTTAGAACCTTGGAAGCTTTTAAATTGAATATTTACTTGGCTCTTTCTTGGCATCCTACCCTTCTCTAGTGCCTTGTGCTTAACATGTGTAGAGAACACACACTTACGTTCTTTAAACTGTTTGAAGAATTTTCCTTGTAATTTTCCACTAATACTTGCAGCAATAGCATGGGGAAAGGTTGGATTTTTAGCCCAATTTTATAGAGGAGGAAACTAAGTTAAGAATGTTAATCTGCCCAAGATGACATATCTAGTAAATGGTCAGATAATATTAGAATTTAAGCCATATTGCTCCAGCTTAAGCCCTCTTAACCAGGAGTCCCCAACCTTGTTGGCACCAGGGACCAGTTTTATGGAAGACAATTTTTCCACAAACTTGGGGTGGGGAATGGTTTCAGGATGATTCAAGCACATTACATTCATTGTGCAGTCAAACCTCTCTGCTAATGATGTGTATTTGCAGCTGCTCCCCAGTGCTAGCATCACTACCGCAGCTCCACCTCAGATCATCAGGCATTAGATTCTCATAAGGAGCGTGCAACCTAGAACCCTCACGTGCACAGTTTACAGTAGGGTTCGTGCTCCTATGAGAATCTAATGCCGCACTGATGTGACAAGAGGCGGCGCTTATGTGATGATGCGAGTGATGAGGAGCAGCTGTAAACAGAGATGAAGCAAGCATCACTTGTTCACCTGCCCCTCACCTCCTGCTGTGCGGCTGGTTCCCAACAGGCCATGGACGGGTACCGGTCAGTGGCCTGGGGGTTGGGAACCATAGCTCTTAACCACTGAATTGAATTCTCTCACAAACAGACCTTCTTAATAAGTAGAATTCCTAGTTTTTGTTTTGTTTATGAAGACTCCAACCTTGAGAGACGCAAGTTGTATTTAGCGTTCCTAAAACTGAGAAGGGATAGTAAGAATTAGTTCTCCTATGTGGCTCTATTAAGTGATTTTTGGTATGTGTCTACTTAAAAGCATTGGTTACCACAGAGAACCTGTTCAAGTGCTTGAGGTAAATTTGTTTTAAAATGTTATAATTTCAAGTGCTTGATTTTCTAGCAAATGAAGAATATTTTAGAGCAGTGGTTCTCATTTCTCACTGCACAGTAGAATCACCTGGAGAACTTTAAAAAAAAAATACAAATTTCTCAGCCCAACCCCCAGAAATTCTAATTTAATATGTCTGGGATGAGGCCCAGGGAAAACAAAATGAAAACTCCTAAGGTGTTTCTCATATGTAGCCAGGAATTAAAATCAGCGGTTTTGGGGCCTTTAGCTCATCCTGGAAGACAGTTGTCTGGAATGGAAATGCACACAATCTTCTTCAGGTCAAGAATAGCTGATCAAAATTTTGATACTCAGCATAAGTGGGAGGGAAATCGTTGTATTTATAGGAAAAATATATACATTTATTTCCATAGTCTAGTGATTAAAAGAACAGTTGAAGAAGATATGGATGTTAGGGACTAACAAAAAAAATTGCAGATACAAATAGATTGTCACATACTGCATTATTTATTTTCTAGGCTTTATAATAAATTCAGCTATTGCATCATTCTGGGACCATAGAAGTCTGCATTCAAATGCCTGGAATTTATTAGTTTTTTATTTTACTTTTTTAAATTCTTCAAGTGTAGAAAGTTGAATTAATCATTCATGGCATATTATTTTCATTGGTCCTTGCAAGACTTTTTGTTTTATCATTCATTTATTCTTTTCTTTCCCATAGCCCACTACATTTCTCCTCCAAATTTTGATAGCCAAGTATTCTAATGCATTTTAAATTGTGTCTATAAGCTTTCCAAAGAAGTCTCATGATGACAGTTTAGGTATGTGTATGTGTGCTGTTTGTATATTGCTTATACATACATTCTATTGGGATTATTTCTGCCTAGTATGCTTCTGCACCTGTGCTCTTAATTTTAAATCACAACTCTGAAGTGCAGAGATTTTGTCTGTGTCCCTGTCTCTATTTCAAACCTAGTGCAGTGCTATAGTTTGGTTATATGACCCTCCAAACCTCATGTTGAAATTCGATTCCAAATGTTGGAGGTATGGCCCAGTGGGAGGTGTTTGGGTCTTGGGGACAGATCCCTCAAAAATAGATTTATGCCTTCCCTGGGGTGGAGGATGAGTGAGTTCTTGCTCTATTAGTTCCCACAAGAGCTGGTTATTAAAAAGAACCTGGCATCTCCCTCCCCACTCTCTCTCTCTCTCACTTCCTCTCTTACCATGTGATTGCTGCACATGCTGGCTCCCCTTCCCCCATGAGGGGAAGCAGACTGAATCCCTCACCAGAAGCAGATGCTGGTGCCATGCATTTTGTACAGCCTGAGGAACTGTGAGCCAAATAAACATCTTTTCTTTATAAATTATACAGTCTCAGGTATTACTCCTTTATAGCAACACAAATGGAGTAAGACACACAGTTACCTTCTCAGGAACTTAATGCTCTTTATGATGACAAACTTAGGCCTTTAATATTTTAATGAAATTTGGGACTTCAAAATAGAGACAAATTCAAAGAACTTTTTCAGACACCATCATTTCTGTGATAGTGATGTTACCAAGCAATGGGCTTACTGCCAAATGCATATAGAAACCAATACTATAAAACCAGCTTTTGAGAAAAGAAACAGCTTTATTGTGAGTTGGCTGGCAAGTACACAGGAGGCAACACTCAAATCTCTCTCCCAGATCTGGGGTTGGGTTAAGCTTTTGTGGCCTTTCTAACTTGTCCCAGGTGATGCCAATGCAGCTGGTCTGCCAGCCTGGTGGTGTTAACAATTAGGAAGTTAAAACCCTTTCCATTGCGCATGCCCAGGCAATTTTTGCTCTATGTTATGTGTAACAATTGAAGCAGTGGGTAATCAGGTTGAGCTGGTCCCATGGTTACAGTGACCTAATCTCTTATTATCTAACATTGTTTTTAAATTTGCAGAGCCTAGCAAATTTTCGGGAGACTTTTGAGGAAATGAAATAATGGGTTAATTAGTGACAATAGAAGATCCTGTGAAAATCTAATTTGAATAAATCTAATTCACTCTTGCCAGAGAGCAAGATAGATGACATCTGGACATTTAATTTGTAAGTGATCCATATCAGTTCATGATGTACATCTATTTTAGCTTTTATTTTGAAATCATTTTAAATTTACAGAACAGTAGCAAAAATAAAATAGTTCCTGTGTAACCTTTTACCCAAATTTTGCTAAGGTTAACGCTTATATTAATTACCATGGTACTTCATCAAAACTAAGACATTAACTTTATTACAACACTATTAACTAAACCAAAGACTTTATTTAGATTTCACCAGTTTTTCCACTGATGGTTTTTTGTCTTCTAAGATCTAATCCATAACACCTAGTCATCATGTCTAATTCAAGATGAGACAATTCCTTAGGCTTTCTTTCTTTATGATGACCTTGAAATTTTTGAAGACAATTACTCAGGTATTTTGAGAAATGTCTCTAAATTTAGGTTTGATGTTTTCTCATTATTATACTGAGTCTAGGGATTTGGGGGAAGGTCACAAAGGTGATAAGCCCTTCTCATTTCATGATATCAACATGACTCTTCACTGGTAATATTAACCTTGACCACTCGATTAAAGTTGTCTCTGCCAGGTTTATCCATTGAAAATGTACTATTTTTCCCTCTTTGTTTTTAATAAATATTTATGCGGGATGAGATGCTTCAAAACAAAGCAAAGATTCTGTTTCTTTTTAAACTTTAACCCTCCAATTTTAGCATCCATCTTTGATCTTGCCTTTGGCACTTATTACTCTGGTGTTTTGATAGTGATTGTCTAATTTCCTAATTTCTATTACATTTATAAATTGACATTCTTCTGTAAGAAATGTTTGCCCATTATTCTCCATTCATATATTTGGTCAATCCTTTATCCAATTAATGAGGTGATGGATATACTAAATGTCCTGATTTGATCATTATACAAAATATATATGTATGAAAATATCAAATTATACCACATAAATATGTATAATTACAATGTGTCAATTAAAGAAAACAAAACAAAACAAAACAAAAAACCCTAAATCCTTCCCTAGACCAATGTCATGAAGCATTTTTCCCTATGTTTTCTTGTAGTAGTTTCATAATTTTGAGTCTTACATTTAGGTCTTTAATACATTTTGAGTTAATTTTTGCCTATGGTAAGTGATAAGGGTCTAATTTTATTCTTCTGCATGTGGATAGCCAGTTCTCCCCACACCATTTATTGAAGAGACTGTTCTTTCCCCGTTGTGTATTCTTGGCACCTTTGTCAAAAATCGGTTAATTCTAAACATGTGGATTTATTTCTGGGATTCAGTTCCATTGATCTATGTGTCTATTTTGATGCCACTACCATGTTGTTTTGGTTACTATAGCTTTGTAATATACTTTGAGGTGAGGTAGCATGATCTCCAGCTTTTTTTTTTTTTTTTTCTGCAGATTGCTTTGGTTACTCGGGCTCTTTTGTGGTTCCATATGGATTTTAAGATAGTTTTTTCTATTTCTGTGAAAAATGCCATTGGCATTTTGATAGGTATTGCATTGAATCTGTAGATAACTTTGGGTATTATGGACATTTTAACAATATTGATTCTTCCAATCCATGAACAAGGGTATATTTCCATTTATTTGTATCTTCCTCAATTCCTTTCACCTCTTTGGTTAAAGATATTCCTAGGTATTTTATTTTTTTGGTAGCTATTGTAAATGTGATTGTTTTCAGATAGTTCACTATTAGTGTATAGAAATTTTGTGGATTTTTGTACGTTGATTTTGTAACCTGCAACTTTACTGAATTTATTAGTACTAACAGCTTTTTAGTGGAGTATTGTCATCAGCAAACAGGGACAATTTAAATTCCTCCTTTCCATTTTGAATGCCTTTTATTTCTTTCTCCTACCGAATTTCTCTGGCTAGGAATCCAGTGCTATGTTGAATAGGAGTGATGAAAGTGAGCATCCTTGTCTTGTTCCAGATCTTAAAGAAAAAGCTTTCAACTTTTCTCCAATTCAGTATGAAGTTAGCTGTGGGTTTGTCATATATGGCCTTTATACCTCACCCCAATTAGAACTTTATACCTCACCCCAATTAGAATGGCTATTATCAAAAAAATTAAAGATAACAAGTGCTGGTGAGGATGTAGATAAAAGTGAACCCTTATACATTGTTGATGGAAATGTAAATTAGTACAGCCATTATGGAAAACAGTATGGAAGTTCCTAACAAAATTGAAAATAGAACTATCATATAATCCAGCAATCCCAATATTGGGCATATATCCAAAGGAAATGAAATCAGTATATCAAGGAGATATCTGTACTCCCATGTTTATCACAGCACTATTCATAATAGCCAAGTTATGGCATCAACCTATCAGTGGATGCATGGACAAAGAAAATGTGTTTGTACACAATTAAATACTATTCAGCCATTAAAAAGTATGAGATCCTTCCATTTGTGACAACATGGATGAACCCGAAGGATATGATATTAAATGAAATAAGCCCAGCACAGAAAGACAAATATTGCATGATCTCACTTTTTGTGGAATCTAAAATAGTTGATCACATAGAACTAGAGAGTAGAATGGTGATTACCAGAGACTGGGGTGGTTAAGAGGGAGGAGGAATGGGGATATATTGGCCAAAGGATGCATAATCACAATTAGATCAGAGAAATAAATTTCAAGAGATATATTGTACAGCAAGTGACTATAGTTAATAATAATTATTATATTCTTGAAAAATGTAGAGAGAGTGGATGCTATCTACTTTTAGTACAAAAATGATAACTACATGAGGTAATGCATTTGTTAATTACCTAGATTTAACCCTTCCACAATGTATATGTACTTGAAAAAATCATGTTGTATATTGTAAAAACATATAATATTACCTGTAAGCTAAAAAAAATTCAATTAAAAAGGAAACAAAAGAGTTTCACAAGACAGAAAAAAAAAGTTACTTAGGTCAGCTGCTCATCCTCACTCCATATCCTTCAGTGGGGTTGTCTTATTATTTTGTAACAGTCCAATTTCTATTCCTCTATTCATTTTTTATTTGATTTTTTAAAACTTTAAGCACAGTAAATTTCACTCTTTGTGGTATACAATCCTATGGGTTTTGAAAAATGCATAGGATCATGTATCCACACCTAATGTTCCACAAAAAACAGTTCATCATACTCAAAATTCCCTCATGCTATTTCCTTATAGTAAGCCCCTACCCCAATCCCACAGCCCTTGGCAAGTACTGACTTATTTTCATTTTATATTTTTGTCCTTTCCAAGGTGTCATATAAATGAAATCATATAGTATTAGGTTATTAAGTATGAAATGTCTGATTTCCTTAAGTACTAAGTTTGACAGTTGATATCTCTGACATTTCATTTTGACACTTTTCTTGTTTTATTTTTATTGTGAAGGTAATCCTCAGTCTTTCAAATGCATGTTTTGGCTTGTGATTATCTGTCAAATTTTTTTAGAGTAATTTTTGTGAAACCATGGGTAAGTAAAAAATCCATGTTATTTTCAAATATGAGTTCCGTCGTGGAAAGAATGCAGTCACGTGGGTGACCTGAGACCAAGGTGGATAATGATAAGCTGAAAGCTGTAGTGGAAGCGAATCCATCTCAACCTACAGGTGAATTAGCAGGAAGGTTTGATGTTGATATTCCAACAATATTGGACCATTTGAAATAAATTGGCAAGGTAAAGAAGCTGAATAGATGGGTACCACATGAATTCAATGAGCTTCAGAAGCTTGCCTTTCTTTGCTGTCACAACATAAAGGCAAACCATTTCTACACCGTGTTGTTACGTGTGATGAAAAATGGATTCTTTTTGACAATCACGAGCATTCAGCACAATGGTTGGATAAAGATGAAGTGCCAAAACATAGTCCAAAACCAAATATTCATCCAAAAGAACTAATGGTATCTGTTCGATGGTCCAGTGCTGGTGGTATTATCCACTACAGCTTCATGAAACCTGGTCAATCCATTACAGCTGATGTCTACTGCAACCTGTTGGACAAAATGATGAGGATGCTTGTGACTAAGTAGCCAAGATTGGCCAACAGAGACAGGCCAATCCCCTTGCAAGACAATGCTGGACCACATGTCACACAAACAACTCTGGGCAAACCATAGCAACTGGACTTGGAAACTCTCTGTCATCCACTGTATTCACTAGACCTTGTGCCACCTGACTACCACTTCTTCTAGGCTTTGGACCACTTCTTGCAAGGAAAAATATTCAATTCTCAACAAACTGTGGAAAACACCTTTTGGGATTTTATCACCACTCACTCTCCAGGCTTCTTTGCTGCTGGCATAAACAAGCTACCATTAAGATGGCAAAACTGTGTCGCTAGTTTCGGTGCATACTTTGATTAATTGCAGCGCTTCTTGTTTGTGATATAATAAACTACACTTTTGATTTGAAATTGGACATTTCATATCTAATGACCTAATATATATCCTTTCTGGTCTGGCTTTTTCACTTAGCATAATACATTTTAGACAAATTTGTGTTGTTATAGGAATCACTAGTTCATTTCTCTTAATGCTAAGTATTATTCCATTTTGTGACTATACCACAGTTGTTTTCACTGGCTGTTTTTATTTTTTGACAACTATGAATAAAGCTGCCATAATCATTAATGTTAGGTTTTAGTATAAATACAAGTTTTAATTTCTCTTGGGTAGATACCTAGGAGTGCAATTGCTGGGTTATATGGCAGGCGTATGTTTAAATTTATAAGAAACAGCCAAGCTGCTTTGAAAAGTAACTATATTGTTTTTTCTTTCAATCAGAAATAAATGAGGATTGCAGTTGCTTTGTGTTTTTGAATGATATACACTTTGAATAGCTGAAAATATCATCCTGCAGTTTGGAGTACATTTTTAATCTTCACCTAAATTATACATGATTATGAATACCTGGTGCAAATTACATACACACACAATTATTTTTATTGTATTCGGACGTGTAAATGGCTACATTGAATAGGTCAACAATGGGATGATTCTGCATCTCTGAACTATCCGCTTTAGAGATATATGTATGAAGCAAAATCCTTTTCACTGGAAATGATGCTTATCTAGGTGCATTTTTGGGATTCACAAAAAATTCTTCAACTTTCAGCTTTATGTAGATAAAATGTAACAATAAATCACTTATGCAATTCAGAGTTGTAAAAAACAATGATAAAGATTGCATAGCAATAAATATCTGTATCCTCTAAGTTTCTGTGGGTGGTGGATCATTTACTTGGAAAAACATGATTAATTGTGGTTAGACAAATTCTGAAAGGGAAAGCATAAAAAAGATACCATTTTCTTTAACGGGTAGTTACTACAGGGTACATATTTTCTATTTAACCTATATATATATATATAAAATCAATTATAATGGAAGGCACAAGTGAATGTCTACATTAGGTAGTAATACTTTCCTTTAGGAAAAGGTAATCAATCAAGTGATTTTATCTGTAGTGTTAATGCAGCTATTACTAGGAAAATAGATTGATATAGTCTTACAAACAAGATGTTATTCCCTCACCTCACCTCCAAATGTTTTACTGAACAGTTCACACTCAATATGTACAATTATATGGGACTTAATAATACGGAAATTGAAACATCTAGGATAGTGTGTTGGAATTATATAGAGCTGTAAAATTGCATGAAATCCTTGGCTATCTGTATTTTTATTCTTTATCTTGGGAATAAAATAGATGCTTTATTTAGAAGATTTGTTTCTATGATGAAAAAAATACTGAATTAAAAATTATATAACTTTTGTGATTTGTGTTCTGAAACAATATATGAATCAATTATCCTTCATGAAATTGTGATTTTTCTTAGCAATTTGGGTTGATTTTCGGTGTTTCACTAATAATTTTATCTAAACAAAAAAGTTTGGCCCCATAATAGTTCAATTATATGGGGCTGAAATACACAATGAAAATCAATAGTCCCTGCAAGTACTTCAGTTTCTATGACGCTTGACACTGAACTGTGTCCTGCTGAGTTTCAGTATCATATTTTTTCTAGGGATGGCATGCATGAAGGGAAACAAAATTATTTCAAATGGAATGTAAAATGTACATAATTCTTTAAAAATGCATTCACATTGACATTTTATTAAATGAAAATAGGAATAAAGCTACCTATATGTTTTTAAAAAGAGAAAATATCAAGGTTATATTTTTAATTCTACTGAAAATTACCTTATCAATTTTTGATTATGCTAAAGTCTAGGTAAATAAAACAGAATTTTATTCTCAATCATGAACTAAAACAAGGGTATTGAACATGGGATATACTACATATTTTATATATAATGTTGGTCTATATACAAATCTATATTTGACTCAGCATATAGTCTGTATACTTATATGTACAATTTACCACAATACATCATGGGTATGTATATGCTTCCCTTCATATTTGATTAAAAATATATGAGAACATACTTGTAATTCAAACTTAAATTTTTGTTCAGAACTTTCACCTATTTTAAATGTAGCATGAAAAATAAATCCTAAAGAAATACAAAACATAATAATAAACTCTTACTTTAATAGACTGATAGAATGTCAAAGCAGAAGTGGATTTTATATTATTTTTAATATTTTTACAGAAATAAAACATTTTGATCAGGCTATTTCACAATACTTAAAGAAAACATTCAAAATTTAAGAAGTTGCAATACTTTAATGATTTTCCTATTAATCAACACAAAACAGAGTCAGTTGTTTTGGGGGGGTTGTTATAAAAGTCAAATCACAGTCAGGATCACAGAAAAATAGGTTGGTTATATTTTCTTGTTCTTTGGTAGAAAAGGGAAGGTCAGGCCAAGCTGATCTAATTCACAGTAAGAACAACTAACACAAGAGAAAAATTACTCAGAAGAAATAGATTATGTTAATGGTGTCTATGATAGGACAAGTTAGTGTAACATTTCTTATACCCTCCCAATTTTTAAATATATAATGATACTCACAGTGGCAGTGTTTATAGCAACAAAATTTGGGGGGGGGGAAATGTCCATTGACAGAATAATGTATAAATAGTGATTTATCCATATGATAGAATAATATACAACAATGAAAATGAATTAGCTATACTTAGGGACAGCGATGTGGATGATTCTCAGAAACATGTTGAGTGAAAAAGTTGTAGAAAATACATGCTATATTTTTCTATTTATGAAAAGTTCAAAAACATGCAATTTGAACAATATATATTTTGTGATATGGAGCAACAGGGTAAAACTATAAACAATATCAAAGTTCATATTAGTGTTTGTGTCTTACCTGGAGGGAGGGGAATGTGATTAGAGAGCACACATGCTGCTTGTAAGGTATTGACCACACTCTGTTTCTTAACTTGGCTTGTGGGTGCATAGTTGTACTAATTAAGGTAAAGGCTAAGCTTCTGTACTATGACTCTGATAAGCTAGAAGTTAATTTATCTCTCACATAATAGCCTAGAGGCAGGCAGGGCAACTCTTACAGCCTCTACACAATCACGGCCTCCATAGTTTCTGAAGAAAATTCAGCAGACATTTTATCCTAGTTACCCTATGCACAATTTTTCCCCATTGTCTTCTTTGAATATTTTTCCCTCTTTAGTTTTCAGCAGTTTAAATATGATATATGTACATATGTGCCTCTACATTTATCCTGTTTGGGGGTTCACTGAGCATCCTTGATAACAAATTTTATGTTTTGCACTAAATTTGGCAGGTTTTTAGCCTTTATTCCCTTACATACTTGTCCTGCAAAAATCTCATTCTTTTCTCCTTCACTGACTCTAATTACATGTGTCTTAGACTATTTGATATTGTCACACAAGTCGTTGTGACTCTGTTTTTTCCCTTTAATTGCTCTCTGTCCTTCAGACTGAATAATTTCTATTAATTGGTATTTGAGTTCACTGACTCATCCTTGTTCTATCTCCAATCTTCTATTAAGCCAACACAGTGTCATTTTCATTTCACTTATTTTACTATTCAGTTCTTGTGTTTCCGTGTAAGATGTTAATGTGTTTTCTATTTATCTGATGAAGTTCTCTGTCTACTAATAGATCAAGACTATATATTTCTCAATAATTTGTGCTGGAAAAACTTCATAAGCTCAAATCACAAATGAAATGTGAGATTTGGCTTACATTTTAAATAAAAAGAGTATAATTGGGTTAATAAGACACCATAAGATGAATAGAAACAAGGAGAGCATAGATTGACCAAATCAACTTTCTTAAAACCAACCATATATAATGTTGTGCAGTAACTGGTAATTTAGGAATAACTTTTTACTTAATTTAAATTTACTTTGGTAAGTGTAATGGCTTTGTCTGAAGACATTGCTTTAACTTTGAAATTATTCAGTGTTGTGGTTCTTTTTTGCAGATAAGCATCCTATCCTCTTTAACTAAGCAAATGATTAATTGTTCAAGCAATTCAGTCAAATTCATCTTCATCACCTTCAACAAACAAATTTATTTTCATTAAGCATGTGACTAAAAGGAAGGGAGCGAGAAAGGACAAGAACAGAAAAAAGATTTATCACCACTTGGAAAAAGGATTATGATTGTTTTCATTTGTACAGCAATACTAATATATAGGACAGCCTATTTTTCACTTTAGGAAGAAAGAACACTGTTTGTAGTTCAGAGAATCAATTAGAGCAAGCCAATACTATAGAAAACAGTTGAAAACTGTTTCTGAAATCAAGGAGAGATATGAGGATTTCTTGAGACCTAGTCTCAGTGGTCTCATTGGTAAAGTTGATAGAATGAAGATATATATTAAAACATAATCCAGTGGATTTAGCCACCACATTTTCTAACACCATAGTTAGACATCGCCCTAAAGAAAATGGTAAATTACTGCATTTTAGTAGTATAGATACTAAGCATAATTATCTGAATATTAAGTATTTTCTGACAATAGATAATATATTTTGACTAGTGTTTTACAGAAATATCATCAAAATTTATTTATTACATTCACTTAGATAAAGATTATTCTCATTTTATGAGATGATAATAGATTAAGGTGATGGTTTCTGCCAGAGGAGCAAACAACGAGGACTAATTAAGGCTTGACTAGGAAAATACTATAGTGGAAAGTTCTTTGCTCCATGATGGAAAAAAATACTTATATATCTATAGTTTGAGTCAATCAGGCTAACTGACCAAACTGTCTGTTTTTGTTATTAATATTATGTTGGTTTTCACAACTTAACTCTAAATTCTAAAAGTACTACTAATTATTTTTTAGTTTAAATAATAAAGTCAGCAGTGGTATTTATTAAAATTACTTCCCCAAGCTTCTGCTTAAATATTTTTAATGTGATGCAGTATTTTATTAAAGTTACTTACCTACCTTACTGACTTAAAAAAGAAATAAAGCAGGAAAAATGACTGGAAAATCCTAATATGTATATCTTCTTGAAATGCAACTTATAATCAAATGGATACATGTGTGTGTATTTCTATAAGCAGAAAGTGAAAAAAGACAACTATGACCAATAAGTTCTAGAAAGCTAATGTCATGAACTTCTATTTCTGGTAATAGAGTTTAACCAGATAACTGGACTTACTCTGCCACTGAAAATAACTAAAAATGTCAGATAAAGAAAGTTTAAACAATCTTCTCAAACACATCAAACACCTTTCAATACAATAGAAAATTATCAGGCCACATCTAAGTGGAGGCTGGAAATAAAGTGGTAAGCAAAGCACTAAAGCCACTTTTGCCCTGAGGACATTTGCCTAAAATAGAGACTGAATTGTGGATTTTATGGTCTTATGGGTCAATAAGAATGGAAGGCAAAGCCCATGTCCCACCCAAGTTTGGAAGTTTAGTGTAAGATCTTTCCCCATATGGCTGGGACTTTAAAGGACTATATTTATTCTAAGTGCAAACATGAACCTTAAAACCAAATACCTCCACTTTCACCCCTAGAGGACAGAAAACAAAATACCCTTGTTTTTGGGCAGAGTAGGGCAGGAAAAAACTTCTGAGTAAATGTAACTAAAAGTTTGCCACTCACATGGTCTTACAACAGATCACATGAGTGCTGAAAAGGTTTAAAACATTAAATTATTTTTAAATGGTTCTAGAGCTGTAGCATTTTCAGGAACAAATAAAAATATTCTACAGAGAAATATAGCTTCATCCCCAGGCCTCATTGATTCTCTATAAATAATTTTCCAAGAAAAATATGAAATTTAGAATTAAATAAAAATAAATAATCACATAAGGAAACAAATTAATATTAATGAGAAGCAGCAAAACAATATAAAATATATAAGACCCTTAAGGGCATCGTATATTAGAATCATCAGATACAACATTCAAAATAAACATGTTTAACATATTTAAAGAAATAAGAATGTTGAAAATATCTTCAGTAATAGAAAATATTTTAGAAAATATCTAGGAGATGAACAAAATCAAACTTTTAAAAAGAAAAATGTACAATATTTGAAATTTAAAACAAAATTGAGGAAATGTGCACATGCATGGTACTAAGCATGCTCACCCACATGCAGGAAGTTGACTATTGTCTATGGAAGCCATGTTGCATGAGGTGATGGGATTTTCCTCTGTTGGAAATTTGGTGACAGATGAATAATATTGGAAGTAATTGGGGAAATTATTTAAAACAACAAAAACAAAAGGAAATAACAACACAAAATCTGAACATTCCAAAAAGCAACAAGTTCAGATGGTTTTATAGGTTTAAATGGAATACCCTGTATAAGGTTCTTAAGCAAAATGATAGACTCCAAAGCTAATGAATAGGTCATGAATCCTCATAACAACAACAAGAATGTCACCACACCTTACATAGTTCATATTAATGAAATGTGTTAGGTTGATGTGCAGCTTTCAATGATATAGCAATAACATATCCCATTCAGAAGGTCTTTTTTTTGGTAATTGTTATATGTAATAAAAACATGGGATGCAACACTTTATTTGAAGAGATAGTGATTCTGAAGCTTTTATTGAGGAGTCTCATCTCCTTCAGTTCAGAAGACAACAATACTGCCACTTATGTATCATTTATACGAAGATTATCTTTCATCCTCATTAAACATGTCAGTACTCTAGAGTTTGCAACTCAAAACATGGTTCCAGTATTGACTAAAGCAATTTTCAATTTACCAGAAAGTGTTCAAATATTATTTCCACATCATAAGCATCATGAGAAATTTATAAACTCTCACCAGCCTTTTAAGGCAGAAATGCCATGGAATTAGAGATAATTATTGAGTCCTGTTTCACATTCTTTTCTAAAATGGAACCAGCAACATTTTTTTACCTTTAAAGTTCCATCTAGGGGCATTTCTCAACTGCAACAACTGATAGTCTCATTTTCCCAATGATTCCTTTTTCCTATAAAAGACTACTGGATGCCAAATTGAGATTCGTGCATTTTTTTTTCCAATTGATGTTGTAAATACTTATATACAGTTGCAATGTGGTGGATAATTTCTGTCTTTACCCAAGGTTTAAAATATAAATCTGAGACTACCACTTTGAGCCAAGATAAAATAACAAGGATTGGATTTATTCTTGTACTTGAAACAACTAAAAAGCAGGAAAAATATAGAAAACAACAGTTTTCAAGATATTTGACTTCAGACAACAAAGGACTATGATCTCTGAGAAAAGGGAAGTAAGCAAGGTGAGCCCTCTGATTGCTCCATCTTACTGTATTAAAGGAGTTTTCAGGCCTGGAGTTTTCAGGCACAGAGCCTAGACAGAGCACAGCAGGCTTCCTGAGTTGAAGAGACATAATTGGGAGTCTGAGAAGACCAAGGCAGCTAGAGTTTAAGAAAGAATTCCATACAAGAGAGAGATACACAGAAATAAAATTGCAGAGACACACAGACATCCTGATCAGTGTGTGTATGTGATGAAACTATAACAAGCTGGTGAAAGAAACATAGAAAGGATTAGAGGGAAAGGATTCACAGCTTACACAGTGCTAGGAATAATAACTGTTCCCACTAGTCAGACTGAAAATTTGATAATTGATAAGGAATTGGGTAGAGCACCCAGAAGAACGGTGTTTCCTCAATAGTGGAAAATAATTTTCCCCAGGCTAAAGGCTGCACTGGTCCTGCCTAACAAACATTAAAAACAAGAAACAAAAGGATCAAACTATTTCCAAGTAACTTACCTATGAATCAGAACAAAGCTCAAGGTGACTAAAGGAATATTAAATTACCTAGCACCCTAAAATGTAAAATTTACAATGTCTAGCATCTAACAAAAAATTATCAAGCATGCAAAGAAAGGGGAAAATATAAACCGTTATAAGGAGAAAAATCAATGAATTGAAACCAATCTACATTTGACATAGATGTTAGATTTGACACACAAAAACATTAAAACAGTTATAATAATGGAATTTGAGATGTTCAAAATGTTAAATAAAAATCGAGAAGTTATAAAAATGATTAAATCAAACTCTAAGAGACGAAAACAACAATGTCTGAGATGAAAATTGCATTAGAATCCTCTAAGGGAAGGTTAGATATTGCAAATAAAAAGACTTGTAAACATGAAGACACAAATAGAAACTATTCAAAATGAAATAATGAAAGAAACAAAAACTTTTAAAAACTGAAAAACATCTCAGTGAGCCAAGGGAAAGCTTAAGAAAATTAATAACTATTCTACACAAATTGTTTCACAAAATTAAAGAGAAAGAAATACTTCCCAACTCATTTTATATACTAACATTATGCTGTAATCAAAACCAAAGATGTTAGAAGAAAATAAAACTAGAGCCCAATATCCTCCATGAACATAGATGTAAAAATTATGAACTAAATTCTATCTAATCAGATTCAACAATACATACAAAGGATATAACATCATGATCATAAGGAGTTTATTTCAGGAATGTAAGGTTGGTTTGCCATTTAAAATCAAGTTATTTAATTCACCATATAAATAAACTAAAAATCAAAAACCATATGGGAAGCTCTATAGATATTAAAAATGCATTTGGCAAAAACCAACATCTATTCATGGTTAAAAACTCTCAGCAAACTATGAATATAAGGAAACCTCATAAAGGGTATCTAAGAAAAAAACAAATTTTGCACATAACATACATCATACATAATGATGAAAAGCTTAATGGTTTTCCCTTAAAATCAGGAACAAGACTAAGACATCAGTTCTCAATACCTCTATTTAACATTGTACTAGAAGTTCTAGTTAATGCTGTAAGGCAAGAAAAGAAAATAAAAAGTATCTAGATTTGAAAGAAAAAAGTAATCTTTATTTGAGATAATGAAATTATGTATTTAGAAAATATGATCCCATTTCTCCAAAGTTACAATAATTATCCAGTGAATTAGTAAGTGTAAGATATAAGAACAAAATGAAAATAAATTGTATTTCTTTACACTACCAATAAGTCATTGGAAATTGAAATACTTTATGTCATGATGAAAGCATAAAAACACAAAATTTTAGAGAAAAATCTGACAAAAAATGTGTAAGACCTGTATACTGAAAACTACAAAAATTGCTGAAAGAAATTAAAATTGTCTAAATAAATGGAGAGATATACTATCTTCATTGGGTGGAGGACTCAATACTGTTAACATGGTATTTCTCCCCAATTTGATCTATAGATCTACACCACTTTAATATATTTTTGTAGAAACTGACATAGATCTATTTGTCTGTATGTATGCTAACACAACACTATCATTCTATGTACAACTGAAAATAAGTCTTCAAATCTGGCAGTCCTGGTCTTCCAATTATACTCTTCATTTTCAAAGCTGTTTTGGCTAAT